>CM054128.1:132956920-134156920 GCA_028751855.1 Ambrosia trifida | reverse complement strand
ATGTCGTACGGTTTGAATTTCCAAGTGCCAACAACGAAGCAGAATATGAAGCATTCCTTGCTAGGCTGCACCTGGCAGACAAAATGGGCGATAAACACCTCAACGCCCATGTCGATTCAATGCTGATAGCGGGTCACATCAACGGCATCTACGACGCCAAGGATCCAGTCATGGTCCAATAGGTTGAGCAAGAAAAGCTCCTCATCAAATGCTTCATAACTTGCACCATTGTTCACATAAATCGAAGCGGAAACAAAGAAGCCAACGTTTTAAGCAAAATGGCCTCCACAGCCTTTCCACGCATGGCCAAAGAGGTACACTTCGAAACTCTTACCAATCCATCAGTACCTTTAAGACAAGTCAATGTCACGCAAGCGGGCGTCGATTCCTGGATGACTCCCATACAATCATACCTTGCAACCGGCACCCTACCGATGCCGAAAGCAGATGACAGAAAAATTCAATACAAGTCACAACATTACCAACTCATGAATGGCGTACTATACCGACAATCTTATCTGTGTCCTCTACTAAGGTGCGTCGATTCCGCAAACGCCTCCATCTTCATAAAAGAAATACACGAAGGGATCAGCGGCATACACGAAGGCCAACGAATGGTCATCGCAAAAATCATGAACGCCGGATATTACTAGCCAGGAATGCACCAGGACGCAGTCAAAATCCTGCGCACTTGCTTCAATTGTCAGCAGCCCGCGCCAAACACCCTACGGCCAAAGAACGATCTGGTCCCAGTTACCGCCGCCTGACTAGTCTAAAAATGGGCCATCGGCCTGGTCGGCCCATCGGCCCATTCCCAATGGCCCCCGGAAAGATACAACACCTGATTGTCGCCGTCGATTACTTCACAAAATCGGTGGAAGCCAAACCATTAGCCATAATCAATGCCAATCATGTCAAAAAATTCATCTGGGAATTCATCATATGCCGCTTTGGCCTACCTATGGAGATTGTCACCGACAACGGAACACAATTCGCGGATAACAATATAAAGGAATGGCTAACACAAATGGAGTCAACCAGATCTTCACTTCTGTTGCACACCCAGAAGGAAATGGACTGGTCGAGTGCATTAACAGATCAATCGCCGAACTGTTTAAGGCCCGCCTTGGCTCCAAAAGAACTGGTTGGATAAACAAACTCCCACGCGTCTTGTGGGCGCATCGCACCCTCACCAAAACAAGCGCGACCAAAACACCCTTCAGCCTCACTTACGGTTCAGAAGCCGTCATCCCAGCCGAAATTGGCTTCCCATCTCTAAGGGTACTCAGTGCATTCTCACAAGAATAAAACGACAGGGAGCTACGCCTAAATTTAGACTTACTCGAAGAAAGACGTGAAGGGGTAGCTATACGCGAAGCTAACTACAAGAAAACAGCTCGAATGAAATCATTTCAACAAAACCAAAATTACAAATTCATATTTACAAAATTGTCAAAATCACGTATGAAATCATTTCAATTAAGTCTGAATCTTGAATAAAGGGTGGGAAGTCGATTGAAAAATGATGGAGAATGGGATCAGTTTGAGTCTCATGTAATCGTCAGAAAGGGGAGTGGCGAGTCAAAAGGTGAATACGAAATTTGGCTGTGAAACCTAAGTCGGGTTACTTAACTAGGATGTGATACAAAACACAAACAAAAAACATTGAAACCGGTGGCTAGGAGACTCAATCTCGTGATCATCGAATAACTCTCAAAAACCACTTGAAATTTACTACAGGATCACTAAAAAAATTGGTGATACCAAATAAATTAAAATTTTAAAATCAATGGGTCATGTGACATTGACCTCTCTAAGATAGGTCCGCTCCAGCATGGATTGTCTTGAAGTAATAAGTGCAGTTTTGTGTTAGGTTTTAGAAATCGACAAGATTACTCTCATGTTAAAAAAAATTAAAATAAAATAGTGCATATTATTAAACAAATTACCAAGAAAAAAAATCAAACTATAAACTCAAACATTTGATTTTAATAAACTAAATTGGTAATTAAATTAGTTCCAAACACTCTGAATCAAAAAACATAAACTTGGCCACTTTCAAACAACCCAAACTATTAGATAAAAGCCGTCCTTGAGTTTGACACTTTCACCTTCCTTAAAGATAGTAAAAGAATTAAAAAGATATTTCTAAAAAATATAGAAGATGTAGAAGAGACAAAAACAGTATGTGAGTCAACCAAAGGAAGTCGTTTCCAAAGGTAACATCAATTAACACTTTATCAATGTTTTGAACACCTTATGCACAAATCAGTTCTTTGCACTTGTAAAACCATCATTATTGTCACACCCTCAAATTTCACATGCAGGATTTTACCGCGAGGCGTGTTACACACCAGAATCCAAGTCATCAGACACAACAAACGACAACTCTATGAGAAAATAACGTTCAAATCAACCATTCAGTTTAAAAGTTTTATCCAAATATAGCGGTAGCTAAATAAAGTTTAAAACCAATGATAATAAAAGACATAAGTTTAAGATGAGTTCAAAATTTATGCATATGCAACCAAGACGTCGTACGACTCTGTGTGCCAAGTCCAAAATATGCTACCTTAACGACCTAAGAAAACATGCTAAATGTGTTAACATAATAATGCCAATGAGTTCACAGGTTTTAACAAAAAAAAATGTGTGTTTAACAAGATCAATATGTTTTACTATTTCATCCAACGTTAGCTAGACGTTAAGTATGTTACTTATGCGATTGGAACCATCGTTGACTGTGTTGTTACTCAATAAAGGGTGTTGCCTTTCCGGTTACTGTCATCTCATGTAACCACCATGTATTCAAGACAATATGCACCCATCCAACCTCCAGTTGACCCAAGTGGGGTTTGCCAGGCCCAATAGATTTATCCACATTTCCCCCGCTTTATACCTATATTAGTGGTTCCTGTAGGACTTAGATGAGTTGCAAAGTAAGCAAATGATGACAATAGTAATAAATGATATTAAAAAAAAACTGAGTGTGAAGCATGGTTCTCCCCCATGATAAAGTATGTAAAAGTGGGGCCGTGAAACTCACCTTTGGTTGTGTCTAATAAAAGCAGATGTGAGGCGATAGTTCCAGTTACCGAAAACCTATCATAAGATGTCTATAAGTGTGTTGACTGATAACGTGTTGATCTAATAACCCTTGGTTGTCCAATCCATCACTTTGTATGTCTGCATAAGTGTTATGACTTTGACACGACCACACAGAACAAGACATCCTGTTGGTGACCCGTTATATCAGTTTATCAGTCACGTATAAGTTTCAGATGACCAATCACGTAAAAACATGTAATTACACACAATCATATGATAGTAGGTTTGTTTCCTGCGAATGAGTCAAGAATCATGTCATTTTTTGTAGCATAATGGAACTTTGTAGCAAATAAGTTATTCTGGGTGAATGGGGCTCAAATTCTCTCATTCGCTATAACTTTCTAGCAAATGAGGACTTGTCCCATCTCATTCGCTAAAACGTCCTAGCGAATGAGACTCATTCGCCCTGCACGGGTTATTTGGCAATTTTGACGAACATAACCCTTCAAATTAGATCAAAAACCTATCAAATCATAACCAAACGATGAAATAACTTATATCTATTCTATTAAAATGTTGTTACATCTGATTGACTCATCAATTGGTTCATTTTTCACACAAAAAAACATATTTCCCAAAATGGAAAATTATGAAGATATTACATCAATTGCATGAAAAGTTTACCTAAAATGGAAAACAATGAAATCAACTTAAAAACATCATTTTCCAAATTATCCAACATACATAAACCATCCTAATATGTTTCTAACATGTTATTATTACTATATAGCACAATAAACCCTATATCTACATAAAACCCCAAATGGGTCAAAACTCATAATCATTCATAACACATCACATATCATCTAAACCTAATTCTAACACTAATGCAATCCCTAAATTAGCAACATCATGGACGAAGGATTGTGAGGGCCAGGGGTGGCCCTGGCCCCCCTGTTTTTTAGCGCAGTAGTGGAAATTTGCGATTTTCGTAGGTAAATTTAGTCCGGGTTGAGTCCGGCCCCCGCCGATTTACCACTATCGATCGAAAAAATTCGAGTTCGGCCCTCGCCGATTGGCGAACCATGCTTCGCCCCTGAGCAACATAGCATCATACATCATCCAATCAATACAAAAACCCCAATTTTTAGGTCAGGAATCCAACATCCATGTTTACACTTTGTGAAAACCAAATTTTTATGTTTAGATCTTGCTAGGAAATGTTTAGAAAAAGGGTTCTTATTTAAGAAAACACATTAATATCATATCTAAACACTATGGGTTCATGAAACATTATAAAAATGGATGAAAAAAGGTTTAGATGAGTTGCACACCTTGAATCTTCACTTGATATTGTTTGCAAACGTGATTTGGCTCAAGGATTTAAGAAATTACGACAAAAACTCGTTTATACAGGTTGGGGTTTGTAAGAGAGCACTTAAAGACGAATTAGGGTTTTGAAAATGGTGAGAATGAGTGAAGGGAAGTATTATAGGATGCACTCATTTGCATGGGTGTTCATGTGAATGATGCTCATTCTCTGTAACTTTCATACGAATGAGGCTCATTCTATATAATTTTCATGTGAATGAGGCCATTTCAAAACAAGGCTCATTCTCTATAACTTTCATGCGAATGAGGCCATTTCATGCGAATGAGGCTCATTCTCTAGAACTTTCATGCGAATAAGACCATTTCATGCGAATGAGAGGTCTGAGTGACTCATTCTCTATAACTTTATAAAGAATGAGAGATGTGGTGACTCATTTTCTATAACTTTAAAGAGAATGAGAGATTTGGTGACTCATTCTCTATAACTTTGTAGAGAATGAGAGATCTTCCCAATTTTGCATGTTTAACTTTCGAACCCGGTATATCTAGTGTCAGTTACAAACCCGACAACATGTATTATTATACAAAACACTTAATTCACGTAAGCACTTATTTTCAAGTAAATAAGTAATTATAAAGCATACAAATGATACAAGTTAGTTTTATTATATTGCTTTACCAATGTACGGACTACGAGACTCGTGTGTGCTTCTCGATGATTCCCCGAATCACCAAAACTATGACCGTAGTGTGTGTAGACCTACTTAACCAACCTAGTTAAGTTTGTTTTTCAAATATTTTGCTAAGGTACACTTAAGTGTTAGAAAAGTTAACCTAAGTTTGCCGGGTGTCACAATCATCCACTTTCCGCAATAATCTTTCTTGTGTTCATCCATATTAGACTTGCCCCAATTCAATCCAAACCAAAACCATATCCAGAAAAATAATGAACTAGTTGGTGGTTTTATTTATTTATATTTAAACATAACTAATACGACATTTCAGTTGTTTCATAAAACAGACATGAATTTTGATGCCTATTAAGTTACTAATGCCAAAATTGGTATCAAACGATTACCAGAATCTTTATTCAATGAAACTAAACGAATACAAACGATTAAGTTCAAAAACAAAGGAAAAAATCTCAACAATAAATTCTCAACTAGATAGATCGTCAACCGAACGATCTGTTATCATCCCTCAAACACTTAACTATCAAAAACAAGATCTAAAACATCAAAGATCTTGTATAATAAGCGAGGGACTTAACAACCTAAAAACCCTAATATGGACTTTTCTGGAAGAAGAGAGAGAGGGAGAGATAAAAAAAAAAAGGAAAATGACTCAATCATATGATCTCCAAGCCTCAAAAGGTTTTTATAAAGAAGAGACTATGGCAATGTATTAAGCCCATATAAACTGATCTGGCCCATATATCAGTATTGAGTCCAATAGCAACACAACTACTAGCCCATCTGCATTTAGCCCAATTGCAAGTCCAGCCTAATACAAATATTCAAAAACAACAAGAAAAACTAAAAATAAAATTAAATTAAACGAATTAGAAATGTTTACTCAAATGATGCGTTTAACCTTGAATTGGAATAATTATATATTTCAACACCCCCCCCCCCCCCCCACAACCCTCAATTTAATGGGCAAACACATCTCTCATGTAATTGTAACCAACTGAACAAAAGTTGCGAGCGTAAAGAAACAACAAAAGTTAAATTACAAGAAACTTGCCCAAACCATGTTGAATACTCTTCTTCTTAAATTCTTAATGTATTCCACTGCAGCAACAACTTTCATTTTCCAAAAACTATGACTTTCAAACCAAGAAACCATTAGTTATTTAGATAACTACAAAGATGAAATTCTAAAATAAGCAATGAAACACTTCCCTAATCAATTATTGCACATCTGAACTCAAATCATCCTTTCACTAATAAGAAATCAAAGTATAATAAGAAAATATCAAAACTTCTTAAGAATGATTACTGCATGTTATGTTTGAAATGTTCAAAAATACAACAAGAATGTTTTAAAATGTTCAAACATATTTGAAAAAACACTTTTTGAATGTATAAAAATACTGAATTTTCAGAATTTGTATTCCACCGCTATTGTCAAAACATTATTTGATACAAAAAAAAAAAAAAAAAAAAAAACACTTCCCTGGTCACTAAAAATATTCTGGTACAGAAGCTAATCTAACAACATGAGTGACAACAGACGATGTAACCTTGAGATTACAATTTCGCATTCACCAACTATCATAAGGCAGTAGTTCTAAGTAAGATCAGAAGAGCAAATGAAACTTCCTTATGAATGTAGTAGTAGTACAACACTAAACCATATACTAGTACTCCTGCAATACAACAATAAGGACATTCCAACAACACTAAATCCACTTCTACATGTCAAGATGATCTTGGTTAACTTGAAGACAAGATTAATCCTCAGTTAGAGATTGAAACAATCTTTCAAAAAATATTAAAAGTTTAATGTTCCATTCTAAAAGATACCATTCAGTTTAAATAAACATTTCAAAAAGCATTAACACCTTTTTTCCTTAAAATTCATTCAAGCATAAAAACAATGTGATACCCCGCAATTTCAGGTTCCCACTTTAACTAAACTCTAGTTACATTCTTTGCATTCTACTTAACTAGGTTTAGCTAGATAAGTCACACGTTGCACAATTATAGGTTAATAACTGCATCAAGTGGTAATTCAGGGAATTACCAGACTATATACATGAGTAGTGAACCCCGGACGTTGGTGAATGGTGAAATTAGATAATTGTGAATTAATTGATTAAGATTGATTGCAATTACGTGCTTCTGTGAAACTCTGTGAAACTATGTGCAAACTGTATGTGATTACGTGAACTTAAACTTAAACCGAAAGCGCTAATAAAAATCGTAATGGGTGGACTGTTAGGATGGTTGGGGTCTTAACACATGGGGTTACACTTATTATGGTCCGAAATAGTGAAAACATCGAAGAAAACACGCGGTACAACGGACCAGGCCACCCGAAGCGAGCCGGGGCAGAGTGAGCGGCCGCTCACTCTAGCCGCGCGGCCGCTCGCGGGCTACTAACGCAACATAACCGCCTCTCAAACACCTATTTAAACACTCTTAAGCCCCAAGTATCCCCTAAACTCAATCCTAATCGCCCCCTACTGCCTAGTTACGAAAATATTAACCTCCAACACCTGCTAAGGCTCAAGAACATCGATCGGGAAGCTTGGAGAGCAATCGGTTGATACTTTTGAAGTGCTTTCGGTATAATATTCAATCTCTTGTGTTTTAATCTTCTTTAATATGTTTTTAAAACATCATAACCGAGCTTGTCCAGGTCTGAAACGTTTTCATAAATATTAAAACTTGATGTTTATAAAGATTGAATGGGCTAAACATAATCTTATATGATTATTATTTGATAGGTTGCATGATATGCATGTTTATGATGTTTTAGACTTCTAGGGTTTATGGTTGATGATTTTTAGCGTGCATTTTGAAAGGTTCTGATCATGTTATATCTTATGAATGTTGTATGATGGTTTTTGAGTGTTGTTGATCGATTATATGCGTATATGAGTAGTTTTAATAGGAGTTTATGCATGATTAAAATCTGGACAGAATGTTTGGGTCGACTTGTAGGGTCTGTTACGTGACTTAAAATATTAGTTTTGATGATTTCTTTGCATGGTTGTATCATACATGGTCTTAGCTTTTCATAATGGATAAAACCATCTGATTTGGACGTCGTTTGATAAGTGTTTGGAATTTTCTTTGATTAAAGGTCATAACAGATTTTCGGATTAGTAAACTGGGTCGACTTTAATCGATCATAACATGAGTTTTACAAAGAATTAAATTATGAAATTTGGACAGTGAGTCAAAGTTGGAATAAATTGGCTTTTCCAAGTGGATTCATCCTCTTTGGATGAATACACAATTTTTGGGAATTTTTCTAATAATCTGATCAGTTGTGAGTATTTTCTGGACATAGCTGTATTGTGTGATTTTTCATAAATTTTGTGCATTGTTTTATCACAAACTAAAAATATGGACTTGTCTGGTAGACCCCCTGGAATATTTAGTAAAATTTTGTGAGTCTAATTCACTGGATAAGTATCTTTAATAAATTAGTTTTTACAGCGTATAATCTGTCCTAAAAACACAGATTATATAACATACACTTATGTGGCTATTTGGAGTCTTATATGGTACGTATTTGACTTGAACTTGAATGGACACTTATATGAGATGTATATGAAGTGTAAAACTAATAATAATCAACATGTTCACCAACGGGTCCATACAGTGGCGGATCCATTTTTTTTTTTTTTTTTTTGACGGGGGGCACATATAGATTAGACTAAAACATGGTGGGTTAAAATAGATCAGATATAACCAATGCATATAGATTTACTTAGATATTGTAAAATTATTCATATTTATTTACTTAATAATATGATAAACATGTATTTTAAAAAAATTCAAATGCCTTCCCTTTTTTGCCCATACTTAGTTTCCACGATAACCACACTCTCCAATTACTCGACCCATGATTCATTGGGACCATAAATCGAAATTAAATTAGTGAAATTCCGAACAATTGTTAACCTATTTGAATTGAAAAGTCATTTATTTTAAATTATATAAAAACATTATAAATTGTTTTAAAAGATAGAAGTACATTTTTAATGGAAAACTAATTTATTTTCAAAGACAAAATAACGTTAAAAATCTTAGATTGGATTAACTTTAGGAATTTGCACTACTTCGTGAAATAGCTGAATAAAACAAAAAAGTAATGAAGTAAAAGAAAATTAAAAAAATCATCGGATATTTAATATAGATAAGATAGAAGATAATAATGTCATAACATGTAAGTATTTTATTATTAGTTAGATGACCCATCAGATATCTCAGTCTCGGTACTAAGGAGAAATGACAATATATTTGGATTCCTGACCTGAAACATAGAAAAGAATTACAGGTTTGCTTAGATTAACAAAAAACAATTGCAAGATTTGCAATGTAAGTACTAAAAATTGATAATGGAGGTATTCAACCCCCACCCCACCCCACCTTTTTTAACAATAGTTTTTATGTAGATAAAAAAAAGAAACATGGATCAACTATGAATTCCAAAATTCTTATAGCTTGACTCAAACATACATACCAAACATTATAGTTACTATCGCTGGAGGAGAAGCGATGGCTAAAAGGACGGTGGTCCACTAGAAATAGCCGCCCACCTCTCATCTGCATCTATCGCTGACCAAAGACTCACCATCGTCACTCGAATCATCAAACTATAGCGACCGTCGGACTCCTCACACTCCACTATCCATTGCTTGTCTCCGTCTATTCCAGACACCTGAACCCTAGGTTCCGAGACATCGCCGTTCAGATCTCCTTGTCGGAATAGGTTGGCCAGTCGAAGACCAATGGCCGACACACATTCTTCATCGTCTCTCTCTCTCTCTCTCTCTCTCTCTCTCTCTCTCTCTCTCTCTCTCTCTCTTTGTTTCTCTGTTTCTCTCCCTAACCCTCTGGTGGTGTTGTGAAATTTACTCTCCAGTGTTTGAGTTGTTAGAGACAAAGATAGATATGGGGAGATTGAAAATAAGGGGGAATTTTGAGTTTTTGAGGAAGAGGAAAAAATTGAATATAATTTGAGTTAGGGTAAACTGCTAAAATTGTCCCTGTGGTTTGGTGAAAGTTGCCACTTACGTATAAACTCGAGATTTTTTGTCATAATCGTACCCTGGTTTTAATTGTTTGTCGTAAGCATACCCCGGTTTTAAATTGTTTGTCTAAATCGTCCCTTGACTTAACTGGATGGAGTTAGTGCCAGGGACGATTTAGACAAACAATTAAAACTAGGGTATGATTATGACAAAAAATCTCAAGTTTGTACGTAAGTGGCAACTTGCAACAAACTGCAGGGATGATTTTAGCATTTTACCCTTTAAGTTATTATTATTATTATTATTATTAGGGACGACAATATGTTGGGTTGAGAAGATTTTAGATAATAACAATCCTAAACTTGATTAGTTGATTAGAGAATCATGTTCCAAAGCTGTTAGGTTTTTATCTGGTTAGTTATCCATTAGGTATACGCATGAGTTTTGGGTAACTTGCTAATTTAAGCAAATTACTCATTAGTTATACCCAACTCAAAACTTGTCGGCTATTTATTGGATAACTACTAATTAATAACATTTAACATTATCACTCAAAATTATATCAAATAACTACAATGTATATAACTAAAATACCTAAATGTGTATTAAAAATACTCAAATGCATAGATAACAACAAAAAATTATGTCAATAATTGATATATCATATATATGCATATTAAAAAAAAAAAGTCGATTACGACATGTGTGATCTACTGTTGTCCATTGCGATCCATTAAGACTAAGTATTATCCATTAAGACATGTATGATCTATCATTGTCCATTGTGATCCATTAAGGCCAATATGGTCAATTAAGACATGTATTATATACCATTATGCATTGTGATCCATTAAGGCCCAATATGGTTCATTAAGACATTTATGATCTACCATTGTCCATTGTGATCTATTAAGGCCAAGGATGGTTCATTAAGACACGTATGATCCACCGTTATTCATTATGATCCATTTAGGTCCAATATGGTCTATTAAGACATATGTGATCTAGTGTTCTTCATTATGACCTGTTAAGGCCCAACATGGTCCATTAAGACATGTATGATCTACCGTTGCCTATTGTGATCCATTAAGACTAAGTATAGTCCATTAAGACATGTATGATTTACCATTATCCATTGTGATCAATTAAGGTCTAATATGGTACACTAAGGCATATATGATCTACCATTATCCATCGTAATCCATTAAGGCCAAATATGGTCCATTAAGAGAGATATATATGATCTATTATTGTCTATTGTGATACATTATGACCCAATATGGTCCATAAAGACATATATGATCTAATATGGCTCGTTATGATCCATTAGGGTCCAACATGGTCCATTAAGACATATATGATAAACTATTGTTCATCGTGATCCACATATGGTCAGTTAAGACACCTATGATTTGTTATTGTTAATCGTGATCCATTAAATCCCAATATGATCCACTAAGACATATATGATATGCTATTGTTTATTGTGATCTATTAAAGGCCCAACATAGTCAATTAAGACACTATGATCTACTCGGGATGAACTCGATACAGGTGAATGTACCAATACAAAAATGTACGAATGCCGAAAATTGCCAAAATTTGGTATTGTGCTGGTTCGGGAAAAAACTTGGTACGGTACGATATTTGATAGTAAAAGCTGGTAAAATAACGGTACCGAACCGTAAGTAACGATCCAAAAAGTGAAAAAATGTAGGTAACAAAGTGGTACCAGAGTTTCATCGTTACGGGTATTATTCGATATATTTTAAAAACATATGCTTTTTAGAAAATGATGTCTATAATACAAAAAAATAAAATAATATGTATGTCTATAAATGTAACTCATATGCGACATTATTTTGAAAAAAGAGAAACGTGTTACACAAATGCTAGTAATATGTGAATTTTCAAATGTGTATCATTTAGGGGGGAAATTTTAGGATTAACAATTGTGGAGGGAATTTTTAAGATTAAATACTTTGGGGAAAGTTTTTGGAGGGATTTAGAGAGAGACATAAAATTCAAAAAAATAAATAAATAAATAAATCTTGTATGGAGTTAAATCATGTGAAAAAAATAATATTTTTTGAAGTGTGCTTATTTTTTAACCTTTGCCACAACTTATTTTTTTTATCCATGAAATTTGCTATCATTGGTCAACAAAAAAAAGTGACGATAATGTGACTAATAGTTAAATAGAGAAACATTAAATTTTATAATTTGAACTATGACTATTGTGTAACCTTTAATCACACATATATTCACATGATATTTGCTAACATTTTGTCACACAAAATAAACAAAATGTTGATAATGTAAAGTCACATGAAGTTTTTTAATTTTAGGTTTGGTTGTTCTCAAACATCTGGTCACACAAAATACTGTATGTGGCCATATGTATAACTTTTAGCCACATCATCAAACATATAATGTAGATGTATATCACATTTGGCCACACTTTTCTCGTGTGGCTATTAAATGTCACAATTTATTTTAAGTTTGGCTAAACGTTTTGAAAAATGTGTTTTTGGTCTCATGAAATAACTCCGATGGCCGTAGATTACATTTGTTCTTAAATTTCTAGTGTGGCTAATAAAAGTCACAATTTTTTTCTTAAAGTGTGGTAATAAGGTTTCAAATACATGTGTTTTTAGTCTCATGAAACAAATACCGTGACTGTAGATCACATTTGGCCACACTTTTTCAAGTGTGGCTATTAAATGTCACATTTTCTTCTTAAAGTGTGGCTAAAGGTTTTAACATGATATGCAATGGTCACATGAAAAATAAAATGTATGACAAAAAGTGTTTTGAAGTGTAATTTTTCAGCTTTAGCCACACATTTAATCAAAAGTGTGACCGGACGATTTTAGTAAAAGTGTGGCGAAAGCCCTGTTTTGGCGTAGTGATATTCATGGTTGCAAAACTTTATGGTTTCTAATTTCACAAATAGCTGAGTCAATACAGTTATATTTATGTTAATTCTCTACTGAAAATGTATAACTTGTAAGAAATCAAAAACATCTATAAATGTACTAATGAGGATGACTATATATTTTATCAATTCATAATATCTTTGTGTAAATCAAAATCCAAACAAACACATTATGAGATTAACTTCCATATTTACTTTTTATTTAAAAAAGTATTTTATAATTTTTTATTATTAAATATCTCTAATAGACTATAAAATTTAAGGTAAAAAATACTTTAGAATTTTATCACTTAGGAGTTTTGTTACGTAATGGATTTTATTTGTACTCAGTTGTTCACTTGTTCCGTATCAATTAATATATTAGTTTTATTAGCAAATTTATTTAATAAACAAAATATTGAAACACGTCATACAGCTTGCGGAAAAAAAAAACAAAAATACCCATGGCAACGCGCGGGCATTCCCTCTAATACTCACTTAGTGACACATGTAATAGGGAGTCGGTAGCACATTTATTTGCGGAGTTTGGATAAATTGCTTGCATCCTAAGATGAGTTTCACTACTTTTTTCTCAAAAGTATGCGTCTCGGGTTTGAGACAACTTACGTAACTTTTTATAGTCCGGTTTGGGACTACTTTTACACATCCCGAGTTTTGGGGTGCTATTTCTCCTTGTGTGGGTCAGGTTTTGCTAGTTCGCAAACATTGTCCTTGATGAACTAAACCAACAATATCACTGTAAGTCCTTCACATACCGAATGAGTTGCCGGGTTATGGCAAGTGGGTTACTAATTGATAGCGCTATTAGGTCTGACAAACCTCACACCGGCTCAGGGGAGTGCGGGAGTGAACTATAACTTAACATATTATCATTGTTGATAGGCAATGATGTAAGGCAATCAGCTCACATTTGTGACAACACGTACATTAGTAGTTCGGTATATCGGTGTTAGTTATCATGAATGGGTTAGCTACCCTTGGCATGCGATGAACTAGTTGTTACACGGTTTTTGGAACCTACTTATTTACTTACTCGCTTACTCTACTTTGTGAACTCGCCAACTTTATGTTGACACACGCTAGCATGCTTTTGCAGGTTGTTAGGTATGGAGCATAAGTATGGCATGCATCATATAGTGTCATTGGGATATGAACACTTAACTGATTTCGAATATTTAATTATTTACTTTTAGTTTTGGGCGCGGTGTTTTGCGCATACTATTACTTAACTGTTTTCTATTTCGCTTCCGCTATTACTTAAATGGTTTGGTAAATTTTTAAACATGGTTTTTCAATAACGAACTAAAAGGTTTGGGCATTTAGAGTCGTTCATGTAACTGATGGCTATGGGATCCTGGTTTGTCATGTGCCTCGCGGTATAAACCCCGCAGTAGAAATTTGAGGGTGTGACAAACAATACAAACACAGTTGCACCACTGTTAAACTTAACAATAGTTTGGTTACCAAGCATTAAAACAAAACCAATAACATCATCTAGTCATTTTTATTGTGCATTTTAGATCCACAACAAATAAAATACACCATTGGCAATATCAGATCTTTCAGTAACCCTAGAAAATACAAAACATAAACAGAAAACATATTCTGATTAAGACAGAAAACTATATCGGAAACATATCTGACAACGCAAAGAGTCACAAGACTTAGAACAATGTCTAAAAACATTGAACCATAAGATTCAGAAACAAAGGAAAATCACATAAGATTCATAAAACAGAAAACATTTTCTGAACTTCTGAACCCCCAAAGATAAGAAATATTAGTTGTAGAATAGTTTCAACAATCCCGAACACGCTCAGCTCAAATACACAACCAACACTAACATGGAGTAAAACTGAGATTTTATATCAACTCTTTTTTAGCAACTCAAGACATGTAAAACCAAACTAACACTTATAACCTTTTACAACCATGTTTCAACATTTGAATCACAAGAATCAGAAAACAAACAAGGGAATACTATTAGAAACATATCTAATAAGACTAGTCCCTAGAACCTTCAGAATAAAATCTGAAAAAAATATGAGTCACGTGATTCAAAACCAATATATGGTAAGACGCAAAAGTCACATGACTTTTAAGATTTTAGAACCATGTCTGAAAAAACAAGACATGTGAGGATCTTAAAGACTAATTTAACTTGATAAAAAAACTTTTACAACTTAACAAAATCTATAGATCATACGAGAGTTTGTAAATAGCATAAAGACTAATTTGAATCAAGAAAAAAACATTTAGATCCTCACAACAAACATTGAATCACAAGATTCAAGTCACAAGTCTGATAACAATGAGAATAACATGATTCTACATCAGACCATTAGACCAGCCAAACACGTTTCGACTAAGACAAAAAAACACGCAATAATCAATCAGAGCATGCATCTTACACAAGCGAAACTAATACAAGGCTGTAAAAAACAATCACGGACAATTTGTCCAATACAACTTGTTAAACACTCGAACCACAAGATTCAATTAATCATACAAAGACGGTAAATCAGATATTTTAAGAAATGAAACCAATCTTTAGAATATAGGCAGAAACCAAACGAAACTGCTTACAACTTCTTCTCTAATCTCTACGGTTATGATCATCAACAAAACGATTAGACAATAGCACTAACACGATCTAACGAACAATCTAAACCTATAAAATGTAGATTCCAATTCAAGAATCCTAAATCTAGTGCAAATACCAGAGACTATGAGAGAAGAGGAAAATAAAAAAAATGTTTAGATCCTAGACAATGGATAAAACCAAATAATTACCCAAGAGGTTAATCACCAAGATAATCTCAGATTACCAGACTAGAACACCTTTGATACTATGCATGGATTCAAATAAAAAGTGTAGTACAAAATCCTAGTCGTCAACAACGAATTATAGAGTAATATGACCCAATTATCCCGATAAAACAGGATCCATGTCACACAACTTTTAAAGAACATAAAAACTAATTTGTTTAATTCAAAAACTTTGATATGAAGAAAACCTTTTTTTTCTTTATCTTTACAAGAACACGAATCAGCCAGAAAAAGAACCATAAAAAACAAAATAAATCTGACAACAAAGAATCACTCAACACTTCATCAGACCACAAAGATACAGCCAAGCACAAAATTCTTGCTGAATACATCATTCAAGATATAATAAAGGAAAAACACACGGCTGCACAACATTCAAGATGTAATCTTGACAAACACATTTGGTTAAAAAACTTCAACCACATAGATCGACTAACCAGTAAACTGAAATCAACTCATGAATTACATATCAAACAAAACCATCACGATATGAGTTTATTCAACATAAAAAACTCATCGAGATACGGTTAAAGTCGATATTATAAACAAGAACCACACGATTCTATACCAGTAACCAAAGTTACATAGTAAAAACAAAGATTCGAGAACGATAAACTAGAGCCTGCTACTACTAGTAACATATAACAAATAATCAAGCCCTCAACATCAAAAGAATTTTGCAAAAAACCATGAAGTACAACAAAATGAGAAGTGACCTTCAATCAACATACACAAATCATCTAGCAAATCTCTCAAATAATTTCCAAATAAAGACTCTAACCTACAATAGAATCTTAAATAACCGAGAGATAAGAACTAGACAACCAAACAAAAAAAACAACCTTCATGTTCATTACTTAATCGATGTACATGAATCAAGACAAAAAAAAATAGACGAGTCCTCAAATTAAAAAAAAAACTATCTTTTAACAAAAGGCAACTTTAAGTGATGTTACCTTATAGAATATGACCCCAAACCACAACAAAAATCATACAGTCAAAAAAATCACACAAGTTCATCCAAAGATCTTTATCGAGTAATTAAGAAGCCATAAACAACACAAGATTATCAAGTACCATGCAAACAATAAAATACAAATCAGTAAAACAAACTCATATTCAGGATAAAACATGGCAACAACAATAGTTTTGCAAGAACAATCAAGCCATATAAAGCACACATAACATTGACAAACACAGCGCCAACGCAGGTCCTCACGTGGGAGCCTCCTAATAATAGACCAGCCTTACAAACTATAACAGGGGATGGCTTTCCCTGTTGTCAAATCCCAATGACTCCCGAAGTCAACTCAAATAAAAAAAAATAAAGACAAGAAATAAGGATGGACCTCACTGGAAGGGTTTTCCAAGTTACGGTTCACCTTAAACAAAACCTCACAGTTCACAACCTTCACTTAAGGTTATAAAGTTGTGAGGCAAAGAAAAAACTCCAAGCTTCAAATAATCAAGAATATGCAGGATCTGCTCATAATTTTTAACCATACGAACAACGTTCCAGATCTGAACAACAATTTGCACCAACCCTAATCCACTAACAGATCACGTTCTAGACCCTTCGTAGACAACAGGTTCAAGATCGACCAATAGCAACAACTTTAATCGAGCAATCAAGAACCGTCAACAGATCTAGCGACACATGAATAAGAATCACCCGTAGATGAACAACACTACACATACTTGCTGAATCTGTTCGTCACATATCTTTTACTCTCCACACTTCTTCTTTGATTTGCCATAATCTGATATGTTGAAACGTTACTCCTATTTAAGTTAAGGAATGCCACATTCATCCACCCAGGTGTAGGACAAATATAATCTTAAATACTTAGCGGAAGACGAACTGATATCGAGCCCTGGGCTCTGATACCATGTCAAAATTGGTATCAAACGATTACCAGAATCTTTATTCAGCGAAAATGTTCAAAAAAAAGGAAAAAATCTCAACAATAAACTCTCAAATAGATAGATCGCCAATCGAACGGTCTATTATCATCCTTCAAACGCTTAACTATCAAAACAAGATCTAAAACATCAAAGATCTTGTACAATAAGCGAGGGACTTAACAACCTAAAAACCCTAATATGGAGTTTTTTGGAAGAAGAGAGAGAGAGAGAGAGAGAGAGAGAGAGAGATAAAAAATGACTTAATCACATGATCTTCAAGCCACGAAAGGTTTTTATAAAGAAGAGACTATGGCAGTGTATTAAGCCCATATAAACTGATCTTTCCCATATATCAGCATTGAGTCCATAAGCAACACAACTACTAGCCCATATCTGCCTTTAGTAGCCCATCTACCTTTAGCTCAATTGCAAGTCCAGCCCAATACAAATATGCAAAAACAACAAGAAAAGATAAAAATAAAATAAAATTAAACGAATTAGAAATGTTTATTCAAATTATGTGTTTAACCTTGAATTGGAATAATCATATATTTCAACAATTAACACTATTGACCATCCTTGTTACTCGTCAGTGAACAATGGGGATCATCCATTCATCTGTATGGTGTTAGAGCATTCACAATAGCTCCCCCATTTTTATGTGAGAGTAGCCCCCAAATTATATGGGGTGGTTTTGAGGGTTTGTGAGTGAAAAAAATGAGGAATCTACTGTTGATTGGTATATTTGGGATTATGTGAGAATCTTTTGGGGAAAACTGGAAACTATATTTATTTTTTAATATTTATTGAAAGTGGTTGTGAGTGAAGGAGAGAGAAACTATAATGATTTTTAATGTAATATGTGGTTGTGATTGGTTGTGAGTAAATGGGGGATGGGGAAGCTACCGTGAATGCTCTAAGCCTTAGCGACTAGATATGTAATACATGTAAATCAAAGACCATTCATATAATTAACACTATAATTTATTTTGGTTGATTGGCTTAAGAGTAAGAGTGAAAATGCATTTAGTATTTAGAAAGATTGGTGAATGCTGCAATTATCTGTATTTAATTTATAACATTGTCAATACCATTATAGCCTAGTAACTTCTTTGGGCTAATAAGGCTTAAGGGCTAAATGGACCGAGTTTGATTTCTAAAGGGGTTTTTCTTAGATTTATTGGGTTCCCTTCTAAATTGGTGTATAAACGTTTTTGTCCGGTAGAGATGGATATAATCTGGTGATTTTGATGGCGGCACGATGATACTCCAGTGCTCCGTCAGTGATTCAAATTTTTCGTTAATAAAATTATAATATTTGTTACTAGTTCTTGATAAGTTATAATTATTAGTTATATTAGTATGCTATAAAGTTTTTTCTTTATCAAAACAAATTATTGAATAATAAATCTCTAAAATAATTTATTCAAAGACGGCTATATTGATTACGGTCCACCATATTTGTTAATAGTCAAAATCAAGCGTACCTAGCATGAGTTCTAGAAGGATTTGGTCCACCGATAATACACACTAAAATGCCAACCGCCGAACCATTCATGATATGTTCCAACCATCGGTTTATGACTCCTGCTACTTAATACATATCTTCCATCCATTCTTGTATATTATTTGCTACTAGTGGGTTTACCCGCGCGTTGCAGCGAGATCCACACATGGGTTGCAATACAACATTATGATACTTAGGTTTTTTGCCGCAAGTTACGCAAAAAGAATAAAAATGTGCACACTATGTTTTAACAAGTATTCGTAGAAAGAAAAGAAAAGAAATGTGCACCGCCACTTACAACTGATTGCAGTTCACCACAAAAACCATGTAATCATTATTGAACAAATCTTAATAAACCAAAGGTATGCTACTCCTTCTAGACAAAACCACTAGTTAAGTGGTCAACTACTACCTCACACCAACTAACATAATTCAAAATATTACACACAACTCATGCTATAATGAAAGTTCACCTCAACAACGAGGTCTAGTTAGATATTGCTTAACTTTGTCACCAGATATGCACATAATAGTCGAATTAGCATGTGTTATACATAGTGAGCAGTGAGTAGGAAGCAAGAGCAACACCATCTATGCGTCACGTAATTAAGCAGGTAATGCACTCATTCTCTAAGGTAGCGTTTGGTATTATGGAATGAAAGGGAGAACGGAATAGACCATTACGAGGTAATAAAAAATAGCAGTGTTTTGAAAACCGGACCGGACCGGCCGGTCGGACCGGTCAGCCGGGCTCCGAGACCTGGACCGGTCCGGTTCGGGTGGTTGGACCGTTTCTGCCGCGAACCGGCCGATTGGACTGGAAAACCGGTAGTTGGACCGGTTTTTTTAATTATTTTTTTGATATTTTGGGTTTCGAAGCATTTTTTGGCCCGGTTCGTTGGACCAGTCGGACTGGTTGGACCGGTGAACCACCCGAGGGTCCGGTTCGACGTCCGGTCCGGTTCTGAAAACCTTGAAAAATAGTGTGTTTGGTTAGTTAAAGGAATGGAATCACTCATTCCACAAGGCATTCCATTCCCTCAAAACCATTTCATCCACCCCTCATGTTTTTTTTTTCATTCCATCCCTCATTCACCCTTTACTAACAACACCATAACCCACCACCCACCACCACCACCACCACCACCACAACCACCCACCACCATCATCACCACCACCCACCGTTGCCGCCACCACCCACCACCATCGCCGTCACCACCAACCACGGTCGCCCACCACCGTTGCCGCCACCACCCATCACCGCTGTCACCACTCACCACTATCATCGCCGTCACCACCACCCGCTGTAACACCCCAACTGATGGCAGAAACATCGGGATGTCACGTATTGATGATTGTTCAGTAGCTCATGGTAAATAATAAGTTTCAATAAATGATTTAAATAAATTACATATAATTGTTCTAAGAATTTGTACATCAAAATGAAAAAAAATACAAGCTACGCATCTTCAAGCATTAACTCTAATCTTCGAGCATGTTATAACCTGAAACATGTTAAGTTTGAAAATGTTTTGGGTCAACAAAAGTTGGTGAGAATTACATAGGTTTTGATAATTGAATAAAACTTGTACAATTCAAGTGTCATGGCAAGTCTAGACCATATGTGAAAACATACTAGAAGTAAATCGAGTGCATAATCAACCCTTGTGACTGTTGTATTGTGGTACATCCCATACGCTCATGGTTCACTCGTTTATGTTATGCGATAACAATCACCCATGCTACCTTTGTAGGAGGCACGTATCCGGGTGGGATTGTCAGTCCAATAGATCTATCATTGTATACCGTCGGCTGATCAATGCTAATGATTATGCTAGAATATTGTGCTTACCCTAGTCATGTTTAAGACATAATGCAACATAGAAAAACACATAGACACTTTATGATTGAATTGCATATAGAAAGTTGTAACATGTTTCACCCCAAAAATGGTGATAAATAGAAAAGGGGCTATGTAAAACTCACCTTAGCAAAATGTTATATCTCTTGAAAAATAGAATAGTGTGTTGACCAACAATGCCAAGTATTACCCTATAATTAAGGTAATAAATATGTCTAAGTCTATCTAGTCTACAAATATATATTCTAGGGCTTCGAATTGGGGATAAGTGTTCGTTTGATTAATAAATAAAATCTTTGAATAATAAGAGAAATTTGATAAATAAATAAACAAAAGTTTTTTGTAAATTTTAAATTAAAGATGGTCACAATAATAAGTTTAAAGTATGAAAATAATTTTTATAAAATTATTTTCTAAAAAAAAATAGAATATTAGATCTATTTATTTCAAATTGCCAAAATTTAACTTTAATATTTAAAAAATACTAAAATTAAAGAATTATTAGATTAAAAATTATATTTTTGTTCCAAATAATTAGAAATAATTTATGTAAAATTTTGGTGCAAAAATATCGAAAAATGAATTTATTATGATTTATTTATGATTAAAACTAACAAAAATTGATTAAAAATATTAAACAAATGATTTTTCAGAAATAAAAATGATTTTAGTAAAGCTTAAAGTTATAAAAACTCAGAATAATTTTTGTGGAAATTTATATAATTGTTTTGATATTTTTATAGAATTTTATAAATAAAATAGAATAAACTTGAATTATTTATTATATATATTAAATAAATAAATTTTTGAAAACTAAAAATTGTATGTTAAACTTTTTCACTAGATTAACATAAAATAATTTTGTAGAATTTTTAAAAGAGGTTTGGTATTTTAAAATGAATTTAAAAATACAAAGGAATATATATATATATATATATATATATATATAAGTTTAGCTAAAAAAATATGTTTGTTGATGCCGAGGTTTGAACCCGGGCCCTTGGCCGGTTCGTTGGTTTTAAATCACAAGCCCAGATCAACTGGTCTGGACCCTGAGAACGTTAAGTTTTAGACTAAATTAATTATATCATATAAGAAAATTAAGATTTATATTCAATTAAAAATGAAAAGAAATAAACGGTTTGTAAGGGGACTCGAACCCGTGTGGCTTCGTTAAACAACATCAAACACAACCACTTGATCTAGATCAGTGGTTGTGTTTGATTTCAGTTTATTTAAAATATATAACATAAGCTAATACAGTGATCTTCCCCAATTCGAATGAACTAGCCCTAGCTTTTTCAATTAACTGATTCACACAACAATAACCCAATTAATCATAGGGTTATTGTTGTGTGATTGCCGAAGATTATAAAACCCATATGAAAAACTTTACTTACAAACACGATTTGATACGAATTGGTCAGTCAATGCCGATAGTCAAACACGAACAAAAGACTCAAGATCAGTGAATCAAATCAGAAATTGAGGGTTGGAAGAGAGTATTCGTTGAGTTGGGATGGGTTTATGATGTTCAATTTATAGGGATGGGGTCTAGTTCGTTGAATTGGAAGGTTTGACCATCATGAATACGATGACACGGTTGATTGGTTAAATTTGGAACAAATTGATGATAATTATTCGTGGGTTGTACGCGTATAAGGCCGAAAATCACGAATTCATTCCAATTCTGGATCAAAAAAACGTTTTCACAATTGTTAATTTTGGTAGGTTGTTGTCACAGTTGACTTTCCAAGTCAACTGTGATGAATTTAACACGTGATATAGTAATTATAAGCTGGTTTGAAAACAAAAGGTGTGTGCAGCTCAGCTGGTAGGGTTGTTGGTGTGTTGTGACCCGGCTTGGGCGCGGGTTCGATTCTCGGCCCAAGCAATATTATTTTTTTTGACATTTTATTACATATATATGTGTATTATATAATTAATATAGTATTAGGGTTTCAAATACGTCACAAAAATATTTTTAAAAGGCGATAATTGGTGAATCTTGATGTTTTATTCAAATTATTCGTAATGTAAAAATATTAAGTGCGAAATGTTACAGTCTCCCCTACTTTTAGGAAGTTCGTCCCGAAGTTAAAAGAAAACACGAGGTTGAGGGTAATTGGGTAGAATTTGGGGCAACTGTGATTTGGAAATTCTTTTATTGGTAATAGGATAGTGGTTTAAGGTCGGGTAGGTGTGAGCTTTAAGAGTTGAATTAGGTTTGTCTGACATCGCAAGGAGAGTAAGAATCTTGCAAAGCATTAAGTTTTAGGAGTCCTAAAGAAATGAGTTGATGGACTAAATGAACTACCAGGTTTACAATTGGTCAACTACCGAAAACCTTGATAAAATTTCACACTACCTTAACGTACCTGTAAATTCATGATTACGTTCCGGACCGTAATCGCCAATTTACCTTACATTAGGGTTTTGCGTCCTTCTATGACTCTACCGATTGTTGAGCAGGTTTGATAGTCTCCACCAGTCGTTGAGCAGGTTGTAGGGCCTCTCCCGACTGTTGGAAAGACACGATGACCTCTACCAATCGTTAAGTAGGTTGTTTGGTAGTCAACTAATTGTTGTACAAGTAAGCAAGTATGATTTAAATATAGATATAGCAATTAGTTCACATTCAAACAAGCATGCATCCAGATGTTATGATAATACTAGAATTTATTACTTGAATCAAAAGTGTCAATACATAGAATTAAAAAGCAGACATCATTCAAATGGTGGGGCTTGCTGTTAAGTAGATGGAGGGTCTCTAGCGGGGTTATTTGGAGTAGCAAGGGCGTTTGTAGCAGGAATTCGACACGCATCCGCAAGATGCCCATACCTTTGACAATTGGTACACTGACGGTAGGGCACTTGGGTTGGGTGGTGATACTGGCAGGTGTCACACTTAGGTTGCTTCCCGTTGTATTGTTTCTTATTGGGTGGGACAGTGGCGTCTATTGCAAAATTCCTGACCTTGCGCCTCCCATTGGTTGAGGTCTTAGTTTTGATTTCAACGGCAGGTTGGGGAGTATCCTTTGCAACGGTTTTCTTTTCCCCTTTCCGAGTCAGGGTTCCTGCCTTCACATGGTTATCTGTTAGGGTGGCCGCCAAACGTTTTGCTTCCTCCAAAGTAGCAGGGTTCCTTCCCCACACCGTGTCTTGAATCTGCATCGGTAAGCCACCAATGTATTTTTCGATCGCAATAGGCAAGGGGGTGACCTTGTGTGGTAGCAGTAGACTAAGTTCGTAAAAACGAGTGTTGTAGGCAAGGTTTTCTCCACTATCTTGAGCAAGATCATGAAACTCATCTTCCAGCTTCTTGATTTCATTACGAGGGCAGAACTCTGCCTTCATAATGTCTTTAGCTTGATCCCAAGTTAAGGCCAGTGCAGCTTCAGCTCCGCGGGTGCGCTTTTCCTCATTCCACCAAGTGAGAGCTCGTTTGTGAAGAACACTCATGGCATAGCGGACCTTTAAGTTATCGGGACACTCACTGTTAATGAAAGTATTCTCAATGCCCTCGAACCATTGTAGAAGTCCCGTAGCTCCTTCTTCTCCACTGAACTTAGGGGGATTACAGGAATTAAAGTGCTTAAGAGTGCAAGCTGGGAGACCATTCCCGTTTCCGTTGTGGTTTCCATTACCGTTCCCGTTTCCATGACCGTTCCCGTTGCCGTTTCCGTTCATCTGGATGACTTGAGCCAGTAAGTTAGGAACCAGAGTCGCGATTTGCTGCGCCATTTGTTGAGAAATGATCGCAGCCAGTTGGGCATCAACACCATTGTTGTTGTTGTTATTGTTGTTGTTGTGGTTAGCGTCGTGGTTGTTGCTATTCACTTCATCTTGATTCTCACCACTGTTGAGGCGAGTGCTGCGACGTGGAGGCATGATCTGTATGAGACACAATGAAATGAATGAGGTTATATAAGGAATGTAATCATTTATTCATTAATTAAAACGAATAAACGAAAACGTTGACTTATCAAAGATTCTAGATTCTAATAACATATGAAGACATGCTTTAGCCTATAAGTGAACACTCATCCCGAGAATTCCCAGGTAGGCATCCGGGTCCCTCGTCTGATTGGGATATATGCGCAATGCCAGCCTAGACAGAAGACTCAGGATACAGGCGTTCACCCTTCCAAATTGCACGTGTTCGTTATTAAAATCTAGAACTTCGATGAGATCTCAAGGTGGTTCAGGCTAAGCCTGAGGATTTTGTCTTATTAGTCTAAGAGTAGATCCAGTGATGGAGAGTAATCTTCTTTGTAAGGATTAAAGTGGGGATAAGAGGTAGGAGGGAGATAGAGAATAACAAGTAAAAGGAGCAAATACTAGTTATAATCCTATGGTTATAGACTAGATTATTTTTCTAATAACCTAATTCCCTATAACCATGGCTCTGATACAAATCTGTAACACCCCAACCGATGGCGGAAACATTGGGATGTCACGTATTGATGATTGTTCAGTAGCTCATGGTAAATAATAAGTTTCAATAAATGATTTAAATAAATTACATACAATTGTTCTAAGAATTTGTACATCAAAATGAAAAAAATACAAGCTACGCATCTTCAAGCATTAACTCTAATCTTCGAGCATGTTATAACCTGAAACATGTTAAGTTTGAAAATGTTTTGGGTCAACAAAAGTTGGTCAGAATTACATAGGTTTTGATAGTTGAATAAAACTTGTACAATTCAAGTGTCATGGCAAGTCTAGTCCATATGTGAAAACATACTAGAAGTAAATCGAGTGCATAATCAACCCTTGTAACTGTTGTATTATGGTACATCCCATACGCTCATGGTTCACTCGTTTATGTTATGCGATAACAATCACCCACGCTACCTTTGTAGGAGGCACGTATCCGGGTGGGATTGTCAGTCCAATAGATCTATCATTGTATACCGTCGGCTGATCAATGTTAATGATTATGCTAGAATATTGTGCTTACCCTAGTCATGTTTAAGACATAATGCAACATAGAAAAACACATAGACACTTTATGATTGAATTGCATATAGAAAGTTGTAACATGTTTCACCCCAAAAATGGTGATAAATAGAAAAGGGGCTATGTAAAACTCACCTTAGCAAAATGTTATATCTCTTGAAAAATAGAATAGTGTGTTGCCCAACAATGCCAAGTATTACCCTATAATTAAGGTAATAAATATGTCTAAGTCTATCTAGTCTACAAATATATATTCTAGGGCTTCGAATTGGGGATAAGTGTTCGTTTGATTAATAAATAAAATGTTTGAATGATAAGAGAAATTTGGTAAATAAATAAACAAAAGTCTTTTGTAAATTTTAAATTAAAGATGGTCACAATAATAAGTTTAAACTATGAAAATAATTTTTATAAAATTATTTTCTAAAAAAATAAAATATTAGATCTATTTATTTCAAATTGCCAAAATTTAACTTTAATATTTAAAAATACTAAAATTAAAGAATTATTAGATTAAAAATTATATTTTTGTTCCAAATAATTAGATATAATTTATGTAAAATTTTGGTGCAAAAATATCGAAAAATGAATTTATTATGATTTATTTATGATTAAAACCAACAAAAATTGATTAAAAATATTAAATAAATGATTTTTCAAAAATAAAAATTATTTCAGTAAAGCTTAAAGTTATAAAAACTCAGAATAATTTTTGTGGAAATTTATATAATTGTTTTGATATTTTTATAGAATTTTATAAATAAAATAGAATAAACTTGAATTATTTATTATATATATTAAATAAATAAATTTTTGAAAACTAAAAATTGTATGTTAAACTTTTTCACTAGATTAACATAAAATAATTTTTGTAGAATTTTTAAAAGAGTTTTACTATTTTAAAATGTATTTAAAAATACAAAGGAATATATATATATATATATATATATATATATATAAGTTTAGCTAAAAAAAATATGTTTGTTGATGCCGAGGTTCGAACCCGGGCCCTTGGCCGGTTCGTTGGTTTTAAATCACAAGCCCAGACCAACTGGTCTGGACCCTGAGAACGTTAAGTTTTAGACTAAATTAATTATATCATATAAGAAAATTAAGATTTATATTCAATTAAAAATGAAAAGAAATAAACGGTTTGTAAGGGGACTCGAACCCGTGTGGCTTCGTTAAACAACATCAAACACAACCACTTGATCTAGATCAGTGGTTGTGTTTGATTTCAGTTTATTTAAAATATATAACATAAGCTAATACAGTGATCTTCCCCAATTCGAATGAACTAGCCCTAGCTTTTTCAATTAACTGATTCACACAACAATAACCCAATTAATCATAGGGTTATTGTGGTGTGATTGCCGAAGATTAAAACCCATATGAAAAACTTTACTTACAAACACGATTTGATACGAATTGGTCAGTCAATGCCGATAGTCAAACACGAACAAAAGACTCAATATCAGTGAATCAAATCAGAAATTGAGGGTTGGAAGAGAGTATTCAGCGAGTTGGGATGGGTTTATGATGTTCAATTTATAGGGATGGGGTCTAGTTCGTTGAATTGGAAGGTTTGACCATCATGAATACGATGACGCGGTTGATTGATTAAATTTGGAACAAATTGATGATAATTATTCGTGGGTTGTACGCGTATAAGGCCGGAAATCACGAATTCATTCCAATTCTGGATCAAAAAACGTGTTCACAATTGTTAATTTTGGTAGGTTGTTGTCACAGTTGACTTTCCAAGTCAACTGTGATGAATTTAACACGTGATATAGTAATTATAAGCTGGTTTGAAAACAAAAGGTGTGTGCAGCTCAGCTGGTAGGGTTGTTGGTGTGTTGTGACCCGGCTTGGGCGCGGGTTCGATTCCCGACCCAAGCAATATTATTTTTTTTTGACATTTTATTACATATATATGTATATTATATAATTAATATAGTATTAGGGTTTCAAATACGTCACAAAAATATTTTTGAAAGGCGATAATTGGTGAATCTTGACGTTTTATTCAAATTATTCGTAACGTACAAATATTAAGTGCGAAATGTTACACCCGCTACGACCCACCGGCCACCACCATCACCCACCCACCACCGCCGCCATCCAACACCACCCAACGCCGCCCACCACCGTCACCCACCCACCATCACCTTCATCCACCTCCACCCATCGCTATCGTTGCCACCACCCACCACCATCGTCGCCACCACCCACCATCGTAGTCGCCACCCACCACCATGCTACTGCCACACACTGCCACCAACCACCACCCACCACCGCCACTACTCACCATCTTTTGCCCACCCACAATCACAGCCATCCACCTCCACCTTCCAGCGTCGCCACCACCACCGCTGCCACCCACCACCGCTACCGCTACATATCATCACCACCATCACCATCACCGCCACCGAGCACCACCCACCACAACCACTCACCACCGATTTTATTCCTTTGTCTTTTCCTACCTATCCAACATCAAAAAGTATTGTTTTATTTTGTTTCTTTTCCACATAGCAACCAAACAAGACATGGAATGGTAATGATCCATTCCATTACCTTGTCCATTCCATTATCTCATCCATTCCATTCCCTCTCCATTCTATTACCTCATACCAAACAGACCCTAAACATTTGTTATATTTAGTGAGTGATGAGTGCTGAGTGACGAGTAATATTTTTTAACTTGTCAAATAAAATTTAGTATTTATTTTGTGTAATTAGTATAAATTATTTTTATAAGAAATAATTAAATAAAAGTCTGTTGGATAGTGGTGGCAAGAATGGGGCGTGAAAGGGGCATTTTCGCGGCCCTTTAACATGTGAACACCGACCCCCTCCCCCCAGGTGAAAGGGGCGTTAATAGGGGCTGGGTGAAATATTTGGCGTGGGTGAATGGGGAAGGGGGCCAATCAGATTGTGACACGTGGCGGTTTAAAAAAAAGGGCAACGTCTATTAAACTAGACGTTGGAGGATATGGGGCAACGGTCAATATATATATATATACTAGTAGGAAACCCGCGGCGACGACAATTTGTAACGCGATACTTGTTTTCTGTTAGTTTGCCAATTCTCTCGTAATATATTGTAGAGTACGCATGTTAATTTTCTTATTCGTGTAATATAAAGAACATAACCACTTTATGTAGATCTTTGACCTATGTAATGCCCAAAAAAAAGTAAACACAAACCTTAAAGATAATACCAACAAAATTTAGGTTAAAAACAAAATGCTCAACTCAAATGATATATATTGTTATTATTTATTGAAAGATAATACTTACCTTTACCTATTTGTATAAACAATACAGTGGCGGATTCAGGATTTTTTTTTTCAATGAGTTCAGTGTTTTTAGATGCTCCAATTTTATAAGATTGGATATAAAAATTTTCAGGTCGGTTTAATGGTTCGGGTCAGTTCAACGGTTCGGGTCGATTATTACACTTAAATAGTGGTTTTCAACCGTCTTTTGTGCAGGTTCGACATAACATTTTTAGAGTTAAAGCAAGCGCTAAATTTGGAGCCTACAAAATGTAAACTTATCACATAACGGTAAATTCATAGCTTTCTTAAATAGTAAAAAAATGATTTGCACAAACCAAATATAATCTTTCAAAAGGACTCAATGGCCACATTAAAATTGACCGAAATGGAAACACACAAACAAAAAAAAATACAGTTAATTAATCTGGTATCAAGCTCAACTTCTGCGCCTTATGACTCACCACATCTCAACAACATGGTATAGATTAGAAGAACTGCTAAGCAATTAAATATAAGTTAATCCTAGTAAAAAAATGGAACTTAAATGGATAAATAAATTAACAAAAAACACATACTCCTCAATCCACAATTCCTCATAGTCTCATACTTATCTAATATTCTAAATTAGTAATTAAAAATGTAACTTAGATGGTTCAATAAAATATAAAAGATTGTATTTTGTTATGGTGAAAATCAACCAGACAAACAAAAGCAAAACCTAAAAATGAAAAGTTTAAAATGACTTATTTACTCACAGTACACAGTAGGTATTCCAACTTACTGTGTCTTGAATTATAATAATCAAATTCAAGAAACCCATAACCAACATATAAGGAACCAACTAAACCATTTGGCAATGTGAAGTGCATTCCTTCACCATTTTATGAAATCAGCGTGAGCAGACTATTTCTATGTCTGCACTCATTCACCATTTTGTACCATCTGAAAAAAGAATCAAATGTTTGTTAAACATGCAAATCCATTCAAATTAAGAATTTTCTATTTTTAAAACATAAGCATTAAATTGATTCATAACAGATGATATATTAAATTGATTTTTCTATTTTCCATATACATATATATTATCCTACCATATCTGAATTTGCTTTTAATGAGTATACGTATTAGTTAGATTTAAGCTTAATTAATAAGTTTAGTTTATGAAGGCGGTTAGCATACAAAAGTTTAGTTGTGTACATACTAAAATATGTTATTAAGTGAAAAACAAGACTGACACTAATTCAGCCTATAACCGTAGTACCATTATTATAATTAACATTATCAAAAGTGCAACAATTAGCGAACCACAAATTCAGAACTAAAACAGAGAATAAAAATTCAGAACTAAAACACAAAATAGTTATGCAACAAACAGTAGTTGACCCGGATTTAATTTTATACTTTATAGTATGACTTGTTTAAAGATTTCCTTTTAAAAACACTGATTTTAACATTAACAGAAAAAAGAGTTGACCCTCACCCATTATGTTATCCTTTCACCAAAATGGATGACTTTGCCTTTGTATTTTCAAAAGATCGATCTATGCTTTCCAAAATTGTTTTGGCATTCATCCCTTTTTAACCTATCTAGTGTTTTTCATATATATTCATGTTAGGGTTTTTCCTCTTGTGGAAGATTCTACCTTTTGAATTTCAAATTCAAATTTAATGTTTAAGAGATAATTATTTCCGGATATTACCTTTGCCTCTCCTAAATTTGGTCCTTGAATCCCCATATAGTGTTTCCGTCGCCATCAACAATCAAAATCAAATTAAATTTTATCAATTCAATTTAAATGCTAATTTAAACTTCATAGCAAATATATTAAACTAGCTTTTATCCCGGGAGCGTCCCGGGTTGAAAAATATAACCATTTTAATAATACTAATACTAATCATTATTACTCTTGTAATTAAATAAATAAAAAAATAACATTGCTATAAGGTGACATCATGTGTTGCAGTATTGCGCGATTCTTTCTCCTAGCTTCTCTTGATGAAGTATACCTATGCATCTTTAGAAGAGTAAAATTCTAATGAAAGCATGGCGATTGGGCTGAATTTCAACATCGTAGATAAGAACCTGGTTTAAAGGAAAAAACATGATTAATGAATAACCTGAACACTTTGTGTTTTTTTTCCTGTATGAATGAAAGCCCACAAAAAATAGTCGTTTTTTCTCCGTTTTTTATATAGCACTATGGTACTCGTTGGAAAGATAATAAAACGCTCGTTAATTTGGTGTAATTTTTTTCTTTAAAAAATCTTGTATGTAAAAGATATTAACGTTTATGGGAGGAAACATAAGAGAGAAAAATTTAAATTTGTTTTTAAATTCTTTTTTCCTAAAATAACTCAATTTAAATTTAGTAATTATAATAGATTAGGTTAAACTATATTTAGATCTTTTTTTTTTAATTGGTATAGAGTTGCTACATCAAATTTTATGTGGCAGATATTGCATAATATTATGACATGTAGGATATCTAGCTTTGCAATACATATATACTAGCTGATTACCCCGGGAGTGTCCTGGGTTGAAAAATCTAATATAACTTAATAAAAAAGGATAAAAGAGGTAAACAGTCTCAACCATTTTTAATGCTAAAGAAAGTTGTTCTAATGTTTATACTACGAAAAGAGGCTCTCATGCTGCGTTACCAGCAGATTAAAAAAAATCTCAATCTCTTTTAATGCTAAGCATATCGTTTAGGACATGAACATGGGCAATTCATATATGTAATAGTAGGTTTAAAAACATATATACTATCATAACATGATTAGTACTTGCCTGTATATAATTAATAAATCACCTAAACACATGTGTGTTTTCTTCTGCATGAACAAAAACTCACTAAAAAACAATTTTTTTTGTTTTTTGTATAGCACTATGGTGTTCGTTGGAAAGATAATAAAGCGATCGTTAATTTGGTGTAAATTTTTTTTTTTTCAAAAAAAATGTCATACATAAAAGTTACTAACGTTTAAAAATTGTGAGTGGAAAATAAAGAAAAAATAAAGATAAAAATATTAATTAAAATATTTGAAATTTAAAAATAATAATTAACATTTAAAAATGTGAGAGGAAAATAAGAAAAAGATAGTAATTAACATATTTGAAATTTTAAGATAATATAGATATAGATTTTATTTAAAAAAAGAAAATAAAAATTTTAAAAATTTATCTTTTATCTATAACTTATAATAAAAGAATTGAACTTTGATGATGTGGCATTCAATGGAGGCCTCAACCCCTCTTTGAATGTGCCACTTGGCATCATGTGGGATTTTTTTAATTTTTGAGTTTTTTTAATAAATTAAATTTTAGGAAAAGATAAGAATTTAAAAACAAAATTAAATTTTCTCTCTAATGTTTCCTCTCATAACTTTTAAACGTTAATATTGTTTATATACGAGATTTTTTAAAGAAAAAAATTACACCAAATTAACGAGCGTTTTATTATCTTTCCAACGAGTACCATAGTGCTATATAAAAAACGGAGAAAAAAACGACTATTTTTGTGGGGTTTTGTTTTCAAATATATTTTACTCTACTAATAAATCACAAACGATAAACATAACTTCATAGGCAGAGATTCTTTTTTTTTTTTATATTTGATATTTGAATATGATAACTTATGACAGAGATTTGTTTAAAATAAATAATAATAATAATTATCTATAATCTAGAATCTATAATCTATCTCTATATATAAAAGAAAACGTATATGCTGACGTGGCGTGTAATGGAGGCCTCAACCTTCCATTGAGAGTGCCACGTGGCATCATAATTGAAAGATTTTAGTGTTTTTGAACTATTTCCTTTTTTAATTAAAAAAAAAGATAAACATAAAACCCTAAATTAAATCGAGTTATTTTAGGAAAAAAAGAATTTAAAAATAAATTTAAAATTTTATCTCTCATGTTTCCTCCCATAATTTTTAAACGTTTATATTTTTTATATACGGGATTTTTAAAGAAAAAAATTACACCAAATTAACGAGTGTTTTATTATATTTTCCAACGAGTACCATAGTCCTATATAAAAAACGGATAAAAATCGACTATTTTTTGTGGGGTTTCGTTCATACAGGAAAAAAACACACAAAGTGTTCATGTTATTCATTAATCATGTTTTTTCTTTTAAACCAGGTTCTTATCTACGATGTTGAAAATCAGCCCAATCGCCATGTTATCATTGGAATTTTGCTAGGTATACTTCATCAAGAGAAGATATGAGAAAGAATCGCGCAACACTGCAACACATGGTGTCACCTTATTGAAAGGTTATATTTTTATTTATTTAATTACAAGAGTAATAATTATTACTATTAGTATTAGTATTATTAGAATGGTTATATTTTTCAACCTCGGGACGCCCCCAGAAAGAATTGATAGTTGCTGACGTGGCGTTCAATGGTGGCCTCAACCATCTCTTGATTATGTCACGTGGCATAATGAGATGCAATGATTACAACTTCCAACTTAAGTGTTTGTTTAGTTGATTAGGTTATGAATTATAAGAGCCATTAGAATGTGAGAAATTAGAGAGATGTTAATAGTTGCAGCTTACATAAGTGATTCTTTAGATGATTACTGATTAGGTTTTAGATTAGGGAATATGAGTTACTACTGATTACAATACTATGAACATGCAATGATTGAGAGATTTTGTGGTTAGTTAACTTGAGCCATTTGCAATAGGTTCTCACGTAAAATTAGATTTTTCAACCCCAGGACCTTCCCGGGGTAATCAGCTAGTAACTATTAATAAAAGAATTGACTTATGATGAAGTGACATCTAATGAGACAACCTCCCACCTCTTGAATGTGCCATGTGGCATCATGTGAAGCTCTCTTTTAAATTATTTATTTTGTTTTTTTAAATAAAATCTATATCTATATTATTTTAAATTTCAAATATGTTAATTAATATTTTTTCCTTATTTTCCCCTCACATTTTAAATATTAGTGAACTATTAATTATTTTTTTTAAAATTACAAATATGTTAATTAATATTTTTATCTTTATTTTTCTTATTTTCCCCTCACAATATTTAAACGTTAGTAACTTTCATATATGAGAATTTTAGAAAAAAACAATTTACACCAAATCAACGAGCACCGTAATGCTATACAAAAAACGAAAAAAAATGTTTTTTTATAGTGAGTTTTACATTTGGTATGTTTTCTTCTTTTATAATTTTTTTATTAAGTCATATTAGATTTTTAAACCCCGGAACCTTTCCGGGGTAATTAGCTAGTTTAAAATAATAAATTCAATACTATCACCTCAAAGTGCCACATGGCACCCTCCATTGAATGCCACCTCATAGAAATTCAATTATTTTATTATAAGTTATAGATTAAGTTTGGACTTTGGATAAACCTACAATTTGATTTTGATATAATAAGTTCTTACTTTTTTGCTGTGTTCCTGAGTTAACTTAAAGAGAGAAAAGAAATGAAAAAACGAAGGAAATGAAGGGAAAGGAAAAGAAAGGATAAATATCCTTTGCTTCTGTTTCCTTCCAAATTGGAAGGAAAACTAAATAAAGAATTTTGCCTAGTTTTACTTCCATTTCCTTTCTTTTACTTCTTTAAATGAAACTCGGGAACACACCTTGTTTTGTTTTCCTTTCTTTACCTTCCTTAAATGAAACTCGGGAACACAATCAAATTTTCCTTTCATTTCCTTTCATTTCCTTTCTTTTCTTTCGTTAAGTTAACTCGGGAACACAACGTTTATGCCGGTTGGTTGTGAACCTTTTTTTTTACTTTTGACAAGTGACTATCAAAAGTTTAATCCATGGCAACTTGGTAAGAACAGGAAGATGAAGTTTAGGTTCTCCCAAAAGTTAATTAAAAAAACACACCTAATAAAAACCATTATTCTAAAAATTCCAATAAAAACAAACGGTCAGATTTTAAAAACATGACATGTTGACAAATGAGTTGAATTTTTTTAAAGGGTCACAATTAAGAGAATTTAAAAACAAATGACATGCTAAACAGATATCATGAAAGCATGCTTGTAGTTAGAAGCCATTTTTTGATATTGGAAAAAAAATGTAGCCTCTTCTTCCAAAAAAAAAAAGCTTTATACAATTAAAATGATAGAAAAAAAACACCAAAGTATATTTTGAATCAATGCTTTATGTTGCATATGCAACCAAATGCCAGATAAGCATCTCATTGCAAACAGAACATAAAAAATTTACAATGGTATAATATGCAGAGAGAACTTACTTTGCAACAAAAAGGACCAGCATTTCTTTCTTAAACACTTTTAGCTGATCTTCATCCTCATTGCCAAAATTGGCCCGTGCTGCAAATATTACTTAATATTATTCTAATACGCTACATGAGATTCAACTTGTCTAATCGTTAGCTAAGTTCATATATTTTACCCAAAATTTCAACCCGTTGTACGCGTAGTACTTAAGATATTAACCCAAATTAAGCATTCTAAAAGTTATATATAAACTGAACAAAATACAAAACAAAGCCAAGGAATTTGCAGTCACACCATGCCGATGAAACCGTTCGATGCTGCACGTTGTTCCAGATTCTTAACTCACCATCCGAAGACCTGAAAAAAAAATCAAATCTCATAATTGTTGCTATGATGAAAACACTAACCCTGAAGACACTAAGTTCTGAGAAGGATGGAAACAAACATCCATAACCGACGCCCGATGGCCTCTGAGTACAGCCACTGGATCAGGGGCGGTCTCTTGCTCATTCTAATCAAATTCTGTCATTCAAACATTTTATCAAACACCTTATGGGCACAAATGTGTTAGCACTTAATAACCCCACAAACTATTATATAAGTGAATCTTTTTTCATAGGGTTAACAATTAGTGGGTGTGAAAAAGCTATACCAAAAGTGGGAGATGATGCAAGCAAATTACTCAATAAACACAAATCGTCACAAACGGGCTAAACAGTTAACAGAAATCCACAGATGAAAAAATAGACTACACTAAACATAAATCTAGCCTAAAATCAACAAAATTAAAGCATAAAATGAGATAAAACAAGCATAAATCAAACATAAAAATAAGTTAAAGACAATCATGGTTAGTGAATCCTTATTTTATTAGCAATCCATCACAGAAGCCTTCTCAGGAATAAGAAAGTTCAGCAAGATTCAACCCAAAACCAAAAACCCTAATTTACTCTTGGCAAGGATATCTTTAGCCATACAAGTTTTTTGTGTTCAACTGTTAGTTTTGTTAAGCACATACATTTTAAGAAAAAAAAACTCAAATTTAGAAGATCCAAATGTTGTTTACCTCCACCATTACCGGTCAGCCACCCTCCTCCTGCCTATCTTCACGTTTTAAGAACTCCAAAATCCATAAACAACTTCGACCCGGTTCATAAAATTCATGACTGTAGGTTTGGGTCGGTTTACAAGGATCGAGTTTCTTAACAAACAAAACCCACAATCAGATTCGATAGAGGAGAGACTGGAGGTTGGAGAAGATAGGGTCGAACAGGAGGGTTGTTGTGGAGGAGAATTGAGGAGAGAGAGAGAGAGATGACGATGAGTAGGTTTGAATTTCAAAATATGGATCTGGAAATCTTAGAAAGAAAGAGGCACGTGATTTTTGGTTTTATCTGTGGCTTGAAAAGGTTTAATATTTTTTCAACAATATGTGCTTCAAATGCTTGTATAATAAGCATTAAAGGCTTGTACATGTTGAAAATTCAGTCAAATGACTATCTTGCCCTTCCTATATGATTATTAATATAGTATAGATAGGTTTAGGATCCTGTACAAAGTACATTTTTCGTGAAAAGTGTGAAAATGACTAAGAATTGACATGTAGACATCATTTTTTTTGGATTTAGGAATGATGTTTTAGGTTGTTTTAACTTGAAAAACACCAAACACAACAATCTAAAACACAATACAATGTATTATAGTCATTAAATTTAAAAAACAGCTAAAACACACTACTTAATGCTTAAAACACACTGCTAATGTTCTTAGCATGGTGTTTTAAGTTTTAAGCCTAAAATACATTGTTTTCGGTTTTTAATTGTTATGTTTGGTGTTTTTATAGGCAAAACAACCCAAAGCATCACGACTAAGTTCAAAAATGATGCCTAAGTATCAATTTTTAATACTTCTCTCAAAAAAAAAAACACTTTGTACACGATCTTGACCCTATATATATATATATATATATATATATATATATATAAATCATTCAAACAAACAAACCAAAAATCAAACCAAATACAACACCCATTCCATTAAATTTATAAACTTTACAAAATTATTTTTATAGAAATATGAGTTCCCCCTCCTCATCTGGCATACAGGATTATTATTACAAAGAGCTTTTAGGCGATACGGGTGAATCAACTGACGAGGAGATCGAGCAGGAGGTGGTTACAAGTGCTTGTGCGCTGGCGTCGAGGTATATGCAACATGTTAGTAATCCTCCATGTCCTATTTTGCAAAGAAAATATACTGAATGCGACCGTATGGCGGCGAACGCTCGTTTAATGAAAGATTACTTTGATGAAGACCCAACTTATCCAGATCCAAGAGTTTTTAGGCGTCATTTCCGGATGAGCAAACGTTTATTTCTACGCATTTCAGGAGATTTAGAAAACACGTTTGACTACTTCAAGCAAAAACTGGATGCAAGAGGGACGTTTATGTGATACCCCGCAATTTCAGGTTCTCACTTTAACTAAACTCTAGTTACATTCCTTGCATTCTACTTAACTAGGGTTAGCTAGATAGGATACACATTGCACAGTTATAGGGTAATAACTGCATGAATACATGATTAGTGAACCTCAGACGTTGGTGAACAATGTAATTAAATAATTGTGAATTAATTGATTGATATTGATTGCAATTACATGCTTCTATGATACTCTCTGAAACTATGTGCAAACCGTATGTGATTACGTGGACTTAAACCGGAAGCGTTAATAAAAATCGCAATAGGTGGACCGGTAGGATGGTTGGGGTCTTAATACATGGGGTTAGACTTATTATGGTCCAAAATAGCGAAAACATCAAAGGAAGCGGGCACTACAATGAAGCAGGACGCCCGGAGTAAGCCGGGGAGCTGTGAGCGGCCGCTCACATGCTCCGCGCGGCCGCTCACGGGTGCCTGTCGAACCAAACCGCCTTAAACATGTATTTAAGAAACCTTAAGCCTCTTGTATCTTCTAAACTCAAACCCTAATCGCCCCCACTGCCCTATTACGAAATATTAACCCCTAAACACCTGCTAAGGCGCAAGAACACCGATCGGGAAGCTTCAAGAGCATTCGGTTGATTGTTTTGAAGAGCTTGCGGTATAACCTTCAATCTCTTGTGTTTTAATCTTTCTTAAAATGTTATAAAAACCTATAACTAAGTTTGTCCAGGTCTAAAACCTTTTCATAAAGATTAAACTTGAAGTTTATAAAGATTGAATGGGTTAAATATAATCCTATGCGATTAGAAATTGATAGGTTGCATGATTATGCATGTTTTTGATGTTTTAGACTCCCAGGGTTTATGAATGATGATGCTTATGATGTATCATTAGGGTTTTGATCAGATGTGGCTCTTATTGATGTTGTGTGATGATTATTAGGTGTTATTGATTGATAATATGCAACTAGGGTTTGATATAATTGATAATATTGCATGATTAGAATATGGACAGATTGTTTGGGTCAAATTGTAGGGTCTGTCACGTGACTTTAAAATCGAGTTTTACAAGGAATTAAGTTGTGAAATTTTTACAGTAGGTTAACATTGGAATAATTTGGCCTTTCCAAGTGGATTCATCCCGTTTGGATGAATACACGATTTTTGGGAATTTTTCTACTAACCTGACCTATTGTGGAAACTTTCTGGACATGTCTGTGATGTATGATTTTTCATAATTTTTGTCTTTGGCTTTTAGACAAAAGAAAAATATGAGTTTTCAAACGAACCCCAAAGAATATTCAGTGAAACTTTGGGAGTTTAACTCACTGGATAAGTATTTTTAATAAATTAGTTTTCAAGGCGCATAATCTGTCCTGAAAACGCAGATTGTGTATTGTGAGTTTATGTGACTAATTGGAGTCTTATGTGGTATGTACATGACATGTACTTGAATAGGCACTTATATGAGATGCATATGAAGTGTAAAACTAATGAGAACCAACATATTCACCAACGGGTGCGTAGGGTTTACTTATGCATGTAGAATCACTAAGTGTCACTTACACGATTTTGAACATTCAAACGTCTTGGACAAACGGGTTATATGGTGTAATGGTATTACACATATACTTACTTAGTGACACATGTATTAGGGAGTGAACAGAAGAGGCCTTCTAAACCAAGAGTGAACAGAAATCCCTATGGTTACTATCATCTGTCTGGAAGTGATCAAACATCTGTTGCACCAAGTGTTGACATCCAAGCACTGGAAAAATGGTCAGCAATAGTTGTTGAACTTGATTTTAAAAACTAGTTCAAACCACTGATCACCTTCCTAAGCTTGAGGCTGAAAAGTCTGTGGACCCATCCAAAGCCAACTTGGCTTTGGACACTCACCAAAACTAATCCATTACTGATGTGCAGGGAGCTTCTGCTTGCTTAGATAGTCTTTGGTATGTAGATAGTGGAGGCTCCAGGCACATGACCGGATGTAGAGCCCTTCTTCTAGACTTCTTAGCTCATGGAGGGGGTGATATATCCTTTGGTAATGATTCAAAAGGTAAGGTGTTGGGTTCAGGGACTGTTTAGGCTGGGAAACTCAAGTTTGAAAATGTCAATCTTATTGATAATCTTAAATTTAATCTTCTTAGTGTATCACAAATGAGTGACAAAGGATATGGCTCATTCTTCACTAAGAAAACTTGTAAGATTATTGGGCCAGAAGTGGTGAAAAAGATTGATACCATCATTCCTGAGAGCAAAGCACAACATGTTGCTCATAGGAGTGGCAATGTGTATGTGGTTGATATGTTGAAGGACAATCCTATGGCAAATGTCTGTCTGTTTTCTGCTCCTCCACAAAAGAGACAGAAATGTGGCATAGGAGACTGGGTCATACCAACCTTCAAACTATCAACTCACTCTCTAAACAAAGCCTTGTCAAAGGCCTTTCATCAAAAGAATTCAAATGTGATGAGCATTGTGTTTCCTGCTTAAAAGGAAAACAACATAAAAGCTCTTACAAATCCATTGATGAGTCCAAAACAAGTCAATGTCTACAATTGTAGCACATGGACTTGTTTGGTCCAGTTAAAATCATGAGTCTAAGAAGAAAAAGATTTTGTCTTATCATAGTTGATGATTTTTCTAGGTTTCATGGATTTACTTTTTACACTCTAAGGATGAGACTGCAGGTATCTTGAAGGACTTTGTCACCAAAGTTGAAAAACTATATGACTTGCCAGTAAAAGTCTTTAGGAGTGACAATGGGACAGAGTTTAAAAATAAGGAGTTGGATGACTTCTGTGTGTCAAAAGGGATTGTGAGGCAGTACAGCATCCCAAGAACACCAGAGCAAAATGGGATGGTTGAGAGGAAAAATAGAACTCTCATTGAAGCGGCAAGAACCATGCTAGCAGATTCTAGTTTGCCACTGTCCTTCTAGGCAGAAGCTGTAAACACTGCTTGCTATGTTCAAAACAGGGTTTTAATCAACCCAAGACATCAAAAAACTGCTTATGAAATTTTGTTCAAAATCAAACCATTAATCTCATTTTTCAAAATCTTTGGCTGCCCATGTTTCATTTTAAATCTTAAAGATTTCATCTCAAAATTTGCAGCCAAAGTAGATTGTGGATATTTTCTGGGATATTCTTGTACTGCCAAGGCCTACAAAGTGTTTAGCACAAGGACCAAGACAATAGAAGAAACTCTGAATGTAAAGTTCAATGAACTTTCATCCCTAAAAATGCCAGCAAATCCTGCTGAGTTGTTTGATTTAGATAAATTCAAATTTGAAGATATTACTGTCAAAACTAACAGTGCAGGTATTTCACAATCTCCACAACAAGACTACAGAACAGATGTTGTGATTCCAAGTCACTATAAAGTCTATTCTGCATCAGGGGAAGCAGTTGTTCAAAACACCTGTCAAAACTCTGCCACAGCTGAGTCAGCCATTGTTGGCCAGTCTTACCCTCAAACCACTGCTTCACCAATTACATCCCCTACTAATCATCTGTTGACAAAAGTCAAACCTTTGTTGACAAAAGTCAATCCAGTTTCACACCACTTAGACCCATTCCCCCACCTCCATTTCAAACATCTGTTGGCACTACAGAAGTGCAAACAGATGTTACATCTATAGAGTCACCAAAACCTCTGTCCTTCACCTCAAAATGCCATCATACCATATCAGGGAGATCTAATCTACCTAAGAGCTCATTCACCAGATCAAATCATTGGCAACATTAGAGAGGGTGTGCTCACAAGAAGCCAATCCTCAAACATCTGTCTTTTTGCAGGCTTTCTATCTCTCACACAACCTGTCAAATACCAAGAGTCACTAAAAGACAACAGTTGGGTAGAGGCCATGCAGGAAGAGCTTCTTCAGTTTAAAAGACAAAAAGTATGGGAACTTGTACCATTGCCAAAGGATGTTTGTCCAATTGACACAAAGTGGGTCTTCAAAAACAAAACTGTTGAAAGGGGTATAGTTGTCAAGAATAAAGCCAGGCTTGTGGTTCAAGGCTTCAGACAAGAAGAGGAGATAGACTATGATGAAACCTTTGCTCCTGTAGCTAGGCTAGAAATTATCAGACTTTTCCTAGCCTTTGCTGTCAGCCACAACATCAAGGTGTTTCAGATGGACATTAAATGTGAATTCCTTTATGGAAAGATTCAGGAGGAGGTCTATGTTTGTCAACCACCTGGTTTTGAAGACACCTTCCATCCTGATTATGTCTATATGCTTAACAAACCCTTGTATGGACTCAAGCAAGCACCTAGGGCCTGGTAGGAAACTCTTTCCACCTTTCTCTTATCCATTGGTTTCACAAGAGGTAAAATTGATAAAACCTTAGTTTTAAAATGGAGAAGGAAAAACTTAATGATTGTTCAAATATATGTGGATGACATCATTTTTGGGTCCACATGTAACAAAATGTGTGAAGAGTTTAGGGAACTCATGACAACAGAGTTTGAAATGAGTGCTATGGGTGAACTTCAGTGCTTCCTTGGTCTCCAAGTGAAGCAACTGCAAGATGGCGCATTCATTCATCAAAACAAATATGTGAAAAATTTGTTAACTAGATTTGAGATGAATGACTGTAAGCCATGTAGTACACCCATGAGCACAGTCAAGCTACTCACTATTGATGACAAGGATGAAATGGTTGACCAGACACATTACAGATGCATGATTGGGTCTTTATTGTACTTAACTGCATCTAGGCCAGACATTATGTTTGCCACTTGTGTTTGTGCATGATCCCAGGCTTCACCTAGAAAATGAAACCTTATTGCTTTGAAAAGGATATTCAGATACCTAAAAGGTGCTCCCACACTTGGTATGTGGTATCCTGCTAATGGAAACATTGAGCTTTCAGGTTATTCAGATAGTGATTTTGCTGGCTGCCACACCACAAGGAAGTCTACGTCAGGAGGGTGCCAGTTTCTTGGGAATTCCTTAGTCTCATGGCAAAGCAAAAAGCAAGAAGCTGTTTCAACTTCAATAGCTGAGGCTGAATACATTGCTGCTGCAAGCTGTACAGCCTAACTCATGTGGCTTTAAAATCAGTTGCTGGATTTTGGTATAACTGCACTAAGGACTCCACTCATGTTGGACAGCCAGGCTGCTGAAAATATCATCAAAAATCCAGTCTCTCCATCAACTAAAAAGCACATAGACCTCAGACATCACTTTGTCAGAGATAGCTATGAAAAAGGTTTGATTTCTCTGCACCCTGTTCCAACAAAGGATTAGTTGGCAGATGTGTTGACAAAAGCTTTAGACACATCTACCTTCACAAATCTAATTTCTAGAATTGGTATGCTAAACATGGACTAAAAAACAAAAGTGTTTTAAATAAAAACTTTAAAATGTTTCAGAAAATCAAAATTCATCCTTAAAAATAGCAATTTGGTTGAAAAATCTGTTAAGGATAAAACAACCACTGTTTCATCCATTCTATCCACTGTTAGTTGAAAAATCTGTTTCAAACCTCTGATCAGATAAAACAACTGTTTCATTATACATATATATATAATAATAATAATAAAAAAGTGCTGTTAGCATCAGCACTTTGGTAAGACAACAACTGTTTGCATTAGACCTTTGGCAACAGCTGTATGCCACCAGATGTTTGCCACGTCTACTCTCAAAAGCAGAGTTTTGGCCACATCAGCGGTTTCACCAGAGCCTATAAAAACCCTGTTTTACCACAACAGTTGTTACATTGTCTCATTGTATTCAAAATACTGAAACCACCTTCTACAATCTTAAACCCTTACTCCAATTCCTCTCATCCTCATACTCGAAATCCATTACAATGGATCTTCAAGCAAAAGCCACCCACAATTATCTCCCATATTTGGTCAAAACAGATGAAAACGTTCCATTCCATACCACCATTGACATCATCCTCAATTCTACATACCTGACAATCCTAACCGCTGATGCTCCCATCTATCTCGATACCCTCCAAGAATTTTGGTTAAACGCTGAGTTTCTTCTTCAAGACAAAAAGCCTACAACCATAATTTCAAAATTTGGAGAGATAAATGTCGCCATTACCCCCGAACTGATATCCACAACCTTCTCACTGAATGAACTGTCAGGTAACGACTCCTTTCCTAAGGCTGAACTTCATACAGAGTTTCAGGAAAGAGGTTATGATGCACAAATGACTGGGTCAACTCTGTTCAAAAAGTTTTTCCCACCAGTCATGAAATTTTTCTTTCATACCCTCCTTCTCTGTGTCTCTGCTAACTCCACTTCATTCAATGAAATCCCACTGAGGATACAGTACTTGGGATATGCTATGTTGTCAGACTCTGACTTCAATTTATCCCAGGGCCTGTTTATGGACTTAGTATCAAATGTGAAGGCCATAAAGTCTGGGTCTAATAATGTTTTTCTGATTTACCCAAGAATTTTGAGTGTAATCCTTCAAAAGGTTTTACCATAAAAAGATTTTAAAAAGGGTGAGTCTTTTAACATGAAAAGTCTAACTGATGAAACTTTCACAAGAATGTTGGGTTCAACCACCCAAGATAAAGTATCAAAAGTGTCAAAAGTTTCTAAAACACAAACAAAGAGGACTAAGACAACAATTGTTGTCCAAACCTTTGTTGTTGAGCCCACTGCTCCTGGTGATCATGGCACTACATCCAGTGCTGTGAAACCCACACCAGCCACCTCCAAAAGAAAACGTCCATACACAAAAACCAACACTAAACCCAAAAAGGGACCTCTGGAAGATGAGATACCAGAGGAAAACCCTGTTGCAACACAAAGGCAACAAGAAACCACTGTTGTTACTTCCTCACAACAGATGGATATATCTCAACCTGAGCAAACTCCTCATGAATCCTCACAAAAGGATCATGTTGTAAGCCAAAGGGAATCCCATCATGATACATATGAGTCACTTGACCATATCATCATCAGCCCTTCTCCCAGGGCTACTTCTCTTTTCACTCCTCAACCCTCACCATCACATGTCCTTCCAACAATGCAACCACTGTTTGCGGTTATTGATAAAACTCAGAACAATCCCAGTTCCTCTCCTTCACCCATCAATGAGAGTATACTTCAACAAGTGATTGGGACTAAGGAAAATCAATCAGCTATCCCACAAGCAGAGGAGGTTACACCCCTAGAGTTGAATGAAACTCTAGGTGAGTTTTCAAGTGAAGCAGCCACTACTGATGTAGAGACCATTGTCTCACAACAGGACAGTGGTTACATAGCTAAGACTTCCTTGAAGGCAACAACTGATGAGGCCACTATAGTGTCCCCAAAATCAGTTGGAAGTCCCTAGAACCAAGAAAAAGGGGCATCTGGTTCTCATCCTTTGGACTCACCTCCTACGACTACACCAGATACAACTACCACTGGTAGGAACCCAGATGATCCTATTAACTTAGGTGATGGGTTAAAATACCAAGAATTGACGGCCAGAGTACAATCCATAGAAACCTCTGTTGCTGATATCAAATCAGATATCAAGACAATATTGGGATCATTGGCTACTCTTACCAAGAGTCAACCATCCACAGAAGATATTGCTAGTGAGCTATGGAAATCTGTTTCCCCCATCATCATAGCTCACAGAAAACTAGCAGATCAGACACATGAAACATACATGGCTCAAATTAGAACTATGGTGGATGCTAGGTACAAAGTTACCCAAGCTTACATTAAAGCGATTAAAGATCACTTGTTGAAGACCACTGGCTCTACCCCTATCACAATTCTCAGAGATGAAGATGATGATGAATTCACTGCTGATGATGCCAAAAAGAGGGAGAGTGGGAGGGATAGATTACCAAAGCTAGATCCCTTTGGTTGTCCACCCTCACAAAAGGGAAAATCAAAAGCTGCCAACAAACCAGGGTCTACCCAAACAGCACCACAACAACAACAACCAAATGTTCAAACCTCTGTTGATACTGAAACTGTCAAAACCAGCAAAGCAAAGGAAGTTGATACCTCTGCTAATGTCAATGCTGAAAAGGCTATTGAAGAGAAGCAAAAGAGTGCTGATACTTTGGAAGTCAAGGCAAAGGCTTTGGTGCAAAGAAAGAAAGAGCAACAACAAGAATTTGAGGATGTGGGTTCCTCTAAAAGGAAGAAAATGTCTGCCAAACATGTCAGACAACCACCATCCAAACTTGCAGCTAAAACAACTACCACCAAAACCACTGCTGCCACCAAAACCACTGAACCTACCACTACAACCACCAAACCAACCACTAAACCTACTACCAAAACCACCAATACACCACCTACAACCACTTTACCACCTAAATCCCAAACATCTGCTGGTTTTACAAAAGTGCCAACATATGTTAACACAGCCACTGCTGCAACACCACCATCACCAAAAATCTTGAACAGAAGGAAGAGAAAGTTAACCTTTGTGGTACAAGATGAAAATATACAAACATCACCACCTCACACTTCAACCACCACACCTACACCCATATCAGCTATTCCACTCTCGTCATTCTCACTACACACTTCACAATTCACATCTCATAGACCACCAACAACCATCACACCATTGGTTGTTCAGTATCCTCTTGAGCTTGATCTACTCAAGGGGGAAATGAAATCCTTCTACAATACTGAACAGCCATCTGAAAGATCTTTCCAATCTCTCCTAAATTTTCCTGTTCCCTTGAACTTAGACACATATCTTAAATACAAAACTGAATAGGCAAATGCAATCATCAAAGAGAGATGTAAAGGGAAAGATGACAGGACTTTTTAGGGCATCCATTCAGCAGAGCTTAGCAAATTGAGAAGGATTGAAGATTTTGCTAAGACCCTGAGCAACTCCATGTCTACCATGCCTCTCAGCAGTGACATGGAAAGGGTGGTTAGGGAATCACTTCTTGAACAAATCTTGGTAACCATGCCCTACAAAGCAAACAGGAAACAGTTTGCAGGATGGACCACTCATGCTCTCAGAGAAGAACTCATAAGAATTGAGGACATGGCCAAGAATCCCCCAACTAAGGTCTCTGCCCCAGATTTTAGTAAAGGCAGAGATCCAGTCAGAGCCTTAATGTTCAAGAGAATGAGACAAGAGATTATGGCTGCAAAGTATGGGGAGATGAGGTCTGTTGCAAGATGGTCAGAGCTAAGGCTGGTTGAAACTTACAAGAAGTTGGAAGAAAACAGGAAGAAAGACCCTACATTGCCTAGAAAACTTGTCTACTCTGATGAACCAATGATGAAGAGACCTCAACAGGCTTTTACATTAGACAGTCTACTTGACACTTCTGATCTATCTGCTGCTGCAAGAAGACAGTTCAAAAAGCAGAAAGAAATGTCTGAAGAAGACTAGAAGAAGTTTGCTGATACTTATATAAAGGAGGGCCTCTACAATCAAATACACTATTTCTCTGATCCCACTACTGAAGAACTCAGAAGACTCATTGGGAGACCTCCATCACCAAACTCATCCAGAATAAAAATGCATCTCAGCAAATTCTCTGATTCAAAAATTCTAAATGGAAGGTCAACAAAGACACCCATGAATTGACTCTGCTCAGATCAGATGGAGAAACTCAAAAGTTAAGTATAGATGATGCATATGGCCTATATGTAGATGACCTCCAAACACTACTGAACCTTGAGCTTGAAAGAGATGTAGAAGACCTCTTCATATTGAAATTTGAGTTACAATTCAAAGGTCAAATCAGAGAAAGTCTGATGAGGAAATAAAGATCAAGAATAAAGCTTAGTTTTGGCATCATCTGTTCTAGGGGAGATTGTTGGGTCTGCTGACCTGGAGAAGAACAGATGATTGGAAAGCCAAAATATACTACTCAATTAATCCTTAGAAATAAACAACATTTACATGATACTTTCCCCAAAAGGCTGTTGACCCTAACATCTGCTGTACCTTAACAACTGTTGGAACAACTGCTGCTGCAAAAGACTGTTGGATAACCACTGCTAAAGAACAACTACTGACCAAAGGTCTGACGAAGAACAACTGCTGATCAAAGTGCTGAAGACTAAAGGTCTGATGGAGCCAACATCACTTAGGCTCCAGCAAATGATGCAAGATCATCAGAGTTTTCACAACAGCAGTTTACCTTTCAGAGTTTTACAATGTAACAGTAGTTTATATACAACAGATGTTTTATGTTTGTTATTCTGTTAGAGGTCGCTGTCTTAGGTGACGTCAGCTTAGATCATCAGTGGTTTAGATTTGTCTATAAATTATACAGTGGTTGTACTATTCTATTCATCACTCGAAACATTCTCTCAGACAAACAATCACAGAGTGATCATGCTGAGGGAGAGTACTTGCACTATTGATTGTAATCATTAGATTTATCAAAGCTTTCGATTGAAAAACATTTACTCTCTTGTTTTGATTAATAGTTTATTATTCCTCTGCACTTTCCAATTATAATTCACTTCGTTCATTACTTCTTTACTTAAACAATCAAACTCAGATCCTAACACGTTTTCTTTCATGTGGTTTTAATTTGGGCACGTTGTTTTGCACATGGTTTTAAAAGGTTTAAATTTGGTTTATGCTTCCACAGCTTAACTAAACATGGTTTTTGAAAACGAACTAGATGGTTTGGGCATTTAGAGTTCGTTCATATGACCTATGGCTATGGGATCCTTGTATGTCATGCGCCTCGCGGTATAAACTCCGCAGTGGAAATTTGAGGGTGTGACAGATTGGTATCAGAGCCATTGGTTATAGTGAACTAGGACTGCATGTTGAGTCTAGTCTATAATCATCATAGCATAAGTAAACTCACAACTTAAGTGCATACCTAGCTTTTAGCTACATATATCTACAACATATGATTTCGGGAGATATGTTATCTTCTAGTTCTAGACCTAATTCTGAACACGTCAATGGTAGGAACCCAGGGTTACACCAGGTGGCGCATTACTGGGAGTAGTATCCTAACAAACCTCGTGGATGAGGAAACAACAATTGTACAGGGGAGAAAGCCCTTGCGAGCGTTGTGGCGTACGTACACAGGAAAGCTGCACGATGCGCATGACGTGATACCATTAAACCGAATCAAATTCAAAGACTGAGACTTATCCTTTTTCACTGAGCAAGGAGAAAATTAGTTTATGTTCCTTGTTATTTGACCTTTCTTACTCTCATTTGGAACTTAGACGAGACTGGGTTACTCATATAGAATTTTATCCTTACTCTAATACATTTACACCATGTACGAGCAAGCGATACATGACATACGTCTCACTGTTCCTTGTGAGTATATAGTAGATTCATGGGAACACATTAGATCAGGGCTTGTTACACACACTCTTGGGGAGTTATGTAAGGCCTGCGATGCAGTGCAATATCTCAAAGGAAGACGAAACCTACCAGAGACCGATAGTCACGATTGGAGGAACGAGTGGTGCTGTTGACCACTGAATTGACTTACACAGGACCAGAGAAGGAGACTGTACGTGATAAGAAATATATAACACTGACACCATGAAAGAGGAAGAAGAAGGGATGGAAGGGGAACCTGAGCAGGACGAGCACATGGAAAGTAACGATGAAGGTTCTACTATCTAGACAGAGCGTGGCGACAATTGGCTCTTACCTTTTCTTACATATCTTTTCTTTCCTTTCCTTTTGTTAACTTAGATAAGACTGAGTTCTTATAATCAACGATAGGATGGTTGAGGCCCTCGCATCTTTCCAAGCTAGTAAAGATCTACTTTGCTAAATTATTCTTTTGCCCTAACTTCCACATTTGAACTTTCTTATACCTTGAACGCACATGCCACAACAACAACCTGCCATCGTATTTTCAAGCCTTCTATTAGTTGTAAACCTCGACAACTCCCATGGAACTGAAGGAGACCATTTGATTGCTTCGATAGTATAATGTATGGGGTAATGTATGCTACATGCACACTTGATGAGTTACAGATACTTGGATGGAGAACGTAACACCCTGTGATGAAACCTAGAAATTTGCTATATAAAGACGGATGGGTCTGAGATCGAAGCCTACACTACCAAGCTACAGGAGTTAGGTACTTTGTGCTCAAATCTAATTAACCAACTTTACTAGCGGATCGAATTTCATACCAAAAGGGTGGGTCCCTCAGATTCGTGGCTTGGCCACTGCAGCTCACCTACCCAGAATCTAAAAAATCTTTCACCTGGCTCGCAAACTCACTGACAAGGCTATTGAGCATGGTACTTTTCTGTAGCATGGTGCTTCATCTTCTACTTTTGGTGATAGCAAGAGAACGTGGGATAGTGTGAGGTATAAATCCTTCAACAACAACAAACACAACGGTAACAATAACAATGGGGCTCGTGGAAGAGAATTTGTGATGGGCTTTGGGGGAGCTAGGACTGATATCAATGTCGTGACGGGTACGTGTTCCTTGAACGACACTCTTGCTTCTATTTTATATGATACTGGTGCGGACTATAGTTTTGTGTCATCAAAACTTAGCAAACAATTAGGGATGGTTCCTACTCTTCTTGATACCCCGTACACTATAGAGTTAGCTGATGGGAAGCCTGTTGAGGTAACCCATATTCATCGCGACTGTAAGCTCGAGCCAGATGGGCAATTGTTTGCCATCGACCTTTTACCTATCACCCTAGGAAGCTTTGATCTCGAAGTCAAAACGCTGCAATTCTCTGTCAGGAGAAGATTGTTCGTATTCCCCTCCCAAGTGGAGAACCTTTATCTATATAGGGTGATCGTGGTGGTGCCATGGTGGGCATCATCTCCTTTTTGAAAGCCCAGAAGTGTATTCGAAAGGGCTATCCAGCCATTTTGGCTAACATATCTGACACTTGAGCTGAAACTGAAACTAAGGTTGAGGACTTCCCAATAGTCCGAGATTTCCCAGATGTTTTCCCAGAGGAAGTACCTGGACTTCCACCTGTTCGTCAAGTGGAGTTTCAAATTGATCTAGCACCTGGAGCAGCTCCAGTTGCACGCAAACCATACCGCCTGGCACCAGGCGAACTTCAAGAACTATCTACCCAACTCCAAGAGCGATTGGATAGGGGTTTTATTAGACCTAGTTCTTCGCCATGGGGAGCCCCGGTTCTGTTTGTTAAGAAGAAGGATGGGAGTTTCCGCATGTGTATCGATTATCGGAAGTTGAATAAAGTGACGGTTAAGAACCACTATCCTTTGACTCGTATTGATGACTTGTTCGACCTGCTACAAGGGTCAAGTTACTATTCTAAGATTGACTTGAGGTCAAGATACCATCAACTGAGAGTCCGAGAGGAGGATGTGGCGAAGACAGCCTTTCGAACTCGTTATGGACTTTATGAGTTTTTGGTAATACCATTTGGGCTAACCAATGCACCGACTCTGTTCATGGATCTGATGAACCGCGTGTGTAAGCCTTATATGGACAAATTCGTCATAGTGTTCATAGATGACATACTGATTTATTCCAAGAGCAGGGAAGAGCACGAGCAACACCTGCAACTGATCTTGGAACTCTTGAGAAATGAGCAGCTGTACACGAAATTCTCTAAATGTGACTTTTGGATTCGAGAAGTCTAGTTTCTAGGACATGTGGTTAATGAGGCAGGAATACATGTCGATCCCGCCAAGATTGATGCTATTAAAAAGTGGGAGGCTCCTAAGACTCCTACAGAGGTGCGCCAGTTTCTTGGTCTTGCGGGATACTATCGCATATTTATTGAGGGATCCTCTAAGGTCGCTCAACCCCTCACTGCTTTGACACAGAAGGGGATTACTTTCAAGTGGGGAGATGCCCAAGAGTCTGCTTTTCAATCGTTGAAGATGAAGCTTTGCAGTGCACCTATACTATCATTGCCTGAGGGTACAGAGGACTTTGTGGTGTACTGTGATGCGTCTATCCAAGGGTTAGGGTGTATGCTGATGCAGCATGATAAGGTGATCGCGTATGCTTCACGTCAATTAAAGGTTCATGAGAAGAATTACACCACCCATGACTTGGAACTGGGAGCAGTAATTTTTGCTCTAAATATCTGGAGGCATTATCTCTATTGGACGAAGTGTACGATCTTCACTGACCACAAGAGCCTCCAACACATATTCGATCAGAAGGAGCTGAACATGCGACAGGATCGATGGGTCGAGCTTCTGAATGATTATGACTGTGCCATCAAATATTATCCAGGGAAAGCTAATGTAGTAGCTGATGCCCTTAGTCGTAAGGAAACGAAACCTAAACGGGTGCGAGCTTTACAACTCACGATACATTCTAATCTTCCTGATAAGGTACGTGAAGCTCAGGGCGAGACTTTGAAAGAAGAATATATCGGGCTTGAAACTTTACATCGTGCAGGTAAGCACTTGGAACTAAAGACGGATGGTCTTCAATACTTTATGAATCGAGTTTGGATCCCACATTTTGGGGATCTCAGACAATTGGTGCTCGATGAAGCTCACACCTCTCGATATTCAGTACATCCTGGTTCAGACAAGATGTACCAAGATCTCAAAACTCTCTACTGGTGGCCAAACATGAAAGCTGAAATAGCCACTTATGTTAGTAAGTGCCTGAATTGTGTAAAGGTTAAGATCGAATATCAGAAACATTCAGGCCTACTCCAGCAACCAGAAATCCCTGTGTGGAAATGGGATGGAATTTCTATGGACTTTATCACAAAGCTCCCTAGAACGCCAATTGGCCATAACATGATTTGGGTTATCGTGGATCGTTTAACCAAGTCGGCATATTTTCTAGCAATAAAGGAAACCGACTCATTGGAGAAACTAGCCAATCTCTACATCAAGGAGACGGTCTCTAGGCATGGGGTGCTAACTTCTATCATATCTGATCGCGATGCGCGATTCACTTCTCACTTTTGGACTACTCTCCAAAACGCTTTGGGGACTCGCTTAGATATCAGCATAGCCTATCACCCACAGATGGATGGACAAAGTGAACGTACCATCCAAACATTGGAAGATCTGCTACGAGCATGCGTGGTGGATTTTGGCAACAGTGGGGATAAGCACTTGCCTTTGATTGAATTATCGTATAACAACAGCTACCACACTTCGATTCAGTGTGCACCTTTTGAGGCACTCTATGGACGCAAGTGTAGGTCTCCCATGTGCTGGATTGAAGTTGGGGATAGCCAGCTAACAGGTCTTGAACTTGTGCACGAAACTTCTGAGCAGATAGTGCAAATCAGAAACCGGATGGCTGCTGCTCGTGATCGACAGAAAAGTTACGCTGATAAGCGTAGAAAACCTTTGGAGTTCCAGGTTGGGGACAAGGTAGTATTAAAGGTGTCACCTTGGAAGGGTGTGATACGCTTTGGAAAACGGGGAAAGTTGAACCCACGATACGTTGGACCATTCGAGATTGTCGAAAGGATTGGTCCAGTAGCTTACAAGTTAAACCTGCCTGATGAACTCAGCGGAGTGCACAATGTATTCCATGTATCAAACCTAAATAAATGCCTATCGGATACGACAATGGTAGTGCCACTAGAGGAGATCCAGGTGGATGATCAGCTACGGTTCTTGGAAGAACCAGTGGAGATTCTTGAGCAGGGCGTCAAGAAACTCAAACAGAGCACTATACCTGTTGTTAAGGTACGATGGAATTCCTGTCTAGGACTGGAATATACGTGGGAGCACAGAGATCAGATGCGGCTCAAATATCCACACCTCTTTACTGTACCTAAACCTGGTCATAGATCAAACGCCGAACATAAAGCAGCTCGCTCAAAGTGAATTTCGGGGCAAAATTCCTTTCAACTTGGGGATGATGTGACATCCGGGAACCAAGCACACTTTTTCTTGCTGGCTTCACTGTTTACTTACTGAATTTTGGGACGAAATTCTTTTCAAGTTGGGGATGATGTGATACCCCCAATTTCAGGTTCTCGCTTTAACTAAACTCTAGTTACATTCCTTGCATTCTACTTAACTAGGGTTAGCTAGATAGGATACACGTTGCACAGTTATAGGGTAATAACTGCATGAATACATGATTAGTGAACCTCGGACGTTGGTGAACAATGTAATTAAATAATTGTGAATTAATTGATTGAGATTGATTGCAATTACATGCTTCTTTGATACTCTGTGAAACTATGTGTAAACCGTATGTGATTACGTGAACTTAAACCGAAAGCGTTAATAAAAATCGTAATAGGTGGACCAGTAGGATGGTTGGGGTCTTAACACATGGGGTTACACATGTTATGGTCCAAAATAGCGAAAACATCGAAGGAAACGGGCAGTACAACGAAGCAGGACGCCTGGAGCAAGATGGGGAGCTGTGAGCGGCCGCTCACAAGCTCCGCACGGCCGCTCACGGGTGCCTGTCGAACCCAAACCGCCTTAAACATGTATTTAAGCAACCTTAAGCCTCTTGTATCTTCTAAACTCAAACCCTAATCGTCCCCACTGCCCTATTATGAAATATTAACCCCTAAACACCTGCTAAGGCGCAAGAACATCGATCGGGAAGCGTCAAGAGCATTCTGTTGATTGTTTTGAAGAGCTTGCGGTATAACCTTCAATCTCTTGTGTTTTAATCTTTCTTAATATGTTATAAAAACCTATAACTAAGTTTGTCCAAGTCTGAAACCTTTTCATAAAGATTAAAACTTGAAGTTTATAAAGATTGAATGGGTTAAACAAAATCCTATGCGAATAGAAATTGATAGGTTGCATATGAAGTGTAAAACTAATGATAACCAACATATTCACCAACGGATCCGTAGGGTTTACTTATGCATTTAGAATCACTAGGTGTCACTTACACGATTTTGAACATTTAAACGTCTTGGACAAATGGGTTATATGGTCTAATGGTATTACACATATACTTACCTAGCGACACATGTATTAAGGAGTCGGTAGCACACCCTACTTTGGAGTTTGGATTTACTTGTTTGCATACTAAGGTGAGTTTCACTACTCTTTTCTCAAAAGCATGCATCTCGGGTTTGAGACAACTTACTTAACTTTTCATAGTCTGGTTTGGGACTACTTTCACATCCCGGGTTTGGGGTGCTAGGACTCCTTGTGTGGGTCGGGTTTTGACTCCTTGTGTGGGTCGGGTTTTTGCTAGTTCGCAAACTTTGTCCTTGATGAACTAAACCAACACTATCACTGTAAGTCCTTCACATACCGAATGGTTTATGGCAAGCGGGTTACTAGTTGATAGCGCTATTAGGTCTGACAAACTTCACACCGGCTCAGGGGAGAGCGGGAGTGAACTATAACTTAACAGATTATCATTGTTGATAGGAAATGATGCAGGGCGAACTGCTCACATTTGTAACAACACGTACATTAGCAGTTCGGTATATCGGTGTTAGTTATCATGAATGGGTTAGCTACCATTGGCATGCGATGAACTAGTGGTTACATGGTTTTTGGAACCAACTTAATTACTTACGCTTTTATCTGGTTACGTGGTTTTGGAAACTGCGCATTTACTTACTCATCTTCTTTACTTTGTGAACTCACCAACATTGTTTGTTGACCCACAATATACATGCTTTTGCAGGTAGTTAGCTTTTGGTGCCATGATTAGAAAGCACTGTACACTTCACTGCATTTGGGGTCTTGGGCATACACCTAAATTACATATTATGCTTTTACGTTTTCTTTCATATGGTTTTAATTTGGGCGCGTTGTTTTGCGCATGGTTTTAAAATGTTTAAATTTGGTTTACGCTTTCGCAACTTAACTAAACTTGGTTTTGGAAAACGAACTAAATGGTTTGGGCATTTAGAGTTCGTTCATATGACCTATGGCTTTGGGATCCTGGTATATCATGCGCCTAGCGGTATAAACCCCGCAGTGGAAATTTGAGGGTGTGACAGTTTGGATTTTCCGCGATTCAAAAGTGTACTTCAGCGCTTCGCATTCTTGCGTATGGTAACACGAGCGACACAAATGATGAATACTTAAAGTTGGCCGAGAAAACGACACGCGACACCTTAGAGCATTTTTGTCACGGTACACTACAATTTATTTATTTATTAAAAGTTTATTTGTTGATTTATATAAAAGTTATATTTTGTAAAGGAATAATTCAATTGTACAGGGCGCGTTACCTAAGACGACCAAGCTGGTACGATCTACAAAAGATATATGAGGTTCATTCAAACGAACATGGTTTACTAGGAATGATTGGGAGCATTGATTGTCGTCATTTGTCGTGGTATAATTGTCCAACGGCATGGAGAGGTCAACACATACGAGGTGACCAGGGAGAGCCAACAGTAATTCCTCAGGCGATGGCTTCACAAGACCTTTGGGTTTGGTCGACTTACTTTGGTGTCGCGGGGTCATGCAATGACATAAACGTTTTTCACCAGTCGCCCCTTTTCGAAGATTTCATTTCTGGTAGAGCACCAACAACATCGTTTTAGGCTAATGGAAACTACTACCCACACGGATAATTTTTGGCCGATGGAATATATCCTAAGTATTTTAAGAAAGTTTAAGAGTCTTCGCGAAAGGACATTGAGAGATGCTTTGGGGTGCTTCAACAGCGTTGGCATTATATTAGAAATCCGGCTCGTGCATGGGGCAAAGAAAAAAAAATGAAATATGCTATGTATGCGTGTATAATCATGCATAACATGATTCTAGAAGACGAAGGAAAGACAACGTGTCAAAATTATGTACCAAACGCACCAACGGAAATGCCACAAGCGACACCGGCGGAGAGAATCCTCAACTCGCAAGAGGTGAGTAACGAGGAGACGCATAACACTTTAATGTTGGATTTGGTACAGCATGCATGGTCGGTTCGATATATTCCGCGCGAGGGAGACGAAGAAGAGGAAGAGGAAGAAGAAGACGAGAATGACGACGAAGACGAATTTGACGAGGAAGATGAATTGTAGCTTTATTATTTTCCGTATTTTTTTTTAATTTTAGGATTAATGTTTTTTTTATTTTCCGTTTTTTTAGGTAATTTAGGGAATTAATGTAATTTTTTTATGTTTTTTTTTGTAGTTAAATATTTAAATTAAAGAGTAGTTTGTTTATTTAAAATTAAAAAAAAAAATATAAAATGCTATGTGGCCCACATGCCACATGTCAAAAAATGTCTCACTCCAAATTTCACCCACCACTACACTCTTGCCTCTTTAATGCCCCTTTCACCCACCAAATTGGGCCCACATGCCACATGTCATAAAATGCCCCTTTAACCCACCAAATTTCACCAACCACTACACATGGCCTAAGCATGCTCCAAAACGTGAAAACCATTTACCGGAAAAAAAAATAATACTTAACGAGTTAACATCAAAACAAGTTTTCGTTAAAATTTATATCAAATATCAAATAATAATTAGAGCATTCACAATGCTAGTCAAACGAACAACTCCAAACCGTCACGTCATCATGTCATACCTTTCCTTTTACACACAAACTTGGCCCCAACCCACCTCCTAGCGGACCGTCCGCTTGAACAGATCTTTCTCAACAAACCAAGCACCTACAATGGGCAAAACATAAGACCTTGGCCCGTCCAATTTCATCAAGCCGTCCAGATTAGAGCATTTTAGATGCTATAATAATAAACAAGACCATGAATTTCGTTTTTTAATCTAACATATACTAGTTATTTGATTAAAAAAAATCAAGAAAGAAACTGAACGAATTGCTTCCATTTGATTGGGTGATAAAAGTCACATTGGGTATGTTTGGCAAATCTAGCTGGTGGCTAGTGACTGAAAGCTGGAAGCTGGTGGCTGTAAACTGGTAGCGGTAGCTTTTTAAAAATATTTTGGTATTTGGCATAGTAGCCGGAGCTTTTAATAAAATATATAAAATGATCAAAATGGGTATAAATAAAAGCTTGTATGCATGATTTTTTTTTTTTTTTTATGGTAGAATAGGTATTTGTGTCATTTACTCATTAAAAGCTTGTATCTAGCATGAGTGTTTTCTTAAACGCTAGTACTAGTAGCGTTTCAATAGAGAGTTTTTTCTCCTAGCCTAAAAGCTTGAAACTTCTTCAACCAAATAAGACTTTTTATTGTGTATGAGTTTTTTCTTAGAAGCTTGAAGCTCCTAAATAGGCCTGTAAACGAACCGAACGAACACGAACACATTTTTGTGTTCATGTTCGTTCATTAAGAAATTTGCCGTGTTCATGTTCGTTCATTTAAAACTTAAACAAACAGTTCAAGAACATAAACGAACACAAATGATCAATAAAAATGAACACAAACGAACAAAAACAAGCAAATAATGATTCATCACAATTCAACCAAGTCTAACACATCACAATGCAGCCAAAACCAAATGACAAGGATAAGAAATACGACGTCGCTATGGTGTATGGAGACGGGGATGAAGGAGACGACGGGGCTGTGGAGGCTAGATTGTGGAGACTGGGGCTGTGGAGGCTGGAGACAGGGCTGTGGAGGCGGGGTTGTGGTGGTGGTCGGTCGGAAGTAGAAGAAGGTATGGTTGTGGAGTGTGAAAAAGAAGGGAGGTGGGGCTGTGAAGTGTGGATAGTGTCTGATAAGTGATATGGTTAGGGTTAAATTTTTAGAACATATGAATTAAGATACTTAACAAAAGGAAATAAAAAAAATAAATAAATTTAAGTTTAATTAAATGAACATAAACGAACAAAAATAAATGAACGAACATAAATGAACAAACATAAACGAACATTTATGAACATAAATGAACGAACAAAACGAACGTTCATGTTCGTTCGTTCGTTAAATTAAACGAACAAAAAATTGTGTTCGTGTTCGTGTTCGTGTTCGTTCATTTATTTAAATAAACGAACATAAACGATCTTTCCGCTAAACAGTTTATAAACGTTCGATTCGTTTACAGGCCTACTCCTAAAGGCTCCTTACCAAACATGCCCTTTATATACCTCACTAGCATGCGCACATTCTAGTGAACTAATATCACATCACTCCCGCACACGCTCTCGATATATAATTTTGACCTTAGAATTATGGTGGCATCATTGAACGTAGGGTCCTTGTAAAAACTCGCATGTGATATCATTGGACTTAAGGTTCTCAGTTGATTTAACATAGCCATCCTTCATCTCTCATTTCTCATTGTGACGTTCTCATGTTATTGTTAAATCACTGGCATCCTTTCATCCCTCACCTCCACCACACGTGTGTTTTACCTATCTCGCATCTTTTAAAAAATTTCTGATTTATGTAATACAATTAGTTTTTGAATCCTTTGCATAAATTATAGACTTCTGATTGTACAAAGCGTGGTTGGTAGGCAAATCACAAAAAAAAAAAATTAAAAATGGTGATGTCACCAATCCAACTAGTGACATATCCCTCTTCTATAACACCAAACATTTGCAGCCCCTGAAGTCGCTTGTTGATGAAGAGGCATCACTACTAAAGCCGCTGATTGATAAAGAGGCATCACTGAAGTCGCTTGTTCGATTAGAGGCATCAGAAGTCGCCAAATGGGACTGAGGCATCACAGTGATGTCGGTACATGTTTGTGAGGCATCATCCAGAATTCTGAAATGATTCTTTTATACAGTCGAGAGAGACAAGAGACACCCACCACAATTTAGACCACTAACATTCAATGCATAATTTGTTTTATTAAAAAAAATTGTTAGATATGTAGATGATAAGATGGTAAATAGTAAATGTGTAAGAGAGGTGTAAGATTATAACTTTTAAGGTGTTATAAAATAAAGGTGGTGGTGAAAAATTTTAACCATCCACCACACTTTGAACTTAAGAACTTGTTGGTTTTAACAATCACAACACATCATCACTATCAGAATCATCACAAACCTTTAATTCATCACAAATCCTACCACCATGAATCAACATATAAATTTAAACCCTGGTCCCCTAAGTAACGATGTCTTGTACCTACGTGATCGACATCGTGCTTTTCACACATTCGTAAATGAACAAAACTTTGATGAGTCCCTCAATGTTAAACGTAGTGATAGAAATATATGGCGGGTACTACGTAACAACCCTCTTGTAGGACGGGTTCGTAACCTTGTTGATGCCGCAGGGTTTGGTGGCATTGTAGACTGTGGTTATCGATACATTGACCACTCGTTAATAACAGCTTTGGTGGAACGATGGAGACTCGAAACTCACACGTTCTGTCACACCCTCAATTTCCACTGCGGGGTTTATATCGCGAGGTGCGTGACATACCAGGATCTCCATAGCCATAAGTCACATGAACGACTCTAAATGCCCAAACCATTTAGTTCGTTATTGTAAAACAAGTTTCATTGATAATTAAATATTTCAATAGTTGCGAAAGCGAAAGATAATAGTTATTCAAATAGTCAGAGTAAACAACGAGTTCGAAATCATAATAGATAATTAAACATTCGTTGGTAGATAATTATTCATATTCCCATGATGCTATATGATGCATGGCCTACTCGTGCTTCGAACTAGTGTCCTGCAAAATGGTATAATAATCGTGTGTCAACATAAAGTTGGTGAGTTCACAAAGTTGGTGAATACGTAGGTCCTCCAGACCATGTTTTGACGAGTCGATGCTAATTCACATGCCAGGGGTAGCTAGCCCACTCATGATAACTAAAACCGGTAATACCGAACTGCTAAACAACGAGATCCCACAATAGTGAGCAAAGTGCCTTCCATCATTGTCTATCAACAATGATAATATGTTGAGTTATAGTTCACACTCATGCTCTCCAGCACGATGTGAGGTTTGTGAGACCTAATAGCGCTATCAACTAGTAACCCGCTTGCCCACCCGAAAATTCATTCGGTATTTAGAAGGACTTCAATGATAGAGTTGGTTTAGTTCATCAAGGACATAAAGCATGAATTAGTGAAAGCAGATTCACCGAGTGAATCATAGCACCCCAAAGCCGGGATGTGTAAAAGTAGTCCCAAACCAGACTATGAAAAAGTTTAGAAAGTTGTCTCATCCGAGACGTATGCTTTTGAGAAAAGCGTAGTGAAACTCACCTGATAGTGATGCTTGTGATCTAGTGAAGCCAACTTATGTAGCTACTATTGTCCGAACAGTACTTGCCCTATGATTTATTAGAAACATGGTAAATCACAAGATTTCTCATACAATTTGTCTACCCGACACATGTGGACTTGGTTATTGTGTTATGTGAACCTTTGTTTTGTACTTCTGATAAAGTTAGACACCTTAACATGAGTTTAGAACATAATCTTACCTTAGTTGAATGTGAACACATGTTCTAACTTTGATAACACATGTTAGTTAGTGGTGGCCGATCATGAAGCTTCATATAGATCCTTAATCGATCGTAATATGAATTAAACTTATATGTTTTAAGCTTAGCATGGCCTCGTGGGGTATCAAGAAGCATTGTTTGTGAGTTTTTGTGAGAAAACAGGTTTGATTAACGTCACACTAGTCTTAAAGCTCAACTTGAATCAAAAGTACTTTTATTACAAAAACCGATCTTTACACATGGTGATCTATGTGATCTTAGGATATAAAAGCATGGTTTCGGCATCAAGGGTATTACAAGAGCCGATTGATGTGGTGTCAAGATAGTGTGTTCATTAGTGATCAAGAGTAAATAAAATCTATGACAAAGTGTGTGTTCATGAGTTTAAACCAACCTATAGTCGATCAAGGTGGGGTAGAAAGGACTAGATTATAGTTTAGGGGTATGGAGATCATACCAAGAAGTGATCGAAGGTTGGATAGTCTCCAAGACTCCTCCAAGAGCTTGTAAAGCTTCGGCTAAGTGTGATCAAGACCCGAATGTTTTGAGAGTGAAAAAAATTGTTTGGTGTGCATTTGTGAATGAAGTAAGCCCCCTTTATATAGTGATCGACCCACATGAGGACAAGAACAATTTTGGCAAATTGAAACACCTTGGATTAAGTTTATGATTGGAAATTGCATCATGACTTGGTATAAGGGGGGTGCTTCGGCCGATTAGTGTAGAGGTAGCAAGAAAAAGGCAAATCACCACTTCATAGGTTTACTACACTTCTTGTTTTAATCTTATTTGGTGTAAGTGACAATATGCATCGAGTTGTTTGTCCTAGATCCTATTGAAAGGGACTAGTCCTAGTGTGATTGTTAAGGTATGGTTGACAACTAAGAATGATGGTTGACAACTCTTGTCCTTAGTCGTAGGTTTGTTGGAAGTTTCAAAAGGTTATGGTTTGATCAATAGGGTGTGTCATGGAAAGCTTGTTTTATTACCACATTTGTGAAACTTGCTAGCTAATCATGAGTTTCCTCATGCTTGTCCCTCCTTGGTTTGTTTTGGCCGAAATACATGGAGGGTAGAAAGTTGATGGTGACATTTCCATGGCATGCCTAGTTTCCACTTCTTTGATTTTGATGGATCATAGTATCTTAGTTGGAAGCTTCTTGGTGTTTTGTGTGGAGATGTTCGGCCGATTATAAGAAAAGGTAGGGTCACTCATGACTTCCTTCTTACATTGTTTCCATTTTAGTTTAAATGCTCACCTCACCTATGATTGCATCATGTGTTGAAGTGGATATTTAGTCATGTGATTACCTAGAAGAACCTTCGGCCAACTCATAAGGATGTGGAAGGTGATAGTGACTTGTCCTAGGCATGCATTTGTATCATAGTGTTCTTGAGTTGTGTAGGCGGCCGCAAGGAAAAGCTTCTAGAGGATAGTGACACATCAATGATTTAGGAAAAAGCATGTGTTCTTGATCATGTGTGTATGCATTCTCGTGTATGTATGTATATAGGCCTCTAGAAGGTGTTTAACAAGGATAGAGTTTACTTGTCAAGGCCTAGTGTAGGTATTGTGTGTGTATATATATATATATATATATACACAAGCACATATAGGAATATAAGAGATTCATGTACACACATAGATTAATATTTATAACTCTCATAAGTTTAGTCATATGTTTGTCAAATGATGATAACTCATAGATACATATATACCTAGTGTGTGCACGTGTGACTTATCTAGTTAACTCTAGTCAAATGGAATGCAAGAAATCTAAGTGCAAGTAACTAGAGTTTGATTAATTTAAGAGCCTGAAATTGCGGGGTATCACATCATCCCCAAGTTGAAAAGAATTTCGTCTCAAAATTCGGCAAGTAAACAATAAAGCTAGCTAGAAAAATGTATGCTTGGTTCCCGGATGTCACATCATCCCCAAGTTGAAAGGAATTTCGTCTCGAAATTCACTTTGAGGTAGCTACTTTATGTTTAGTGTTTGACCTATGCACAGGTTCAGGTTCAGTAAAGAGATGTGGGTATTTGAGCCGCATTTGATCCCTGCGTTCCCACGTGTATTCCGGTCCTAGACGGGAATTCCATAGTAACTTAACAATAGGTATGGTACTTTGTATGAGTTTCTTGACACCTTGTTCAAGAATCTCCACCGGTTCTTCCACGAACCGTAGCTGGTCGTCCACCTGGATCTCTTCCAGTGGCACTACCAGTGTCGTGTCAGCAAGACACTTCTTTAGATTTGAGACATGAAACACGTTGTGAACTCCACTGAGTTCCTCAGGCAGGTTTAACCTGTATGCTACTGGACCAATCCTTTCGACGATCTCGAATGGTCTGACGTACCGCGGGTTCAACTTTCCCCGTTTTCCAAAGCGTATCACTCCTTTCCAAGGTGACACCTTTAGCAGTACCTTGTCTCCAATTTGGAATTCCAAAGGTTTCCTACGACTATCAGCGTAACTTTTTTGTCGATCACGCGCAACAGTCATTGGGTTTCTAATTTGCACGATTTTCTCAGAAGTTTCGGGCACTAGTTCGGGACATGTCAGTTGGCTATCCCCAACTTCAGTCCAGCAGATGGGAGATCTACACTTGCGTCCATATAGTGCCTTAAAAGGCGCACACTGAATAGAAGTGTGGTAACTATTGTTATATGAAAATTTGATTAGCAGCAAGTGCTTATCCCAACTATTGCCAAAGTCTACTACGCACGCTTGTAGCAGATGTCCCAACGTTTGGATGGTACGCTCAGTCTGTCCATCCGTTTGGAGGTGATAAGTTGTGCTCATATCTAAGCGAGTTCCCAAAGCATCTTGGAGAGTAGTCCAAAAACGAGAGGTAAATCGTGAATCGCGATCAGATATAATAGAAGTAGGCACCCCATGCCTAGAGACGATCTCCTTGAGATAGAGCTTAGCCAGTTTTTCCAGTGTGTCAGTTTCCTTTATTGCCAGAATGTGTGCCGATTTGGTTAAGCGATCGACGATAACCCAAATCGTATTATGCCCACTTGGCATTTTAGGAAGCTTTGTGATGAAGTCCATGGAAATTCCATCCCATTTCCACATAGGGATTTCTGGTTGCTGGAGTAAGCCTGAAGGTTTCTGATATTCAATCTTAACCTTCGCACAAGTCAAGCACTTATTAACATAAGTGGCTATCTCGGCTTTCATGTTTGGCCACCAGTAAAAGGGTTTTGAGATATTGGAACATTTTATCCGAACCAGGATGTACCGAATAAAGAGAGGTGTGAGCCTCGTCGAGCACTGGTTGTCTGAGATCTCCAAAACGTGGAATCCAGACTTGATTCATGAAGTACTGAAGACCATCTGTTCTCAGTTCCAGATGTTTATCAGCACCATGCAGTGTCTCAAGCCCGACATTCTCTTCTTTCAAAGCCTCGCTCTAGGCTTTACGTATCTTGTCAGGAAGATTGGAATGGATAGTGAGTTGGAACGCTCGCACTCGCTTTGGCTTCGTCTCCTTACGACTGAGGGAATCTGCTACTACATTAGCTTTCCCTGGATGATATTTGGTGGCACAATCATAATCGTTCAGAAGCTCGACCCATCGATGCTATCGCATGTTCAGCTCTTTCTGATCGAATATATGTTGGAGACTCTTATGATCAGTGAAGATCGTACACTTCGTTCCATAGAGATAGTGCCTCCAAATCTTCAATGCAAAAACTACTGCTCCTAGTTCCAAGTCATGGGTGGTGTAGTTCTTCTCATGAACCTTCAATTGACGTGAGGCATATGCGATCACCTTATCACGTTGCATCAATACACACCCTAATCCTTGGATAGACGCATCACAGTACACCACAAAATCGTCTGTACCCTCCGGTAACGATAGGATCGGCGCACTGCAAAGTTTTGCCTTTAACAGTTGAAAAGCAGACTCCTGGGCATCTCTCCACTTGTAAGTAATACCCGCAAGACCAAGAAATTGACGCACCTCCGTAGGAGTCCTAGGTGCCTCCCACTGCTTAATAGCATCAATCTTGGCGGGATGGACGTGTATTCCGGCCTCGTTAACTACATGTCCTAGAAATTGGACTTCTCAAATCCAGAAGTTGCATTTGGAGAGTTTCGCATACAGCTGCTCATTTCTCAAGAGTTCCAATATCAACTGCATGTGTTTCTCATGCTCTTCACTGCTCTTGGAATAGATCAATATATCATCTATGAACACTATGACGAATTTGTCCAAATAAAGCTTACACACGCGGTTCATGAGGTCCATGATGTAACATTTCACATTTAATAACTGTACGTTACGAATAAAACGTCAAGTTTCTCATCATTATTTACCTTTTTAAAAAAATATTATTGCAAAGCATTTGGAACCCTAATATTATATTATTGATATATATAATATACATATATATATATATATATAATAATTGTCAAAAATTATATGCTGAGGCCGGGGTTCGAACCCGAGTCCTCAGCCGGGTCACCCAACACACACACATAACCACCTGGTCTACACATGTTTCTTGTTTTAAACCCAACGCTTTATTATTATAACACGAATTCAAAATCCTCCCAGTTGACTTGGAAAGTCAACTGTGACCAACGACTTACAAAAATCAAAACAATTAACGCGTAATTGATCCTGAATAGGAATGATTTCGTGATCACCGGCCTGTTATGAGTCAACACACGATCAATTACCCTTTAAATCTTACCAATTTTACGATTATACGCGTCACTCATTGAAGACGAAGTCAAACCTTCCAATTCATCGATCCAGACCACCACACTATAAATTAAGGGTCATTGGACATTCACAACTCGCCGACTACTCTCTTCCAATCCCCAATTTCTCTTATTAATCTTCTATTCTTGAAATTTTGATCGTGTTTTGACTTCAAGCATTGACTGATCAATCCATTAGCAATCATGTTTGTAAGTCTGATTTTTTTGATGGGTTTTATTGTTCGGCATCCACACAACATTAACCCTATGGTTAATTGGGTTAATGTTGTGTGATTTGTTCAATTGCAGAAACTAGGGCTCGTATGTTTCATTTGGGGAAGAACACGATTTTTGCATATGATATATATTTTAAACAAACTGAAACCAAACACAACCACTGGTCTAGACCAAGTGGTTGTGCCTGGTGTCTTTTGAACCGGCCATGCGGGTTCGACCCACAGCAGCCACACACCTTTTTCTTTTTGTTTTGCTTTAATTAAAAACAAATCAAGTTTTAAATATATATCTCTTGTATTTTAAAAATTCATTTTAAATTACTAAAACACTTTTAATAATTCTACAAAAATTATTTTGTGTTAATCTAATGAAAAAGTTTAACATACAATTTTTAGTTTTCAAAAACTTATTTATTTAATATATATAATAAATAAATCAAGTTTATTCTATTTTATTTATAAAATTCTATAAAAATATCTTAACGATCTTATAAATTTCCACAAAAATTATTCTGAGTTTTTATAACAATAAAATTTTTCTAAAATGATTTTTATTTCTGAAAAATCATTTATTTAATATTTTTAATCAATTGTTGTTAGTTTTAATCATAATTAAATCATAATAAATTCATTTTTCAATATTTTTGCACCAAAATTTTATATAAATTATTTCTGATTATTTGGAATAGAAATATAATTTTTAAACTAATAAATATTTAATTTTAGTATTTTTAAATATTAATGTTAAATTTTGACAATTTGAAATAAATAGATTTAATATTCTATTTTTAAGAAAATAATTTTATAAAAATTATTTTTATACATTAAACACATTATTGTGACCATCTTTGATTTAAATTTTATAAAAAGATTTTTGTTTATTTATTTATTAAATTTCTCTCAATTATCAAACGTTTTAATTATTAATCAAACGAGCACTTATCCCCAATTCGAAGCCCTAGAATATATATATTGGTAGACTAGATAGACTTAGACATATTTATTACCTTATGTATAGGGTAATACTTGGCATATTTGGGCAACACCACTATTCAATTTTTCAAGAAGTATAACACTTTGCTAAGGTGAGTTTTACATAGCCCCTTTTCTATTATTCACTATTTTTGGGGTGAAACATGTTACAACATTCTATATGCAATTCAATCATAAAGTGTCTATGTGTTTTTCTATGTTGCATTATGTCTTAAACATGACTAGGGTAAGCACAATATTCTAGCATAATCATTAACATTGATCAGCCGACGGTATACAATGATAGATCTATTGGACTGACAATCCCACTCGGATACGTGCCTCCTACAAAGGATACATGGGTGATTGTTATCGCAACAAAAACGAGTGAACCATGAGCGTATGGGATGTACCACAATACAATAGTCACAAGGGTTGATTATGCACTCGATTTACTTCTAGTATGTTTTCACATATGGACTAGACTTGCCATGACACTTGAATTGTACAAGCTTTATTCGATTATCAAAACCTATGTAATTCTCACCAACTTTTGTTGACCCAAAATATTTTCAACTTAACATGTTTCAGGTTCTACTTGCTTGAAGATTTGAATTAATGCTTGAAGATGTGTGCATAGTTTTATTCAATTTGATGTACGAATTCTTGTAGAATAATTGTATGTAATTTATTTAAATCATATATTGAAATTTATTATTTACCATGAGCTACTGAACAATCATCAATACGTGACATCCCGATGTTTTCGCCATCGGTTGGGGTGTTACAGATTGGTATCAGAGCCATGGTTATAGGGAATTAGGTTATTAGAAAAATAATCTAGTCTATAACCATAGGAATATAACCAGTATTTGCTCCTTTTACTTGCTATTCTCTATCTCCCTCCCACTGCTCATCCCTACTTTCATCCTTACAAGAAGGTTGCTCTCCATCATTGGATCTACTCTTAGACTAATAGGACAAAATCCTCAGGTTTAGCCTGAACCACCTTGAGATCTCGTCAAAATTTTGGATTTTAATAACGAACACGTGCAATCTGGAAGGGTGAACGCCTGTATTCTGAGTCTTCTGTCTAGGCTGGCATTGTGCATATATCCCAATCAGACGAGGGACCCGGATACCTACCTGGGAATTCTCGGGATGAGTGTTCACTTATAGGCTAAAGCATGTCTTCACTATGTTATTAGAATCTGGAATCTTTGATAAGTCAACGTTTTCGTTTATTCATTTTAATAAATGGATAAATGATTACATTCCTTATATAACCTCATTCATTTCATTATGTCTCTTACAGATCATGCCTCCACGTCGCAGCACTCGCCTTAACAGTGGTGACAATCAAGATGAAGTGAATAGCAACAACCACGACGCTAACCACAACAACAACAATAACAACAACAACAATGGTGTCGATGCCCAACTGGCTGCGATCATTTCCCAACAAATGGCGCAACAAATCGCGACTCTGGTCCCTAACTTACTAGCTCAAGTCATCCAGATGAACGACAACGGGAACGGTAACGGCAACGGGAACGGTAATGGAAACGGGAATGGAAATGGAAACCACAACGGGAACGGGAATGGTCTCCCAGCTTGTACTCTTAAGCATTTTAATTCCTGTAATCCCCCTAAGTTCAGTGGAGAAGAAGGAGCTACAGGACTCCTACAATGGTTTGAGGGTATTGAAAATACCTTCATTAACAGTGAGTGTCCCGATAACTTAAGGGTCCGTTATGCCATGAGTGTTCTTCACAAACGAGCACTCACTTGGTGGAATGAGAAAAAGCGCACCCGCGGAGCTGAAGCTACACTGGCCTTAACTTGGGATCAAGCTAAAGACATTATGAAGGCACAGTTCTGCCCTCGTAATGAAATCAAGAAGCTGGAAGATGCGTTTCATGATCTTGCTCAAGATAGTGGAGAAAACCTTGCCTACAACACTCGTTTTCACGAACTTAGTCTACTACTACCACACAAAGTCACCCATTTGCCTATTGCGATTGAAAAATACATTCGTGGCTTACCGATGCAGATTCAAGACACGGTGTGGGGAAGGAACCCTGCTACTTTGGAGGAAGCAAAACGTTTGGCGGCCACCCTAACAGATAACCATGTGAAGGCAGGAACCCTGACTTGGAAAGGGGAAAAGAAAACTGTTGCGAAGGATACCCCCCAACCTGCCATTGAAATCAAAACTGAGGCCTCAACCAACGGAAAGTGCAAGGTCAGGAATTTTGCAATAGAGACCACTGTTCCACCCAGCAAGAAACGATACAACGGGAACCAACCTAAGTGTGACACCTGCCAGTATCACCACCCGACCCAAGTGCCCTGCCGTCAGTGTACCAATTGTCAAAGGTATGGGCATTGTTGGATCAGTTTGCTCTTTTTTCTAAGTAAGAACTTGCTATCTTGACACTTAAGTGTTTAGCAAGTCCTTGTATATCAGATTATAAGCACAGCGGAATGTATAAGTTAAAGCAACACTTTTTATACTAAGGAAGAGTTATTACTCCCCCTTGATGATTGAAACTAATAAATGACAAGTATTTATTATGAATCTAAGCAGTAAATGAGAATTAGATACTTAGACAGATTCACAATAAATACTGAAATGGAATAGAACAGTGAGAGTGTTTGAAGGATTTTTCTATTAAAATCAATGTCTAAAATAGAAGGTTGAAGCCTCCTATTTATAGACGTTTACATACATGTATCTTGCCCAAAAAGCAAGTACAGAAACAACAGAAACAAGTTGCACAAGTTGCAACATTGAAACTAACAAATACAGCTAAAAGTAATAATAAACAATAAACTACTGATGCAAAAGGCGGTGGAAAATATCTGATGCTAACTGCTGATGAATGACAAACTACTGATGAGTAGTTTGTCTTCAGTACTTCTGAAGTGAACTTGTCTGGTTTGGACTTCAGAACTTCTGATGAAGTTTCTTCTTCAGCACTTCTCTTATCTTCTCTTCAGCAGTTCTTTGTTTTCTTTTCAGTACTTATATACTTTGCCAAAATGACAGAAGTGAATTAGACTAAGGTTTCCAAAAGTGGTTTCACCAATCCTCTTTGTCCTAACAATCTCCCCCTGGATTGATGAAGCCAAAACCTTACTAATTCCTTATGTTTTTCTTCTGTCTTGAATAATCTTCCATATCTCTTTGTACATGGTGTTCTTGAGTTGGTTTAACTGACCATCAGATAGAGATCCTCTTTGTGGTTCTAGATGTTGAATTGTGAGCAGGTCTTGTGTTGACAGTTTCTTCAGATCACTGATCTTCTTGTAAGCCCTGAGGTCTCTTCTTGTCAACAATACTGAGTTGTTATCAGTAAGTGACCATCTGATGATAGGTATCTTTGACTTGTTAAAGTTAGAAGAATAGGGAACCAGACTTGTCCCTTGGGTTGATGGTCCTGAGTGTTGGATGCTTTCAGTTTTAGTTAACCTCAGGTGGGAGTCTCTTCCTTGTTGTTGTTGCATATCAGGCATCTGAATAGTTGGGAGATGGTGTTCAGTCACTACTCTGGTATGCATCTTTTCTTTGATGGTCTTTTGGATTTGGTAGGCAAAAGTGGAAGGATCCCTGAATTGTGTTAACAGAGGTTTCTCCTCAATGTCAAAATCTGAATGGACTATTGAACTTCCTTCAAGTAGTACCATTTTGAAGTCAGTTTTGACATTGTCCTCTGCCTTCTTTCTCTGAGTAGCAGGTCTTCTTGTTGATACACCAGAAGTTCTAACTACTGATCTTGAAGGATCAGCAGTTTGAAACTTCTCTGGATTTGCAGTCTTGGCAGCCAAGTATTTCTTGTAAGTATCCATTAGTCTTTCTTCTTTCCATCTGGATACTGAGGCTTTTGAACCATAGCCCTCTGCTACTAACTCTTCTATTATCTGGGCTCTCTTGGCCTTTCCTTCTTTGCTAGTGGCCAGTTTATCTGCAAGCAGTTGTGCTCTTCTTGTCAGCTCTTGCACAGAGAGTCCTTTGAGTGTATAGGCTTTAGTCTTGCTGTTCTTGGTAATGTAAGACATCAGTTGTTGTCTTTTGTCTTCTTCAGCAACATAGTCTATTTCAGCCTGTCTCTCCAGTTCAACTTGATAAGCCTGGAGCTTCTCTTCAAACTCTAGATCATCCCTTTGTTCCAGACTTTTCCAAATCTGGTCTTCCTTGGCCTTTTGTTGAACTGCCTTTAACCTCTGCTCAAGAAGTTCAGTTGATTGAGAGATTGGAGCAGGTGTTAGGACAGTCATGGTAGTGGTTGTTGTAGGCCTTGGAGGAGCAGAAGTTGGTTTGATTTGTTCAGTGGATCTGGAAGGTTCAGTGGGTTGAGGTTTGGAAGTGTTAACCTCTGATGGGTTGACAACAGCTGATGGTTTGTCAACTACTGAAGGATTGTCTTCAGTACTTTCTGATTCTTTATCAGAACTTTTGCCATCAGAAGTTTCTTCATTGTGCCTTAGGGAATCTTCAGAGGTTTGGGTCTCATCTTCTTTTTCTGTGGCTTCAATCTCTTCCACTGAGACACCAAACTGTTTGGCCAGTTTTTCTTTCCTGGCTTGATCTTTTTGATCTCTTTCAAGGATGGCCACTCTTGCCCTTATCCTGGCTTGGAATGACTCCATAGGTTCCCTGATCTTCTCCCCCTTTTTGGATTCATCAAGTTTAACTTTTGAAGTTGAGGGTTGGGAGAATTGTCCTTGAAGATGAGCAATCTGTTTGCTGTTGAAGTCTATCTTGTTGGACAGATCATTCATATTGGTCTTGATCACTCCAAATTGATTCTTGATAGACAACTCCAAGTTAGCTGTGTATGTTTGGAAGTGATTTCTGATGAGAGTGTTCATCATGTGGTACAGGGGACCCTCTGGGCTGCATAGCTGGTTCAGGTCTATGCTTGTTTGCCCAGGGAATTGGGTAGGCATTTGTTGTGAAGGGGGTATTTTTGGGAGATCCTCATGTTGTACAGAGGATGCCACTCTAGGGGTTTTAGGGATTGAGTGGGCTTTAACCTGTGCAGGGGTGACTGGCTTCTTGAGCCTGGATACCCCTGAAACAGGACCTTCATAAAGTGCCGTCAATTCAGTAGTTTGTGTTTTTGAAACATCATCCAAATTAATGGAATCATCTGAATCCCTGATGTTGCCCTCAATGAGGACTGTCTCAGTTAAATCATGAGCTGAGCCCAACTCAGTTCTCTCATGAACCTCTTGTTCTTGGTTCTGAGGATTTCCTACTTCAGGCATTAAGCCTTCATCAGTAGTTGCCACATCTGAGGTCTTAGCTATGTTACTTCTATCCTCAGATCCACCACTGGGTGGTAACTGAGTAGTAGCAGCCTCAGATGCCCCAAGAGTCTCTAAAATTGGGCTTAAAGACTCTAGTCCACCCTCATCTCTTGGGATAGGGCTAGAGATGTCCACATCCATGTCTGATGTTGTGGTTATGTCCCCTGTTTGTTGTGGTTGTAGGGGACTGACATAATCAGATGGGACCTTCTCTTTTAGCCCAGAGAGAAGTTTGGCAATTTCTATTGCCTCTTGTTCAGAAATTTGTGGGGTTGGTTCAGTAGTTTGGGCAATAGGTGAAATTTGTTGTTCAGCAGTTTCAAAAGAAGAGTGTGTTTCAATAGTTTTTCTAAGTCTTTTTCTTTTGAATAAAATGGTTATGGGTGCTCTTGGTGGGGATTGAGATGGATGAGACTGAGAGGGTGTTTCAGTCTCACCTATTTGAAGAGCAGACTGCTCATGAGCATGTTCAGGCATCTCAACCTCCTGAACAGCTTTTCTTTTGGGTTGGTGGGTTTTTGTCTTTGTTGGCTTGGGCTTTTTGGCTTTTGGTGGTGTGAGTTTGGAAGATGTGGGCTTCAGGGGGACTTGTTGTTGTTCTCCCTGATCATCTTCTGGCCAGGCAGCCGGTTTGTTATGCCTTGAGTATGCTTGTGATGTTAAAGGATTTAAAGTTGAAATTTTTCCCACAAGCACCTCATTACCCAGTTCCCCTATTATGCATTGCATAATGAACCTTGGGTACAACAAAAACTTTTTCTTGGTATTATTGTGATGTAACACCAACTCATTGAAAAATAGTTTTGATGCCCTGAATTTAGTTTCATTCACAATAGAATGAAATATTGGTTGAAAAGTGGAGGGCATCTGGTCATAAGACCCTGTTTTAGGACTCAAACACATAATAATATAATGAAACAAAAGCTTGTATTTTGGTTCAAAATATTTTTTGAAGATAGTAGCATGGGAGAGAGTACCTTGATAACCACACTCAGTCATGGTTAGGTGAATATCAGAATTAGCAACATGGTCAGGGGCAGTTACATCATCTAGACCCAGTCTTGTTGCCAGTGTGGCCGGTGTGATGGTCAGTGGTTTCCCTTTTATTCTTGAGTTGAGGGAAATGACTTCATCATCCGCCGTCACCGTCTCAGCATTTGCCCAGAACTCATTCAGAGTTTCAGTGTGAATTGGTGGGTTTATTGTGAGAGCAGTAAAATATTGGGATTTTACGACAAGATCAATGATCTCATCGTATTGGGACCAGCCTTCTTGTTTTTCAAGAAAGGCTCTTTGATTGTGTCCCTACTTTAGAACGAGAGCCATGTGGTTTAGGTTTTTGATCGAACAGTTGATTTGCAGGTTTAGGTTATTGAGAGAGTTTTTGAGAGAGAAAGAGGAATATTTTTGAATTTGAAAGGATAAGTGTTGAGAAAAGGTATTTATCAGAAGTTTTAACCGCTTGAATCTTCTTTATTAGAAGTTTTTAAACCGCCTTTGGTTAAAAAATCTTTTTATCAGAAGTTTTTAACTGATTAGGTCAAACCTCTGATGATGGGAAAAGTCAGATTTGCCCTTTTGACTTAAACTGCTGATGAAGGATTACTTCATCAATAGTTCCCATTTCCTCTTCAGTAGTTTTAACAGCTGATGAGAAATGTTTTTATAAATACTTTTATTCATAACTTCTGAAGTTTATTTTATCAGAAGTTACACACTTTTCAGAAATTATCCCCATACTGATGTTTTTGTTCATCAGTAGTTTCTCTCTTTTCAGAAGTTTTGTTTCAGACTTTTGTCTGTTTTGTAAGTGAAAAATGAAAAATTGCAAAATAAGAAAATAAACACTTACAAATTTAGCATCCCAAGCATGGATACTAACTTCTGAAATGTTGATGTGTCAAGGGGTTTTGTGAAGATGTCAGCTATTTGATTAGCTGTTGCTACATGCTTTACTTCAATCTTGCCTTTTTCATAGCAATCTCTTATGAAATGGTACCTGATCTCAATGTGTTTGGTTTTTGAGAATTGTACCTGATTTTGAATGATGCTAATGGCAGATTTGCTGTCTACAAACAAAGGTGTCTTGGTCTCTTTGATTCCATAATCAAGAAGTTGATATTGGAGCCATTGTATCTGTGATGTACAACTTGCAGCTGCAATGTATTCAGCTTCAGCAGTTGAAGTTGCAACAGATGTTTGCTTCTTTGATTGCCATGACACTAGACAGTTACCCAGGAATTGACAACCACCAGATGTTGACTTTCTTGTCATCTTACACCCTGCATAGTCACTATCTGAAAAAGCTGATAACTTGGTATTGCTTGAAGCAGGATACCAAATTCCAAGTGTTGGAGTTCCTTTCAGATATCTGAAAATTCTTTTGACTGCTATAAGGTGTGATTCCCTTGGTGCTGATTGATATCTAGCACAGACACATGTTGAAAACATAATATCTGGTCTAGAAGCAGTTAAGTATAAAAGGGAACCTATCATGCATCTGTACATGGTCTGATCAACCTGTTTTCCTTGATCATCAGGTTCAACTTGTGTGATTGGTGTCATGGGAATGGAACATGATTTACAGTCTTTTAAAGAAAATTTGTTCAATAATTCTTTAAGATATTTTGATTGATGTATAAAAGTTCCATTTGTTTGTTGCTTGATCTGCAGTCCTAGAAAGTACTGCAGTTCTCCCATGGTACTCATCTCAAATTTTGATTGCATGAGTTTCTTAAAATCATCACACAGTTTTGTGTTTGTTGAACCAAAAATGATATCATCAACATAAATTTGAACAAGTAAGACATGATTTCCAACATGTTTAATGAAAAGAGTTTTATCAATGGCACCTCTTGTAAAGTTATTTTTGAGTAAAAAGGTGGAGAGTGTATCATACCAGGCTCTTGGAGCCTGTTTGAGCCCATAAAGAGCTTTGTCCAGTCTGTACACCCACTCAGGATGAGAAGGATCCTCAAACCCAGGTGGCTGACAGACATACACCTCCTCTTTTATTTTTCCATACAAAAATGCACTTTTCACATCCATTTGATAAACTTTAATTTTGTTGGAAATGGCATAGGCCAGAAATAACCTGATGGCCTCAAGCCTTGCAACTGGAGCAAAGGTTTCATCATAGTCAATTCCCTCTTCTTAAGAGTACCCTTGAACTACCAGTCTTGCCTTGTTCTTGATTATCATACCAGCTTCATCTTGTTTGTTCCTGAAAACCCATCTTGTGCCAATTGGTTGCTTGTTTGGAGGTAAGGGACAGATTTCCCAGACCTGTTGCTTGTTGAACTGAAGCAGTTCATCTTGCATAGCTTGCACCCAATTATTGTCTTTGAGGGCTTCCTGGTACTTCTTTGGTTCCAACTGTGAGATAAAGGCTGAAAATAGGCAAAAGTTGGAAAGCTGGTTTCTGGTGAGAACACCTGAAGCTATATCACCCATGACTTGATCAAGTGGATGATCTTTGTGTTCAATCAGTTGTTGTAAACCACTGATAGGTGTAGGTGGCTCATGTTCTTCAAACAAACTACTGAGGTCTATAATATCTGGTTCAGCAGTTTTAGTTTCTTCAGTAGTTGCAGGTGCTGAAGCAGATGTTTGAGTTTGGCTTTCAGTATTTGTTGGATCAGAAGTTTGTGAAACTTCTGATGGTGTTGAAGTTGACTTAATGACTGTTTGAGGAGTCCATGGTTTAGGATCCTCATCTTCAAACCTTTGATCACCATAATAAGTAGGTTTGGAAGGAGTAACAGTCTTTTCAGGTCCAAAGTGGAAGTTGTCAAGGTCAAAGAGTTCAGCAGGATGTGCTGGAATAAGAGTGTGTTTTGACTCATTGAACTTGACATTCAATGTTTCTTCTACTATCCTGGTGTGAGAATTAAAAACCTTGTAGGCTTTTCTAGTTGAAGAGTAACCAAGAAACTAACCTGAGTCAACTTTGGCAGCAAACTTTGAAATAGATTCCTTGATGTTCAAGATGAAACATTGACACCCAAAAGCCCTGAAAAAGGAGATAAGGGGCTTCATGCCATGAAGAACTTCATAGGCAGTCTTGGAATGTCTCTTGACCACAAGAACTCTATTCTGAACATAACATGATGTGTTAACTGCTTCTGCCCAAAAGTACAAGGGCAGTCCAGAATCAGCTAACATTGTTCTTGCTCCTTCTATTAATGTTCTGTTCTTCCTTTCTACTACACCATTTTGTTCAGGAGTTCTGGGAACACTGTATTGTCTAATAATCCCTTTAGACAAACAGAATTCATCCAGAGTTTTGTTCCTGAACTCTGTCCCATTATCACTTCTAATGGTTTTGACAGATAGAGAATATTGTTTCTCTACTTGTAGAATGAAGAACTTGATGATTTCAGCAGCCTCATCCTTGGAGAGTAAGAAGAATACCCATGTGAATCTTGAGTAGTCATCAATGATGACTAAGCAGTACTTCTTCTTACCAAGGCTCATAATCTTGACAGGTCCAAATAAGTCCATATGGAGTAGTTGAAGACATGCAGTTGTTTTTGATTCTTCAATAGACTTATAGGAGGACTTATGCTGTTTTCCCTTTAAACAGGATACACAGTGTTCTTGACACTGGTATACTTTCAAAGGTAGACCTCTGACCAAGCCCATTTTTGTGACTTTATTTATGGTTTTAAAGTTCACATGGCCAAGTCTCCTGTGCCAGAGATCTGTTTCTGAAGTTGATGCCCTTGAGAAGAAACAGGCAGTGTTGTTCAATACTTTGTCTTTCTCAATGTCCACTGCATAGACATTGCCACATCTTTTGGCAATCAGCAAAGTATGATCTTCAATGATCTTCTCTATCAACTTCTGGCCTTCTCGTGAGATGATCTTGCATGCTGTCTTTGTGAAAAAGGAAGAATATCCTTTATCACACATTTATGACACACTCAGCAAGTTGTATTCAAGGTTTTCCACCAGATTGACCTTGTCAAACTGTATTTTGCCAGAGGAGACATTGCCATGTCCTAGCACATATCCCTTAGCATTGTTCCCAAAGGATACAGATCCTTCTTTTTGGCTGATAAAGTTGTTTATCAGGTATCTGCATCCAGTCATGTGCATAGAGCCTCCACTATCAACATACCATATGCTGTTTAAGCCCCCGGAAACTCTCTGCACATAAAAGCAAATTAGTTAGATCTAGGAACCCAAGCCTGTTTGGCATTGGGTTTGCTCTTGAGAACAGTTACAGTTTGTTCTTGACCAGGTTGAGAAATCCATGTCTTTTTGGCAATGGATTTTTCATTAAGAACCATGGTGGTATCCTTTTCAGGACCACCATCAACCTTGGTCATCAGTAGTTGTACCATGTTCATTAGATTTTGTATCTCAGCAGTTTGTGAAACTGCTGATGATTCAGGTCTAACTACTGACAAAGAATTTTGAGAAAAAGATTTTGGTTGAGATCTTATCTTTTTCTGAGAAAAGGTGTTTTCAGGTTGTTGTTTCTTGGGTTTAAAGATTCTTTCATAATCATTTCTGATTTGATTTCCCACAAACCTGTTGTTTAATTTTTTGATTGAACTGAATTCCTTTTCTGTATCTACAAAATTCAGTTTTGTGGTTGAACAGACCACAAATTTCACACTCTTTTGCCTTTTGTTTTTGATCTAAAGGCAAATTTCTAACATTAGTGTAAAGGCAAATTTCTAACAAATTTCACACTCTTTTGCTCATCAGTAGTTTTCAGGATCTCAACTCCTGATGTAGATGAAACTACTGATGGCTCATTGTCAGATTTTGTTAATACTTCTGAAGTACTTTCTTTGAAAATGCCAGGATTTCTATTTAGAAAGTTTTCATGGAAAGATGTGCAGTCTTTCCCTTCAGAAGTTTCATTTGAAACAATTCTTCTCCCATCTTCAGTAGTTTTGGGAGAGAAATCTGTTGGTGTTTCAACATGATGGTATCCTATGCCAAACTTAACATTTGAAGCACTTTATTTGTTTAGCAATAATTGATACCCCTTACAAGATTCCACCCATTTTTCACATGTGATTCTGGTGTCTGCAAGCTCTTGTCTGACATCTCCCAGGTCATTTAGCATGATTTTAATTTGTGCTTGGGTTTCAATAGCTGAGTCAGTTAATTTAGAAACTTCTTTTGTTTTAGCACACAATTTTCTTTCTAAATCACATTTTATTAGTGTGTATTTTCTTTCTAAATCATTGGCTTTACCTTGTAAGTGCACATTTGTCTCTCTTATGAGAGCAAAAGTTTCTTTGCAAGAATTTGAGCAAAGTTTTGTCAAAGATTCTTTTGATACCTGTGACAATGCAGATTTTGAAGTACAGCCTTCAAATGCCATTAAGGCAAAGTTCTTTCTGCCATTGTCTGGTTCTCCCCAGTTGATGTCAAACACTTTGTTGTCTGCATCAGAATTGCACTCTGTGGTGTCAAAAGGGAGACTGCTCCAGTCAACATACCCTGAGGTGAAAAGGCTTTGTTGAGAGGGTTGTTGAGGCTGTGGAGGATGTTGAGCAGCTGGAAAGGGAGGGATTGATTGTTGGCTCTGCATCTGTTGAGCAGGCACTTGAACATATTGTACTTGTGGCATGTATTGCTGTTGAGGAGCTTGTGCCTGTACAAAATGAGCACTCCTTTGAGTTCCATTATTCCTATTATAATTGGGGTTATAGTTATTTCCAGATTGTGATTGGTTAAAGCTAGAGCTTCTACACTCTCTAGCAAAGTGTCCCAACTTCTGACACTTGTGACATCTCAATTTAGATTTGTCAAAACCAATTTTTGTATTACTGGTCAATCCTGGAAATTTCCTTCCTGACCTTTTATAAAACTTGTTAGTTTTAATGCTTAGCATGGCCAGTTGGTGTAAAATGTTCATTTCTTCTAAGTCATCACTGCTAAAGTTTTTCAAATCATCCATGATAAAACATAGATTATCAGCAGTTTGACTTTGGTCATTATTGTCATAACCCGGGAAAGATCTTTCTGATGAGATCCCAGTTGTTATGTCAATATTGTCATAAGATCCATAGGAACAAGTTGGTGAATCTTGTCCCAAAAGTGCTGTACTACCTGGTAGGTAGTCATCAGCAGTTTTACCATATGATTGTAATTTCTTCTTTTGATCAATTTCTCTCTCAAAAGTAAGTAATCTCCCATGGAGTTTTGTAAGAAGGAGGGAGCTAAAATCTGGTGAGGATCTTAAAACAATGGAGTATGTTTCCCATTTGTCTGGTAAAGACCTTAAAAATCTATGTAGCATAGACACTGTTGTATAGGTCTGACCATTTAACTTTAGCTCAGATATTAATGAGGAGAATCTTTCAAATTGTTGAGTTAAAGTTTCCCCATTAATATGAGCAAATGTCTCATATTGTTGAGCTAAAATCTCTCTGGTGTTGGCAATCACCTCTTCAGTTCCTCCAAACTGTTCTTTAAGACAATCCCAGAGTTCTTTGGCACTTTCACAATGTAAAAGGCCAGAGTATATCTCATTTGGGAGAGCCATTGCCAACATAGAGAATGCTTTTGCATCTAGCTCAAGTTTTAGGAAATCATCATCTGTATATTCTTTAGGGTCCTTAGGGACCTTAACATTAGTTTCAAGATTGACATTTACTGGTTTGTGAGGACCATATATCACAGATCTCCAACAACCTGTGTTGGTTTGTGACAAGGTATGTGCCATTCTCTTTTGCCATATGTTGTATTCATTTCTTACAAGCATGGCAGGTTTAGTGGCAGAACCAGTATTATGTGGATCCATTTTAAAGAGTATTGATTTGTCAGATGACTCTTTTAAGTGATGGATGCTGATAAAAAGTTAACTTTTGATCTTTTTTGAGTATCAATAAGAGCTTTGTGTCTGATTCTCAATTTGTTAGATTGATATGTGATCAGATAAACCAATGCTCTGATACCAATTGTTGGATCAGTTTGCTCTTTTTGCTAAGTAAGAACTTGCTATCTTGACACTTAAGTGTTTAGCAAGTCCTTGTATATCAGATTATAAGCACAGCGGAATGTATAAGTTAAAGCAACACTTTTTATACTAAGGAAGAGTTATTACTCCCCCTTGATGATTGAAACTAATAAATGACAAGTATTTATTATGAATCTAAGCAGTAAATGAGAATTAGATACTTAGACAGATTCACAATAAATACTGAAATGGAATAGAACAGTGAGAGTGTTTGAAGGATTTTTCTATTAAAATCAATGTCTAAAATAGAAGGTTGAAGCCTCCTATTTATAGACGTTTACATACATGTATCTTGCCCAAAAAGCAAGTACAGAAACAACAGAAACAAGTTGCACAAGTTGCAACATTGAAACTAACAAATACAGCTAAAAGTAATAATAAACAATAAACTACTGATGCAAAAGGCGGTGGAAAATATCTGATGCTAACTGCTGATGAATGACAAACTACTGATGAGTAGTTTGTCTTCAGTACTTCTGAAGTGAACTTGTCTGGTTTGGACTTCAGAACTTCTGATGAAGTTTCTTCTTCAGCACTTCTCTTATCTTCTCTTCAGCAGTTCTTTGTTTTCTTTTCAGTACTTCTATACTTAGCCAAAATGACAGAAGTGAATTAGACTAAGGTTTCCAAAAGTGGTTTCACCAATCCACTTTGTCCTAACAGGCATCTTGCGGACGCTTGTCGAATTCCTGCTACAAACGCCCTTGCTGCTCCAAATAATCCCGCTAGGGATCCTCCAGCTACTTAACAGCAAACTCCACCATTTGAATGATGTCTGCTTTTTAAATTCTATGTATTGACGTTTTTAATTCAAGTAATAAATTCTAGTATTATCATAAACACCTGGATGCATGCTTGTTTGAATGTGAACTGATTGCTATATCTATATTTAAATCATACTTGCTTACTTGTACAACAGTTAGTTGACTACCAAACAACCTACTCAACGATTGGTAGAGGTCATCATGTCTTTCCAACAGTCGGGAGAGGCCCTACAACCTGCTCAACGACTGGTGGAGGCTATCGAACCTGCTCAACAATCGGTAGAGTCATAGAAGGACACAAAACCCTAATGTAAGGTAAATTGGTGATTGCGGTCCGGAACGTAATCATAAATTTACAGGTACGTTAAGGTAGTGTGAAATTTTATCAAGGTTTTTCGGTAGTTGACCAATTGTAAACCTGGTGTTTTTTTCTTAACTTTGGGACGAAGTTCCTAAAAGTAGGGGAGACTGTAACATTTCGCATTTAATAATTGTACGTTACGAATAAAAAGTCAAGTTTCTCATCATTATCTACCTTTTTAAAAAAATATTATTGCAAAGCATTTGGAACCCTAATATTATATAATTGATATATATAATATACATATATATATATATATAATAATTTTCAAAAATTATATGCTGAGGCCGGGGTTCGAACCCGAGTCCTCAGCCGGGTCACCCAACACACACACATAACCACCTGGTCTACACATGTTTCTTGTTTTAAACCCAACGCTTTATTTTATAACACAAATTCAAAATCCTCCCAGTTGACTTGGAAAGTCAACTGTGACCAACGACTTACCAAAATCAAAACAATTAACGCGTAATTGATCCTGAATAGGAATGATTTCGTGATCACCGGCCTGTTATGAGTCAACACACGATCAATTACCCTTTAAATCTTACCAATTTTACGATTATACGCGTCACTCATTGAAGACGAAGTCAAACCTTCCAATTCATCGATCCAGACCACCACACTATAAATTAAGCATCATTGGACATTCACAACTCGCTGACTACTCTCTTCCAATCCCCAATTTCTCTTATTAATCTTCTGTTCTTGAAATTTTGATCGTGTTTTGACTTCAAGCATTGATTGATCAATCCATTAGCAATCGTGTTTGTAAGTCTGATTTTTTTGATGGGTTTTATTGTTCGGCATCCACACAACATTAACCCTATGGTTAATTGGGTTAATGTTGTGTGATTTGTTCAATTGCAGAAACTAGGGCTCGTTTGTTTCATTTGGGGAAGAACACGATTTTTGCATATGATATAAATTTTAAACAAACTGAAACCAAACATAACCACTGGTCTAGACTAAGTGGTTGTGCCTGGTGTCTTTTGAACCGGCCACGTGGGTTCGACCCACAGCAGCCGCACACCTTTTTCTTTTTGTTTTGTTTTCATTAAAAACAAATCAAGTTTTAAATATATATATCTCTTGTATTTTAAAAATTCATTTTAAATTACTAAAACACTTTTAATAATTCTACAAAAATTATTTTGTGTTAATCTAATGAAAAAGTTTAACATACAATTTTTAGTTTTCAAAAATTTATTTATTTAATATATATAATAAATAAATCAAGTTTATTCTATTTTATTTATAAAATTCTATAAAAATATCAAAACGATCTTATAAATTTCCACAAAAATTATTCTGAGTTTTTATAACAATAAACTTTTTCTGAAATGATTTTTATTTCTGAAAAATCATTTATTTAATATTTTTAATCAATTGTTGTTAGTTTTAATCATAATTAAATCATAATAAATTCATTTTTCAATATTTTTGCACCAAAATTATATATAAATTATTTCTGATTATTTGGAACAGAAATATAATTTTTAAACTAATAAATATTTAATTTTAGTATTTTTAAATATTAAAGTTAAATTTTGACAATTTGAAATAAATAGATTTAATATTCTATTTTTAAGAAAATAATTTTATAAAAATTATTTTTATACTTTAAACACATTATTGTGACCATCTTTGATTCAAATTTTATAAAAAGATTTTTGTTTATTTATTTATAAAATTTCTATCAATTATCAAACATTTTAATTATTAATCAAACGAGCACTTATCCCCAATTCGAAGCCCTAGAATATATATATTGGTAGACTAGATAGACTTAGACATATTTATTACCTTATGTATAGGGTAATACTTGGCATATTTGGGCAACACCACTATTCAATTTTTCAAGAAGTATAACACTTTGCTAAGGTGAGTTTTACATAGCCCCTTTTCTACTATTCACTATTTTTGGGGTGAAACATGTTACAACATTCTATATGCAATTCAATCATAAAGTGTCTATGTGTTTTTCTATGTTGCATTATGTCTTAAACATGACTAGGGTAAGCACAATATTCTAGCATAATCATTAACATTGATCAGCCGACGGTATACAATGATAGATCTATTGGACTGACAATCCCACTCGGATACGTGCCTCCTACAAAGGTTACGTGGGTGATTGTTATCGCAACGAAAACGAGTGAACCATGAGCATATGGGATGTACCACAATACAACAGTCACAAGGGTTGATTGTGCACTGGATTTACTTCTAGTATGGTTTCACATATGGACTAGACATGCCATGACACTTGAATTGTACAAGCTTTATTCGATTATCAAAACCTATGTAATTCTCACCAACTTTTGTTGACCTAAAATATTTTCAACTTAACATGTTTCAGGTTCTACTTGCTTGAAGATTTGAATTAATGCTTGAAGATGTGTGCATAGTTTTATTCAATTTGATGTACGAATTCTTGTAGAACAATTGTATGTAATTTATTTAAATCATATAATGAAATTTATTATTTACCATGAGCTACTGAACAATCATAAATACGTGACATCCCGATGTTTCCGCCATCGTTTGGGGTGTTACACATGAACACAGCAGGTGCATTTGTCAGCCCAAATGGCATCACCAAAAACTCATAATGCCCTTAACGAGTTCGAAAGGCTGTCTTCGCCACATCCTCTTTTCGGACTCTCAGCTGATGATATCCTAACCTTAGGTCAATCTTGGAATAGAAACTTGACCCTTGAAGTAGGTCGAACAAGTCATCGATACGAGGTAAAGGGTAGCGGTTCTTTACCGTCACCTTGTTCAACTCTCGATAATCAATGCACATATGGAAACTTCCATCCTTCTTCTTAACGAATAAGACTGGGGCTCCCCAAGGTGAAGAACTAGGTCTAATAAAACCCCGATCCAATAGCTCTTGGAGTTGGGTAGACAGTTCTTGAAGTTCGCCTGGCGCAAGGCGATATGGTGCGCGTGCAACTGGGGCCGCTCCAGGTGCAAGATCTATTTGAAATTCCACTTGACGAACAGGTGGAAGTCCAGGGAGTTCTTCAGGAAATACGTCTGGGAAATTACGGACTATTGGGATATCTTCAATCCCCGTTTCGACTTCCGCTCGAGTATTAGAAATGTTAGCCAGAATGGCTGGATAGCCCTTTCGAATACACTTCTGGGCTTTTAGGAATGAGATGATGCCCACCATGGCACCACTACGATCACCCCGAATAGTTAGTAATTCTCCGTCAGGGAGAGGGATACGAACAATCTTCGCCTGACAAAGAATTTCAGCGCGTTGCTTGGACAAACAGTCCATGCCAACCACGAGATCAAAGCTTCCGAGTTTGATAGGTAGAAGATTGATGGCAAGCAACTGCCCATCTAGTTCGAGCTTACAGTCACGATAGATGTGGGTTACCTCGACCGGCTTCCCATCAGCTAATTCTATAGAATGTGGGATATCAAGAAGAGTAGGAACTATCCCTAGATGTTTGCTAAGTTTCATCGACACAAAACTAAAGTCCGCACCAGTATCGTATAAAACAGAAGCAAGGTTGTCGTTTAAGGAACACGTACCCGTCACGACATTGTTGTCGTTCCTAGCTTCTCCTGAACCAACTACAAAAGCTCTCCCACGAGCCCCGTTGTTGTTGTTGTGTTTGTTGTTATTGTTGTTGGTAGTGTTATTGTTGTTCCCATTCCTGTTACCACTACCGTTGTTATTGTTCCCACCGTTGTTGTTATTACCATTCCCGTTCAGCTGTGGGCAGTCGTTCTTGAAGTGACCTTCATTCCCATACTAGTAACAACCCTTATTTTTCTTCGGTTGCTGTCCTTGATGAGGTGCTAGCTGATTTCCCGGAACATTGACTCTACAGTCCTTCTGTACGTGACCCATCTTACCACAGCGATCACACTTGATCCTGTTACAGGGTCCTGAGTGGTGAGAGTTGCACTTATTGCACTTGGGACAGTGTCCCTGATAACCACTCTGTGATTGATTACGGTTGCTACCGTTGTCATGTTTCTTATTCTGCTGCTGCTGATTACCATTTGTCAAAAGTCTGCCAGATGCATTCTCCCACTTCCTCTTGTTATCACTGGTGTTAGAAGATGGAGCTCCACGAGGGGGTAGGAGTCCCTCTTCCACCTTCTGATCGGTCAGCTGGTGAGCCAAGCAAATCACTAACTGGAGGTTATTGAAGTTAGCAGCAGTGACCATTCCCTTAATCTGAGGTACTAGGCCCTGGATATACAACTCAATTCGTTTGTAGAGCGGAGTGGAGTAGTTAGGGCACATTGTCGCCAGCTCATGCGACCTGGTAGTATAGCTCTCAATCTCCGACCCCGCCATCTTCAGGTTGAGGTACTCGGTCTCTAACTTCTGTATCTCATCTCGAGGACAGTACTCCTCCTTCATGAGTTCCTTGAAATCTGCCTACGAGGTAGCATTTGCCACATCAACTCCTAGCAGCTGCACTTGGGCATTCTACCACGATAATGCCGCCTTTTCAAGCGTAGCCGTGGCATACTTAACCCTATCAGCTGGCGGGCAATTGCACATAACAAAGCATGATTCCACCTTTTCGAACCACCTAAGTAGTCCGACCGCTCCTTCAGATCCTCCAAAGTTATGAGGCTTACAATCCATGAATGACTTGTAGGTACAAGTCGGAGGGTGATGAGAAGGTTGGCCAGCTTGAAAAGCTGCCAAGGCTGCTACAACCCGATCATTGATTAGTGCGCTCAGTTCTTCTTGCGTCATGCTGATGCTGCCTCTACCATTTCCTCTACCCGTCATAGCAATTCTACATTTACATTATACTCATGAGAAAACAATAATATGTTCCGCATTCCATCGTTCATGCAGTATAAGTAAACTAGAATGTATCAAGGATTATGAACGCGAGAATAAGATAAAGTAGTAGATTGATAATAATAATAACATCGGATAAACGATTCTTAGATCTCATACCACAAAATAAAAGTTATTATACGAATATATATGATACTTAAGATAGTAGAAATCAATCGTCCGCGTGATCCACACACGAGCCCTCATGATCGCTTTCGTCTTGAATCTCGTCCTCAAATAGATCGTTTTCCTCTTCAAATGTCGCCTCAATGGCTGCTCCAATAGCATCATCTTCTTCCTCCATAGGCTCCTCTTCGGGATCCTCCTCAAGATCCTCTACATCTATCCCTAAGGCTGCTATAAGCCTATTACGAACGGTATTCAATTCTTGCATAGTAGTTGCTAAACTCTGTCTAGTGCCAGCCAACTCCTGCCTAGTCTCAGCAGCTTCCCGCTTGACGACTGCCATCTCAGTCATCAAGTGGCCTATTTGACCTTCCATATGCCTGATTGTCTCATCTGCATTCCTTCTCCAAAACCTAAATTGTTGCACAGCAGTGAAAGCATTGTCCAACTTAGTATGAACGTGCCTCACCATACCTGCAAAAGATCTTTCCCAAGAATCTATAACAGAAGAACTCTAGCTGGTACTCCATAACCTACAACCCCAGAGTGCAACATATTGGTAAACCAATGCCAACGATTGGTATCCCAATGTGGATCTTGAAATGATATTGGACGTAGGTAGGGATCCAGTGATGGAGCTTGTTGTCCCTCGATAGCACGAAAAGAATAGTTATGAGTAGGGTTAGTCATGGTCTTTCCTCCAATACGCTAGATTAGTACACGTATTCCAGAGATTATCAAGTTGTGCAGTTAAGGTAGTGAGTGTAACTAATACTTATGCTATGATGATTATAGACTAGAATGCAATCCTAGTTCATTATAACCAATGGCTCTGATACCAATCTGTCACACCCTCAATTTCCACTGCAGGGATTACCGCAAGGCGCGTGACATACCAGGATCTCCATTGCCATAAGTCACATGAACGACTCTAAATGCCCACACCATTTAGTTCGTTATTGTAAAACAAGTTTCATTGATAATTAAATATTTCAATAGTTGCGGAAGCGAAAGATAATAGTTATTCAAATAGTCAGAGTAAACAATGAGTTTGAAATCATAATAGATAATTAAACATTCGTAGGTAGATAATTATTCATATTCTCATGATGCTATATGATGCATGCCCTACTCGTGCTTCGAACTAGTGTCTTGCAAAAAGGTATAATAATCGTGTGTCAACATATAGTTGGTGAGTTCACAAAGTTGGTGAATACGTAGGTCCTCCAGACCATGTTTTGACGAGTAAATGCTAATTCACATGCTAGGGGTAGCTAGCCCACTCATGATAACTAAAACCGGTAATACCTAACTGCCAAACAACGAGATCCCAAAATAGTGAGCAAAGTGCCTTGCATCATTGTCTATCAACAATGATAATATGTTGAGTTATAGTTCACACCCATGCTCTCCAGCACGATGTGAGGTTTGTGAGACCTAATAGCGCTATCAACTAGTAACCCGCTTGCCCACCCGGCAATTCATTCGGTATTTAGAAGGACTTCAATGATAGAGTTGGTTTAGTTCATCAAGGACATAAAGCATGAATTAGTGAAAGCAGATGCACCGAGTGATTCATAGCACCCCAAATCCGGGATGTGTAAAAGTAGTCCCAAACCGGACTATGAAAAAGTTTAGAAAGTTGTCTCATCCGAGACGTATGCTTTTGAGAAAAGAGTAGTGAAACTCACCTGATAGTGATGCCTGTGATCTAGTGAAGCCAACTTATGTAGCTACTATTGTCCGGACAGTACTTGCCCTATGATTTATTAAAAGCATGGTAAATCACAAGATTTATCATACAATTTGTCTACCCGACACATGTGGACTTGGTTATTGTGTTATGTGAACCTTGGTTTTGTACTTGTGATAAAGTTAGACACCTTAACATGAGTTTAGAACATAATCTTACCTTAGTTGAATGTGAACACTTGTTCTAACTAAGATAACACATGTTAGTTAGTGGTGGCCGATCATGAAGCTTCATATAGATCCTTAATCTATCGTAATATGAATTAAACTTATATGTTTTAAGCTTAGTGTAACATCGCACAAATTTTCTTTATATATATATATATAGAACTCCCTCGTTTATTCATCCGATTCATGTTTACAGTATCTTTACCATCCATTTTGTTAATTTTTTTGTTTAAATAATGACGTATAATCAATACTAAATTGGATTGTATTAAAAATTCTGATTTAAAAACGTTAAAAAAATGTGTTTGCTTGTGCCAGGATTCGAACCTGGGTCCCTGGCGGGCTAAACCTTAACCACACCACACAAACCACTACACCATTTGGTGTTTTGTGATGTTAATTAAAACCAATTAAACTTAAACCCTTTCAAGGTCCCTTAGTCAAACCTGAAAAGTCAAACGTAGTCTCCTAGTCAAGTCAAGTCAAAGTGTTAGTAAATATGGTCTTCTAGTCAAGTCAAAGTTGTTCCTAAATTCTAGCCTAGTCAAAGTAGTCCCTAATTACAACTCCAAATTTTACACTATAAATACACTAGCCTACCATTCAACTCTTTATACCATTCAAAAAAAATAAAAAACATTATTATCCCATCTCCCATATACTAAAGTTTTCATACGTCATTATCTCCTCTAGCTAGTTTCGAGTTTTCCAAGGCATTATTACTAAGTGTGTGCACGCTCAATAAAACGCACGAACTCATTATGCACCTAAGGTGAGTTTACATAGCCCCTTTTCCATTCACTATTTTTTTTTTTGGTGAAACATGTTACAACATTCAATTTACAATTCAATCACAAGTGTCTATGTGTTATTCTATGTTGCATTATGTCTTAATCATTAGTAGGGTAAGCACAATATTCTAGCATAATCATTAACATTGATCAGCCGACGGTATACAATGATAGATCTATTGGACTGACAATCCCACCCGGATACGTGTACCTCCTACATAGGTAGCGTGGGTGTTTGTTATCAAATTTATAACATAATCGAGTGAACCATGAACGTATGGGATGGACCACAATATTCTAGTCACAAGGTTTGATTATGCACTCGATTTACCCGATGGTTTTGTTTTCACATATGGACTAGACTTGCCATGACACTCGAATTGTACAAGTTTTTATTCAATTATCAAAACCTATGTAATTCTCACCAACTTTTGTTGACCCAAAATATTTTCAAACTTAACATGTTTCAGGTTATAGCTTGCTCGAAGATTAGAGTTAATGCTTGAAGATGCGTAGCTAGTATTTTTTTTATCTTGATGTACAAATTCTTAGAACAATTGTATGTAATTTATTTAAATCATATATTGAAACTTATTATTTACCATGAGCTACTGAACAATCATCAATACGTGACATCCCGATGTTTTCGCCATCGGTTGGGGTGTTACAGATTGGTATCAGAGCCATGGTTATAGGGAATTAGGTTATTAGAAAAATAATCTAGTCTATAACCATAGGATTATAATCAGTACTTGCTCCTTTTACTTGCAACCCTACTTGTTTCTATTCTCTATCTCCTTCCTACTTCTTATCCATACTTTTGTCCCTACAAGAAGATTGTTCTCCATCACAAGATCTACTCTTAGACTAATAGGACAAACCCTCAGGTTTAGCCTGAACCACCTTGAAGATCTCGTCGAAGTTCTAGATTTTAATAACGAACACCTGCAATCTGGAAGGGTGAACGCCTGTATTCTGAGTTTTCTGTCTAGGACTGGCATTGCGCATAAATCCCAATCAGAAGAGGGACCCAGATGCCTACCTGGGAATTCTCGGGATAAGTGTTCATTTATAGGCTAAAGCATGTCTTCACTATGTCATTAGAATCTAGAAGTTTTGATAAGTCAACGTTTTCGTTTATTCGTTTTAATTAATGAATAAATGATTACACTCACTTTCCTTAAACTAAGCTCTAAAATCTCAAAATTTTACAGCTTAAATCAATCTCATTTCATAACCATCTATGGATTTCACAATCACACTTCACCTTACCATCTTAGCCACTTTTTAAATATTCAACACCCTACCCAAATCATATTATTTCATTTCTCCACATGTTACTTATTTTTAAAAACTATAACCTCATACCTTAGCACAAACTAAAGATTTCTAAATCCTGTTGTATTTTCATTACCTAGTAACTTTACAAAGTACATATTTTTTTGTCAAAAGATTTCCTCGAACTTAAATTCAATTGTTTATTTATTGACGTAACAAACAATTTTCTATATAATGCTTTAAACTATTAAAAATCACTTAATAGAACCTTGATCTTCAAAACCTAATGTCATGTTTGAAATCTCCGACTAACGGGAATATTTTAATCAAAGCCCACTTAGCTTGTACTATTTAACAACTTTTGCTTTATGTAAAAAACCAATTTTGAAAATAAGATTTTTTTTATCAATAGGAATAATATCTAGTCTCTAAATTCTCCATCGACACTCACTCATTTTCAACTTGTTCAAATTTTTACAATATTTGGCATATACCACAATCATGTTTTCTTATACACTTGATTATAACCTTTGATCCAAACCCCAAAATTTACGCTGCTACATAATCTCCTTACTATAAAATAAACTCTTTATCAACTATCTTCACATTCACTATCTCTCACAACCTTGATTCTGCTTCAAGATTTTTCATCATACTCTCAAGAACTAAATTCATATTCTTCACCTTCTCGCACATGAGCTAGTTACCCATGATAACCAAACTATTGAAACTTGATTGTGTGTTGCATCAAACATAATCCTTAGTTATACATGAGGATTCGACTATCTACCATATTTGAACATTTGAAACTAGAATTCATGGAATATAAACTATTTGCTATAGACACACCTAGAGTCATTAACCTTATCTAGAGCAACTCTATTACAACTCGTATGCTATACTTGATACTTGATTGCTTACATGTACATATTATCAATTTGCAATTCATGTGTGTAATAATTGGTACACTTAATCAAACAACTGATAGAGGATGAAGTACTTGCTCAACAGTTAGTAGAGTACTACTAAATAACCTACTCAATGATTGGTAGAGGTCATCATGCCTGCTCAACAGTCGGTAGAGGCCCAAAACCTACTCAACGACTGGTAGAGGCTATCGCACCTGCTCAACAATCGGTAGAGGTTCTTACTCACTGACTGGTAGAGGTCTTTTTCCTGCTCAACGGTTGGACTTATTTTTGGATACATTGTATACGATTCAATCACAAGGCTATTTTGCATTACTTACATGTGTGTTTAGAGTCATAGAAGGACACAAAACCCTAATGTAAGGTAAATTGGTGATTGCGGTCCGGAAAGTAATCATGAATTTACAGGTACATTAAGGTAGTGTGAAATTCTATTAAGGTTTTGGGAGATACCCCGTATGTTTTTGAAGTATCAGAGGTGTGACGGGTTAGCTGCGGTACACCCTATATATAAACACTAATGATACGTGGAAAGGGATACTGTAGGGTCAGACCAATAACAAACCCTAGTTATTTGGTAGTCCATCTAGCATTTATGGTTATCTTATACATTCCTTAAACTCTTACCCTACTCTGAACCATAGTCACCCTAACTATCCTCAACACTATTCAAATGTTTCATCTTAAAATAAACTTCGAGACGAAGTTCCTAAAAGTAGGGGAGACTGTAACATCACACAAATTTTCTTTATATATATATATATATATATATATATATATAGAACTCCCTCGTTTATTCATCCGATTCATGTTTACAGTATCTTTACCATCCATTTTGTTAATTTTTTTTGTTTAAATAATGATGTATAATCAATACTAAATTGGATTGTATTAAAAATTCTGATTTAAAAACGTTAAAAAAAATGTGTTTGCCTGTGCCAGGATTCGAACCCGAGTCCCTGGCGGGCTAAACCTTAACCACACCACACAAACCACTACACCATTTGGTGTTTTGTGATGTTAATTAAAACCAATTAAACTTAAACCCTTTCAAGGTCCCTTAGTCAAACCTGAAAAGTCAAACGTAGTCTCCTAGTCAACTCAAGTCAAAGTGTTAGTAAATATGGTCTTCTAGTCAAGTCAAAGTTGTTCCTAAATTCTAGCCTAGTCAAAGTAGTCCCTAATTACAACTCCAAATTTTACACTATAAATACACTAGCCTACCATTCAACTCTTTATACCATTCAAAAAAAAAAACATTATTATCCCATCTCCCATATACTAAAGTTTTCATACGTCATTATCTCCTCTAGCTAGTTTCGAGTTTTCCAAGGCATTATTACTAAGTGTTTGCACGCTCAATAAAACGCACGAACTCATTATGCACCTAAGGTGAGTTTACATAGCCCCTTTTCCATTCACTATTTTTTTTTGGGTGAAACATGTTACAACATTCAATTTACAATTCAATCACAAGTGTCTATGTGTTATTCTATGTTGCATTATGTCTTAATCATTAGTAGGGTAAGCACAATATTCTAGCATAATCATTAACATTGATCAGCCGACGGTATACAATGATAGATCTATTGGACTGACAATCCCACCCGGATACGTGTACCTCCTACATAGGTAGCGTGGGTGTTTGTTATCAAATTTATAACATAATCGAGTGAACCATGAACGTATGGGATGGACCACAATATTCTAGTCACAAGGTTTGATTACCCGATGGTTTTGTTTTCACATATGGACTAGACTTGCCATGACACTCGAATTGTACAAGTTTTTATTCAATTATCAAAACCTATGTAATTCTCACCAACTTTTGTTGACCCAAAATATTTTCAAACTTAACATGTTTCAGGTTATAGCTTGCTCGAAGATTAGAGTTAATGCTTGAAGATGCGTAGCTAGTATTTTTTTATCTTGATGTACAAATTCTTAGAACAATTGTATGTAATTTATTTAAATCATATATTGAAACTTATTATTTACCATGAACTACTGAACAATCATCAATACGTGACATCCTGATGTTTCCGCCATCGGTTGGGGTGTTACACTTAGCATGTCCTCATGGGGTATCAAGAAGCATTGTTTGTTAGTTTTTGTGAGAAAACAGGTTTGATTAACGTCACACTAGTCTTAAAGCTCAACTTGAATCAAAAATACTTTTATTACAAGAACCGATCTTTACACATGGTGATCTATGTGATCTTAGGATATAAAAGCATGGTTTCGGCATCAAGGGTATTACAAGAGCCGATTGATGTGGTGTCAAGATAGTGTGTTCATTAGTGAGCAAGAGTAAATAAAATCTATGACAAAGTGTGTGTTCATGAGTTTAAACCAACCTATAGTCGATTAAGGTGGGGTAGAAAGGACTAGATTATAGTTTAGGGGTATGGAGATCTTACCAAGAAGTGATCGAAGGTTGGATAGTCTCCAAGACTCCTCCAAGAGCTTATAAAGCTTCGGCTAAGTGATCAAGACCTGAATGTTTTGAGAGTGAAAGAAATTGTTTGGTGTGCATTTGTGAATGAAGTAAGGCCCCCTTTATATAGTGGTCGACCCACATGAGGACAAGAACAATTTTGGCAAATTGAAACACCTTGGATTAAGTTTATGATTGGCAATTGCATCATGACTTGGTGTAAGGGGGGTGCTTCGGCCGATTAGTGTTGAGGTAGCAAGGAAAAGGCAAATCACCACTTCATAGGTTTACTACACTTCTTGTTTTGATCTTATTTGGTGTAAGTGACAATATGCATTGAGTTGTTTGTCCTAGAGCCTATTGAAAGGGACTAGTCCTAGTGTGATTGTTAAGGTAAGGTTGACAACTAAGAATGATGGTTGACAACTCTTGTCCTTAGCCGTAGGTTTGTAGGAAGTTTCAAAAGGTTATGGTTTGATTAATAGGGTGTGTCATGGAAAGCTTGTTTTATTACCACATTTGTGAAACTTGCCAACTAATCATGAGTTTCCTCATGCTTGTCCCTCCTTGGTTTGTTTTGGCCGAAATACATGGAGGGTAGAAAGTTGATGGTGACATTTCCATGGCATGCCTAGTTTTCACTTCTTTGATGTTGATGGATCATAGTATCTTAGTTGGAAGCTTCTTGGTGTTTTGTGTGGAGATGTTTGGCCGATTATAAGAAAAGGTAGGGTGACTCATGACTTCCTTCTTACATTGTTTCCATTTTAGTTTAAATGCTCACCTCACCTATGATTGCATCATGTGTTGAAGTGGATATTTAGTCATGTGGTTACCTAGAAGAACCTTCGGCCAACTCATAAGGATGTGGAAGGTGATAGTGACTTGTCCTAGGCATGCATTTGTATCATAGTGTTCTTGAGTTGTGTAGGCGGCCGCAAGGAAAGGAAAACAAAAGGAAAGTGAGGTGTAAGCTTCTAGAGGATAGTGACACATCAATGATTTAGGAAAAAGCATGTGTTCTTGATCATGTGTGTATGCATTCTCGTGTATGTATGTATGTAGGCCTCTAGAAGGTGTTTAACAAGGATAGAGTTTACTTGTCAAGGCCTAGTGTAGGTATTGTGTGTGTGTGTATATATATATATACAAGCACATATAGGAATATAAGAGATTCATGTACACACATAGATTAATATTTATAACTCTCATAAGTTTAGTCATATGTTTGTCAAATGATGATAACTCATAGATACATATACACCTAGTGTGTGCACGTGTGACTTATCTAGTTAACTCTAGTCAAGTAGAATGCAAGAAATCTAAGTGCAAGTAACTCGAGTTTGATTAATTTAAGAACCTGAAATTGTGGGGTATCACACGTTCCATCTACCATTTGGTGAAGCTACTGTGACCTTACAAGATGTTAACGTCTTGTGGGGGGTTCCCTATCGAGAGTAATGTTGTGTCTGGAACACATGACACGCTGTCAACTGTCGAGGCAATAGGGTGGTGCCAAAACTGTTATTATTAGTGAATTAAACAAACCGTTTGTTGAAGCTGAGGCTACGGATGAAGAGTGCATTATCCGTGTGTGTTTAATAACTTTTTATCTGATCGGTTCCACATTGTTCCCTGATAATTCCAACAACAAATTAAATGTTTTTATTTAAAAATTATACGAGACCTAAACTTAACAGGATAATATAGTTAGGGGAGTGCGGTTCTAGCTTGCCTTTGTAGGCAGCTTTGTGATGCGACCCATCCGGATACAAGAGCCGTGACCGGGCCCATGCTGCTCCTTCAAATGTGGGCCTGGGAGAGGATTCGGTGTCTCGCACCACGACCACCCAACGCTCATTTTGATTATATTTGCCCGCTAGCGGCTCGGTATATCACAAAGCCTAAACAAATCTAATGTGTTTGTATTCTTCAAATGTATTTTTTACTGAACACGTTTTTTAAAATGTTAATTATGTAGGTGGTAACAGTGCAATCTGAACTTTAAAAAGGTAGCCACACATTGCCTGAGGACATATCGTTCTCAGCTACAATCTTTAAATGAAAACATAGTACGTTTATTAATCCCGTGTTAGTAATTAATTTTAATTTTTTGTGTTAAGCATTTATTGTGTTGTGTAACTGACTGAAGTGTTTATTTTTTTGTTTTTAGTTCAAATGGACCCCCTACACCTTGGCTTTGTTTGAACTGCCGGCTATATGTTCAAGCGGTAGCGAAAGCTGGAGGAGTTGCTGCCTTCTGATATGCTTCGAGATTATTGAGCTTCATTTCCCTCAACGGGTTATGAGGCAAATCAACATGGTTCAGTACATCCCTCCCCAAATAAATATAACTATACCCATAGCCGATCTTGATAGATTGCATGGTTTGGGGTGCCAAGGAAACAACGGGGTGGACTGGATGCGTAGGCATGAAGCTTATGGGAATTCATGGAATAACCGTCGTAACACCGATTACACGTCGGATGCCATAACGATGCATTTCACAGAGCCCGCTTATATGCAATGGTATTCGGGGCATAGTGTTGCATTTATAAGCAATCAGAGGGTAGCACCGGTACTAGTTGGCGGTTTTCAAGATGATGGTGCTAGAATACAGTTGATGGTAAACAATTTTTACGTGTCTAATTGATAGATTAATTATTTTAGTTTACGGTTTCTAACTAATAATTTTCTTTGAAGAGGGATGCCATTGGTAAGATTTACCAGTCTTCGCAGCAGCAACCATTTAATGATCCGGAGGCCGTCGCCAGTCAGTTTGAGCGTATGTAGAACACGGCGTTCAAACAATGATGATGTCAAACAATGTCAGACACTTACAAAATCTGACGCATCTTACATCGAACGCCGTTGACTTGTCAGCACCTCCACGACCTCAAAGGCTACGCCGGCGACACGCTCCCCGTAACCTGCAGAGAAATCAGGATGAAGCTAGTAGTCCGGTTGACAATGTCGGGTTTGGTAATGTTGTCATAGATGACGATGCTCAACATATGGGTAGCTCTTCAAATTTTGAGCATGGTGGTGCGTCTGCTGCGTGTAGTAACAATCAAAACCAGGGTGGGGCATATGTCCCGCAATTTTCAAACTCTGCAGTAGGTGGAGCAACTGGTGGGGCGAATGAGTTTGAGCACATTGGAATGGGGCTTTCCACGTCCTTCTTAGAGGGCATTCCAGTTGGTTGCAACCGGAATTAATATAGGAAGTGATTGGGCATTTAGTGATAATTATGTCACGCCGGTTGGACAGTTGTTGCCACGGGTTGATCCCGACCTTCTCAGTGATTTTCATTACAATGCCCCCCCATAATTCATGTGATGGAGGAGCTTCAAGCAGCCCAGGCCCATCACTGTCACTTAATTTAAACCTCTTTCCCGATGTTGAGTACGAGACTGAAGGACCACCACCCGCAACACAAACCCAAACCCAAGACCAACTACCTAGAAGGCAATCACAACGTGTTAGGAATCAAACGAGCTGACTTAACATGTCTTGATTAGTTTTAATGTATCATTTCATTTGGTTTAATGTTTGAATGGAGAGAAGCCACCTTTTGTATATTATGTATTTCAATATTTGACTTAAGAAACTTGTGATTCGTGAGTAATGAGATAGAACAACTAAAATACCAATATTAAACATTGACAGCAGATACAACAACTAAAATTAAAATATTAATAATGAAGCATTAAACACTTAAACAAGATTACATAATCATATAACATGACGAGAAGTTGCTTCACAACATCATTTGTATAGCTCGTCTGCCATGTCCGTCGATAATTCACACAAGCGTCTTCGACGTCGATTTCTAACAACAACGATTTTTTTTACAAGCCTCTCCATCATCATACAAACCTAGAAGGGTACCCTAAAATTTTCTGTCTATTTTTTTTTTAAATGAAGCGAGTATAGCAAAATCGGGCATCCCCGTTTGTATAAAACTCGACAACATCACCAGACCAATTGTTTCTGCATTGTTGGTTTTCTGGAGGGTTTAAAGAGGGATGCTCTGAAGGCTTATCTTGTTCGTTTTCAGGTGGATTACTTTGTGGGTTCTTTAAAGACAAACCAGCCGTGAATGCTGTTGATGGCTTGCGTAAACGCCTCTATATTTGCTGGGTAGATGTTCCGTTTTAGGAGCTGGTTGTGAACAGTAAAATCCTTCTCCATTGTTTTCCATTTTTAGAGTTTTCTAAGATGAGTGGGTAAGAGAGAGAAGTTGAGGGATGTTTGTGAATGAGCTAGTTTTGAATAGGTGAAGCCTCCAAATGGTTCGGCGGCTTCTACCTGAAGCCTCTGAATGGTTCGGCGGCTTCTACCTAAAGCCTCTGAATGGTTTAGTGGCTTCTACATGATCCCGGTGGCCCGAAAACCACAAGGAGGTCATTTGGTTATTTTTCAACATTTTCACTATGTTGAAAATGGCCCAGGGTGCCATGTTTGGACCCCTGTACAGTCCGACCGGTCCAGTCAGTCAGGTCCCGGACTTTCTGACGCATTATTCTCGGCTAATATACGGGTGTCGCATGAAGTCTGGACCATAAACGGATCTCCAAGGCCTGATCCCGATGGCCCGAAAACAGCCAGGAGGTCAGTTTTCAATATTTTCACTATGTTGAAAATGGCCTTGGGTGCCATGTTTAGGCCTCTGTACAGTCCGACCAGGCCAGTCAGTCAGGTACCCGGACTTTTTGACGTGTTGTCCTCGGCTGATATACGGGGTTCGCATGATGTCCGGGCCGTTAACGGGTCTCCAGGGCCTGATCCCGGTGGCCCGAAAATAGCCAGGAGGTCATTTTTCAACATTTTCACTATGTTGAAAATGGCCCTGTGTGCCATGTTTGGACCCCTGTACAGTCCGACCGGGCCAGTCAGTCATGTCCCTGGACTTTCCGACGCGTTGTCCTCGACTGATATACGGGTGCCGCACGAAGTCCGGGCCGTAAACGGGTCTCCAGGGCACGATCCCGGTGGCCCGAAAACAGCCAGGAGGTCACTTTTCAACATTTTCACTATGCAAACGTTATTCAAATTTAAATCATTACATAAAGACATTAATATATAAACACATAATATAATCCTAATCCTAAACTACTTATTAAAACGTTACATAAACACATAATATAATCCTAAATTACTTATTAAAACCTAAGCCCCTCACTATGGGGAGTATGGGGAGTAATTGTCCCAGTCCTCGAGCGTATACGGTGGAGGTGACACAGAACGGTCGCTATCACGACCGTCGAACCTCGCATCCGAGGGGATGCGACAATACTCAGAAGTTGATCGCCAGTAGTAGTCGTATCGTTCTACTTCTATAACAGCTCTAAGTGCTTCATAATCCTCCTCATATGGCTCCTGAGGAAGAGGGTTTGGGGTGGGTGTAGCCTGGTGGTGGGGGGTTGGTGTAGCCTGGTGGTAGGGGTGGGTGTACCCTGGTGGTGAGGGGTGTGTGTACTCTGTCGCATCCGGGGAGTGGGTGCCGACAACCTTAGACGATCCATTTCCCTCAAAGCCATGGTATAATCCAAAGCCCAGACCAACTCCTTATCAGTGAAATCAACATCTGGAGGAGGAGGAGGAGGAGTTGGTTGAGTAGCAGGAGGAGATGAAAAGGGTGGTTGTGCAGGAGGAGGAGGATAGAACCAAGGTTGTGCAGGAGGAGGAGGAGATGAAAAGGTTGGTTGTGCAGGAGGCGAAGGATAGAACCAAGGTTGTGCAGGAGGAGGAGGAGATGAAAAGGTTGGTTGTGCAAGAGGAGGAGGAGATGAAAAGGTTGGTTGTGCAGGAGGAGGAGGAGATGAAAAGGTTGGTTGTGAAGGAGGATGAGGAGATGAAAATGGTAGTCGCCATCTCCGGCGAGAGTATCGCCGGAGACCGGAAGATCCGGCACCTTCGTGATAACCGCTACCCATATCTTTCATTGGTTTGAGGAGGAGGAGGAGTTGTGACTGAGAATGAGTTTTGATATGGAATTTATAGGGTTAAAAATATTAATAATGAAGCCTCAGAATGAGACAACGGCTTCAAAAAATATAAAATTTTCAACACATTTTTTCACCTATTTAAGGGATAGTCCCCCCAAACCATCCTCACACCAAACTTTCTTCCCAAAATCTCTCTATATCTCACAAACCTGCTCCCCACCCACCCCCCCCCCCCACCTCCAAAAAAATAAATAAATAACCTTCAAACCAATGGCTTCTTTCGTTCCATACCTAGTTAGATTATACTAGGGTGGTCGTTTTTCATACAATAACGAGGTTGTTCAAGATGATAAATCCTTGGTATCAACCAGCTTTATCATGCGAGAGAAGATGTCATTTGGACAACTACTTGAATGCGTATGTGCTTATGTTAATATTAAAAAAGAAGCAGTTACCGTCAAACTCCTGCTCGATTACACTTTTGGTGGGTACTCTGAAACTAGCCAAATTTTCAACAATGACAGGGTTGATATGATGGATTATCTAGCCGCGGAGAGACGTGGTGATTTCGTTGCAGAGATCTACGTTGAATGGCAACAAGACCCTCCATTACAACGGCTTAGTTTTACTAACCTGCTACATGACGTGGCCAACGTAAATGTTGTAGCACCCTTCGGGTCTCAGCATGGTTTCCCCTCAATTGAACATGCTGCCGATAACGAACAAAATGACGAGGTAGGATCTCCTATGATGGACGAAAAATCTTTCGAAGAACATCAATATGTTGCCGGTAATGACAATAATGAAGGGTTTGATGAATCCGGAAGCGGAGACTCTGCTGAAGACACGGGAGATAGTGATGACGAAGAACCGCCATCAGATGATAGTTCCTCTACAGACGAGGCCGCGCCCAGTCAGCCGATGAGCCAACATACACAACCAAATGACAACCTAGCTCTCCAGTTAGGTCCACATCAAGACTACGATGCTCAAGATGATGTGGAGCTAACAGATTACATGGTTCCAGAATACGAAGAGGATGACTTCGTGTTATGGAACGAAAAAGCAGGGGACAATATCCGTCTAGGTATGTATTTCAAATCAAAGGAGGAGGTAGACCGTGCGTTTAGACAATGGAACATCCTTCGTAGGCGGGAGATGTATGTAAAGGCAAGCAAACCAAAGTTATACATGGTCGTATGTTACACCAGACACCCAAAGTTTGTAAATCCTTTGTCTAGTGGTCGCAAGTGTGAGTGGCGTTGCACGGAATCAATACGGTCTGACTCACATTACTGGCGAATTACTTTATGGGCTACAAAACACAGTTGTTATTCTTCGGCTGTACGTAATAGCAACAGAAGTTTAATAGCAAAGGATATTGCACCACACATCTTACAGCAAATTTGTACGGACGTCAAGCTTAAGGTAATACATATTCAAACCCATGTTAAGCAGGTTCTGAATGTTGATGTTTCGTATTGTAAGGCATGGCGAGCAAGAAGAAGGGCTATAGAAAGTATCTAAGGTGACTGGGACAGCAATTTTAAGGAGCTACCCACGTATCTTATGCGGTTGCAGACGAGGAACCCAGGCACCATTGTTACGTTCTTTAATCATCCAAATAGAGATCCGCATTACCCCCCATTTAAATATGTGTTTTGGGCGTTCGGTCCTTCTATCCGTGCTTTCCATCGATGCATGCCCGTCATCTCGGTGGACGCGACTCATCTGAAAGGACCCTACCGAGGTAAGCTGATGCTTGCGGTAACAAAAAATGCAAACAACTACATCCTGCCTGTGGCGTATTCTGTCGTTGATGAAGAGACTGTACACAGCTGGTGTTGGTTTTTCCAAAACCTTAGTGAATATGTTAACCTTAATAGCATGGGGCCTTTGTGTGTTATATCCAACAGACACAACGACATAATTAATGCAATGGAATACCTTCCATAGTGGAAGGAACCCAACACCTACCATCCTTACTGTCTTCGTCACATCAGAAGCAATTTCAGCGGGAGGTTCTAGAACAAAACCCTACGGAAACTGTGTTGGTCTATTGGTAGCACATCTCAGTCAAGAAAGTATCGGGGGGCTGTTAGCGAAATGAGGCTGAAAAATCAAGAGGCATGGGACTACCTTAACAACAATGATAAGCGTAAGTGGACTGTTAATCATGATAAAGAGCATCGTCGGTAGGGTAACCTAACGACCAACATTTTGGAGTCCATGAACAACGTCTTGCGGGAAGCGCGACTACTGCCTATCACAGCTCTGATTCACTATACCTTTCACAGAGATGTCGATCAATATGTTAAGCACACTCAAATTTCGAGTAGTTGCAATACCCCTTTACCACCTCGCATATGGAGCATGTATGAGAAGCTTTTGGGAGTTGCTATGGAGCATGAAGTGATGATGTAGGATGCGAATGCGGTTAGGTGCAATGTTCTTTCAAGGGTTGAGACAAATGACCGGGGCGGAAATAGCTACATCGTTGAGTACAAAAAAAAAGGTATGCTCATGTGGCAAATGGCAGATGCTAAGATTTCAATCTTCACATGCAATTATTGTTTGCAATTGGTTGGGTAAAAGCCCTCACAATATTACTAGTTGGAAATTCCACACAAACACGTACATTGAGCAGTACAACAGTCATTTCTACACCTTGGGGCATAAGTCTGAATGGCCGCCGGCGAAGTGGAGAATTCAAGGGGACCCGTCAATGATTACTACACATCGAGGCAGAGTACGTCAGAGAAGAATACGAAATGAGATGGATGTGAATTATGACGATCACCCGAGGCGTCATGCATGCACTCGATGTGGAGAAACATGCCATAACAAGAAGAGTTTTGGAAATGCAAGGCGTCAACGAAATCAGTGAATGACCCTACAAGGTTGTGTCAGTCGTATCATCAATGTCATCTTTTTTATGTTGTTTAGTTTACGGTATTTGTATCATCAGTCACCCTTTGCTATCATGGATGCGTTGGGTGACTCATCATCTTCTGTACGAGTTTTATTTAGTAATGGCAGCCTTATTATGGTACTGTTAATGTTAATACTACTACTACTATTATTATTAGACGTTTTCTTTGAATGATTGCATTAAGTATTCTCTTAGAGTGTACATCTTTAAGTTCATCGATCTGTTGAACATGGGTACCAAATCTTAAAGGGTAACTATGATCAGCAGAAGCAGGAGCAGCTACATCCGATATCCCCGACGTCACTAATGACTGGTCGTGTTTCTTCAACATCGGAGGGCCTTGCGCTGAAAGCGCAGAAGGAAAGATTGGGATTAAGTTTGCTACTAAAATTAGTAGCTTTGATGAATCCACCACCTTCAATTTCCGAGAACACCAATTCCAACTTTAAAATAGAAACAACGGCGTAACTCTAAAAGATAACCGAAGAGTCTGCACCCTCACCTACCTTAGGTGCTAGAAGCTTCTCCCCAACCACCTAACTTTTAACGGCAAAACAATAGGATTTGCCTGGAAGGTAGAAACTCCAGAAAGAAAAAATTGGCATGCATGCGGGTGCAACTGTGGAGATTGTTACCACCAACGCAAACCAACTCTCTAATACTATAAACTACAATATCAATGTTGCATTCTACACATGTTATACCACGTGTAGATGTAACATCGATCCATGTAGTTTCATGCAGATGTAACACCGATCCAAAGACACTAAAAAAACCCCTCCATGCAACACCACTTTAATGGAACAACAAAGAATGATTTGAGGCGGAGGATGAAACAGGGGAGTGTGCTTTTAAACTTGTATGCTACGACTTTAAAAAAAACACTCCCCCGCTCAATACTATTATATCTCCATGCAGATGTAACATTGATCCAAAAACCATACCATCCAAAACATCTACCTTAGTATTTTGCTAATACTGGAAAAAAAATTGTGGAAGCATGAGGATGTAACATCGGATGAACCATTAATCTTGCACGACATGTTGAATGAAGTCGCTAGTTCAATCAGCGGCTTCATTGAGATGCCTAACATTGATCTAGCGACTTCAGGGGACATGCTCTTACACATTTCAGGCTTCAAATGATTGGCAAGAATTATGAGGGAGATCTCGCTACTTGGATTGGTGACATCACCATTTTTAGTTTTTTCATCCAATGCCTAGCAATCGCGCTTTATACAACCAAAAGTCTACCATTTATGCAAAGGATTCTTAATTTTTATTAATTTTAAAGTAAAACAAAATTAGGACATATAGAACTAATTAGATGTTTTTTGTTAAAAAAATATGTGTGACATTAATCTTTAGATGTGTACTTTAGTAGAGAAGTAAAAACTTAAGTACCTTTCATACATGGTAATATGAAAAATGACATTGTCTTCTCCAAATAGTCAGCTTTCTTTGGAATAGTTGTCTGTTCATTTTGGATGGTCATGTAAGTTGTTCGTTGGTGTATACACGGTTCTTGGCAAAGTAGTCGGCCACCAAATGTTCGTGTATAACTCTACGATCAGGTTCGGATCTAGGCTTACTGAACGGGTTCCCAGGAACCCAGTCGATTTAAAATTTTTAGTGAGAATATATATAAAAAATATCTTAGTAACCCATAAATAAATTATTGGAGAACCCATAACCAAATGCAAGGAGTGCTCCACTGGTAAGAGCCACCGTTTTTGTCAAGAGCTCGCGAGTTTGATTCCATGTTTTGACACTTTTTTTTCATTTTTTTTATATAAAACCCACATTATAATTCTTCAACTTAACCTGCAACACAACAATAACCCTAACTTCTTTCCTCAGCATCCTTCGCCGACACCCAAACAATCAGCGAAAAAATTTCTACCACACCAAAAAACAATATTTCTAGCAAAGACTTCAAAGATCGTATGAATCCTGAAGCCTGTAAACCGAATAACGACCCCTTCTTCTCTGTCCACCTTGTCATATATTTTTCGTAAGTAATCGGTTTAATTGTTGGTTGTTGCAATCTGATTGTTGTTATAATTTGTAATTGGTTGGTTGTTAAAATCTCAAATATGATGAATTTGTGGTGTAATTAGTATGAATTTGTGTTTAGGAACAAACTGTAATAATGCAATGATTGTGTACTACATATAATATAGTGGAATGAAGTGTTTTGATTTATTTGCCATGTTGGAAATTGGCAGAGTTGCAAACGAACTAAATTTTCAGCGAACAGTTCATGAACCGTTTGGTGGGAAGTTCGTTCGTGTTCGTTCATTTAATAAATGAACAAACGCGAACAAAATATTCGTTCGTTTAGTTAGACAAACGAACATGAACAGAGGCCACGTTCGTTCGTTTATGTGCGTGAACGTTCGGTAACGTGTTCGTTTATGTTTGTTTATTTGTTTGTTTGTTTATGTTCGATAGTTTAATAAGGTTTTTAATTTTTATAATTTGTCTTAATATTATTTTATTTTTATTTATTTAATCCAAATAAATAAATAAACATATATGTATGTGAATTCGATTTAAGTAGAAAGTTAATATATGTCTATTTGTGTTTGTTTTTGTTCATGAACACTTCTTTGTGTTCATGAATGTCTGTTTGTGTTCATGTGCGTTCATGAACAATATTAACAAACGAACACGAACATGATTGTTTTCTTAATAAGCGAACATGAACAGAAGATCTCGTTCGGTAAGTGTTTATGAACTGTTCGCGAACACATATTTTCCTTAACAAACGAACATGAACAAGACCTTATTTGTGTTCGTCCGGTTCGTTTGCAAACCTAGAAATTTGTATCTAAAATGGCACTATTTAGCTGTGTATATATGTTGATGCTGAAACCTGCAAGTTTGTTGGAGATTGTGATGATGAACTCCTATTTAACTCCGAGAAGGAGTTTTGATATCTAGGATTTTTGAAGCTACGTCCAAGCTTTGTTTGTTGGTGTATAATATCTAAGTACGCATTAACAAAAACACGGTCACCAAATTGCACCCGCCGCAACGCGCGGGGAGCTTCATCTAGTTATGACTAAAAAGTAGCTACAGAGTTGCACTAATTATTTGTACCCTTCTCAAATAAAACACAAGTCAATTCAACCCATTTATATGTAAACGGGTCGAAATTACTATCTATTATTGTGCATACATTTTCTAATTTTTGTTTGATCTCTCATTAATTTAACAAATTAGAGACATGATTATTAAAGAACTATCCAAAGGAAAAGATGAGAGCATTGCTCAGGGAATCATGCAAACATAGCTTAACAATCTTACAAAAATACAACATTTTGCAATGGATCTGAGCAAGTTCATCTCGGAGAAATCGATAATTCCTGAATTGGAGAGTCAATTGAGAGAAGAATTCATTGATCATATTATAAAGCTCAAATTTTACAACGTCACTAAAAGTCAATTTTTTGGTTGGATTTCTGAAGAACTCAGAGTTGAAATACACAGAATTGAAGAGTTGCTCAAGCAGCTGTAACACCCTAAATAAAGATATATATATATATATATATATATATATATATATATATATATTTATATTTGATAAGTTCCAAAGAGGTGTTGTATAGAGTTTAATAATACTTGTCATTTAAGTTAAGGGTGAAAGTATCATTAAGCGTACTTGAGGTACCATCTTCGCGATATGAAGAAACTTGAGGAGTTTCAGTACAAAATGGAAATGGTATGTCACCATTTTGAAGAAGCCACGTATGGAAGCAAGTAATTATGTACTTTTATCACAAATGATTATTATATATAGTACATAATTGGAAAGATTACTATGGATGGATAGAAATATTTCCATATTGCACATGGAGTGCATGTATTAGATAGATATAAATTACAAAACGCCGTGTATCATTTTTATTGACACCTGGAAGCTATTGAGTTTATATAAACTTCAAAGATATCTCAAAACATATATTATGTATCTTCAACAAAGTGAGCGACGACCGACGGTCCAGAGGTGGTATAGCTGCGACGGTTATGGAGTAATAATTGTCGGAGACTGGCGGAGTTCTAAGACGGGTTAGGCGGGTAGTAATCGGTGGTCGTTTAGGCCGGTGGTATGTGGCGCCGGTACCGAAGCAACCTGTCAAAGGCGAAACTGAACCGTGCTAGCGATTTAGTGGGCGTTCGGTGGTGGCGATCTTGAATCCGAACCAAGTTTTAATATCGATTTTGGAGGTATGTTTATTTAATTCGGTGAAGAGGTTCTTTTTGGTTTAAATGTTTAGCCTACATGTTGCATCTGTTGATTTCATAATCAACATACTAAAAGAGTAAAGCCAAAATTTTAGATGGAAAATGTGGAATTAACGAATAAAGGATAAAGTGTTGAAATGGTTTTAAGAACCATGAATAATATGGGTTGTAGTAAAACCCATTTGGGCGTTTGAAAATCTAAGGGTGAACGGGTAGATACGGTTCATATAATTGAATTTAAAAAGGGCCGTGGGTCGGTTAAAAGTGAACCATAATATTCGAATATATTTATTTATCGGTTCATTTGTTTCGGGGGTTAGGCTAATAAGACCTAGTACAACCGGTGACATGACATATAAGTAATCATGGGGTGTTATGATTATTTAGGTGGTCGAGTTTAAGCTAGGATTTGTTAAGCTCCATGGAAAACCGGTTATAGCGTGGCGTTATGCGGACAGGTGAGTTCATCCGACTCCCCAAACATCATTTTAGATGATATTATCCAGGGCCGGCCCTGAAAATTCAGGTGCCCGGGCCGAGCTGTAAAAATTGTGCCCCTTAACCATAGCTTTAGGTCTTAACGAAATAAATAATGTAAACTAATTTTTTAAGCTACGATTAAAGTAATATTAAATTGATGGATCAAATTTTATTTCTCACTTAGGTTGTAGCTTAATAGTATAGGGAACAACCCTCTTTGGAGAGGTTGGGAGTTCGAATCACACAAAGTATGAAAATATAAATGGGTGAAAGTTTGCAAATTAAAAAAAAAAAATTGTTTCATAACAAAAATAAAAGTTAAAAAGAAAGTCAAAACCAACCGGTAAAAATAAAAAACAACCAAGTATGAGCACTTTTCATTTCATATTCTTCATCATCTCTAGTTTTACACTCATTAATAAACCTGCAATTTTTTTCTCAAACCATTTCATTTTCTTCTTTAATTCTTAGTCTCTCTTAACATTTTTTTACTTTCTGTTTTATATAAACTATCAGTCACTTTGATTAATACTTGATTAACAATTTTGTGGCTTAAACATACAAAAGTCCATCGAATTAAAGATATCATTGTTAAGAAAACTTGGATTGCCGGATGGTCAATGTGCCCCCGAGAAATTGGGCCCGGGCCGGGAGTCCTCCCCGCACCCCTTAAGGGCCGGCCATGATATTATCTATGAGGTTGTGTTGGTCGTAAAACTTGTGTATACGTGATTTATATATATGAGTAAATATAAATGATGTTATGGTTATATAATGGGGAAAATAAATATTGTTGTATGTGCATTGTGGTGGAGGTTAAATCACCATTGTGTGATAAATATTGCCACAAGTGTAATGTGGTGGGTGTTAAATCACCATTGTGTGATAAATATTGCCACGAGCGTAACGTGGTGGGTGTTAAATCATCATTGTGTGATAAATATTGCCACAAATATAACGTGGTGGGTGTTAAATCACCATTGTGTGATAAATATTGCCACGAATGTAGCGTGGTGGGTGTTAAATCACCATTGTGTGATAAATATGGCTACGAGTGTAATGTGGTAGGAGTTAAATCACTATTGTGTGATAAATATCGCCACAAGATCATTTTTATGTGACATGACTTATGAGGCTATTTGTGTTATGAAACTTGTGTATACGTGAATTTATATAAGTGATACAAATGATGTTATGGAGATATAATGAGGAAAATATATATATTGCCACATGTATAATGTGGTGGTTGTTAAATCGCCATAGTGTGATGAATTTTGCCACGGGTGTAATATGGTGGGTGTCAAATCACCATAGAGTGATGAGTTTTGCCACGTGTGTAAAGTGGTGGGGAAATAATCACAGTCATGGGATAAAATTGTCATGAATATAATATGGCAAAGGGTTTACTTCATATGTTATAAATTACACTTGGTCATAGGTTGATTATGATAGTGGATTGGTGGTTAAAACTGTGATTTGGAAAACATTATTATATTGATGATAAATGAACTCACTTAGCGTGGCTAATAGTTGTTTAAATAATGTTTTCCAGGTAAATCATTGGTACGAGATTAGAGAAGTCAAGTCGAGCCTCGGTTAGTGATGGATCGAACATTTTAGATTATAACCCGTTTTTTTTTTATATCAATTATGGGTTATTTAAATAAGGCTGGTTATATAAACTTACTCAACTTATCAAATAAATATATAATGTGAATTATTAAAGGTGATGTTTTATCACATTATATTGGTGCAATTGCTTCCGCTGTAGAAAAAAAATGGGACCGTATTTTGAAAGAAAATAATATAAAGAAGTGTATTAAAAATACGGGTGTTACAGCAGCTTAATCAGAAAGTAACTCCACCTGACCGGAAGAAGGACATGGAAAGTTATTCTAAAAGGGCTTTAAACTTAAAGAGAATGAGACAAGAGTTAGTTGCTGCAAAATATGGTCATATGAAATCTGTTGCTAGATGGAAAAAATCAGTTTTGGTTGAAACCTACAAACTACTAGAGAAAAATAGTGAAAATGATCCAACTCTCCTTAAAAAGCCAGTTTATCCTGATGAAGAGGAACCTCCACAACAGACCCTTGCACAGAAACGTAGTGTCTCACCAAAAAAACCTTACCAGAAATATTATCAAACAAACAAAAAATCTAAAGACAGATGATTAATTAACAAATGGGAATAAAAGTCTGTTGACCTTACCAAATGACCTTAATCTGCTGAAGACTAAAGAACTGATTTCCAAAAAAGCCTGTTGTTTGTAGTTAGACAGTTGTTAACCCAACAAATGTTATATTTGTGATGATATATCAAAGTTATACTTTGATTAAAACATTTTACTATTTAATCGTACCGCATGGCTTTCCATAATTAGTTATCATACATTTACCATTCCAACTCTTGTATCAACGTATGTTTGCTAATAGTGGTTTCTTGAGACTATTTGAGAGTGTGTAACAGATGTTATCTACTTAATAAAACATCAATGTTAAAAACATCTTAACTCTAATTAATCTGATAATATTGACTATGATTGACTATTTGAATACAAAACACTAAATGTTTTATACGCAAACTAATGATAATATTCATAAAAATCAAGATAATACCAAAGACATGCATATATAATCATAAACCTGATATATTTGAGAAGAAAACGAATAGATAACAAAAAGCTAATTCAATATTTCAAATACTACCAATCAAGTCCAAAAGACGTGACTTGAAATTAAGTACCATCTTACATGATGTTAATTATGTTCTCTTAAAACTGACATACAGATATTTCAAGTTTAAACATTCAAAAAAAAATAAGTTTTTCTAATAATGTTTCATAAAACATGTTACTCCACAACCACCTAAATTTTGATGTTAGATAATCTCTTCCAGGTTCTTTTGCCGGTAGAGGATAGCTCACCAACATTTAAGATATCAACATTTTCAACACTTCTTTTTCCATTTGGGCTTGTACCAAAATCCTTTAAAGCGTCAATGACGGAAGAGTCGGCGGTAACAGACACAACATCCTTGAAACAAATCAGAAAAACAACTAATAAATTGTTAAAATCAAGAAAACAAACTCTGTCAACAGCTTAAAGCACTTGCAAAAATACATACTCACCTTTGACAAGACTTGGCAACCCCCCTGCGAAGATTCGGAAAGGTTAACACACTTGAATTCAGCATCTCCCTGACTGACCTAAGTTGAATGAAATCATATGAAACTTGGACAACGTGTAAATAAACATTTTTCCTTACTTTGGTGTGATGGATGTATATTCACACTCGCATTTATGACAAACCAAAGCAGTAACAAGCAAATTCAGAATTTCTTCAGAAAGTTTTTTAGCATATTGTAAATACTCTGATTTAGTTAACACCTTTCTGAAACATTTCCGACACGCAACATAAAACCAACCAAAGCCTTCCTGCATAACTTTTATAGTTACAACCACGACACAAGACATTGCTTGCAATACAACAATATATTCAACATTGTTTTCATTTAGATATAAAAAGCAAAATAGATTTAACAAACTCAATGAAGAAATATGAAAGCTATGTAAAATATATCGAAACCCTGTCTATCTCGTAAGCTCGTCAACGTGTTTCTTTTGCGTTGCAACAATGAATTCTTGATGGAATGGGTAAACAGACTAGGAAGAAAGTAGTGTTTGAGAAGTAGGACCAGATTCTTATGCTTGTTTCTTAAGAAGACTAAAAAAAGATACAAAGAATTAGTATCCAAAATGACCTACAAGTCTCAAAAAAAATTTCAAATATAAATTTAAATGCAGTCGTTCTTGTAACATTGTACCTCCTCCTTAGCTGGTTAACTTTATCAATTTTTCATTGAGAAAGAGCCGAGTTCCATACTTGTCGCTTTGTATTGTCAATTGTTCTAAATAAAACAATATACATACATTTAGTGACTTCATTTAACATTAACCTTTATTTTATAAAACCATAAATCTAACAGAAATTACCTTTCCACTCCTTAACCTTCCCATGTTGAATAACAGCCATCACATCTAGGGCTGAAAACGAACTGAACGAACACGAACAAGGCCTTGTTCGTGTTCGTTTGGTAAGAAAATTACGTGTTCATGAATAGTTCATGAACACTTACCGAACAAGATTTTCTATTCGTGTTCATTTGTTAAGAAAAACTCTTGTTCGTGTTCATTTGTTAATTTTGTTCATGAACGCACACGAACACAAACGAACATTAATAAACACAAACAAGTGTTCATGAACGGAAATAAACACAAATGAACATATGTTAACTTTTGAATAACATCGAATTCACATACATTAAGTCATTAGCTAGATCAACCCAAAATATAACCTAATTGTCCAAACATACTTAGTACTAGAGAACGGCATTGGATGTGGATGGCTGAGGGCATTGGAGGTGGAGGGCATCAACGCTGGAATGTGGAAACATATAATGAGTTTGGATACAAAAAGTAGATTTATTGATCTCACATAGTCATACATTTACCTCATATATATTATTTATTGGTTTAAATAAATAAAAATAAAAGAATATAAAAAAAGTATAAAAATTAAGAACCTTAATAAACGATCGAACACAAACGCACACGTTATCAAACGTTCGTGAACATAAACGAACGAACCCGGCCTCTGTTCATGTTCGTTCATTTAACTAAACGAACGGAAATTTTTGTTCATGTTCATTCATTTATTAAACGAACGAACACAAACGAACTTCCCGCCAAACGGTTCATGAACTGTTCACTGAAAGTTGAGTTCGTTTGCAGCCCTAATCATATCCTCATTAGTCGTGTTAATAGAAATGAAGTTCTTAAAGTGTAGTGCATAATCATTCCACATGGTACATCGTAAAATCGTACCTCTACATGCAAACAATAAATTTATGGTTGTAAATACCTATACAAAAAGGGGAACTCAAGATTGATATGCAATATTTATTACATCATTAAATGAGGTAGACCTCCAAATACAGTCGCTTGAGGAGTATACTCTTGATTTCATTTATTACACCACTTCATTAATTTTTGTCATTTATTACACAAATGATTGTAGTGTAATAACTTTTGGAAACATAAGAATAAACAAAATCTATAGCAATATAAAGCAATGCTTACTCCAAATATTGAAGATCAAAGTTCATCCGTTTGGTTTCTTTTGGAGGTTGTCCAAACACATCCGAACCCCCACACCAAATCACACTACCATCAACATCTATAATAAAAATTAAAATACAACTCTATCAAACATCTATACAAATTAAAGTACCAAAAACAAAGTAAATTGTTTATTGAAGTTTATTATAACAAAAAGAATAATAGACCAACCAACGGTCAATAGTTCATTTGCTTCTCCTTTCAGAATATCTTTAAAAGGAATGAACCTGGACCCATACTCAACACCCTAAGTAGTTAATCTCAGCCAAGACAACTGATATCTCGGCCGATATATCGGTTTTTGGCCATAGGGACTCATCTCGGTATCAAATCTCAGTTGTTATATCGGTCCCGATAATATCGGCCCAGACAACTGATATATCGGCCGATATTTGAGTTTTTATATCAGTAATCTCACTGATTATATCGGTTTTGCCCAAATCAAAACAATTTATGTCAAAATCAGTTAAGGAGAACTAGTTATTACCTCGATTCGAACCATAATCAAACATGCACGCGTCTCCTTCGGGCAAAATCGAACTCCATATGAAGAATTGATCAATAGATGAAGAAAATTTGGGCCTAGGGTTTGTGTTTTCTTGTTGTGGCTGCTGTAAAATGGAGAAGGGGAAAGATATGCGTTGTTAAATATAGTGAGAGATTATTTTTTGTTAAGTTTGGGTATTTTCCAATTTAACCTCCTCCAGCTTTCAGTTGTTTACATATAGTTTCCAAACTTGAAACTTTATATTTATATATAAAAATATATGTATATAGATTTTGCAATGACCGATATCTCACCGATATCCCACCGTGAAAACCGATATTTCAAATATCTGTCATTGACTGATAACCGATATTTTACCGTATTAACTGCTTAGTCAACACCTTCCCACCCATCAACATGGCTGACAGTAGTACAACAATAAAAATTGATTTTAAAATCATGTGCAACAACACTATAGGGGTCCTTGTTTTCACCAACCCTGAATTTGGATAGAACAACATCATCCTCGTGAAGTTGACTGTCAAAATCTTGTACCAAATAACCTTTAATACAGTCCTGAATCGTATCACCCTAAAAATAACCATAAACAAAACATCAAGATGAATCATAGCAACTTTCATAACATATACATATAACCATATGATGAAGATAAGAGAACATCATTAACCTCAAACAAAATATATAAACATAAACAATCACAGTTATGACGTTACCTTCTCATTGATCAATATCAGCTTCATCTTAAAATTATGATTCCATTTTCGTATGACTCGTCCCTTCATATACCGCATATCTTTGGCTGGTTTAAGATCACAAATAAAACTAAGATTATTGTTCTCAGCGTCCATTGACATGCCTCTAAAGAACTTATCTAGATGATAGGATGGTTATGAGAAACTCTGTAGAAATTTAAAAACTGGTTCTATATATGGTTGTATTAGTTATGTGCTTATGTGGTTATACTTATAAAGGAAGCTTAGTTATTATGATTACACCTGCAACATAATTACTGAACCACTGTAAGGATGAAAAGGATTGAAGAAACCACTTTTGCAAGCCTTAGTCTAATTTATATTCTGCAAAAAATGCTAAGTATGGAAACTGCTGAAGAACGAGATTCGAAGTGCTGAAGAAGAAAAACATCAAGTGCTGAAGAGTAATGATCAAAGGTTCTGATGTCAAACCAGACAAGTCAACTGAAGAACTGCTAAAGACAAACTACTCATCAGTAGTTTGTCACTCATCAGATGTTTTGATAGAAGCTTCCCACCGCCTTTGAACTTTAGTAGTTTAGTTAAATATTAGTATTCTTAGATCTTTTGTAGAAGTACGAATGCTACAGCATGTTGTAGTGTTTCTACTTATTATATTGTTTCAATACTTCTCTTGTACGTTTACACTTAGTCTATAAATATAAGGGTTCATCCCACTATTTTAGACATTCCTTTTGTAGTTATTATTTCCATTATATCTGATAATCATTGAAGCATTTACTGTTTTATTCATTAACTGTTTTAGATTCTTACTTACTGCTTTAGTTTCATAACTCAAGGGGGAGTATTTATTATTGTTTAAAAGTACATCTTTAACTTGAACACTTAACTTATAATCCGCTGTGCAAATCACTTTGATAGTTTAAATATACAAGTGTTCATGATAAGAATCGGTTAAAACAAGAAACTGATCCAACAATTGGTATCAGAGCACTGGTTCATCTGATCAAATATCAATCTAACAAATTGAGAATCAGACACAGGCTCTAATTAATATTCAATATAGGATTACAGTTCACCTTTTAAACAACCCATCACTTTAAGAAATCTTTGATCACATCTTATTTCTTAAAAATGGACCCTCATAACACTGGATCTGCCAATAAACCTCCTATGCTAGTCAGAAATGAATATAATATCTGGCAAAGGAGATTGGCACACACTTTATCTCAAACTAATACTGGATGTTGGAAGTCTATCATGTATGGACCTCATAAACCAGTATTAACAGATCCAGAAACTAAAGTAGCAAGACCTAAAGATCCAAAAGACTAAAATGAAGAAGATTTCATAAAACTTGAGTTGGATGCTAAAGCATTCTCTATGTTGGCTATGGCTCTCCCAAATGAAATTTATGTTGGATATTTACATTGTGAAAGTGCCATAGAGCTATGGGATTGCCTCAAAGAGCAGTTTGGAGAAACTGATGAGGTGATAGCCAACACTAGAGAAATCCTTGCTCAATAATATGAAACTTTTACTCATGTTAATGGAGAGACTTTAACACAACAATTTGAAATATTCTCTTCATTAATATCAGAGTTAAAATTAAATGGTCAGACATACACAAACTCATTTATGCTTCATAGATTTATAAGGTCTTTACCAGACAAATAGAAAACTTATTCTATAGTTCTCAGGTCAGGACCAGATTTTGATTCTCTCTCACACAAAATTGGTTTTGACAAATCTAAATTAAGATGTCACAAGTCAGAAGTTGGGACACTTTGCTAGAGAGTGTAGAAGCTCTAGCTTTAATCAATCATAGTCTGGAAACCAATCAAACCCTAGTTACAATAGGAACTTTGGAACACAAGGAAGTGCACATTTTGTACAAGCACAAGCTCCACAAATCCAATATGTGCCACAAGTACAATATGTTCAGATGCCTGCTCATCAAATGCAAAGCCAACAACCTCCATCAGCTCAACAACCTACTCAACAAAGCCTTTTCACAAATGGGTATGTTGACTGGAGCAGTCTTCCTTTTGATACAACAGAGTGCAGTCCAGATGCAGACAACAAAATGTTTGACATCAACTGGGGTGGACCTGATAATGGCAGAAATAATTTTGCCTTAATGGCTTTTGAGGGATGCTCCTCTAATGCTGCCTTATCTCAGGTATCTAAAGAATCTCTTTTACAGCTTTGCTCAAAATCATGCAAAGAATCATTTGCTTTAATAAGGGAGACCAATGTGCATCTAAAGCGCAAAGCCAATGACTCTGAAAGAAAATTCACTCAAATGAAATGTGATTCAGAAAGAAAACTTGCTTCAAAAACAAAAGAGATTTCTAAATTAACTAACAATGGTGTTGAAACCCAAGCACAAATAAAAAGCATGGTAGAAAGCCTAGGAAAAGTCAGAAAAGAGCTTCCTGACACCAAGGTTGATTGTGAAAATTTACCAAATGATGCTTAACAAACAAACTGCATCAAATGTTAACTTTGGCATAGGGTACAATCATACAGAAACACCAACTGATTTTACTCCCAAAACTACTGATGATGGGAGTAGAATAGTTCAAAAACAAACTTTTGAAATGAAAGAATGCACATCTTTTCATCAGAACTTTCTTCCAAATGAAACGAAAGTCCTCCAGAAGTTGAAATGACTGACATTGGCTCATCAGTAGTTTCATCTACATCAGGAGTTGAGACCCTGAAAACAACAGATGACCAAATTCCAGATTTAACAACTGTCAGTACTTTGCCTTCCAAAACTTTTGAAAATCTAAAAGGAAAGGCAAAATCTTGTGAAATTTGTGGTCTGTTTAACCACAAAACAAAATTTTGCAGATATAGAAAAGGTAATCAGTACAACAAGAAAGTTTTACAAATGGTTGTGGGAAAACAAATCAAACAAGATTTTGAAAATACCTTCTTTCCTATCAAACAGCAACCAATAAACACCTTTTCTCAAAGAAAGACTAAATCTCAACCACATTCTTCCTTTCAAAATTCACTTTTAGAAGTTAGCCCTAAGCCATCAGCAGTTTCACAAACTGACGAGGTTAAAGATTTGATAAATTTGGTTAAAATCCTGATGACCAAAGTTGATGGTGAACCTCAAAAAGGTCCCACCATTGTTTTCAACAATAAATCCATGGCCAAAAATACATGGATTTCTAAAACTGGTCAAAAACAAATTGCTACTATTCCTAAGAGTACACCCAAAGCCAAATTGGCTTGGGTTCCTAATCTAACTAATCTACTCTTTGTACAGAGGGTCTCCAGAGGTCTAAATAGCATTTGGTATGTTGATAGTGGAGGCTCAATGCACATGACTGGATGCAGGTACCTGATCAACAATTTCATAAGTCAAAGAGAAGGATCTGTGTCCTTTGGGAATAATGCAAAAGGATATGTACTAGGATATGGCAATGTATTCTAAGGCAAAATGCAGTTTGACAATGTCAATCTGGTTGAAAACCTTGACTACTACAAGCTGCGTAAATGGCTTCATTCCAGAACATTACTGGAAGATTGGAATCTGTAAGCATTGTTCTAGCTGCTTCAATTAGAGTCTTGTTTTTACGTTCTGCGACACCGTTCTGTTGAGGGGTATACGGAGCACTATATTCATGATGAATTCCTTTGTCTTCACAAAGTGCATCCATCTGTGCGTTCTTGAACTCCGTCCCATTATCACTCCTATTTCTCTTGATCTTCAGACCATAGACATTTTCTAAACGAGTGAACAAAACCTTCAGATTATTAAACGTGTCGCTATTATGATGCAAGCACATAACTCACGAGAATCTGGAATACTCATCGTTAACCACAAGATAGTACAATTCACCACCATGACTTTTATGCTTGACCGGTCCGAATTGGTCCATGTGCAAATGCTCAAGTGGTAATTCAACTGAATTGACCTTCTTTGGTTTGTGGGATTGTTTGTGCTGCTTTCTTTTCTTGCAACTCACACACTTGTTGTTCAAATGGAAATGTTTAACATTTACGCCTTCGACAAGTTCATTCTTCACCAGATGATTCATTTTTCTTAGGTGAATGTATCCCATCCTCCTATTCCACATTATAGATTCTTTTTCAGTAGCCTTGGAGAGGAAACACGTTACTTAGCCCTTGGTTGTCATGGCTTTTGACATGTCGAGAATGTACAGATTGTTCACTCTCGATGCTTTCAACATTACCCACTCTTTTGGAAGTACGAAATCTGGCTTGAGAATGTAGCAAGATTTGTCGTCAAAGAATACAGAGAACTATTTATCGTAGATTTGACTGACACTGAGCAGATTATAGTCTATTTGCTTCACATACGATATCTTCTCAAAACTTACGATAACATTACTCACACTACCCTCCATAGTAATGTATCCTCCTTTGTACCCAGCAAATGCTACGTATCCGTCATTGATATTTCTAATGTCGAACAGCAGCGATAAATCCCCCGTCATGTGACCAGAAGCTCCACTGTCAACAATCTAAAGACTGCTCACAGGGCCAGCTGAAGCTCCCTGCACATATCAAGTAAAAAGATTAGTTCTTTCGGGGGACCCAAGCCTGCTTGGTCTTGGATCTTTGAACATTTTGTTTCAAAGATTCTTTTTCACAAACATTTGAATTTCAATTGATCTTATTCTGATCAATTAAATTCTTTTCATTCTCAGACTTCTCATTCACTTTTGAAGTCGAAGCACCTTGAGATCCCACTGGTGACCAGAATTGTTCCGAACGTTTCAAGATCCGAACTGAGATTTTGGGGTTTCAGTCGGTTTCTTTACTTCATTCTTGAAGGAAACTTTCTTGGGTACCTTCTCTAATTTAACAAAGACAGGTCCAACTGTTGGTATAACTGCAGGTTTTAATGGTACCTTTTGCTTCTCAACAGTTGTGTTCACCATTGGCTTCTTAAAAGGTTTTTCCATTGTGATCCAGTTACAATGATCATATGTCATCTGACGAGTATCCCTCTTTTGATAGTAACGGTTTTGGTTGTAAAATGGTGCCAGTTGAGGAACAAATCGTCTTTGTGGATAACAATGATTATCGACTGGACTCTGACATTTTTGCTTCACTTCAACCTCGTGCCTCTTGTGCCTAACGTACGGGCAGTGAGCAAGTAAATGCCCTCTCTCCCCAAACTTAAAACACGCACGGCATTATTCAAAGTTGTTCTTGGCATTCGACTTTGCATAAGTAGTGATAGGATATTGATCACCCACACACCTTCTTCTTAAACTCTCAGGAGCTGGGTCCTTTGAGTAAGTCGGCTCAAGAAAACTAGTTGCCTTCTCCTTCGGCTTAATAAACTCTGTGACATGAACCTTTGGTTCTTTTGGAACATCCAAATAAATTTTCTTCAAAATCTCTGGAGGTACATCATTTGTTCTCTCATGTTTTGGAAACCAAATGGTACTCTCCTGCCAAATTTTCTCAATCTTGGAATAATTGGCAAACTTAATTGGATATTCCTCATCAGAAATAATCTTATCAGATCCTTCCATCCGATAAAACACTTTGACGGGTTTGTCACTTTGTTCATTCTTTTCAGCCTGCTTAACTAACTGATTCACTCGATGAGCGTTAGCCATTCGATGAATAATCTGAGAAGATGACATTGGTTCATTGGTGATAATGTGATTTTCAACTGGGATATCACTCACTTTCTCAGTTTTATCATCCTCAGAGTCAGATTCATCAGTTAAAGCTATCACGCCCTCATTATTCAGTCCCAAAATTGGTCTAACATCGGAATTTGGATCTCCCAACTAGAAGTGTTAGACTCATCATCCGATGTAGAATCAGACTTAACTGAACTCTCTGGTGTTATTGAATGTAAAGTATGATTTTCAAGCAACACTGGAGATGGGATGGCCTTATAGTTTGCACTACTTGGTTGTGAAGGTTCCTCAATAATATGGTCAACAACATATGCAATATGTTTGTAGCTTTCAAGCTGCTTGTTGACTTTCTCAGCAAAGCACTTGATGGTTGCCATTTCAAGTTTTGTTTCTTCCAATTCATTGATGTAATTGTTAATGGCCAATTGTTTTAAAGATAGTGTTTTCTTAAGATCAGAAATGTCTTTCTTATAACCATCAAGCACCTTATTGAATTCTTGTGCTTCTTTTCGATACGATTGACAGTTGATTCAAGCACTCTCAAGTTGAACTCTGAGTTGCTTATTACCCTCTGTCAATCTATCGCATGGACCACAATACTTATCACTGTTCATGTCTAAAGTAGATTCAGAAATTACCTGTTTCGGAGGCTCTGTCATTGCCATCAAAGCAATGTGTGCTTCCATTCCAGCAAAGAATTTAGAATAATCAATTCTGGTAAAAGCATCATCCACTATGCAAGATTTGCGGGTCATAAGAAAATCAGATTCGGCTAGAAGTTGATCAATGTCATCATCTAGTGAGTTAACACTAGCTTCAGAATCAGACTCGCTCTCCGAATCAGAATAAACTGAATCACACTGTTCAGGAATATCAGCGACTGAGTCAAGAACCATTCCTGACTTCTCTTTAACACAAACATCAGTTTCTTCTACCAACTCCTCAATCTTCACCTCAGATATCTTCTCAGTCTCCAAATCATCATCAGCTAACATCGGCTCCTCCAAATCTATCTTCTGAGCAACGCACGCCACATTACCAGCAGTGATCTCCTCAACACCAAGTTGCATACCAGTCCAATCAAATCCTTTATCCTTCTGGATTACTAAAGCCTGGTTCTGGTTATCTGGTTGGGTTTGGCTATTTGGTGTGGAAATTGGAATGATTGTTCTGGTTGGATTATGTGGTGTTTGGTTTTGGTTCTGGTTTTGTGTAGTGGTTTGTCTAACAGAATTGTTTGGTGAGTTATTTTGATGGTTTTAGTAATTATTTTGTGATTGGTAGTTGGAGTTGTTTTGGCTTTGATAAGATACCTGATTTTGAGATTGACGGTTCTGGTAATTAGAGTTGAAGGGATTCCTGTTTCCCTGTTGTGCTGGCTGTGTGCATTCTCTTTTGAAATGACCTTTCCCACCACAGTTAACACATGTGACTTTGGCTTTGTTGAAGCCATATGTGGTTTTGGGAGATGTAGAAAGATCAGTTATGCCCGTCTTTTCTATAAACTCAGTCGCTCGCCTCATGACACTAGCAAATACCCACTGAATGTCAATGAGCTCCATCTCCTCCTTGTCAATTTGAGTGTAGTCTTCACTGGTTAAGTTGTTGTTACCAATTTGACTAGCTACTAACCCATTATACGAAGCGACCATAGAAGATACCAAAGCTACATGTTGCTGTGCAACTTCAACAGTGACATTGTTCATGTTTGATGTCTCCAACACAATTGGGCTTTGGTTTGGTTGACTTTGGTTCATTTGAGTTGGATTCATTTGAGGAATGTAAGATTGTTGTTGAGGTTGGTTCAAACTAGCTGAATAGCATGCAGCTTGTTGTATAGGTGAAAATGGTGGGATGTAACTGGTAGGGTATGATGGTGGTGTATAAGATGAAGTTTGAGCAAGATAGTTTATGGGAGTTTTGGTTGGTTCAACAATGCTTGAAACACAAGCTATGTGTGAAGCAACAGAACTACTAGAACTTGAACTAGTTAGAGATGAAGATGTACCACCATGATATAACTCTGGATTCTGAGGAACTTGCGCTCTTTTCGCTTTCCTCTTCTCCTCCATCTCTTTATTCTCAATCTTCTGAATGAATTCATTGATGGTCCAATATTGGTATTCATCTTTCTCCTTAAGGACCTCAATGTGTTGATTCTTTTACATATCCCATAGTTTCTTCGAAGTGGTGCACGACCCAAACTGATGTAAAAGATCAGTGTTAATGGCCTGGGATAGTTGTAAAAACGCCTTCTTTTCCACCGCAAACTTTTTCTTTTCATCCTCAGCTAAGCTCTCTAATGGAATCAGCTCACCAGTGTTCTCCAAAACTGGAGCTACATACCCCTTAGCAATCATTTGCCAAGCTTCAGTGCCTTCCATTCCCATTCCCTCCAAATGAATCTTGAACTTGGTCTTCCATTGGTTATAATCCACCATTTCCATTAGCTTTGGTGGACGGCTCCCACTACCTGAAGATAAGTCATGAATTAGCGTAGAAATAGCATTGGTAGTTTGAGAGTGTACCGCCGCTGCTGCAACTCACCAATAATCAGCCATAGCTTGTTGTGGCATCGAACTAGTCATCGCCAAGTAGTTGATTGGTTGAGATGATTGACTAGTCGTCTTCTGAGCAGCTACCGACCAAGGATCCATTGTCACTTGTTGTTGTGGTGTTGTATTAGGTCGTGGTGTTGTTGGAAAGTTCCACATATCGTCTGCAAAGTGTAAAACACGAAACGATTAGAAAAAATTTTTAAACAGTTTCTACTTTCGACCTTTTATCAGTAAACGTGAGGGCGAATGTGGAATTAAGTCCAGGTTCGACCCTTTCTGAAGACGCGAAGGTAGAATATAACAAACTCTTCTCACTTTCGACCAAATAAATCGTCTTTCGACCTCGCGATTGGTCGAATGTAAAACAAGTGGTCGAATGAACAACAACACACTAAAAATATCTAGGTTCGACCAAAATAACCTCCACGTTCGACCTAAAATCTCCTGGTTCGACCTAAAAACCACACTCTCGACCGTTTCTCCCTAGGTTAGACCCTTTCATTTGAAAAAAACGGTTATACTTTGAAAATCAGTTATTTTGATTCAAAATTTTCAAATGTTGATGAAAATTTGATGATGTTTTGCAGGTTTTGCTTTGGATTTGATTTGGAACAAGTTTAATAAAGAGAATTTTATATTTTATCCATGAAAACTAGTTCAAATCAATCAATATTCATCAATTTCAATTGTTCTTTGAAAATAGAAAAGTTTGATCAAAATTGGGTCGAAATCAGCTCTGATATTATCAAATCGTAATTGTTTGATCCTTATGGCTCTGATACCACTTTGTATGTGAAGATCGAATTGTCAAAACAAAGACTATGATCAAACAAGTCTATCAATTTAGTTGCGGAATCCCTGAATCGATTACGAAATGATAATATAATCAGCAAAACACACAAATCACTTTCAAAGTTTTCATTTAATTGATAATCAAATTGATAATCTTTACAAAATGATGTTTACAATGATATATAACAATATTAGACTCAAAGACACCCTAGGAAGTGAACACACTCAAAGGAGGGAAACAAAATGACCAAAAGTTAACATTAAAAACTGATTCAGTAGTTGATAGCCTGATCAACACTTCAGTAATTAACACTTCCTTCATTCAAACAGAACAGCCTTCTAAGGCAACTGAATATATTCCAACGGACATTCCATGGCCTGCACCCACTCAAACAACTGTCTTAAACCCTGCTCCTATATCAATGTCAAAAGAACTTTTGGAGAAGAGCTTAAAGGTAGCTCAAAAGAAGGCCAATGAAGATAAGATTTAGGACAGCTTGGAAGCAATGCAGAACTTGAGCAACAATGAAAAGCTTGAGGGTGAGCTTGAAGAGCTAGAAAGAGTTGCTGAGGAAGATAAAAGACAACAACTGATGACTAACATCCACAAGAACAGCAAAACTAAAAAGTACTCACTCAAAGGGCTCTCTATGGATGAACTTACAAGAAGAGCTCAGATTGTATCTGACAAACTTGCCATAGAGAAAGACATAAAGGAAAAGAGAGCTGATGTCATAGAAGAGTTGGTAGCCAATGGATTTGTATAGGACAAAAAGGATTGAGGAAACCACTTTTTCAAACCTTAGTCTAATTCATTCTTCTGTAAAAATATTCTAAGTATAGAACTACTGAAGAAAGAAGAATAAAGTACTGAAGAAGGATTCAACAAGTACTGAAGAAGAAAGATCAGAAGTTCTGAAGTCTAACCAGACAAGTTCACTGAAGAGCTACCGAAGACAAACTACTCATCAGTAGTTTATCATTCATCAGCACTTGTAATAGAATCTTTCCACCGCCCTTATGTTTCAGTAGTTTATTTGTTTATTATTACTTTATCTTTTTCTGCAAGTTCCAAGAATGCAACTTGTTGAAACTTGTTGCAGACTTGCTTTTTGGCAAGGTTCATGTATTTGTAAGTCTATAAATAGATGGGTTCATCCCTCTGTTTTAGACATCGATTTTAATTGAAACTGAAATCCTTCAAAGCTTATTATTGTTATTTCCATTTCATTTACTGAGAATCTGTTTGAGTATTTATTATCATTCACATTCAATACTTAGATTCTCATTAAACTTGTCTTTAGTTTTCAAACATCCAGGGGGAGTAATAACTCCTGTTGATAGTGTAACTTTACTTACTTATTCCACTGTGCAAATCTGATTAAACTTGCTAAAACACATAAGTGTTCACTAGCAAGCAAAACATCAAGAGCATCACTGATCCAACAATTGGTATCAGAGCACTGGTTTATCTGATCACATATCAATCTAACACATTGAGAATCAGACAGAGGCTCTTATTGATATTCAATAAAGGATTAAAAGTTCACTTTTTCAACATCCATCACTTTAAGAGATATTTGACAAATCAATACTCTTTAAAATGGATCCACATAATACTGGTTCGGCCAATAAATATCTGGCAAAGGAGAATGGCACATACTTTATCACAGACCAACACCGGTTGCTGGAAATCTATGATATATGGTCCTCACAAACCAGTAAACATTAATCTTGAAACTAAAGAAGAAATACCAAAATACCCAAAGGACTATACTGAAGATGATTTCCTAAAACTTGAGCTTGATGCTAAAGACTTCTCTATGTTGGCAATGGCACCCCCAAATGAGATCTACTCTGGACTATTACATTGTGATAGTGCCAAAGAGCTTTGGGACTTCCTAAAAGAACAGTTTGGAGGAACTGAAAAGGTGATTGCCAACACCAGAGAAATCCTGGCTCAACAATATGAAACTCTTGCTCACATAAATGGGGAAACTTTAACTCAACAATTTGAAAGATTCTCCTCATTAATATCTGAGCTAAAATTAAATGGTCAGACCCATACAACTGTATCTATGCTTCATAGATTTTTAAGGTCTTTACCTGAAAATTGGGAAACATATTCTATAGTTCTCAGATCCTCACCAGACTTTAGCTCCCTCACTCTTACAAAATTACATGGGAGATTGCTAACTTTTGAAAGAGAAATCGATCAAAAGAAGAAATTGCAAAGTTCTGGTAAAACTGCTGATGACTATCTACCAGGTAGTACAGCACTATTGGCACAAGAGTCACCTACTTGTTCAAATAGTTTTGGATCTTTTGATCACATTGACATAACTGTTGGGATCTCATCAGAAAGATCATTCCCAGGTTATGACAATGATGAATATAGTCAAACTGCTGATAACATGTGTTTTATCATGGATGATTTAAAAAATTTCAGCAATGATGACTTAGAAGAAATGGACATCTTACACCAACTGGCCATGTTAAGTATTAAAACAAACAAATTTTATAAAAGGTCAGGAAGGAAATTTCCAGGACTAAACAGTTCTACAAAAATTGGTTTTGACAAGTCTAAACTTAGATGTCACAAGTGTTAGAAGTTGGGACATTTTGCTAGAGAGTGTAGAAGTTCTAGCTACAACCAATCTCAGTCTGGAAATCAGTTTACCCTAGTTATAATAGGAATAATGGAACACATGGAAGTGCACATTTTGTACAGGCACAAGCTCCACAAATCCAATATGTGCCACAAGTACAATATGTACAAATGCCTGCTCAACAGATGAAGAGCCAACAACCAATCCCTTCCATTCCAGCTTCTCAACAACCTCCACAGACTCAGCAACCCTCACAACAAAGTTTGTTCACCTCAGGGTATGTTGACTAGAGCAGTCTTCCTTTTCACACTACTGAGTGCAATCCTGATGCAGACAAAAAATGTTTGACATCAACTGGGGAGAACCTGACAATGGCAGAAAGAATTTTGCCTTAATGACATTTCAGGGCTGCACCTCAAAATCTGCCCTGTCTCAGGTATCAAAAGAATCTTTAACAAAACTTTGTTCAACTTCATGTAAAGAACCTTTTGCTCTCATAAGAGAGACCAATGTGCATTTACAAGGCAAAGCAAATGACTCTGAGAGAAAATTTACTCAGATGAAATGTGATTTAGAAAGAAAACTTGCTGCAAAGCAAAAGAAAATTTTAAATTGACTAACAATGTTATTGAAACCCAAGCACAACTTAAAATCATGATAGAAGACCTAGGAAATGTCAGAAAAGAGCTTGTTGACACCAAGGTTGTTTGTGAAAAATGGGTAGAATCTTGTAAAGAGTACCAACTGCTGCTTAACAAACAAAGTGCTTCAAATGTTAGGTTTGGCATAGGGTACAATCACGCTGAAACACCAACTGATTTTTCCCCCAAAAGTACAGAAGATGGGAGTAAAATTGTTTCAGATGAAACTTCTGAAGAGAAAGAATGCACATCTTTTCATGAAAACTTTCTAAAAACTCACAAAGAAAGTTCTTCAGAAGTACTGATAAAATCTGACTTTAAGCCATCAGTAGTTTCATCTACATCAGGAGTTGAGAACCTAAAAACTACTGATGACCTAAAACAAATTAAAACGGTCAGAAATTTGCCTTCAAATGAAAAAGAAAAGGCAAAAGAATTTGAAATATGTGGTTTGTTTAACCACAAGACAGAATTTTGTAGATATAGAAAAGGAATTCAGTATAACAAGAAAATTTCACAACTGGTTGTGGGAAAACAAATCAAAAATGATTTTGAAGAAACTTTTTCTCCCAAGAAACAACAACCAGCAAACACCTTTTCTCAGAAAAAGATGAAATCTCAACAAAAGTCTTTTTCTCAAAATTCTCTTTCAGTAGTTAGACCTACATCATCAGCAGTTTCACAAACTGCTGCGATTAAAGATCTCATGTATATGGTACAACTACTGATGACCAAGGTTGATGGTGGTCCTCAAAAGGATACCACCATTGCTCTTAATGAAAAATCCATTGCCAAAAAGACATGGATTCCTCAACCTGGTCAAGAACAAACTGTTAATGTTCTCAAGAGCAAACCCAAAGCCAAACAGGCTTGGGTTCCCAAATCTAACTAATTTGCTACTTTGTGAAGAGGGTCTCCAGAGGCTTAAATAGCATTTGGTATGTTGACAGTGGAGGCTCAATGCACATGCAAGGATGCAGATACCTGATAAACAACTTTATCAGTCAAAGAGAAGGATCTGTATCCTTTGGGAACAAGGCCAAGGGATATGTGCTAGGACATGGCGATGTCTCTTCTGGCAAAATACAGTTTGACGAGGTCAATCTGGTTGAAAACCTTGAGTACAACTTGCTGAGTGTGTCACAAATGTGTGATAAAGGATATTCTTCCTTTTTCACAAAGACAGCTTGCAAGATCATATCACGAGAAGGCCAGAAGTTGATAGAGAAGATCATTGAAGATCATACTTTGTTGATAGCCAAAAGATGTGGCAATGTCTATGTAGTGGACATTGAAAAGGACAAAGTACTGAACAACACTGAATGTTTCTTCTCAAAGGCATCAACTTCAGAGACTGATCTCTGGCACAGGAGACTTGGCCATGTGAACTTTAAAACCATAAATAAAGTCACAAAAATGGGCTTGGTCAGAGGTCTACCCTTAAAAGTATACCAATGTCAAGAACATTGTGTATCCTGTTTAAAGGGAAAGCAGCATAAGTCCTCCTATAAGTCTATTGAAGAATAAAAAACAACTGCATGTCTTCAACTACTCCATATGGACCTATTTGGGCCAGTAAAAATCATGAGCCTTGGTAAGAAGAAGTACTGCTTGGTCATCATTGATGACTATTCAAGATTCACATGGGTATTCTTCTTATTTTCCAAGGATGAGGCAGCTGAAATCATCAAGTTCTGCATTCTACAAGTAGAGAAATAATATTCTCTATCTGTCAAAGCCATTAGAAGTGATAATGGGACAGAGTTCAGGAACAAAACTCTGGATGAATTATGCTTGTCTAAAGGGATTATTAGACAATTCAGTGTTCCCAGAACTCCTGAACAAAATGGTGTGGTAGAAAGGAAGAACAGAACTTTAATTGAAGCAGCAAGAACTATGTTAGCTGATTCAGGCCTACCATTGTATTTCTGGGCTGAAGCAGTTAACACTACATGTTATGTTCAAAATAGAGTCCTCGTCCAACAAGAGACACTCCAAGACTGCCTATGAAGTTCTTCATGGCATAAAGCCCCTTATCTCCTTTTTCAGGGCTTTTGGATGTCAATGTTTCATTCTCAACATTAAAGACTCTATTTCAAAGTTTGCTACTAAAGTTGATTCAGGTTATTTTCTTGGTAATTCTTCCACTAGAAAAGCTTACAAGGTTTTTAACTCAAGAACCAAGATAGTAGAAGAAACATTGAATATCAAGTTCAATAAATCAAAGCACACTCTTATTCCAGCACATCCTGCTGAACTCTTTGACCTTGACAGCTTCCATTTCGGACCTGAAAAGACTGTCACTTCATCTAAACCTACTTATTATGGTGATCAGAGGTTTGATGATGAGGATCCAGCACCATGGACTCCTAAAACAGTCATTAAGTCAACTTTCAAACCGTGAAACTTCTGATTCAACAACTGCTGATGTACAAACTCAAACATCTGCTTCAGCTCCTACAACTACTGAAGATGTTCAAACAGCTGAACCAGACATTATAAACCTCAGTGCTTTGCTTGATAAAGTACAAGAGCCACCTACACCTGTCAGTGGTTTACAACAACTGATTGAACATAAAGATCATCCATTGGAACAAATCATAGGTGATATTGCATCAGGTGTTCTCACAAGAAACCAGCTTTCCAACTTTTGCTTCTTCTCAGCATTCATTTCTCAGTTGGAACCTAAGAAGTACCAAGAAGCCCTCAAAGACAACAATTGGGTGGAAGCTATGCAAGATGAGTTGCTTCAATTCAAGAAGCAACGAGTTTGGGAAATATGTCCCTTACCACCAAAGAAGCTACCAATTGGCACAAGATGGGTTTTTAGGAACAAACAAGATGAGGCTGGTATGATTATTAAGAACAAAGCAAGACTGGTGGTACAAGGTTACTCTCAAGAAGAAGGAATTGATTATGATGAAACCTTTGCTCCAGTTGCAAGACTTGAAGCCATCAGGTTATTTCTGGCCTATGCCATTTCCAACGAAATAAAAGTTTTTCAAGTGGATTTTAAAAGTGCATTTTTGTATAGAAAGATTAAGGAGGAAGTGTATGTTTGTCCGCCACCTAGGTTTAAGGATCCTTCTCATCCTTAGTGGGTGTACAAGCTTGATAAAGCTCTTTATGGGCTAAAACAGGCTCCAAGAGCCTGGTATGAAACACTTTCCAACTTTTTGCTCAAAAATGACTTTACAAGAGGCTCCAATGATAAAACTCTTTTCATTAAAAATGTTGGAAATCATGTCTTACTTGTTCAAATTTATGTTGATGATATCATATTTGGTTCAACAAACACAAAACTGTGTGATGAATTTAAGAAACTCATGCAATCAAAATTTGAGATGAGTACAATGGGAGAACTGCAATACTTTTTAGGAGTGTAGATTGAACAACAATCAAATGGAACTTTTATACATCAATCTAAATATGTTAAAGAATTATTGAACAAATTTTCTTTACAAGACTGTAAATCAGGTTCCACTCCCATGACACCTACCACACAAGTTGAACCAGATGATCAAGGAAAACAGGTTGATCAAACCATGTATAGATGTATGATACGTTCCCTTTTATATCTAACTGCTTCTAGACCAGATATTATGTTTTCAACATGTGTCTGCGCTAGATATCCATCAGCTCCTAGGGAATCACACCTAATTGCAGTCAAAAGAATCTTCAGATATCTGAAAGGAACTCCTACACTTGGAATTTGGTATCCTGCTTCTAGCAATACCAACTTATCAGCTTTTTCAGATAGTGACTATGCAGTGTGCAAAATATCAAGAAAATCAACATCTGGTGGTTGTCAATTCTTGGGAAACTGTCTGGTGTCCTGGCAATCAAAGAAGCAAACATCTGTTGCAACTTCAACTGCTGAAGCTGAATACATTGCAGCTGCAAGTTGTACATCACAGATACAATGACTCCAATATCAACTTCTTGATTATGGAATCAAAGAGACCAAGACACCATTGCTTGTAGACATCAAATCTGCCATTAGCATCATTCAAAATCCTGTTCAGTTCTCAAAAACTAAACATATTGAAATCAGGTATCATTTCATAAGGGATTGCTATGAAAAAGGCAAGATTGAAGTGAAGCATGTGACAACAGCTAATCAAATAGCTGACATATTCACTAAACCCCTTGACACATCAACATTTCAGAAGTTAGTATCCATGCTTGGGATGCTAAATTTGTAAGTATTTCTTTTACTTTTCTGCACATATTTTATTTTTCACTTACATCTGTTTTTAGTCTAAAACTTCTGAAAAACAAAAGGAGAGAAACTACTGATGAACAAAACATCAGTATGGGAATATTTTCTGAAAAATGATTAACTTCTGATAAAATAATCTTTAGAAGTTATGAATAAAGTGTTTATAAAACTTTCTCATCAGCAGTTTTGTCATTAAGGGTAAATCAGACATTTCCCACTTCAGAAGTTTGACCTAAGGCGGTTATAAACTTATGATAAACACCTTTTCCAACACTTATCCTTTCAAAAAGCAAATTTCCCTCCTTCTCTCTCAAAAACACTCTCAAGCCCTAAACATGCAAACAAAAACACTGTTCGATCCACACACACAAACCATATGGCTCTTATACTGAAACAAGGACACAATCAAAGAGGTTACTTTGAGAAACATGAAGCCTGGTCCCAATACGACGAAATCATTGATTTAGTCATTAAATCCCAATACTTCACTGCCATCATCATTGATCCTCCAATCCACACTGAAACTCTAAATGAGTTCTGGGCGAACGCGGCGACGGTGACAGTGAATGATCAAGTGATCTCCCTCAATTCAACCATCCAAGGGAGAACAATGGCAATTACACTGGCAACTTTGGGAATTAGACTGGGTCTAGATGATGTCGATGCCCCAGACAATTTCCAAACTCTGAAATTCATCTGACCATGACAGAGTGTGGTTACCAAGGTACTCTCTCACATGCTACTATTTTTAAGAAATTTTTTGAACCTATGTACAAACTTTTGTTTCACTACATCATCATGTGTCTGAGTCCAAAAACTGGACCTTATGATCAGATGCCCTCTACTTTTCAACCTATTTTTCATTCCATTGTGAATGAAACAAAATTCAGGGCATCAGCACTTTTCTTTAATGAGTTGGTGTTGCATCACCTCAATTCTAAAAAGAAGTTTTTGTTGTATCCAAGGTTCATTGTGCAATGCATAATAAAAGAACTTGGAGAAGAGGTGCTTGTGGGTAAAACAACTGTTTTAAACCCATTAACCTCACAAGCATACTCTAGGCACAATAAACCGGCTACCTGGCCAGAAGATGACCAAGGGACCAATCAAAATTCTCTTCAAAAGAAAGAAATTTAAGAAAACAATACCAATTGACTCTTCTTTTGAAACTGCTGAACCTTTACCACAAACTTCTGAACCTGAAACCATAGAAATTGCCAAACTTCTCTCTAGGCTAAAAGAGACCATCCAATTAGAACATGTCAGTCCCTAGCAACCACATAAAATAGGGGACATACCTTCAGACTTTGACATGAATGTGGATGTCCATAGCCCTAACCCAAGAGATGAGGATGAACCAGGGTTTCTAAGCCCAAACTTAGAGACCTTAGGTACATTTGAGGCTACTACTACTCATTTACCACCCAGTGGTGGATCTGAGGACAGAAGTAACATTGCTAAGACCTCATTTGTGGCAACTACTGATGAAGGCTTAATGCTTGAGGTAGGAAATCCTTTGAACCAAGAAAAAGAGGTACATGAGACAACTGGCTTGGGCCCAGCTCATGATATAACCGATATTGTCCTCATTGAGGATGTAATCAGGGATTCAGATGATTCCATTAATTTGGATGATGATTCACACTCCACCAAACATGAATTGACGGTTGCTAGTGAAGGTCCTGCACCTGGTGTCTCTAAGCTCAAAGAGCTGGTCACACCAAATCAGGTTAGAGTCCACTTGATCCCTGATTCCCCTAAAGTGGCATCTTTTGTACAACATGAAGATCACCCAAAAACACACCCCTCACTAAAAATGCCTACCCAATTCCCTAGGTCATCAAGCATAGATCTGAACCAACTATGCAGCCCAGATGGTCCCCTATACCAGTTGATGAACACCCTCATTGCCAATCACCTCAAATCTTTCATAACTGCTTTGGAGTTGTCAACAAAAACTCAATTTGAGGTGATTAACAAGAAACTTGGTGAGCTGTCCAACATGATTGACAACAACTCAAGACAGCTTGCTAAAATCACTGGTAGAACTTCTCTACCTGGCAGGCTTCCAGAAGTGGATGAAGCCAAAAGGGGGAGAAGATTAAGGAACCTAAGGAGTCACTGGAAACCAGGATAAAGGCAAGAGTGGCTCTACAACAACAACAACTACTACTAGAAAAAGCCCAAAAACAAAAAGAAGATCAACAAAGGCTTGTTTCTAGAACTGAAGTTGAGGCTGAAACTTCCCAAGACCATAATGAAGAAACTGCTGAAGACTCTAAAAGTTTTGAAGACAATCCTTCAGTAGTTGACACTTCTGTTAACACTTCCGCAGTTAACACTTCCAACATACAAACAGCTGAAGAGCCTTCCAAACCAACTGAACAACAACAACAACCAACTCCTATTCCAAGGCCTACAACAACAACAATGACTGTGTTGAACCCTTCTCCAATTTCAATGTCTAAAGAACTACTACAGAAGAGTTTAATTGCAACCCAAAGAAAAGTTAAGGAAGATGAGATCTGGAAAAACTTGGAAGCAAGGGAAGACTTGAGCTTAAATGAAAAGCTTCAAGCATATGAAGCAGAGTTGAATAGGCAAGCTGAAACAGAGAGAATTGCTGAAGAAGACAAAAGAAAACAACTGATGTCTTTTATAACAAAGAACAACAAAACAAATTCCTAATCACTCAAAGGACTCTCAATGGATGAGCTAACCAGAAGAGCTCAACTTGTTGCTGACAAGAATGCAACAGAAAAGGATAGAAAAGCCAAGAGAGCATAAATGATTGAAGAACTGGTAGCTAGTGACTATGGTTCAAAATCCTCAGTGTCAAAATGGAGAGAAGACAAACTACTAGACACATACAAGAAATACAAGGCTGCCAAGGCTGCAAATCCAGAGAAGTTCAAAACTTCTGAAGTATCAACTTTAGTAGTTAGAACTTCTGGTGTCAAACAAAGACCAGCTACCAACAGAAAGCTAGAGGACAATACAAAGACGGATTTCAAGATGGTGTTGCTAGAAGGCAACACAGTTGTGCAAGGAGACTTTGATATTGAAGAAAAACCTCTGATAACACAGTTTAGGGATCCTTCAACATTTGCTTACCAAATTCAGAAAACTATCACTAACAAACTGCACACAAAGGTAGTTACTGAACATCATTTACCTACTTTTAAATTACCTTTTGAGGTGCAAACAGAAGACAGAAGTGAATCCCACCCGAGAGTCACAGAAATAGAAAACATTCAACACTCAGGAACATCCCAGGGATCCAGCATGGTTCCCTATACTTCAGATTTTGACAAATCTAAAGTGCTGATCATCAGATGGTCCTTTACTGATTCCAACTCAGTATTAGTGACAAGAAGAGATCTTAAAAGCAAGGCCTACAAATCCATGAATGAACTGAAGAATCTATCAACACGGGACTTGCTTACAATTCAACATTTGGAACCTCAAAAGGGATCTCTCACTGATAAACAGTTGAATCAATTGAAGAATTCCATGTTCAAGGAAATATGGAAGATAGTCAATGACAGAAGAAATCAACAATAAGGAATTAGAAAAGGTTTTTGCTTCATCAATCCAGGGGGAGATTGTTAGGATAAAAAGGATTGAGGAAACCACTTTTGCAAACCTTAGTCTAATTCATTCTTCTGTAAAAATATTCTAAGTATAGAACTACTGAAGAAAGAAGACTAAAGTACTGAAGAAGGATTCAACAAGTACTGAAGAAGAAAGATCAGAAGTTCTGAAGTCTAACCAGACAAGTTCACTGAAGAACTACTAAAGACAAACTACTCATCCGTAGTTTATCATTCATCAGCACTTGTAATAGAATCTTTCCACCGCCCTTATGTTTCAGTAGTTTATTTGTTTATTATTACATTATCTTTTTGTGCAAGTTCCAAGAATGCAACTTGTTGCAGACTTGCTTTTTGGCAAGGTTCATGTATTTGTAAGTTTATAAATAGATGGGTTCATCCCTCTGTTTTAGACATCGATTTTAATTGAAACTGAAATCCTTCAAAGCTTATTATTGTTATTTTCATTTCATTTACTGAGAATCTTTTTGAGTATTTATTATCATTCGCATTCACTACTTAGATTCTCATTAAACTTGTCTTTAGTTTTCAAACATCCAGGGGGAGTAATAACTCATGTTGATAGTGTAACTTTACTTACTTATTCCGCTGTGCAAATCTGATTAAACTTGCTAAAACACATAACTGTTCACTAGCAAGCAAAACATCAAGAGCATCACTGATCCAACAATTCGGTTCAAAAGCTTTAGTGTCAAGATGGGGAGAAGATACATTATATGACACTTATAAAAGATTTAAGGCTGATAAGGCTGCAAATCCAGAGAAGTTCAAAACTTCTAAAGTATCACAAACTTCAGTAGTTAGATCTTCTGGTGCAAAACAATCAACATCAAAGCCTGCTACCAAAAAGAAGCCAGAGGACACCATAAAGACTGATTTCAAAATGGTATTGCTAGAAGGCAATACAATGGTACAATGAGACTTTGTGGTTGAAGAGAAGCCTCTGCTGACACAATTCAGGGATCCATTCAAATTTGCTTACCAATTACAACATACAATAACAGACAAAAAGCACACTAAGGTAATCACTGAACATCATCTCCCTACCATTAATATACCTGATGCTGTGCATGCTGAAGAAGGAAGAGAATCTCACCTGAAGGTCACTGAAGTAGAAAACATTCCACATTCAAGATAAACCCAGGAGACTAGCTTAGTCCCCAACACTTTAGACTTTGACCAATCTAAAGTGAATATAGTGAAATGGTCATTTACTGATTCCAACTCAGTATTGATCACAAGAAGAGATCGTTCAAGCAAGGTCTTCAAGTCCATAACTGAACTGAAGAAACTTTCAACAAAAGACCTGCTCACAATCCAACATCTTGAACCAGAACAAGGATCTCTCACAAATGAACAACTGCAACAACTCAAGACTTCCATGTTCAGAGAAATTTGGAAGATGCTTTATGGCAGAAAAAGAGAATAAAGGATTAGATAAGGTTTTGGCTTCATCAATCCAGGGGGAGATTGTAAGGACAAAAAGGATTGAAGAAACCACTTTCGCAAGCCTTAGTCTAATTCCTATTCTGCCAAAAATGCTAAGTATGGAAACTGCTGATGAACAAGATTCAAAGTTCTTAAGAAGAAAAACATCAAGTGCTAAAGAGTAATGATCAGAGGTTATGAAGTCAAACCAGACAAGTCAACTGAAGAAATGTTTAAGACAAACTACTCATCAGTAGTTTGTCACTCATCAGATGTTTTGATAGAAGCTTCCCACCGCCTTTGAACTTCAGTAGTTTAGTTAAATATTAGTATTCTTAGGATCTTTTGTACAAGTACCAATGCTATAGTCTGTTGTAGTATTTGTATTTATTATATTGTTTCAATAATTCTCTTGTACGTTTACCCTTAGTCTATAAATAGTTGGGTTCATCCCACTATTTTTGACATTCCTTTTGTAGTTATTATTTCCATTATATCTGAGAATCATTGAAGCATTTACTATTTTATTTTATTAACTGTTTTAGATTCTCACTTACTGCTATAGTTTCATAACTCAAGGGGGGGTATTTATTACTGTTTAAAAACACATCTTTAACTTGAACACTTAACTTATAATCCGCTGTGCAAATCACTTTGATAGTTTAAATATACAAGTGTTCATGATAAGAACCTGTTAAAACAAGAAACTGATCCAACAATGCTTCTCTATGTTAATTTAAAACTTTCCCTCTTAAAAGTTCAAAACTTAGGCGGCTTAACAACTGCCAATAGATGTGTATAACATCTTCTTGTTAAGAGGGAAGCTCAATTATTGGTCTGAGCATATGTTCGTTAATCGAGATCAACAAGAAGATGTTGCTGACCTCAATAGTGTTACATTAATGAATGGCCTACATATTTTTCTAAATAATTTAAGCTGAATAATGACATCATTATTCGCATCATACACGAATTGTTGGCCTATCTCTATGCTTGACACCTCATCTTTCTTATGTCACTCATGACTCTTCTATTATAGTAAGTATAGATGAATTTTTCCTTTAAATAAATACTTAAATCTCTTAAATTCAGCATACCAACACTATCCTTTAAAGACTTTTTGCAAGATCAAAAGTATTCCTTATCGGCATTTAACCAAGTGTTATAACGCTATAACTATTAAATTATATAATATTATTTAAACGTGTAAAGGGACATTGAGAAACCTCATCAATTGTACACTTTCATAAACACTTCTTCTTGTACTAAGGTGCTTAATATATCAAAGCATGTGATAGAATAGGAACATTGCCTCCTCTCTATTCATTAACATGTATTTATAATTACATAGGGGATCTCTATTTTAGGATAGAGATAATCATACTATATATACACCTCTATTATACCCTCGTAGTTGAAGCGGGAGGAGAACGTATGCTGAGACTGTCTCTAAAATCTTCGAAAAGAACGTGAGGGAGGCCATTCATAAAAATATCTGCAACCTGATAACGAGAAGGGGCATGAAGAACCCGTACTTGACCATGTTGTACTTGCTCGCGAACAAAATGTATGTCCAACTCAATGTGCTTTGTCTGTTGATGTTGCACATGATTCCTAGATAAATAGATGGCACTAACGTTGTCACAGTAAATCAAGGTAGCCCGCGATAAAGGATGATGTAGCTCAAGGAGAAGGTAGCGTAACAAGCAAATTTCAGAAATGACATTCGCAACCCCGCGGTATTCTGCTTTGGCACTGGAACGGGATACGGTACCCTGTCGTTTAGACGACGAGGAAATAAGATTGTCACCAAAGTAAATACAGTACCTACTTGTAGAGCGGCGAGTGCCTAGACAGCTGGCCCAGTCTGCGTCTGTTTAGGAAATAATCGAAGGGTTAAAGGCGTTGTGCAAGGTCAAACCAAACAATGAAGTTCCTTTGATGTATCTAATGATCCTCTTAAGCGCATTCCAATGGTCAATGCGAGGAGAGTGCATGTGCATGCAAACCTTCTAGATGGCATATGAGATATCTGGGTGGGTGAAAGTAGTGCTGGAGTGCACCTGTGAAGCTACGAAATAAAGTCAGATCATGAAAGGGTTCACTAGCCGTGGCGCGGTGTTTGGTGCTGCTATTAACCGGGGTGGCAACCGGATTACACAACTGCATACCTGCTCATGTGAAATGTTAGTCGCATAGGACTGTTGTGAGAGAAACATGGTGTCCTTTGTGCGAGACACAGAAATACCCAAAAAGTAACTTAGAGGACCTAAGTCCTTCATGGCGAATTCGCCTGCAAGTTTGGTCATGAGAGATTGACGAAACTGGTCTGATGAAGTAACCAGAAAAATATCGTCAACATAAAGAAGTAGATAAGTTGTATGCGACTCCTGGTGAAGTGTGAATAGAGATACATCACACTTGCTATGTTGGAAACCGATGGAAAGAAAAAAATCCGTGAACCGCTGGTACCACTCCTGCGGTGCTTGCTTGAGCCTGTATAAAGATTTCTTAAGAAAGCAGACATTATCCGAAAATTGTTTGTTACGAAAACCCATTAGTTGATACATATAAACAGTTTCATGGAGATTCCCATGAAGAAAAGCATTGGTGGCATCCAACTGGTGGATTGACCAATGCTTAGAGAAAGCAATGGAAGGCACCGTCCGAATGGTAGTAGATTTAACCACCGGACTAAATGTCTCACTTTAATCAACACCTACCTGTTGTAATCGACCATCACAGACCAATCTGTATTTATGTTTAAACAACCATATACTTCTGATAATATTCATGTTAGGGTGTTTAGGTGCCGATAATTACACATGTTTTACATATGTATTTATCCTCCTTTTTGCACATTTATTATGCTTTTATCCGTATAAAACATGGCTAACTCGTTCCTAAGAGATAAATGCGGGTTTTTGGAAGAAACAAGCAAAAATGAACGGAAACTGGCACAAAGGGAAGGGAATTGAAGACTTTCCAGACTGCAGCAGATGGTGCACGGTCATGCTCCTGCCCAAGTCAACGAGTCAACATTTCCAAGTCAACCAAAATGAAGAATTCAATGTGCACGGGGGTGCTCATCACTTGGCATGGCCATGCACACCTCCAAACATGCACCACAAGGCTCAGAAGACCAAAACTGAGAAAATAGAGACACACATGGGCAAGCGCGCCCGTGCTCACTAGTGAGCATGGGCGTGCATGTCAGCAAACTCGACTACATCTGCCTAAAAGGACTACGGACTGCCCCCGGATGTCTGGCACGGGCGTGCACACCCTTAAGCACGGTCGTGCACCTCCTGGCAGCTCTATAAAATTAGACCTTCACTCTTCATTTTGGCATCTCATCCTATTTCATTCCACCTGATTCTCTCCTATATGAGAGCTATTTTAGGATCTTGTAAGTGACCTTTGAAGCTTGGGATCACTCCATAAACACTTAGATCAAGTGAGCTTTGAGAGAAACCACGTAAAATCACACAAATACTCTTCAAATCCTCTATCAAACCTGACCATGATTTCATATCAAATCAACCTTAGTGAGCCTATTGTAAAGCCATTATTTGGCTAGGATTATTAGAGTGTTGCTAAGGTGAAGACTTTCTTGGTATGGATATATCTAGTTAACTAGATTATACCCCGGGAACGTCCCGGGGTTGAGAAATCTAATATGACAAATCAATTTTATATATGAAATAGAATGACGCGCTTTACAGTTACATGTAGTAAACTTCGGGTAGCACCTAACCAAAAACAATTAACAATGTATCTCCAATGTTAACGCCTAACCTTAAACAATGTATAACTCTAATATTAATACCTAACCTAAAACAATATACAACTTCAATGCTAACACGTGTTGAAAATAGAATTCATAGTTACTGATTTGAACATAATTAGTGACTTGTCTATACATGATTAATGAATTACCTGAACACTTTGTGTTTATTTTCCGGTACGAACAAAACCCACAAAAAATAGTCATTTTTTTCTCCGTTTTTTATATAGCACTATGGTACTCGTTGGAAAGATAATAAAACGCTCGTTAATTTGGTGTAATTTTGTTCTTTAAAAAATCTCGTATATAAAAGATATTAATGTTTAAAAATTATGGGAGGAAACTAAGAGAGAAAAATACAATTTTGTTTTTTAATTTTTCGTTCCTAAAATCAATTAATGTCATATGGCACACTCAAAGGGGAGGATGCCCTTTTTGAGTGCCACGTGAGATTTATTGTTTTCAATTATTATAATAGATAGATGTTTGTTTTAAGTGATGTTTTGTCTTCTTTTTAATTATTTCTACTCTTTCTTTGTTTGATGAACTAATTAATCAGTCAACTAGTATTTGGTCATGTCGGTGTTTGACAAGAAGTGGAGACACTTATGAGTGTACCCGTGGCATGTAAAACCCGCGCACTTGTAAGCTAACCTAACTCCATATGTAGAGATTAACCCATTTGCGTTTGCAAACATTTACACTTTGTGGTTCAATCCTCAACTATCAAAATCTCACTTAGGGTCGGTACGGTCTTTATACTTGGTCCTAGTGATAAGCCAGGACTTGGTTGGGCGACTTGGCTTCATGGTCTATGTGATAGCTTGGGCGCAAACGAAGGATTGGTGAACCAGTGTTGGAAGCAATCAGTCTATATTTTCTTCCATTATTATATTGCCGCATAATTAATAATAGGCCAATCACTTTTTGAAAAATTAGTTAATTCAAGTAGGGAATGAGTGTATGCGGGAAGCTGCGACGCCTATACCATGTCAAGTGGTAGCTTGTTCGGCCATGCTCTGGCCCCCGACAAGTTATTCATAAAAGAATAGAGTCGTTAGATGTCAATATCGCAACTTTAGGAGGTAGGTTATTCGCGGTTGGACATGTACAATTTTGTGTGATCCGCCCCTCACTGTTGAGAGGTAAGTTCACCGGGGTAAGGAGACCCTAACAATAATAACTAGAACACAAATCTCTTTTGAAAGTAATGCAGTTATGCGCATCTCGAACACGTCACTTAATTAAGCAGCTACTATTAGTCTATACCAAGACAAGTTAGATCCCGAAGCAACACTTTTGTTTGGTTATTGGTTATCGTCTCATCCACTTTCATTATCTTTTATTTTTATTAATTTTTTTAAAAAAAAGCAACTTACTGAGTAATAAAATTCGTGTCATTGGATTCGATACTCGGTACTTGCTCATTTCTATACTACTCTCGATAGGTACACTTGCCTATTGTGTAGGGTTTAGAATGTTAAGCAACTATTTTTTTTGTTTACAAATTTAAAACTTAAAAGTGTCACACACCAAAGTTTTCGACATAAACTCTTTCACCATCAAGTTTTTGGCACATTCACTAGGAACTTGTTATTTTTATGAAAAGAACTTTAAGTCACTAAAACCACACGCAATCATGTGTATAGGTACCAATTCCCAAGTTCTGTTTCTAATTAACGCATTGTACTCAGTAGTCATGGCAGAGTACCATTCCGGTATAGTCAAGGCATCGGCCGGGTTTTTGGGAACAGGGACGATGGAGGTGGTGGTTGAGGTGTTCATGTTAAACGGATGTTTGGGTTTATAAATTCCGCTCATGGAGCGAGTGTGAATGGACCTAGTGGGTGGGAGGAGGAGGTGGTGGTGGTGTTAAGTGGGCTACGGGTTGGCTCGGTCGTGTATGGGTGGTCTGATGGTGTTGGATTGGTGAGCCATGGGAGTTGGGAGATGGATCGTGGGATGTTGTAGGTGGGCCGATGGGGCTATTAGGTGTCGATGGCTAGTGGACTGATGATAAGGTATATTGGGCTGTAGTTGTGGGCCGCTTGGGACATGGGCAGTTGGGCTGCATTGGACGATTGTTTTGGGCGGGTACAGGGCTGAGGGGTTGTGGTAGGTGAGGATAAAAGTGATGAGGAAAATTGTCATTTAAAAATTCATAGGAAGGTGTAGGAGTGAGGGATTGTGCAAACGGAATATTTGTTTCGTCAAAGGCTGCGTGTATAGATATGAGGATTTGTTTGGTTTTCAAATCAAGGCATCGATACCCCCTATGGGTAGGTGGGTAGCAAAGAAAGACGCATGGGTGAGAACGATAGTCAAGTTTGTGAATAGTGGTGGATGGGGTGAGTGTATAGCAAAGACATCCAAAAACACGAAAGTGGTCGTAGGATGGTGTGGAGTGATAAAGTAGTTTAGTGGGTGTTTTGTTATTGGTGGTTTTGTTGGGTAGAATATTGAGTAAATAGGTGGTTGTTTCAAGGGCAAAGTGCCAAAAATGGGTGGGAAGAAAGGCAAGGGCCATTAGTGTACGAATCATGTTATTTATTGTATGTATTTTAAGTTCTGCTTTGCCATTTTAAGATGATGTGTAGGGACAGGATAGACGGTAAAGGATGCCATTGGTAGTGAATTTTTTTTGGAAGGAAGCATTTACATACTTCCAACCATTGTCACATTGAAAGGTTTTGATAGTTTGTTCAAATTGGGTTTTTATGGTTGTTGCAAATTTGGTGAAGGCAGCAAAGACATGGGACTTTTGAGGTATGGGGTAGGTCCATAAAAAATTAGAGTGGTCATCTAAAAATAAAACCTAATATTTATGACCAGATGAACTGATTATAGGGAACGTCCAAACATCACTATGAATAATATCAAATGGCTGAGTAGTGCAAGAAGTAGAAACAAAGAAAGGAAATCTAATACTTTTTCGAAAAACACATGATTCGCATACATTATTATTAAAATTCCCAAAAGAAACAAAACCAACAGTTTTTAAAGAATTTATAGATTGACGTCCTGGGTGGCCTAGACGTTGATGCCAGAGGTGAGCAGAGATGGCAGCAAAGGCGGTGGGTTGAGAGGATGAGGACCCGATGTGACACTCGCTAAATTCACTAGTCAAGTCCGTACAATTAACTGGTTTTGCTTCACTATGTTCTTAGGCTAAGTGTATCGGTGCGCTTCAATGTTTAATGATTGTGTGGAAATAAACCCTACCCGAATACAATGAATATCATAAGGATCATCAAATACAAACGTATGTATGGATTCATTTGCTTTTCAAATTATAAACATACATAAATGTATAGAAACACTTCAATAATATATTATGCGTTCAAACTATATTATTTCTATACATAGACAAGACCATATTATCTTTAAACATGAGTTATCAATGTACAAAACACAAGAAGATATACATAGAAACAAATACAAATCGATTTACGTATAGGTATAGACTTATTGGATTTCAAAATACACATTATATATATATATATATATATATATACGAATGACATATGTATGTGTGTGTTGATTGAGACAAAACATATCATGTATATATATACACACATGATACATACATGCACTCACAAGCATAACATTCTAAAACCTCACAAACCCATGCATTTCACAAACATGGGGCCTTAATCATCTTTCACCTTCATCCAAGACCCATTTGACTACTCCATTTGTCCCATTCCTCTTCCCAAAAATCGGTCAAGATAGACTCCAAAGAAAGCATGCACCAACTAGATTCTAGGTCAACTTATTATAAGTGTTAGGCAACTTGCTTTTTCACTAACAAAATCTAAGCCATTTGACTTTCCTAAACTAAACAAACAACACCATAACCTATTTCATTCACCAAAACAACCCCTTGTCCATCCTTTGCCTTAAACCAAGGCCAAGTTGACTTCCCCATTTGTCATTCTCTTGCCCCAAAATTTTAGCCAACAACTTCCAAGAAGCATGCCTCACCAAAGTCAACTGATTGCACAAACATGGCAATCACCTTTTTCACCATCAAGTCCCATAAATGTTGACCATCCAAGAATACATTAAATCAAGAGTTTTCACCAAATTAGATCCTACACAAACCTTACATAATTTTTCATGCTTATTTGACTACCTAAAGACCTCCTTGTTCTACCCAAGGTTTCGCCTATAGCTACCCTAAACAAACCTACAATTTTGTTAGTCAACTCATTACACCAAGATAGAAAGTCACCTTTTCACAACTACAACCTATGGACTTTGACTTACCACAACAACTCAAGGCCATCCTACCCTTCATCCTCACTCACGGTTATATATATATATATATATGGACCATAAGACTAATTGAAACACACCACAACACTTAAACCATTCTAACACACTTCACCTCTCTTTTCCTTTGCCTTCGGACGAGAAAACACCGCCCACCCGAGACTTTTCCAAATGAAACTCACCACACACATCTATAATCAAGAATAATCAAGTGTTTAAAAGTTATAAAGTGGAAGCTAACCATAATATTCGGCCCATTTTCACTTGTCCTTGGCTCATTCACGTGGTATGATAAACTAATCTAGACTCTTTCAATTTTATTATTCCTAGTCGACATCATGTTAACCCGACCCTATATCATACATGAACACACACTAATAAACTAGTTAAAAATAACAAGACACAAAAACCTAGATTAATACATATTATATACACACGCTTATATATATATACACACAATATACACACACGCATGGATACATGCAAATAAACACATACAAGGCCGCGTATGTACCCATACGCGTATATGTGTGTGTATAGTGTCGTATATGAGACAAAGAACCGATTTTAAACTCAAACATAAACATATACAGATTCTTGGTTTTTGTAAAAACATGTGTTAAAACTTCATTTTTCTTAAGAATTCTTAACATGTGAATCTGGTTTTGACACGACTAGCTATTATTTCAACTGTAAACAAACGAGGAATTTACAAGAACTACAAGTTAAAATTGTAAACCTTTTTGGAAGAGCAAGCAATGTTACGTAATAATCGACACGTCTATGGGCAATAATACTATATACATGTATTCTAAAGACATACAAATTGGGTGAACAACATGCATGGTAAACAATTGAATATCAAGACTTAAGTTTTCCTTCTAAATACTAGGGAACAATAGTTCGGACTCTAGTTTATTTGGGCTTTTCAATTGCTAGTCTACTCGTACGAATACAAGGTGAGTTTCGTGACCCCTTTTCTGTTTTACTGTATTACAACTTCGGGGGAGAAACATGCTTGAGACCTACATTTGTACAAGACAACCATATGTGTTACATGATTTAGACAACATTATCACAACAAAGTCCCCGGACAACCATAACCATTAACTTGGCAATAAGTTGTGGATCATATGAATAGTACTATTTGGGTTGACACCCCCTTTCATGGTTAGTCGCGGTAACCACGTCCGTCGTGTCAAATGATTGCATATTATCCATGTTTTTCAATGTTATGTGATAAGGCATTGGTTGGGGCGTCAAGGAAGTCGGGGTTTAGTTATGGGGCTCATGGTAACTATATTCTGCATGGACACAGACAACAAACTTTGTGGAAAATAAACTATTTTATCAAGTCATTGAAACCTACGGGCTCACTAACTTTTTAGTTGACACATTTAAGCATGTTTTTCAGGAAATCAAGTAAGGACAATAAGATGGCAAGCTTAGGAATGCATGAAGAAGTCTTTTGATTTTGTTATTTGATGTAGTTGTTGAATCCATTTACTATGGCCTGTAACTCTAATTGACATCAAGACCTTATTTGCTATGTGAAATGAATGACATTTAGTATTTCTTATGTAAACAATGTTTGTGATAACCATATTCGTCTCACCTCGCGTTTCCGCTTTAGGTGGCGTGTGGCACCCGAGCACCAGAGGGTAGAGATCACCGCCGTTGTTGCAACGCATGAGTGGGGTCCGCGTATTGAGGTCCTTCATAAGAAAACCAAACAGGTCAAATTCAACAGACACAGAATTATCCATTGTAAAATGACATATAGAAATAAGGTTTTTAATTAATTTAGGTGAGTAAAGGACGTTTTTAAGGACAAAGGGGGGGAAAGGTTTCGGTAGGTATTTTGTGCCTTGTCCTAAAACCGGAATTGTATTACCATTACCTACAATAATATTTTGAGGAATGCATGAATTAGAAAAAGAATGGAAATCACCTTGCTCGTGAGACATAGTGGAGGAAGCTACCATGTCCATATACAGAGTAGGGTTAGGCTGCTTAAGAGACATTGTGTATAAAGCCTGCTTAATGTCGGTTAGAGTGTAAGCCGCATAATGATTTTGCTGAGGACGCAAGCCTAGTAGTCCAGGTTGTGGGGCCGAGTTTGTTGGGTTAGGGCGAGTGGTTGTTGGATAAGGGCATGGTGGGTTGGGCCAAGAGTAGTGTTGTTGGGACGGTCTTGTGTTAGGTGAAGGAGTCTACTGAGGTAACCACGGGTAGTAAAATGGCTACTGCCAAGGTGTGAATAAAGCCCGGACTCGACCAGATCCGGTCGTCTTGACGGCTGTTGTCAATGGAGGAGGAGCGGCCGGAGGTGGCAATAAGGGCGGTGGAGGCGTTCTTCGATGCATGTAAAGCTTGTTCGGCCTTTCGAGTTTTGACTTGGATTAATTTTGAACGAGCAGTATAAAAGGATGGTATAGGTTCTTGTTGTTGTAGCATGGTAGCTATCCCTTCATACTGTTTGTTAAGCCCAGAAATCAACTGCAAAACTAACCTGTCATTGTCAACGAGCGCATCCACATTAGCTAACTGATCGGCCAATACTTTCAGTTCCTGACAATATGCTAAAACATTAGGGAAACCATCTAACCAAGTATTTACGAACTTGTGCATAATATGGATGGCTTGGAAACTTCTGTTGTCGTGTAAAAGGTTTTTTATGGCTGTCCAGGCCTCATAGGCAGTTGTGGTATTGGTGATGATGGTATGAAGAAGATCATTGGAGATCGTACTATAAATCCATTGTAAAACAATGGCGTCAAGACGATCCCAATCATCGAGTGGTTTAGAGGAGGTTTCGGCAGAGGAAGCTTCGGCTGGGAGAGGTCTCGGCAATAAGTGGTCATGAACCATTAAGGCTTTACAATGTTTGAAGAGTGTTGCCCAGGAAGAATATTGTGAGGACTCGATTTCAAGAGTTATGGGAATAAAATTCTTGATGTTTGAAACGGTTGTGGCTGGATGAAGTTTTGATTCAACGATGATGGTGGGTCTAGTAATAGAGGAGGCGGCTAGGGAAGACATTGTCGATCAAGAGGAGAACAATGAAAGTAGAAAACAAACAAAGAAGTGTCGATCAACAGAAGAGCGACGGCTGCAGAAAAATAAAGGAGTCAACAAAAAAATCGAAGGAAAAGGAGGAGAGGGTAGGGTTTAGGGTATCTGGACTCTTGATACCATGACAGAATATGAACCTTGCCTCCTCTCTATTCATGAACATGTATTTATAATTACATATGGGATCTCTGTTTTAGGATAGAGATGATTAGTCTTGGAATGGAATCACAAGCAAGGCACGTGGAAAAGGCCGCGAGGAGTATAAAATGAATATCTCACGTTTGTTGACTTTTCAATGTCGCATACATATTTCCCATCATCTTTAAACGTAATAATTTTTTTGTGCATTGTTATTTTTCAAGATAAATGCACCAAAATTATGAGTATTTTAATTTAATATGAGTATAGTCTTACTATATAATACATAAAAGTTGCGTGTTCATTGGGTTTTTTTAATTGATCGTCTTTGTGTTCGTACATTTCTGTCCTTTCTATTTTTATTTTTTTGCCCATCTTTTAACACTGCCCATGGTGTTTATAGTAAGTTGTCGTTGCATTTTTTATACACATGTGTGATTTTAAACTAGTGTCAATTGTGTTTTAGTATGTTGTCCATGTACTTTTTAGTCTGTCATTCACTATGCTTTGTCCGCTATCTATGGTGCCCATTGTGTTTTTAGTTTGTTGTCAATTGTGTTTTTAGTCTATTTTTCATTTTGTATGTTATACTAGGTGTTTTAAATAAGTTGTCCATTGTGTTTTTAGTTTGCTGTATATTTGCGTTTTTAGTCTCCTATAAATTGTGTTTTTAATTTGATGGCCTGGGTTTTCAATTTTTTAAAGTATAAATATACTATGCTCATATTAAAGATAAAAGATGTTCGCTTTGTATGGTATAATGTTTTTAAAAAATGACGTATTAAAAAATTAAGGACGTCTAAAAGCAATAAAGAAACTTACACGTTTCTTGGTATGTGAGTGAAAAGTTAATAGACAAAATCGTCCTTGAGGTTTGGTCAGTTTTGCTACATCAGTCCAAAATCAAAAGTTTTTACATCTAAGTCCTTCTGTTTTACATTTTGTTGCCAAATTCGTCCATAAGACTAACCCAGTTAAATATTGTCATTAAGTTGAGGGGTATTTATGACTTTTTACATGCCCATTTATTTTTTAATAAGTGGGATCCACCTCCGACCTTCCTATACCTCTTCTCTTCTTATAAAACCCTCCCCTTTTACACAAACATATACCACACACTTACTGCAACTAGAGAGAGGGAAGGGGAAACAGAGAGGAGGAGACCGAAGAGTCTCCAGATGGCCGACGGTGCGCGGTGGAGCTCCGAAACCGGCTCCCAAACAAGACCCTCACCACCATCACCTCATCTATAATAGAAGCTAGAGAGAGAGAGAGGAGCTCGAAGAGAGAGAGAGAGAGAGAGAGAAAGAAGCAGGGGATAAATGATCACCGGCCGAGACACCCAGCCGGCCGGATCTATTAATGAAGAAAGAAGCAACGGCGATGGTGGTTTCAATGGGAAGGATTGGTGGGTTCAGAGCGTGCACAGATGTTGGGGGATTGATCTGGGTTATGGATGTCGATGGTGGTTATGGTGGTTTTAATAGTAGTGTCGACTGTCGAGCACCTGTGAATGGTGCTAGAGATATCATTCAATAGTGAAAGTAAAGACCCAACCTATCTCTTTTCTTTTTGTTAATAATCGTTGGTCGTTCAGCCTTGGGTATCGAAGGTGAATGATGACGGGTATGATGGGAAATAGTCATGGTGATGTTGTCGATGGTGGACAGGAGTAGTCGGTGGTGGTTAATGTTTGTTGGGTGACAACCGGAATACAATTGGTTATGGTGATGGTACACTTGAGGTGGGTTTGGGTGTTGGTGGCAGGCGACGGTGGTGGTGACTAATGGTTGGGTTAGTTTCACACTTATTAAAAAATATTGAAAGTGGTGGTGATTGATGACAACCGAAAGAGTGAGATCGAGAGGTAGAAGAAGGTGGGAGTTGAGTCCCAGTTATTAAAAAATAAATGGGTAGGTAAAAAGTCAGAAAAACTTCCAAACTTAACGACAATATTTATCTGGGTTAGTTTCAGGGACGAATTTGGTAACAAAATGTAAAACAGAAGAACCGAGATGTAAAAAGTTTTGATTTAGACTGATGTAGCAAAATTGACCAAACCTCGGAGACGATTTTGGCTATTAACTCGTGAGTGAAATATGCATTTTCCTTTTGTTCTATTTAAACGCCTCTATCCTTAACCCTTAAACCCATATTTATCTCTCGTGACTTTCTATCCTTCTCAAAATTTTATGCCTTTTTAGACATCACCGTATGTATTACATTAACCATTGAATTATACTGTCCCATTCTTTTGATCATATGTTTGTTACGAAAGCACTACTTTCAAGTTTGGAGGCTACTTGTAGACTAAGTTGTCATTTTTTAACATACTAAGTTGTCATTTAGCTTTTGTAATTTGCTTGATAATATTTTACCATAAAAAGATTAACCACGCTATAATTTTATTTTTTGAAGTTATTAACTACACGATTATAAACTTACAATAATAGATATTAATAATTACCTTTATCGTATTTAATTTTAATTTTAATTTTGAAGTTATTAACTACACCATTATAAACTTACAATAATAGATGTTAATAATTACTTTTATCATATTTTGGGTTGAGCCAAAGGTTTTATTATAGCAGGCCTTCAATTGATGGGTTTTTATGTTTTTTTTGAAAGGCTTAGTTCAGTGGAAATCCTTGTACAACCCTAACCTAGCGATCTCAAGTTCGAATCCCTACCCACACACTGGTGTCCTCCTTGCCTAAGCTCAAACCATCACGGGGAATTTTTTTGTGGTGTGCATGAATCGAACTTGTGACCTACCCCCAGGATGAGTTTTTATGTAATGATAATAAACCGGGTCACTAGTGTCGTCCGTATTCACAGATACTAGTGGCCTTTTTGCCATTGTGTTTACCCGGTCACCCGGGTGATCCGCTTTTTATTGATCGTTGCAAAATAAAAATAAAAATAAAAATAAAAATAAAAATAAATCTTCAAATCAATCGATTAATAAAAGTTTTCAAATTGTAATAAAAGTATACTCCTAGATTGTCCAAATACTTTCAACCAATGTTTTAAAAACCAGTTTATACCAGCCGGTTGAACCGGTTATATCGCTTACTGGTGTCTTGGCCGGCACGAATTAGTCCGGTATTTTAGGAAAACGGTAAAGGATTTGAACCGCCGGTAAATTCCGGTATACCGGTTTATACCGCTATACCGTTACCGGCACAAGGTTAAACTTTGGACTTTATCAGCCGATAGTGATGAGGTAAATAACATGTGTGGTGAGAAAAAGTATGAACCGGTTTCTTAGACACAAAGTTATTTTTATATATGTTACCTATCTTATGTAATTTTAGTATATTTTGATTTGGTAACTAAAATTTCTTATCAAAGATTGTAGAAAACGAAAATGGTTATACTTTTGTTGACGAGGATGACGATGATTATGAATTCTATCTTTTAAGCAATCATAAACTTGATGCATTCAATACTCTAATGGTATAAACCTAGTATACGATTTCATATAAAAAAATTGTTGAAACATAGGGTACTTTTGAATTGTTTTTTTATTATGGATTTACTTTTAAATTATTTTTTATTATGAAATCATGTACTATTGGATTACTTTTTGAATTGAAGTTGTATTTTATAGAATTACATGTTTAGCTAGTCAATCCGGTTGAACCTGTTAGGATTAAGTGGCGCAGCGGAATAACCGATTCACAACGAACACGTAATAATAGACGAGAAAATATAAAGAACGACACACGAACACGAAAATTTTACGTGGTTTGGTTCCAGTGGGGAACCTACGTCCACGGGCTGCAACTAGGGATTTATTATTAAGCTCTGACAACTATTACAATTACATAGACAGGATATATATAGAGACTAACTAGGGTTTTAGGCTTGATGAACAAGAAACCCTAAATGGGCTTCCTAAACATCCAATAAAACAAGCCCAATAGCAATAACTAGCCCAAGGACTTCACACCCAACAATCTCCCACTTGAAGGCCTTGCGATAAACACCAAGTCCGCCAACAAGCACAAGGCAATCTATGTCTTCAGTAATCTGTAAAGTTCAAACACACACATGAACAGAAGTCTTTCAGGTCCAGCTCCCAAGAACAAACCAAACTTCAAACCATGTATCCCCAATCAACCTAGTTACAGCCGGCCAATCATCATCAGTAAACAGAAAGGCCCGTTGAAGCCCCGGATGGCTTCAACCCGGTCTCAAAAGACCCCGTCTTCACATCCTCAATCCCAACTGATTCCTATAGACACAAACCATCAGATACAGGGATTCTCAGAGGAACACTCCCCACTAGCAAAAACTTCTCAGGAGAGATTTCCTTCGGAAACTTGGTCTTCTGAACCTAACGTCGATTTCCAGACGGTGTCGGAACACTTCCTATGCTCCCACTGCTACAAAAATCCCGTACATGTTCAGACCTCCGAACGCTCAAGCTGATTACCTGAAGTCCTAGAGTCCTTTTCTGCAAACTGGACTCGTTTAACTGTCGAATCGGCGAGCCCGACTTTGGCGTTTGTCTTAACAGGGGTGGTCACTTCCCCAAACGGAACAGGCACCATATATAACGACCCCTTCTTGAAACCGCTAGCAACCACGAGATTACCTTTAACGACCTTCCACTTTCCACCACCAAACTTAATGTCCAAACCTTGTTCATCCAAGTGCCCAACAGAGATTAACTTCGTTTCAAGCCTCGGAATAATCCTGACGTCATACAAAGTCCAAGTAGTGCCCCAAGTAGTAACCAGATCCAAATCTCCCATGCCAGTCAAATCAAGAAATTCGTCGTTTCCTAGCCTAACCTTGCCAAAATCGCCCTTTTTAACATTCCGCATGCCATCATTGCTATGGGTAGCATGGAATGATGCACCGAAATCCATGACCAAGGATTCCACACTGCTTTCAACACATAGTATCAAAGCGTCATCCTCAGAATCGCTTACCGCAGCAGTGTTCAATCCACCAGAATTCTTCGATCCTCCATCCGAATTCTTGTTCGGACTTTCATTCCTTTAATGCCCCTTTTCGTTGCAGTCCCAACAACGCACACTTGGACGAGCCCTAGACGAGCTCCTGCCCCGACCTTTGCTGCTCCCACTGTTTCTACTATTCCCCCTTCCCCTGCCAACATGCAACATCTCAGAAGGCAACCCTTTAGTATTCCTGCGGCGAACATCCTCACCCAATACCAAATCCCGGATCTTTTCAAATGTTAACCCTTCAGGCCCAACTGAGTTAGTGACTGTTGTCACCGTCCCGGGCCAACTATCAGGCAGTGAAGATAGCAAAATCACAGCTTTGGTCTCATCATCGAATCTCATTCCCACAGACGATAACCTGGACAGAAGAAAATTCAAATTATTTATGTGCTCGGTCACTGAGCTTCCCTCTTTCATTCTCATCGTGAACAACTCTCTCATCAAGAACACTTTATTAGCTACAGACGGTTTTTCATACATATTCGACAGAGCCAACATCATACCACGAGCCGTGGTTTCAGACATGATGTTAAATGCAACGCTCCTCGTCAACGACAATGTAATAACACCTCTAGCTTTCTTGTCCTTGGCATTCCACAGAGCTTCGTCAGCTTTATCCATCTTCTCCGGTTTTTCTTCCAGTACCATATCCAAGTCTTTTTGACCTAACAATGCATCTATCTGCATTTTCCACCAACTAAAATCCGAACCGTCAAACTTTTCAATCACCAATTTTCCGTCTTCATCCATAATGACAAACGAAAAATAAGATCAAAGTAACCCGGTTCCAAGTTGATAATAACCGGTCAAAAACTGACAAACAAACCAATCCCAAACAACCCGACCAATAACCCGAAAACTTGAACACCCAAAACCCGAACAACAACCCAAACAAACCTTTATCAAAAAACAAGAACGAGTGAACCTGTCTCTCCTGATCGTGGCTAAATGGTTGTAAACGGCACGTTCCCAGCAACGTCACAATTAGCGGCGTCGATTCAATTGGTCTAACCTGGTACTAATCGATCAGCTTGTCAAAAAAGAATAAAAATAAAACAATGATGTTAATGTGTATCACAGGAACCAATAAAAGAACAAAACAAATGTTGCTTTGAATTGTTCCACAAGATCGTTGGTGGTAGTATAGGTATAAATCAACTTGTGAGCTATTAAACCTTATCTAATTCAACCCCACCCACACTCTTGTATTAGCCTAAGATTAATCCCTTCGTAAACTCCAAATAAAATTTGTTGAATGGAGCACAACCCCACAAAAACATGAACCTTTTTTTTTTATTCTTTGATCGCAAGACAGAAAAAAAAAATTGAAACCTTTCCTTGATCGATTTTGAACTGAAAATCCGGCGGCTCTCAAGGGTTATCACAAACCCTAACCTTCAATCTTCAAAATAGAATAAACACCTCTGCGAATCGTTACGTGAATCCAACGAGCCGTAGCTCTGATACCACTTAATCCTAACAGAACCGTCCGATACAGCGCGGTTCAACCGGTTGAACCAGTTTTTAGTCCAATCCGGTATGGTTAAAACACCGGTTTTTAAAACATTGCTTTCAAGTTATTTCCCCTTAATTTGTTAAGGAATAAATATTTTTGCGGTAATATAAAAATACTAGCTGATTACCTCGGGAGGGTCCTGGGGTTGAAAAATCTATTTTTACGTTATAACCTATTGCAAATGGCTCAAGTTAACTAACCACAAAATCTCTCAATCATTGCATGTTCATAGTATTCTAATCAGTAATAACTCATATTCCTTTATCTAAAACCTAATCAGTAATCATCTAAAGAATCACTTATGTAAGCTGCAACTATTAAAAAATTCATCACATCTCTCTAATTTCTCACATTCTAATGGCTCTTATAATTCCTAACCTAATCAACTAAACAAACACTTTTTTTTTGACCGGCCAAACACCCACTGAGCGCCCCCCAGTGGCCATAGACAAGGGCTCAACTGGCCCACTCCAGACCCAGAGGGCATTTGAAAAATCCTAGTGCGGGAAACCCCAAGACTCGAACACTTAAGTTGGAAGTTGTAATCATTGCATCTCACTATGCCACGTGGCATAATCAATAGATGGTTGAGGCCACCATTGAACGCCACGTCAGCAACTATCAATTCTTTCCGGGAGCGTCCCGGGGTTGAAAAATATAACATTCTAATAATACTAATACTAATAGTAATAATTATTACTCTTGTATTAAATAAATAAAAAAAATAACCTTGCTATAAGGTGACACCATGTATTCCAGTGTTGCGCGATTCTTTCTCCTAACTTCTCTTGATGAAGTATACCTAGTAAAATTCCAATGATAACATGGCGATTGGGCTGATTTTCAACATCGTAGATAAGAACCTGGTTTAAAAGAAAAAACATGATTAATGAATAACATGAACACTTTGTGTGTTTTTTCCTGTATGAACGAAACCCCACAAAAAATAGTAGATTTTTATCCGTTCTTTATATAGGACTATGGTACTCGTTGGAAAGATAATAAAATGCTTGTTAATTTGGTGTAATTTTTTTCTTTAAAAAATCCCGTATATAAAAGATATAAACATTTAAAAATTATGAGAGGAAACATGAGAGAGAAAATTTTAAATTTATTTTTAAATTATTTTTTTCTAAAATAACTCAATTTAATTTAGGGTTTTATGTTTATCTTTTTTTTTTAATTTACGTTTTCTTTTATATATATATAGATAGATTTACATTATTTAACTTGACCATTGTATATAGGACGAAAATTTGGATATACCGATAATCGATGCCGAGGAGGTTGTTTGTTAGGTATCAATTCAGTACTCAATATGGTCGGTAACTCTGTTTTCAATAAATTCTACATCTATCTATATATATAAAAGAAAACGTATATGCTGACGTGACGTGCAATGGAGGCCTCAATCTTCCCTTGAGAGTGCCACGTGACATCATAATTAAAAGATTTTAGTGTTTTTGAACTATTTCCTTTTTTAATTAAAAAAAAAGATAAATATAAAACCTTAAATTAAATTGAGTTATTTTAGGAAAAAAAGATTTTAAAAATAAATTTAAAATTTTCTCTCTCATGTTTCCTCCCATAATTTTTAAACGTTTATATCTTTTATATACGAGATTTTTTGAAGAAAAAAATTACACCAAATTAACGAGCGTTTTATTATCTTTCCAACGAGTACCATAGTCCTATATAAAAATCGTAGAAAAATCGACTATTTTTGTGGGGTTTCGTTCATACAGGAAAAAAACACACAAAGTGTTCATGTTATTCATTAATCATGTTTTTTCTTTTAAACCTGGTTCTTATCTACGATGTTGAAAATCAGCCCAATCGCCATGTTATCATTGGAATTTTACTAGGTATACTTCGTCAAGAGAAGTTAGGAGAAAGAATCGCGCAACACTGCAACACATGGTGTCACCTTATAGCAAGGTTATTTTTTTATTTATTTAATTACAAGAGTAATAATTATTACTATTAGTATTAGTATTATTAGAATGGTTATATTTTTCAACCCCAGGACGCTCCCGAAAAGAATTGATAGTTGCTTACGTGGCGTTCAATGGTGGCCTCAACCATCTCTTGATTATGCCACGTGGCATAATGAGATGCAATGATTACAACTTCCAACTTAAGTGTTTGTTTAGTTGATTAGGTTAGGAATTATTAGAGCCATTAGAATGTGAGAAATTAGAGAGATGTGATGAGTTTTTTAATAGTTGCAGCTTACTTAAGTGATTCTTTAGATGATTACTGATTAGGTTTTAGATTAGGGAATATGAGTTATTACTGATTAGAATAATATGAACATGTAATGATTGAGAGATTTTTGTGGTTAGTTAACTTGAGCCATTTGCAATAGGTTATCACGTAAAATTAGATTTTTCAACCCCGGGACCCTCCCGGGGTAATCAGCTAGTCATATAATGTTTGAGAACAAAAATCTAAACACAACTACGTATTTAATTCATGGGGAAAGATCTTGTACAAACTGTTTTTTTGATAAGTACTGTGAGAATCAAATGAGAGTTTTTTTTTTCGAAATTTTTTTTCCCACATTGTTAAACATGTATTATAGTATTGAGAACTAAAAAAAAATAAAATAGGTGTAGAGTAATTACATAATTACTCTAGTTTAAACTAGTGTATTTGCTTTAATGATGTAATTACATTAAAAAAAATTTAATTTTTTTTTGTATTATTCATCTAGAAAGTATGTTTAAGCACATGAGAAAAAAAAATCTAAAAAAAATAAAATTTGTTTACCCCCTTTGATTCTCACAGTTTTTACCGAAAAACACTTTGTATTTGATCTTTACTCTTTAATTCATAAGGTCAAGTTATCCTACACAGTGTAACAAAAATGAGAAGGTTGAGCCAAAGAAAATGAGGACACAAAAAAAAACACAATAGATCATGAAATATGACACAATGAGCCACAAACTATAATATAATTCTGAAGAAAAAAGACACAATAAATCGCAAAAATGACATAATGATGAAAATAAGAAAAGACACAATACTACATAATAGATAAAAGACACAATGATATAACGTAAATTCTAAAAACTACAAGCTAAAAATCCAAAAAAAGGAAAACCTAAAACCTAAGATCGTAGGATTCGATAAGACGGTTCCAAAGTCACTTGAAATGAGTTCAATCGGAGTCCGTTTGATATCCATCCTATAACTTTCTATTTTTTTCACTATGTATTTGATCCTAACCCCTTTTTATAATACTCTGTCTAGGGTAAAATGATATGTTAGATGAACACTCAATACAAGACTAAATTTCTTAGCTGTTAAAAAAGAAATTAGACGATTGTTAATACAAAATCGGTATGTCATTACCCAATTCTCTCTCTCTTATTGCATCATCAAAAATTATCTCTTTGAAAAGTATTACAAAAAAATAAATTAAGCGACTATTTTTTTACTACAAATTTACGATCTTAGTATACCAAACAGTTCACTCGGAAATCTGAATATGATCCAACTTTCTAAACTGATGGTTTTTAAAATTATTTGGGTCGCCCTTGGGGTGTAACACAATAACAATACATATCATGTTGTGTGGCAAAAATAATATTACAACATGTGTTATGGGTGTGAAAGAGAGGCGTGTAAAGATGAGGTGTGATACCTCGAGAGAGCAGGGAACACTACACTCCCTCTAACCCCTCTCTATTTAATTTAAAAAAAAATAAGTGAATGGTGAATGACCGGCATTACTGTAACATAGGTTTGGGGGGGGGGGGGGGGTGTCACACCACGACAATGGCGGAAACACGTGGCGCGACGGTTCAAAAGCATAAAGTCAAGGTTATTGCTAAACACAAGTAATTTAAGAAAATGGGTCATTTATTATGACGTCAAATCTTGTTCAAATATTACACAAAAGTAAATTGTTTTTAAGATAATCATAGAGGTTTCTCATATATATCCCAAATGCCTTGGGAAATAAAAGTGAAACCCCGCAAAAGTTTGACGCCGCATTGGAGGATTCCTTGACCCAGTTTGCCCGGTTCTCCTTCATCTAGTTACCTGAAAGATATGTTTAAAAGTTTCGTCAATATAAAATATATTGGTGAGTTCACAGGTTTTTAGTTTCCAAACTTGATTACTTGGGAAATACCATGTTATGACAATATATAGGAGTTGCAAATTCCTATAAATCTACTTGAGACTATAATCAAACCAAGACGTATAAATAAATATGCCCCGCTCCAAGTCGTTACTCGGTTTCCCACGACTTAAGTTCAGAATATATGCACCCCAGGCATAACCTAATGCATAATCGACGCTATCGATTAGGGGTGGGCCTTGTCAGGCACCAATAGTACTATTCAATATTCCTCCGGTTTCATTTCCCTGAATAAATGATTATAGAGGCGAGGACTCAACCCCGAGTGGCGGTCACATCTCAAGTAATAAATCCGTCAAACATTTTCCCTAACATATCTTTCCCCCGGAAAACGTAAAAATAGTTTAAAATGGGGCCGTGAAACTCACCTGAAACTCTGTCTGGATTACTAGGCGGATAGCAAAGATGGTCTCGCACCTACAATCGTCCTAGACGTATAAGTCACTATTCCTATAGTGCATGTGCCTTGGCAAGTTGTACACCCAACTCCCGACCACAAGTTATTCCAAATCCCGTTTAATTAAGCGCGTATCCTAGGTTTCGTTGGCGTTACATTACCCTTTGTGTTACAAGTTATATATTACTCTTGTTAATATTTCCTTAACTTGTATCTTATTATCATCGGCTCGACGTCACTTAACATATAATTATTTTCCCATTTAAATAATTATACTTAAGATCGCATCGCTCGATATAATATATATTTCCACACTCGACCCGACTCACTTTGCCGCATATTTGTTTTCCCATTTAAACAAATATACTAAGGTCTTGTCGTTCGATGGTATATTCTTAACGTCCAATTCAACTCACCATACCGTATATTTATTTTCCCATTCAAATAAATATACTAGGATCTCGTTGGTACGGCATACACATATATATATATCTTTGTCTTCTCGTCGCGGCTTTCCTTCCCACATATCTACTTTCCCATTAAGTAGATATACTAGAATTTTGCCGAGACGAGCGTACATATATATACATGTGTAATTTTTCTTGTTAAGTATATACGTTTGTTTAACGTCTCATTTGTTTACGTCATGCGTTTCTCCCACGAATAATTCCTCCAACACTTAGGAAAGTGTTTATTAGTTTTCACCCAATGTATATATATATATATATTTTACTTCTTAAAATATATATTTTTCTTATCTTGCCGCAATGGCATTTTTCTCATGATTTGTCCGTGTACGGTTCGTTAACGCGTCTTAGTTCGATATCTTAACTCGATTAGTTAATTTTTCCAAGTTTTTCCCAACATGTATTTTATAGAAATATTATCCATATTTCTTCCTCTTTTCACATGTTACTTGGATGGTTTAAAATACTTATGTATTTTTAACCCAACTTGTTAACTTAACTACAAAAATGTTTCCAACACTTTTATATTCCCATTTATATAAAAGTATTCATTTTTGTATAAGTTTCTCAAGTTTGTTTAATATTTTTATAAAATCTCTATTTTATAAAAATCCTTATGTTAAAACCCTCTATATTTTTATAACTTTCAAAAATACACTTTTATACAAAATACCCAAGTATATCTACTAGTATTTACAAAAATCATCCTTAGAATTTATTACTTACATTTTTGACACCAAACTTTCCATACTTGTATTTTTGGACTAATAGTTTCTAAAATATCCATTTTAGTCCTCTAACTTTCAAAGTTACAACTTTAGTCCCTTAACTTCCAAAAGTTGCATTTTTCCACTCTAACTTCCAAAGTTAACATTTTTCACTCAAAATAGTAGACTTTGAAGATTCAACTTTTTATTGGTAAGTTATTTTTGTATCAAAACACTTTTGTTAGTCTTGTATTCCATATGGAAGACTACTTGTATGTGTGTTTTATGGATTTGTCCATTTTAACAAAATATCATTCATCTAAGTAAGCTAACTTTAATTTTTCATCTTCTTTATTTATGAACTTTTAGCATGTTCCACCATATATTATACCATGTATGATCATAATAAGATGATTTAAAGTCACTTTTAACATATTCAAGTTCATTCCACAATCTTAACCAAAACATCATCCTACTTAGTTTTAAATGTAAACTTTATGCATTTTCAAGATTATTACATTATCATCATCAAATCCATGGTTTATTTTCATATCTTTAATCATCCATTTTACACATGTAAAACCTATTAAAGATTATGTTCAAAACCACCTTTTAAACCCTTCATGTACAACTTGCTTCTAAGAACACACACATGAATAATAATAATCAAAAACAAGGTTAAGAAGCTTACTACTAGCACAAGGCTAGGGAAGACAAAACCTTTGATTTTGAGAGGGGTTTAGTGTGTTCTTCCTTAATGGTTAAGCTCCAAGCTTGAAACACACAATAGGGGTTTGGATGATGGATTGTTTTAAGTGTTTTGGAGATGTAAAAACTTGTAAGAATGAGGTATGGGGGAGGTGCAAAACCCACGGCCAAATGGAGAAGAAGAAGAAGAGTTGTTTTGCTTTGATATCCAATCTCTAACACATGTTATATAAAGCCTTATCACATGTAATCATTCCAAAGATTCAAGAAATCTTATGGAGGATTGAGTTGTGTACTTGGGATTTTGGTGAAAATATGATATGTGTGTGTGTGATTATTGCCGTGTATGTATGTATGTATGGGTAAGATTGCTTGCAAATCTTGATTAAATCTTATGATCTCTCATGATCTTTATATAAGACCTCACACATGCAAGTGTACACTAGTGTAATGATATGTTTAGGTTGTGTCTTGGATCCTAGTGGCCCTTGGCCGAAAATTTGAAAAAGGGGGGACAAGGATTGCATGCTTTTTGTACTTGTGTTTTTCTTACACATTTGTCTTATGCATATGCATGCTTTTAGCTAAGTATAGGTTATTATTATTACTAATACAAGACATGGATATAACAAGGCCATAAGGCCGGCCCCCAAGTGGGTTTAAGTGGGGTCCACAACTTCAAATATTTACCCATTGTTTGTTATGTTTAATCCCCCGTCGTTCGGGTGTCGTTCGGGTATTTTTCGGGTTTTAATCACGCGTTATCCGGACATTAAAAATACCTTTAATAACCCTTAAATATAGTCTAATTTAAGCGTTGATTGGTTATTTAGGCCTTTGCCGGGTGAAATTATGAGTTATACGCGTATCGGGTGCGGTACGCGCATTTTATTCGTTACCGGGAGATTTGTACAAGACGTTTTCGTTTATGGTTTTGGAGTTCCAAAACTCATTATATTTCATGAAAATACCCTTTATTTTATATCCTGGGTGTCCGGGATCCTTTTCGTTTATTTAATTATTACCGGGTAATTGCCAACGTCCATACCGGATAGCTTATTTACACATGATCCAATCATGCTTTACCATTAAACGTATGCATTCCTATGCACTATTTGGAAATTGCTATCCCCTAAGGCCTTGATAATTAAATCACACATAATTGCATTTAATTACGTTAATCATATATTAATTAATTTGTACGGAATTACCTTATTTTTGCCGGTTGTTACATTCTCCCCCCGTTAAAAGAATTCCGTCCCGGAATTCACTTCGAGTTCTCCGGTACAGGTGTCTTCTCGAATAGGGCGGGGTATTTTTGCTTCATCCGGTCCAGCCTTTCCCACGTGAACTCCGGTCCACGCTTGGCATTCCAGCGCACTTTGACCAATCTGATCTTGCTGCGCCTTAGTTTTTGGACCTTCCAATCAGTTACCTCGATTGGTTCTTCAACAAAATGTAACCTGTCGTCAATCTGGATTTCGTCTGCTGGAATGATGAGAGTTTCGTCGGATAGGCACTTTTTCAAATTTGACACATGAAATGTGTCGTGTATTCCACTAAGCTCTTGAGGCAACTTGAGCTTGTATGCCACTGTGCCTACCCTGGACAAGACTTCGAACGGTCCAATATATCGCGGGTTCAGTTTTCCGCGCTTTCCAAAGCGCGCGACACCTTTCCAAGGTGACACTTTCAGTAGGACCCTGTCTCCGACTTGAAACTCTAAAGGCTTTCGCCTCATATCAGCATAGCTTTTCTGGCGGTCCCGGGCCGCTTTGAGGCGTTCCTTTATCAAAAAGACCTTATCCGTGGTCTCTTGGACAATTTCGGGCCCGGTGAGTTGTTTTTCTCCAACTTTCGCCCAACATAATGGCGATCGGCACTTGCGTCCATATAGAGCTTCAAACGGTGCGGCTTGAATGCTCGTATGATAACTGTTGTTATAAGAAAATTCTACCAATGGCAAGTGCGTATCCCAATTACCTCCGAAATCAATCGCGCATGCCCGTAACATATCTTCCAATGTCTGGATGGTTCGTTCACTTTGACCATCCGTTTGGGGGTGATATACGGTGCTCATGTCGAGGCGAGTACCGAGGGCTTCGTTCAAACTTTCCCAAAATCTGGAAGTGAAACGACTATCTCGATCGGAGATGATAGAAACAGGTACGCCGTGTTTAGATACCACTTCCTTAATGTACAAACGGGTCAGTTTCTCCAACCTGTCCGTTTCGCGTATCGGGAGGAAGTGTGCAGATTTCGTCAATCGATCTACGATTACCCAGATCATGTCATGGCCGCTTGTTGTCTTAGGTAACTTGGTAATGAAATCCATGGTGATTCGTTCCCATTTCCATTCCGGTATTTCCGGTTGCTGGAGTAAACCGGAAGGTTTCTGGTGCTCAGCCTTGACCTTTGCGCAAGTCAAACATCGCGCAACGTAGGCTGCTATATCTCTTTTGAAATTCGGCCACCAATAAAGTTCCTTCAGATCGTGGAACATCTTGTCTGCACCAGGGTGAACCGAATATCTAGAACTGTGAGCTTCGGCCAATACTAGCTCACGCAATCCACCATATACTGGAACCCATATTCTATTCATGAAATACAGTGTCTGGTCCGCTTTTGGTTCCAGTGAATCAACCATCTTTCGTAACCTTTCACCTTTGACATTCTCGGGTTTAAGGGCGTTAACTTGAGCTTCACGAATTCGTTCAGTCATATTCGTGTGGATAGTCAGACCCAAAGCTCGGACACGCAATGGTTTAACCCGTTCCTTGCGACTCAAGGCGTCAGCTACGACGTTCGCCTTACCGGGATGGTACTTAATTTCACAATCGTAATCGTTTAATAATTCAACCCATCGCCGTTGTCGCATGTTTAAATCCTTCTGATCAAAGATGTGTTGCAAACTCTTGTGATCAGTGAAAATCGTGCACTTGGTTCCGTACAAATAGTGCCTCCATATCTTGAGAGCGAACACCACTGCACCTAATTCCAAGTCGTGTGTAGTGTAGTTCTTCTCATGGATTTTCAGTTTCCTGGAAGCATAAGCTATTACTTTTTCTCGCTGCATTAAAACACAACCCAGGCCTTGATGCGAGGCATCACAGTAAACCACAAAATCTTCCGTACCGTCTGGAAGTGACAGTATCGGAGCGCCACATAACTTGTCTTTTAACAATTGGAATGCTGCCTCTTGCTTTTCCGTCCACTCAAATTTCTTATCCTTTTGGGTTAGCATGGTTAAAGCTTGTGCTATTTTTGAAAAGTTCTCGATGAACCTTCTGTAATAACCCGCGAGGCCTAGAAATTGTCGTACTTCGGTAGGAGTTCGAGGGGCTTCCCAATTTTTAATTGCCTCGATCTTGGCGGGATCGACGTGTATGCCCTTCTCGTTTACCACGTGGCCTAAAAAGTGAACTTCTCGAATCCAAAAGTCACACTTCGAGAATTTAGCGTAGAGCTTCTCTTTGCGTAATACTTCAAGGATTAACCGAAGGTGATTCTCGTGGTCTTCTTTCGTGCGTGAATAGATCAAAATATCGTCAATGAAGACTATGACGAATTTATCCAGGTATGGCTTACACACGCGGTTCATTAAGTCCATGAAGACCGCTGGTGCGTTGGTTAAGCCGAACGGCATTACCAAAAATTCATAGTGTCCATACCGGGTTCTGAAGGCCGTTTTTGGTATATCTTCTTCTTGTATACGCAACTGGTGGTATCCTGACCTCAAATCGATCTTGGAGTAATAGCTGGAACCTTGGAGCTGATCAAATAAATCGTCGATCCTGGGGAGAGGATAGCGATTCTTGATGGTTAGCTTGTTCAGCTCTCGATAGTCGATGCACATGCGAAATGTGCCATCCTTCTTCTTCACAAATAAGACGGGAGCTCCCCAAGGTGAGAAACTCGGTCTTATAAAACCTTTGTCCAATAATTCTTGTAGCTGGCTGGACAGTTCCTGCATCTCTGATGGAGCTAGGCGGTATGGCGATCGTGCCACAGGAGCTGCTCCGGGAACGAGATCGATGCGGAACTCGACTTGTCGAGGTGGCGGCAACCCCGGCAAATCTTCTGGAAATACATCCGGAAAATCTCTGGCGACTGGAATGTCTTCCAACTTTCGCTCGTCGGCCTTCTTGTCCACTACGTGTGCCAAGAATGCGACAAGCCCTTTTCTTAGACACTTACGAGCCTTCATGCTCGAAATAATCCTTAGTGGCGTCCCGTGTCTTTCCCCTTGAATTGAGAGAGTTTCACCGCTTGCGAGGGGAACTTGAATAACTTTATCGTTGCAAACCACAATGGCACGGTGCGCGGACAACCAGTCCATGCCGACAACGATGTCAAAACTTCCCAATACAACCGGCAATAGATCAATCCCAAACTCGTGCCCACAGAGTTCTAACTTACAATCTTTTGCTACCTCTCTCGTTTCAATAGTTTTACCATTAGCCAGTTCTATAGAGTAGGGTGTATCTAGTTTGCTAGTTTTTAATCCAAGTAGTCTTTTAAACTCAATGGATACGAAGCTAAAGTCAGCACCGGTATCAAATAATACAGAGGCATAATGACCATTAAGGGGAAACGTACCAGTGACCACATTGGGGTCTTGTCGTGCATCACCGGCTCCAATCACAAATGCCCGGCCGCGGGCCTGATTGTTGGTCTTGGGGCAATCCTTCTTCCAATGATCTAACGACCCGCATGCAAAGCATGGTCTAGCCCCTCCATTTTTCGGTGCTCCAGAACGGCATTCTTCAGTCTTGTGCCCCGTGCGGTGGCACTTCCCACAAGTTAACCCATTGTTTCTTCCCTGATTTCCCTGTTTGTTACCATTACCACGTCCCGTGGCGACATATCCCTTTCCCTTCTTGTTCGAGCTACCCGACGCTCGGTCCCTTTTTCCTTCATCCCGTTTTCTTTTCCCAAACCTCGGCTTGTTACCCTGGTCGTTCGTCACAACAGCTGAGTTTGATCCCTGATTCTTGGCCTCCACACTGCTTGCTTCAGAAATTTTTAATCCCGAAACTTGTCGGATCAGTGTACCCATGCGTATAGCATCTTCGGTGAGACTGAGCGCAAGATCAATGGCTGCGCGCATGGTCGTAGGTTTAGAAGCAGTGACCATGCTGCGTATTTGCGGTGCTAGGCCGAACAAATAACGCTCAATTTTGTTGTTCTCAGGGGTGACCAATCGCGGCACTAATCTGGCAAGATCGTGGAATCGAGACGTGTAGCCAGTAACGTCCGCTCCCATCATAGTGAGGTTCCAAAACTCAGTTTCCAATTTCTGTACCTCGCTCGCCGGACGGTACTCAGCAATCATCAGTTCCTTCAGTTCCGCCCACGACAGGGAGTAAGCAGTGTCATCACCCAAAGACTGCACTTGACCATTCCACCATGTCAGTGCTTGGTCCAAGAACAAATTGGTGGAGTACATAACCGACTGACGTGGGGTACACCCACTGATACGAATAACTGTCTCGGTCTTTTCAAACCATTTGACTAGGCCAACTGATCCTTCCGTGCCGTTGAAATTGAGCGGCTTGCAGTCGAGGAAGGCTTTGAAAGTGCAGCCACGCTCTCGCGAGGCCGTTTCTGCATTAATAAAGTTGTATGTTATTACGGGATAGGAGTTTTAGGATATTCTCCCATTGCTTTATCAATTACTTTCAACTTCTTACCAGTGGGGGAGGTTTCTTGTCGGTCACTTCCAGTCAGATCACGTGACCTTTCGGAGCGAGCAGCTTCGTGCTCCGCGATCGCGCGAGCTATGCGTTCAGAAATCATGGTCTCGAGTTCGGCCGGTGTTGCGGGCAGTCCGTCTGCTCCGCTATTGCTTCTCGTGGCCGGTGCCATTTCTCTTCAATAATGATTATCAAAGGTTAATTTGGCAAACATTTATACAATATAAAGCATAAATAACAAACCAGAATATGAACACAATAATCAATACCATGTCATCACACAACATACCAACACATCATACAGAAATAAATAGTAATCAACACATCATCACCACACAATACACAAACCACAACATATGGAGTAAGCAATAATAATCATAGACAACAACATATTTCACCATAATAATAAGATTTTTCATTAATTTCAATAATACTAGTACAATGCTTGTTCATAATACAAAATGGAGAATACATTTCTCATACAATACATTGTTTTTGAAATAAATAAAACATCATATCATGTGCCGTAATATCCGTACGGCTAGGCAAAATGCAGACGAGTGTCATGACCCGTGCTGTACTACCATACTGCTGCTACTATGTACATAAGTCGGTGGTTCTTCTGTGCATCCCCGATACATCCTACTGTGGCGGTGGTGGCGGATACTGGTACTGCGGCGCATGCGTACTGATCGTCATGCTGATCGTCATGATGCGCTCGTACAAGAAATGTCGATGCGCAAAGTGCGCATCCCCCGTAATACCGCACTGAGCGTCCAGGCTCAGTAACTCCTCCGCGTAATGTGCCAAAGCATCGCGTGCATCTATCATCCTCGTCCACATCAGACGAGTCTGATGCTCTACCTGTGTTACGGTGCGCTGCACCGTGTCAGCGAGAGTCTGAAAGTCCCGCTCTAGAGTGATGGCAGTGGACCATGCTGGTCCAGTGAAGGGTGTCATCCTAGGTGGCTGGGATTGTCCGGGTATATCTGGGTGTGTGGATGGGAATGGCCCAAAGGGGGCTGGTATCGGTATGTGCGGTAGTAATGGGGTGAAACCTGGTGGTCTGAGGGTAAAGTGGGGTGGCATCATATAAGGGTCCCCTGCACCTAGAGGATATGGTGCAGGTGTCATGCTGGGAAAGGTGGGAATCGGTATAGTCATGGCTACTGGGGGTGGTGGCATAGGCTCGGCTAGTGGGGCTACTAGAGGCTCCGAAACAGTGGCCCACTCTGGAGTGGATACCACAACAGTGGGGGTAGGAGGGCTCGCGGTGGCAAAGGCTGCCATGCCTGCCCTGCGTAGCTCAGAGCTATCGGCGGGGCTACCCTCGAGTATATGTGCTGCTGGTCCCTCCTGAGGTGCGGGCTCGAGTGGTGCTGGTGGGGCTATGGGATCAGCAGGTGCGTCCTCTAACATTGGAGCCACTGGCTCCTCCTGAACAGCTGGAATCTCGGGTACCAGCATGTGCTCTACCGAAGCTACGGACTCGTCGTCAGAGTCATCAGATATCCACCCGTTCCTCCCACGGGAGATCGGCATGAGTCTCATGCCTGGAGGAATGTGGATGTGGGGTAAGGGTGCTGGCTCATGCTCCACGTGAGCCTGTCGGTCGAATGGAGACTCTACTGTCTCCGACTGGGCTGGGATCGGCCGGGACGGTCTGGCACAGCCCTCAGGGAAGTCCCTGATAGCTCGGATGGGGCGTGGGGCTAACGGTGCGGCCGGTACAATGGGTAGCGGCGCGTCGACCACGGCGGGTGCCCAATCAGGATCCGTCTCGTCCGAGTCGTCCTCTGAACCTCCGGCGGCGTTCATCTCCACGTCTTCGTCCTCTGCGTCAAGTACTACCAGCTCGACTGGCTCAGGCGGTGGCGCAGGGATGATCTGAATGCTGCTATCGATACTGGGCGCTATACTACCAGCGTCCGACATCCTGGCAAAAGAACCGTACATGTATATATATGAATTAATTTAAATTAGATAGTTAAGGCGTACGTTATCAGTATCCTTTCTAACCTCTAATACTACGTTAATGTATAACGATACCCCTGGCTAGCTTGGTCGGAATCTCCTCATGCCCAATGCTTTCTTGAAAAATTACTTTAGTGTCTTTCTATATTTTTCTTTTGAAAACTTTATCTTTTTGAACCAAATCCGGTTATAGTCTAGTTTTTAAAGAAAATACTCTAGTTCGCTATAACCTTGGCTCTGATACCACCTTCTATCACACCACGACAATGGCGGAAACACGTGGCGCGACGGTTCAAAAGCATAAAGTCAAGGTTATTGCTAAACACAAGTAATTTAAGAAAATGGGTCATTTATTATGACGTCAAATCTTGTTCAAATATTACACAAAAGTAAATTGTTTTTAAGATAATCATAGAGGTTTCTCATATATATCCCAAATGCCTTGGGAAATAAAAGTGAAACCCCGCAAAAGTTTGACGCCGCATTGGAGGATTCCTTGACCCAGTTTGCCCGGTTCTCCTTCATCTAGTTACCTGAAAGATATGTTTAAAAGTTTCGTCAATATAAAATATATTGGTGAGTTCACAGGTTTTTAGTTTCCAAACTTGATTACTTGGGAAATACCATGTTATGACAATATATAGGAGTTGCAAATTCCTATAAATCTACTTGAGACTATAATCAAACCAAGACGTATAAATAAATATGCCCCGCTCCAAGTCGTTACTCGGTTTCCCACGACTTAAGTTCAGAATATATGCACCCCAGGCATAACCTAATGCATAATCGACGCTATCGATTAGGGGTGGGCCTTGTCAGGCACCAATAGTACTATTCAATATTCCTCCGGTTTCATTTCCCTGAATAAATGATTATAGAGGCGAGGACTCAACCCCGAGTGGCGGTCACATCTCAAGTAATAAATCCGTCAAACATTTTCCCTAACATATCTTTCCCCCGGAAAACGTAAAAATAGTTTAAAATGGGGCCGTGAAACTCACCTGAAACTCTGTCTGGATTACTAGGCGGATAGCAAAGATGGTCTCGCACCTACAATCGTCCTAGACGTATAAGTCACTATTCCTATAGTGCATGTGCCTTGGCAAGTTGTACACCCAACTCCCGACCACAAGTTATTCCAAATCCCGTTTAATTAAGCGCGTATCCTAGGTTTCGTTGGCGTTACATTACCCTTTGTGTTACAAGTTATATATTACTCTTGTTAATATTTCCTTAACTTGTATCTTATTATCATCGGCTCGACGTCACTTAACATATAATTATTTTCCCATTTAAATAATTATACTTAAGATCGCATCGCTCGATATAATATATATTTCCACAATCGACCCGACTCACTTTGCCGCACATTTGTTTTCCCATTTAAACAAATATACTAAGGTCTTGTCGTTCGATGGTATATTCTTAACGTCCAATTCAACTCACCATACCGTATATTTATTTTCCCATTCAAATAAATACACTAGGATCTCGTTGGTACGGCATACACATATATATATCTTTGTCTTCTCGTCGCGGCTTTCCTTCCCACATATCTACTTTCCCATTAAGTAGATATACTGGAATTTTGCCGAGACGAGCGTACATATATATACATGTGTAATTTTTCTTGTTAAGTATATACGTTTGTTTAACGTCTCATTTGTTTACGTCATGCGTTTCTTCCACGAATAATTCCTCCAACACTTAGGAAAGTGTTTATTAGTTTTCACCCAATGTATATATATATATTTTACTTCTTAAAATATATATTTTTCTTATCTTGCCGCAATGGCATTTTTCTCATGATTTGTCCGTGTACGGTTCGTTAACGCGTCTTAGTTCGATATCTTAACTCGATTAGTTAATTTTTCCAAGTTTTTCCCAACATGTATTTTATAGAAATATTATCCATATTTCTTCCTCTTTTCACATGTTACTTGGATGGTTTAAAATACTTATGTATTTTTAACCCAACTTGTTAACTTAACTACAAAAATGTTTCCAACACTTTTATATTCCCATTTATATAAAAGTATTCATTTTTGTATAAGTTTCTCAAGTTTGTTTAATATTTTTATAAAATCTCTATTTTATAAAAATCCTTATGTTAAAACCCTCTATATTTTTATAACTTTCAAAAATACACTTTTATACAAAATACCCAAGTATATCTACTAGTATTTACAAAAATCATCCTTAGAATTTATTACTTACATTTTTGACACCAAACTTTCCATACTTGTATTTTTGGACTAATAGTTTCTAAAATATCCATTTTAGTCCTCTAACTTTCAAAGTTACAACTTTAGTCCCTTAACTTCCAAAAGTTGCATTTTTCCACTCTAACTTCCAAAGTTAACATTTTTCACTCAAAATAGTAGACTTTGAAGATTCAACTTTTTATTGGTAAGTTATTTTTGTATCAAAACACTTTTGTTAGTCTTGTATTCCATATGGAAGACTACTTGTATGTGTGTTTTATGGATTTGTCCATTTTAACAAAATATCATTCATCTAAGTAAGCTAACTTTAATTTTTCATCTTCTTTATTTATGAACTTTTAGCATGTTCCACCATATATTATACCATGTATGATCATAATAAGATGATTTAAAGTCACTTTTAACATATTCAAGTTCATTCCACAATCTTAACCAAAACATCATCCTACTTAGTTTTAAATGTAAACTTTATGCATTTTCAAGATTATTACATTATCATCATCAAATCCATGGTTTATTTTCATATCTTTAATCATCCATTTTACACATGTAAAACCTATTAAAGATTATGTTCAAAACCACCTTTTAAACCCTTCATGTACAACTTGCTTCTAAGAACACACACATGAATAATAATAATAAAAAACAAGGTTAAGAAGCTTACTACTAGCACAAGGCTAGGGAAGACAAAACCTTTGATTTTGAGAGGGGTTTAGTGTGTTCTTCCTTAATGGTTAAGCTCCAAGCTTGAAACACACAATAGGGGTTTGGATGATGGATTGTTTTAAGTGTTTTGGAGATGTAAAAACTTGTAAGAATGAGGTATGGGGGTGGTGCAAAACCCACGGCCAAATGGAGAAGAAGAAGAAGAAGAGTTGTTTTGCTTTGATATCCAATCTCTAACACATGTTATATAAAGCCTTATCACATGTAATCATTCCAAAGATTCAAGAAATCTTATGGAGGATTGAGTTGTGTACTTGGGATTTTGGTGAAAATATGATATGTGTGTGTGTGATTATTGCCGTGTATGTATGTATGTATGGGTAAGATTGCTTGCAAATCTTGATTAAATCTTATGATCTCTCATGATCTTTATATAAGACCTCACACATGCAAGTGTACACTAGTGTAATGATATGTTTAGGTTGTGTCTTGGATCCTAGTGGCCCTTGGCCGAAAATTTGAAAAAGGGGGGACAAGGATTGCATGCTTTTTGTACTTGTGTTTTTCTTACACATTTGTCTTATGCATATGCATGCTTTTAGCTAAGTATAGGTTATTATTATTACTAATACAAGACATGGATATAACAAGGCCATAAGGCCGGCCCCCAAGTGGGTTTAAGTGGGGTCCACAACTTCAAATATTTACCCATTGTTTGTTATGTTTAATCCCCCGTCGTTCGGGTGTCGTTCGGGTATTTTTCGGGTTTTAATCACGCGTTATCTGGACATTAAAAATACCTTTAATAACCCTTAAATATAGTCTAATTTAAGCGTTGATTGGTTATTTAGGCCTTTGCCGGGTGAAATTATGAGTTATACGCGTATCGGGTGCGGTACGCGCATTTTATTCGTTACCGGGAGATTTGTACAAGACGTTTTCGTTTATGGTTTTGGAGTTCCAAAACTCATTATATTTCATGAAAATACCCTTTATTTTATATCCTGGGTGTCCGGGATCCTTTTCGTTTATTTAATTATTACCGGGTAATTGCCAACGTCCATACCGGATAGCTTATTTACACATGATCCAATCATGCTTTACCATTAAACGTATGCATTCCTATGCACTATTTGGAAATTGCTATCCCCTAAGGCCTTGATAATTAAATCACACATAATTGCATTTAATTACGTTAATCATATATTAATTAATTTGTACGGAATTACCTTATTTTTGCCGGTTGTTACAGGGGGGGAGGGGGTTGTCTGTAGAAGAGGTTAGGGGATCCTACAACAGTGTAAACTTACTAGTATTCTGTCTGAAAATTTAATACGTATTGTGACTTTCGCCCACCCCGAAAATTCTGTTCAAGCTTCGTCACTATTTATCAGCAAAACATATAACTTGTTTGATAAATAAGATCTTTGATTGTTGGTCTTTTTTGTTGTTTCGTATCTTTACGTAACAATTGAAAGGAGAAAGAATAATAACTTTTACCAATGAGAGGAGAAAGAATGACATCCTTCAAATTATCTATTATCTATTATCTATAATCTATAATTTATAATCTATAATCTATAATCTATAACTATATATAAAAGAATTGCACTATGATGACATGGCATTCAATGAGGCAACCCTCCACCCTTTGAATGTGCCATGTGGCATTATGTGGTGCATTCTTTTTTATTTTTTTTATTTTCTTTTTTTAAATAAAATTAAATCACATAAAACCCTACCTATCATCATATATAATCTTCATCTTCTCACCCCAAACCCTAAAATTCTTAAAACTCCTCTCTGGCACCAAGGTAAATCCCACGATTCTTAATTCATGTTTTATTATTGTTATCAATCCATTGTTTTATTAATTATGATGATGGTCAGATAGATTTGGAACTCTTATTTTATTAGAATAATATATATTATCCAAAACTTTTTGGTGCTTCTGTTGTTTTTTTTTTTTTTGGGTTGTTTGTTTAACAATTAATTACTTAGAATTCCTTCAATTTATTCATTTGATAAACTCTTCTTTTACTAGCGGTGGTTTTGCATGTTGTAAACAGGGAGAGAATGAGGATGTAGGTTATGAATTAAAGGGTTTTTTTATTAGTCTAAAAGAAATCTTTAAAGTGTATATGATTTGTACATGATGCATTGATGGTTGTACGATGGTTATAGATAGATAGCTACCCTCTACAATCTACCCTGCAAACAAGGGGCACATCTCACGATATGTATCATTTAATTTATAGCTCTCCTAGGTAACATACTTCGATCTTTAACTGGTTTAGTTAATTTGATCTGATCTAATCATATGTGGGATGGTTGGAGTTGGCTAAGGACTAGGTGATTATTTGTTTAATTTGATACTTTTTTTTATTTATTTTTGTTTTTGATTCGTTAAGCTCTTTTAGTTTCTTTCTTCGCATATGTGAAGTGGGCTAGGTTAATAAGCTATTAGTGTTTTTCAGGTTTTGTCTTCTGTGTCGTATATGCAGTTTCCTTACCAGTGGTTGTGAGACTTGGTACAGAGATGTGAAAAGTTTTTGAATGCTTACAACTTCTAACTTAAATGATTGTTTAGTTGATTAGGTTAGGAATTATAGGAGTCATTAGAATGTGAGAGATTAACGAGATGTGATGAGTTTTTGAATAGTTGCAGCTTACTTAAGTGATTGTTTAGCTGATTATTTATTAGGTTTTAGGTTAAGGAATATGAGTTATTACTGATTAAAATACTATGGACATGCAGTGATTGAGAGATTCTGTGATTAGTTAACTTGAGCCATTTGCAATAGGTTTATCACGTCATATTAGATTTTTTCAACCCCGGGACGCATATATATATATATATATATATATATATATATATTGCAAAGCTAGATATCCTACATGTCATAATATTATGCAATCTCTCTTTTGAGATGTGCCATATAGGATTTGATGTGGCAACTCTAGACTAATTAAAAAAAAGTAATAAATATAGTTTAACCTAATCTATTATAATTACTAAATTTAAATTGAGTTATTTAAGGAAAAAAGAATTTAAAAACGAATTTAAATTTTTCTCTCTTATGTTTCATCCCATAATTTTTAAACGTTAATATCTTTTATATACGAGATTTTTTAAAGAAAAAAATTATACCAAATTAACGAGCGTTTTATTAACTTTCCAACGAGTACCATAGTGTTATATATAAAACGGAGAAAAAGCGACTATTTTTTGTGGGGTTTCGTTCATACAGGAAAAAAAAAACACAAAGTGTTCAGGTTATTCATTAATCATGTTTTTTCTTTTAAACCAGGTTCTTATCTACGATTTTGAAATTCAGCCCAATCGCCATGCTTTCATTAGAATTTTACTCTTCTAAAGATGCATATGTATTCTTCATCAAGAGAAGCTAGGAGAAAGAATCGCGCAATACTGCAACACATGGTGTCACCTTATAGCAAGGTTATTTTTTTATTTATGTAGTTACAAGTGCAATAATTATTACTATTAGTATTAGTATTATTAGAATTGTTATATTTTTCAATCCCGGGACACTCCCGGGATAAAAGCTAGTTAATATATATAAAAGAATTGATAGTTGCTGATGTGGCGTTCAATGGTGGTCTCAAACCCTCCTTGAATGTGCCACGTGGCATAATATGGTGCAAGTATTTCTTTTTTATTTTTTAATTAAATTAATAAATATATAACCCTAACTCATCTCTTTTCCTTCTTATTCCATTCTTCCTCAAAACCCTAGCCACCATCTCATTATTTTTCTCCTTCTCTACATATCTTCCCTGCATTCTTTTTTTTTTTATCGTCTATTGAATAAAATATTATGACAATGATTTCAAGTCATAAAAGTGCTTTAAGGAGAAGACGAAGGAAGCTGTTATTATGTCTAAACTTGGCTAGATGAGATATTATTATTTTTTGTTTAGTTTCGCTGGTTTGAATTCTATTTTTTTTTTTTTGTTTGGGTTTGGATATGTTCAATTAGCATTGATAGAATAGAGAAGAGAGCTCTGGTTAGGTGTTTTTGCTTATGGATATTGAAAATCATTATGTGATGTTGTTCTGATCTGGTTTTTGAATTGGTTTTGAATTGTTATTGAATTATTGTTAACTTAAGTGATTCTTTAGATGATTAGGTTTAATGTTAGGTTAGTTTTAAGGTTATAGGAGTGATTAGAATGCCATAAACATGCAGTGATTAAATGCGAGGGATCAGAGAGATGTAATCACTGCATGTTTATTGAATCCTAATCACTCCTATAATTCCTAATCTAAAACCTAATCGACTAAACAATCACTTAATTAAGTAAGTTGCAACAGTTCAAAAACTTAGCACATGATTCATATCTCTCTATTCTCTCACATTCAATAATTGTATGTTTATAGTATTCTAACCACTCCCACATTCCCTCACCTATAACCTAATCAACTAAACAATCACTACACTAAGTTGCAACAGTTAGAGAGGTGTGATAAGTTTTTGAGTGGTTGTAACTTGCATCTTAATTGATTATTTAGTTGATTAGGTTAGGAATTATAGGAGTCATTAGAATGTGAGAGATTGAAGAAATGTGATGGGTTTTCGAATAGTTGCAGCTTACTTAAGTGATTGTTTAGCTGATTAGTGATTAGGTTTTAGGTTAGGGAATATAGGAGTTATTACTAATTAGAATACATTGGACATGTAGTGATTGAGTGTGAAGAGTGGAGAGATGTGATTATGTTTATGTAGTTTAAGACTTTGAGTAGATCTTTGTCAGCAATAAGTTTGAATTCAACTATATTGATGTTAAATAACTGTAAGTAAATGACTATTGGTAACTGGTAAGTTGAATTTTGGTTCATGATGTTTGAATTAGAAGTTTTTTATAGTTTGTTGGTTGTTGAGGGTTGACAGTATGCGTAGAAAAGTATTGCCAACTATGGATGATTATGAGTTTTAGAGTTTTTGTTAGACTTATTGAGATAGTAAGAAAAAAAATACATTGGACGTCCTAAATTCTAATATTTGCTATATTTGAATTAAAATCTGTCTATTCGTTTGAATGTTGAGAGAGGTACAAAGTGAAATTTTAATTTAACTAAGATTGATTATGTTTAAGTTATTTACTATTTTCATTTGTTTACTAACATCATGTGGAGGTATAAAATTGAGTGAATTGGATAAGCTGGGTAACATGTTAAAATGATAATGTTTATATGGGTTGGGTTGATTTAAGAATTTCAATGAAGTTATTTATTAGGTTTTATGCATTAAACAATAGGACACTTTAGAATTTTGCTTATTATTTATCAGTCAATGGAATACTTAATGGTGTGATAGCTCAGAACTTACATTCAAATGTATCCAAATATGATTGTGATTTGTGTAGAGGTTGACCTTATTAATTATGTAAGTTCTGTTGACAAATGACAAAGAGTGTTGCATTGCATGAATGTCCTGTGGTTGAATGTTAATCCGCATGACTGAGTTTACGTTTGATATGTTTTCTTCTTTTATCATTTTTTATTAAGTCATATTAGTTTTTTCAACCCCGGGACCTTCCCGGGGTAATCAGCTAGTGCACCTATAAAAAAGTCATTTTCTATGTTTATCCAAAGAATCATATAAAAAGTCATTTTCTGGAACGAATATGCGTAATGCGTTCATAAAATTCAAATAAAATGTATTGTTACGGGGGACAAAGGAGCAAAATGCAATTACTAATATGGGTTAGAATTAGGGGTGGCAATTATTGACACGATCTGAAAACCGACTCGAACCTGACACGAAAAAAACAGATTTGGGTCAATTAACACGACCTGTTTAAAAAACGGATCATGTTCAGGTCGACCCGTATTAATAATGGGTCGGGTTTGGGTTGACGCATATATAAAATGGGTTAATCCGTTAACCCGTTTAAGTATTTAGAAAAAAAAAATCTATTATATTTTTGTTCTTCTTTTTTCATTTCTATTTACATGGTTAGTTATAATTGTGTTATTTTTGACACAATATACTATTTATTTGTCACACTTATATACTCACCATTAAACATTTTAATAACCCGTTTACAACCTAACAACCTGCTTATAACTCATGAACATATATGACTCATTTAAAAATATGGATTAAACGGGTCGTTTTTGGGTTGACCCAGATTTTATGTGGGTCGGGTTAGGATTGAAATATTTGACACGAATAATAATATGAGTCGGGTTCGGGTTGCACATTTCAACCCATCAACCCGTAAACCCGTCAACCCATCAACCCGACACGATTTACACCCCTAGTTAGAATCAAATACGCATGTAATTTTTTCTAGGAATTGTGAGAAGGATTGTGATCTATTGATCATTTGATCTTATATTTGAATGGTTGAAATTAGTTTGTTGGAAAAAAATAAATAAAATTAAATTAGAGTAAGGGCATAAAAGAAAAACCACATTTGTTGATTTTTTTCTCTTCACATGCAAGACACATGTCAATTTCCCGCATCATTTTAAAACGTCTATAACTTTTCATACGATATTCAATCTTTAAAAAAAAAATCACCATATTAACGAGCGTTTTTTAATCTTCAAAATGAGTAAGTTGAAAAAAAAATATGTGTTAACTGGGTTTTTTTTTCTTCATTGTGTATTCTGCTCATTCACTGCATTATAGTATGCACGTGCGCGTTACAAATATGCTCATTGTGTTTTTTAGCCAACACATGATTTAAATTTATCCATTGTATTTTTAGTATATTTTCCATTGTGTTTTACTCATTTTTCTTGCATGTGACTTGACATATAACAGATAAATTTATTTTGTTTTGCTTGAGTATAATATGTTTGTAAAGATGATGAATGATATGTTAGTAATGAAGCAATTTCTACTAGTGGTGAATTTAGGAATGATTTTTACATGGTATCTTTCGTAGATTTTCACTGATTTTTACTAATTTTTTAACTTTTTTAATTAAAATTTTCAATTTTTTCCAAATCAAGAGAGTTTTGGGGAAACCCAAAACCCCCTTAAATCCGACACTGATTTCTACAAGGGGTAATGCCGTTCTTTAGGTTCAAGTAATATTTAAGGTTGATCGAACCACGTGTTATCTCTTAAATTTGTGTAGGTTTAGAAGCAAATAAAATATGGTTTACCAGTTTTTATCCTGGGAGCGTCCCGGGTTAAAAAAATATAACAATTCTAATAATTCTAATACTAATAGTAATAATTATTATTCTTGTAATTAAATAAATAAAAAATAACCTTGCTATAAGGTGACACCATGTGTTGCAGTGTTGCGCGATTCTTTCTCCTAGCTTCTCTTGATGAAGTGTATCTATGCATCTTTAAAAGAGTAAAATTCCAATGAAAGCGTGGCGATTGGGCTGAATTTCAACATCGTAGATAAGAACCTGGTTTAAAAGAAAAAACACTATTAATGAATAACCTGAACACTTTGTGTTTTTTTTCCTGTATGAACGAAACCCCACAAAAAATAGTCGTTTTTTTCTCCGTTTTTTATATAGCACTATGGTACTCGTTGGAAAGATAATAAAACGATCGTTAATTTGGTGTAATTTTTTTCTTTAAAAAATCTCGTATATAAAAGATATTAACGTTTAAAAATTATGAACAAGAAAATAAGAGAATAAAATTTAAATTTGTTTTTAAATTCTTTTTTCCTAAAATAACTCAATTTAAATTTAGTGGATTAAGTTTTATATTATTATTTATTTATTTTTTATTTGCCACATGGCATGACACATGGCACACTAAAAGAGGAGAATGCCTCCTTGAATGCCATGTCATTAAAATGGCTTTCTTAGGCCTTCATTAAATGACACCTCATCAATCTTCAATTCTTTTATTATAAGTTATAGATTATAGATTATAGATTACTAGCTGATTACCCCGGGAGGGTCCCGCGGTTGAAAAATCTAATTTTACGTGATAACCTATTGCAAATGGCTTAAGTTAACTAACCACAAAATATCTCAATCATTGCATGTTCATAGTATTCTAATTAGTAATAACTCATATTCCCTAATCTAAAACCTAATCAGTAATCATCTAAAGAATCACTTATGTAAGCTGCAACTATTAAAAAACTCATCACATCTCTCTAATTTCTCACATTCTAATGGCTCTTATAATTGCTAACCTAATAAACTAAACAAACACTTAAGTTGGAAGTTGTAATCATTGCATCTCATTATGCCACGTGGCATAATCAAGAGATGGTTAAGGCCACCATTGAACGCCACGTCAGCAACTATCAATTCTTTCCGGAGCGTCCCGGGGTTGAAAAATATAACCATTCTAATAATACTAATACTAATAGTAATAATTATTACTCTTGTAATTAAATAAATAAAAAAATAACCTTGCTATAAGGTGACACCATGTGTTGCAGTGTTGCGCGATTCTTTCTCCTAACTTCTCTTGATGAAGTATACCTAGTAAAATTCCAATGATAACATGGCGATTGGGCTGATTTTCAACATCGTAGATAAGAATCTGGTTTAAAAGAAAAAACATGATTAATGAATAACATGAACACTTTGTGTGTTTTTTTCCTGTATGAACGAAACCCCACAAAAAATAGTCGATTTTTCTCAGTTTTTTATATAGGACTATGGTACTCGTTGGAAAGATAATAAAACACTCGTTAATTTGGTGTAATTTTTTTCTTTAAAAAATCCCGTATATAAAAGATATAAACGTTTAAAAATTATGGGAGAAAACATGAGAGAGAAAATTTTAAATTTATTTTTAAATTCTTTTGTTCTAAAATAACTCAATTTAATTTAGGGTTTTATGTTTATCTTTTTTTTTAATTAAAAAAGGAAATAGTTCAAAAACACTAAAATCTTTTAATTGTGATGCCACGTGGCACTCTCAAAGAGAGGTTGAGGCCTCCATTGCACGTCACGTCAGCATATACGTTTTCTTTTTATATATATAGATAGACTAGATTATATCCCGGGAGCGTCCCGGGTTGAGAAATCTAATTTGAAATATCAATTTTACACCTGAAATAGACTGATGCGTTTTACAATTACATGTAGGAAAGCTTCAGATAGCACTTAACCTAAAACAATTAACAATGTATCTTCAATATTAGTGCATAACCTTAAACAATGTATAACTCTAATATTAAAACCAACCACACAAAAAAATAGTCGTTTTTTCTCCGTTTTTTATATAGCACTATGGTACCCGTTGAAAAGATAATAAAACGCTCGTTAATTTGGTGTAATTTTTTTCTTTAAAAAATCTCGTGTATAAAAGATATTAACGTTTAAAATTTATGGGAGGAAACATCAGAGATAAAAATCTAATTTTGTTTTTAAATTTTAAATTATTATTTTTATAACATAAAGGCCTTGCCACATGGGATGACACATGGCACACTCAATATAAAGAATACCCTCTTTGAATGTCATGTCATTAAAATGACTTTGGTTTATTATATGTATAGATAACACGTAAAACGGAGCATAGACTATTAGTAACACTAATTTAATCATTACGATTGCAAATAGTAAAAATCTATATCTATCTATCTATATCTATATCTATATCTATATCTATATCTATATCTATATCTATATATATAATAAACCAAAGCATTTATAATGACATGTCATAATATTATGCAATCTCTCTTTTGAGAGATGCCACATAGGATGTGATGTGGCAACTCTAAACCAATTAAAAAAAAGGAATAAATATGGTTTAAATATGATTTAACATAATCTATTAAATATCTAATCTACTAAATATAAATATTAAAACTTTATTATTTTCTCTCTCAAGTTTCTTCTCATAACTTTTAAATGTTAATATCTTTTATATACGGGATTTTTTAAAGAAAATAACAACAAATTAACGAGTGTTTTATTATCTTTCCAACGAGTACCATAGTGAAATATAAAAAACGGAGAAAAAAAACGACTATTTTTTGTAACCCGACAGATATTGTGTCAGGTTAGGAATTAGTTTAAAAAATATTGTGGGTTTGAGTCGGGCCTGGGATTAGGTAATACCCGACCCAATTACCTTTTTTTATATTAGAATATGATAACTTATGGCAGAGATTTGTTTAAAAATAATAATAATAATAATAATAATAATATTCATTAATCATATATTGGCAGATGCCATTTTTATAGTTTAGATACTTCTAATTTTATTCACTTACTTAGATTTCTCAACCCGGGACGCTCCCGGGGTATAAACTAGTATTGTAATAATATATTAGAAAGTTAAATAAGGCACGTAAGAGCAAAATTGTAAAATTAGTTGCCATTGTTAATTTGTTTCATCGCCATTATCCCAAGTGACTTTTATATGTTAGTTTTAAGAGAAAAAAGATATACCATAAAATTTAGAAATTTATTGTTGGTTTGGTTTTAGTATGTATGATTGCTATATTTGTTTTTAACTAGTATTTTTACTCGTCGCGTTGTAAAAAAGAAAAAAAAATACAACTTTATTAAAGTAAAGGGCCAAATGTTAATCATATTTAACATTAATGGATATAAATAAAAATTAGTCACTAAAAGACAAAAAGTTCATTATTCTTAAGCACCCTTAATTGTTATTAGAACGTGTAGTGGTGGCATTATAATGGCGATATAACCCTCATAGCGCCGGGGAACATCCCCCCTCCCCGGGCGCTATGGGGACGTTTTCGTTTTGAGGGTTATACCCATAATGAAAGTTGTGCAATTTGGGAATCGTGAATTGTGTCGGGGCATGTGATGATCATGCATGCTCTTGACCGTTGAACGGTCGATTGAATTAAAAAAAAGACTGAATTACAAGTTTTGTCCTTTAACTTTGTACCCTTTTTCAACGAATGTCCTTTAACTTCAAAGTTGATTGGTTTTGTCCTTTAGCTATTAAAATCTTGCACGTTATGTCCTTTAGTGCTAACTCAGTTACTTTTTGTCGTTAAATTACATCACGTGCAAGGCACATGAGGGCACAACAGTAAAATCATCACCCCCCCCCCCCCCTTTATTTCCCCCCTATTATAACACAAGAACCCTAATTTCCCAATTGCTATCTGAAGATCGAAGCTAGGGTTCCAAATCCTCAAAATCAAAATGGTTTATTGTCGATGTGGAAGGGAAGCAGTCATCCTCACATCATGGACCAATAAAAACCCAGGTCGACGATTCTATGCTTGTAATCAGGTAAGTTATTCTGATGACAAACGGGTTGATTCGTGAAGTACCTTGATTTTTGAGATTAACAGGTTGATTCGTTGTTGTTAGGGACGAAAATGTGGATTCATTGGCTGGGTTGAGAAAAACAGATGTCAAACTTGCACAGAAACTATTCCAGGTTTGATTAGGGCTAAGAACCAGTTGGAGTCAACGAATCAGGAGCTTGAAGTGTCAAACAAGGTTCTCGAGCAAAAATTGACAGACAGTGAAGCTAAAAGGAAGATTATGAAAAAGGTGTTGCTTATCAGTTGGATCTGTTTTGTGTCTTATATGATCTTCAGTTAGTGTAATGGTCTAATGTAATGTATTAATGTTGTTAGTGTGTAATGTATCTGGTTTGTATAATGTAATTGTGGTTTTGATGTATAAAAAGTGCAAAAAATGCACAGTTAGTTGGATAATTTATTTTGTATTTGACCCATTTTGAAATTGTTGTTTTGTAAACATAAATGGACCATTACAAATGACCAAATGCATGTTTTGTTTTGACCCATTTAAGAACAAACACCAACTGACCATTACAACTGATTACAAGCTTGACCAAATGTCCACCAATATGTTATGTTTTTGTGGACATTTTGACCCATTACAACTGATTACAACCTTGACCCATTACAAACATATGACTGCAAACCATGAGACTGCATTTTCCTTCAAACTGCAAATCAGATACTTGACCCATTACAAACATATGACCAAAATACCCATACAAACATATGACCAAACATATGAGACTGCAAATCAGAAACATATGACTGCAAACATATAAGACAGCATTAAAATAACACATACCTGACCATATGACCAAAATACCCATACAAACATATGACCAAACATATGAGACTGCAAATCAGAAACATATGACTGCAAACATATAAGACAGCATTAAAATAACACATACCTGACCCATTACAAACATATGACCAAAATACCCATACATAAGGTTTGTTACATAGAACAACCAACCAAAATACAAACCAGTTTGTTCAAAACCTACATAATAACCATAGTTTAAACCAAAATACCAAAGTTTCATAACCTACATAATAAACATGCATTAACACAACCAACTAAGCTTTTGCAGCCTTCTTCCCTTTCTTATCTTTAACCTGAGCCTTCCCCTTGCATGTCTTGTCTTTAACCTGGGCCTTCCCCTTGCATGTCCTAGAATTGTGTCCCTGGTCCCCACATTTGCCACAGGTCATGTGAGTGTTCTTCCTTGACAACTTTCCAGTCAACTTCATGTCATCCAATTCAACATCAGACCTCTTTCTTGCCTTCTTTGGTCTTCCAACTTGGACATGATGTTTTGGAGGTACAATAAGTGTCTGAGCTGGATTCTTGGGCCACATATCCCTTCCATTGATAGGATTGACCTTGAATGAGTACACTGACTTCCACCTATACATTGTGTATATTGGATCAACCCAGCTTTCCAAAGCTCCTACCCTTCCACCATTAGCAGCCTTGACCCAAATTGAAGCCACAGCATGTCTGCATGGCATACCTGATAACAATAACATGCAATTTATTATACTAACAGAAAATGCATACACAGTCAAACAAAACAAATTAATTTCAATGACATACCAGTTATTTCCTATCCTCTGCAACTACATGTCCTCTTAGCCAAATTGACAACCCTTGCATGATTTGGTTTACCACTAACCTCATATTGATCTCCCCCATTCCATTGAACATAGTAGTGTGTAGCATCCTTCTTGATTTCTTCAAACTGTTCAGTGGCCCATGGTGTCAACAATCCATCACATCTTTCAATCACACCCAACACAGTCACAATCCTCCTCATTAAGTATTCTCTTATATATTCAAGGGCAGATATAATGGGCTTGTCTCTAGCTTCAATTATCTTCCCATTATACACTTCACACATGTTGTTCAGCAACATGTCACTTACTGCCCTTCCTGTAATATAACACATTAAGTGGTAATTAGTAGATATCATACATTAAAGGCTAACAAATTAAGTAGAATGACATACCAGTGAAGTGTGACCTGGACCAATGTAAAGGTAGGATCTTTGATAACCACAAATGGGCCTGCTTATTGAATGCTTTCAAGTTATTCATTGCAGTGGTAAACTCAGGAACTGTTGTGGCTGCTGCACATTTCCATAACATATCTTTATACAGTTTCCCTCTCCAAGATCCCTTCATATTTTCATGGATATGTCTAAGACAATATCTATGTTCTACTAATGGAAACATCTTTGAAACAGCAGGAAGGATCCCCTTCTGTCTATCACTAATGAATGTGAAATTTGAGTTTCTATCTAGATCTAAGTCATCAGCCAACAGTTCTAAAAACCAAGTCCAAGAACTAAGTGTTTCTGCCTCAACAATTGCATAACATACAGGATACAAACCATTATTGCAATCTACACCTACAGCAGTTAACATCTGACCTGGGAAGGGGCCTTTCATGAATGCACCATCAAGACCTAAGAACCTTCTACCTAGTGCCTTAAATCCTTCTTTTAAAGGTGCCAAACATACATACATTCTTCTAAACTGTCTGGTTGGGCTATCTGGATCTGGGGATGGTTCAACATCAATCTTGACTGTGCTTCCTGGATTCTTGTCTAGAATTTCACTCCCATAATCCCTAAGTAGAGAGTATTGTTCTGCATAGTCTCCTTCAAGGTGCTTCTTAGCCCTAATCTTAGCCCTGTATGCTTTCATTCTTGAAACCACAAGTTGGTACTTTCTTTGAAACTGTTCTTGTACTGCTCTAACAGGGATATCTGGGTTCTCTTCTATCTGCTCTAACATTTCTTGAGATAAGAACTTAGATGTACAAGCATAGATCTTTCTTGTTTGAAGACAGGTGTGGTTGGTGTTTAAAGTTCTGACCACCCAAGATTCTGTGTCCTTGTCTTTTGAAACCAGGATGGTCCAAGGGCATTGATATAAATGTGGATTTGTCCTTTTGCCCCTCCCACCTACATTGACTGTTTCACCTGTCTTTTTTGGTCCCTGTGGTTTTTTCTTTTTAACATCAGGCCCCTTAACTTCTGTTTTATTAACACTTGGCCCCTTAACTTGGCTTTTATCTTTTGTTTCTTTCAATTTAGTGGCCACCTTTTCAGCCCTCTGTTTGGGTTGGCTAGCAATGTGGACACCAGTGTCATCAACATCAAAATCTGGCTGTGAACCTTGACAAACTGCCCTGACCCTTTCATTATCATCTTTAATAACCTTGATAACCCTTCTAGTTTCCACAACATGCTTCTTTATTAGCTGCTTTGCTTCCTGCTTGGTTCCAAATATATGGCCAACAGCAAAGTTAGATAGATTCTCACTTGCCCTTCTGAGTTTATGCAAATGTTTCTTCCTTATGCTTGTCTCATTATCATCTGATTCAGACCCACTATCAAACCTTTCATTGTCAATGACATCCAATTCTGAGTCACCCTTTGGTTCATTTGATAAGTTGTCCTCAACTTCTGGATCAATATGCATCCTATAATCAGACATGTCCACATCAGGTTCATCAATAGTGTTGTCAGCATCCACAATATAATCACTGTCACTATCATCCTCATCCATCTCTTCAGCCTTGTTTACTTCTTCAACATCATCAGTGTTGACTGTGTCACTACCATCCTCATCCATCTCTTCAGCCTTGTTTTTTTCTTCAACATTATCAGTTTTGATTGTGTCATCAACATTCTCTTCAAACAAGTGATCATTAACCTGGCTAAACATGTCATGAACCTTACTTGACTCTTGACTGGCCCTCATAAAACCTTCATGAATGCCACTCTGTTCCCCTCTGTTCTCCAAATTTAGATTGTCCTCAACTTGGCTAAACATTAGCTTTGAGGGCACAAGTGCATATGGGCCAGGTTCATCAATTTCCTCTATTGTAAGAGTAGATTTGCACTTTGTTGGTGATAAAAGCAGTTCTTTAATGTTAGTTAACCCATGTGTAACATAAACATCTATGAACTTATGCATTTCAATATGCTTAGCCAAATCCCGACAATCCTGATCACTACTTAGATCCTGAAGACCATTATCTAAATTTTTTCCAGGATATAAATATATGTAATACATTGCGTGAGTTCCATTATATCCCAACAAATCCATCATCAGACCCACCTCGTGAATAGAAAACTGATCAATATCTATCAAGTCCACATATTCAACCTTACCTGCCACATATCTACGGCCTGGAGGAGATGTTAGCCTACCACTATAATGCAAGATAATGGTGAACAGATTCGGATAACAATCTGCATAATGTAAATAATCAACATCAATAATCAACATTATAAACAATAAAACCCTAAATTTTTAGGGTTTTCAGTCGTAAAAAAAATTAAACTTTACCATATATCTCTATAACGTCTTCATCCGTCATAGATTCTCGAATAACCCAGCCTTCTTCCAGTTCATCGTTCGCTACTCTGACCATTGTGTTGAATTCCAATTTTGAGAAACGTAAAGGGTGGATTGTGAGTAGATGGTCTGATATAAGTGTTGTTCGTGTTATAATAGGGGGAAATAAAAGGGGGGGTGATGATTTTACTGTTGTGCCCTCGTGTGCCTTGCACGTGATGTAATTTAACGACAAACAGTAACTGAGTTAGCACTAAAGGACATAACGTGCAAGATTTTAATAGCTAAAGGACAAAACCAATCAACTTTGAAGTTAAAGGACATCCGTTGAAAAAGGGTACAAAGTTAAAGGACAAAACTTGTAATTCAGTCTAAAAAAATAATAACTCAACTTTATTTATATACATGTATACTTTACAAAACTCATCCATAACCATCACCAAAGAGAACTTGAAGAAGAAGACACACACAAAGCAAACCAAAACACTCTTTCTACTCTCTACACACACAATCAAACACAAAGATGTATCCTTTCGGTCGAGGTGGTTTCGGGTTCGGTTCTCAATCTATTACTGGTGAGAACACCCAACTCATAGCTCCGGGTTCGGGTTCAAACCAAGCATGTTTTATGCACCTGTTAAACCAACCCATGGGTTGGGAATGTATAACTTCAACATGGGAGGTGGTTTTAGCTCATCACAAGTGTTTGGGTCTTCACAGATGTTCAGGTCATCAAAGGCTTGGCAAGACCCACTATCAGTTCCGGAGACACAGGAGCCGGTGCCGGAGCAACAGCCCGAGCGACCAACCGGGCGACAAAGACGGACGCACAGAAAGAAAGAGACCGAAACCCGAGCAAAACAAACCGTACAACCATGGGATGACGAGGAGTTGTTCGCGTTAGCCCGAGCGTGGGTTGACGTTTCGGTGAATCCCATTGTTTGTAAGATATATATTTTTTGTTATATTATATTTTTTTTACATATATTTTTTTTAAACGCACACTTATATATTTTTTTTTGTTTGGTTTTTTTTTAGCGAACTATCAATTCAAAGAGGAGTTTTGGAAAAGAGTCCGAACAATATTTTTTGATCTAGTTGGTAGAGGAGAAAACTACCGGCCCGAGGATTCCATATCGGGCAAGTGGACCGATATCAACAGCAAATGCACCAACTTTCAAGCTGTTTATCAACGCACCCGGTACGGTTGGAAATCTGGCCAAAGCGACGAGAATATTTTGGAGGCGGCTTTGGAAGAATACAAACAACATAATGAGAATTTTTCATACTTGAGGGTTTGGCGGCTGCTAAAAGACTGATCCAAATGATCCAACGTCCGCCCAACAGTTGGAACTTCTTCATCTCGTGGCAGAAATACGAGGCCTTCAAAGAAGTCGAAGACCTCTGACTCGGTTGATCCCGAAACGCCTACATCTGACGCGCGTTTCATCGACCTAAACACCGAAGAAAATGCGTATTTTGCAGGGGAGGAAGGGGCGGATGGGTTACCCCGTCCGCCCGGTCGAAAGGCTGCTCGAGCCGTCCGGGCGGAGTCTTCATCAGGGGTGAACGAGTTAATCCCGGCGTTTGCTGAGATGAACCAACGGCTCCAAGACATACGCGACATCGGGGCTCAGCGTATCCAAGAAAACCGAGAGGTCGTTGAGCTTATGAAGGATCGACAATTTCAACGCGACTTTGATTTTTACACGAAGTCGCACGACCACCTATCCGGCAAAGCCTTGGAAATGTGTTTGAAACAAAAGGCCAAAATCAAGGAAAAATATCTACTATGAGTATTTGTATTTGTTTTTAGTATTTCTATTCTTTTTAGTTTCTAGTTTTTTTAGTATTTTGTAATTTTTTTTAGTGTTTGTAAATTTTTTATTTAATAAAATATTATTAGGTATTTAATATTATTATTTAAATAAGAAAATAATAATTAACCAATGATTATCCAATCATTTATAAAGCCCCATAATACCCATTCCTACTACACCCTCTTTTTCTATAACGCCCATTCTATTACTTTATAATATTTTATTACACATAACGTCACATGACACCCCTCCACTACACATGTCCTTTCAAAAATTACTTCTACTTCTAGAAACGTTGATGGAGAGTGAACTATTCGATTATAACTTTGTGCACAAACAATTTAGTACAATGTGTTTAAGTTATTTAATTCTAGTGGTTCATCCAAACTAGTAAAGTATGTTTAAGCCAATTACATCAATATGTCTAATGTACAAGGTACGATAGTATGTCTAAAGTTTCGATGTGTGATACATAAATGATCTATGCATTACAATGATGTATCCAAACAATTATTTTAGTGTACCTAAAACTAGATACTCTTGCCTAAAGTAGACCTGTTTCATGCTTCATCATTCGTATGAATCACACGTAAAAATAACATTTTTACATACGTGATACATATAACCGTTCTATACTCTTTTCAAGCATGGAGGCTACTATTATTAAACAAATTAATGTGTCATTTAGCAACTTGTTTGATATCATACAGCCATTAAAAATTAACCACACAATAAGTGATAACACTTGCAACAATATATAAAACGGATTTAAGACCTTAATGATGGAAAGATACATAAAGTTGCAAATTAAAATACCGCCACGAGATAGTAGTGATTACCGTGTGTGTATAAATAATATAAAGAGTTTGACTTGCTAATAATCTACATAAATCAATGGTAAAACTAAAAACTAAATATAAAAACATTTCAAATTAATAGATCAACAAAAATATTAAAAACTAATAAGAATATATAAACAAGCAAATGTAGCCATAAAACTACAAGGTAAGGTCTGAAGAGGGCAACCACGTAAGATAGGACAAACATTTCTTCTATCCTGAAACATAGGGTGCCCATAGCTCGAAAAACCCCTAGCTTAACATGAATATTCTCCTTATTTAAAAAAAAAACAATATATTTTAGCGTTTCTCTTGTCTAACCAATGGTGAAGCTTGGTTCTTGAATTGATGGGGGCTAGACTCAATTTTTTTGGATCGATGGTGGCCGGAAGATCAAATCGATGGGGGCCAGACTCATACTGGGTTCAATTTACCTACAAAAATCATAAAATTCAACCACTGCGTCAAAAATTGGTGGGGGTCGAGCCCCTTGAGCCCTAAACAAGCTACACCCATGTGTCTAACAAATCCTATGCTAACCTGAATTGTATATTATCCTATATAATAAAAAACAAACTTTCATGAACAGTTCTAGATGGTAGTTAGGTAATTTTGCCTTTTATTTTGGGGCATTTTGGTGTTCCGGTGTTTCATTTGAAAATGGACACACAGATCCGGGTAGAGAGAGAAAGCAACACTAGAGATAAGAGATAGAGCCTGATGGTTCCGTGGTAGCAAGGCCACGATTTCTGGCGTGTGCAGCAATTATAGCTCGTAATGTGAAAGAGTGGAATCCAGCGATAGTGTAGGTTCGTGCATTTGACCAGCGGTGACTGGGTCCAAGCGTCTAGGGTTCCGATAGAGTTCCGACAAGTTTCCGCTAAGCGTTATCCTCTTTTATGTTCGTTTTTTTGGTTAGATCGATTGGCTATGAACCTTAATTGACGAGTGCGATGAGGTTTATGTTCATGGTGGCTAGTTATTGTGATTTTCATGATTTTCCATTTAAAATTTGTGATATATTAAACGCCCTTCCATCCCCTAATTTTGACACATGGATTTGTTGTCTAGCTTTTTATTTAAAAGATAGAATGGCGTTTAATATATCACAATTTTTTAATGGAAAATCATGAAAATCACAATAACTAGCCACCATGAACATAAACCTCATCGCACTAGTCAATTAAGGTTCATAGCCAATCGATCTAACCAAAAAAACGAACATACAAGAGGATAACGCTTAGTGGAAACTTGTCGGAACTCTATCGGAACCCTAGACGCTTGGACCCAGTCACCGCTGGTCAAATGCACGAACCTACACTATCGGTGGATTCCACTCCTTCACATTACGAGCTATAATTGCTGCACACGCCAAAAATCACGGCCTTGCTACCACGGAACCATCAGGCTCTCTCTCTTATCTCTAGTGCTGCTTTCTCTCTCTATCTGGATCTGTGTGTCCCTTTTCAAATGAAACACCAGAACACCAAAATGCCCCAAAATAAAAAGCAAAATTACCTAGCTGCCATCTAGAACTGTTCATGAAAGTTTGTTTTTTAATATATAGGATAATATCTATACCCAATGTTTTTACTATGATACACAATTCAATTCTATAAGGGTGGTGATATTTAAACCCCCCTGCTTCTATTTAAACCCCCTCCAAGCGCCTCGCTTAGGCCTAAGCGAGGCGCTTTGAGGGGGTAATTTATTTTGGTAGTTTTTTGATGTTTTGAGTTGTTTTTTTTTTAATTTAATAATTATAAAAAGTTAAAAAAAAAATAAAAAACAAAGTAATAACCCTCAACATTGTCAATGACTTAAACTTGACATCATCAAAGGATATGTGTAAATTAGGTGTATGTCATCTTGATCAAAGTAGTCGTCTGATAACAACTGAAAAGTAGCCGGTGCAAGTTATGTTATAGCTTCCAAAACACGACGTCATTATAGCTCATATGTTATTATCTCTTCTCTTATTCTCTGTTTCTCTAGTTCTCGATGGATTATTGCTCTCATATCATGGATCAGAGAGATTTAAGCTAATTAAACTCATATCTCAAGCCGGTGCAAGTTATGTTGTAGCATCCTTGATCATCTTCTTGTAATTACTTTTCAGTTGTTATCCGAGAGATAGCGGTCAACGATGAAAACAACCTGAAAGTGGATACCATGGATCAGAGAGATTCAAGCTAATTAAACTCATATCTCAAGCCGGTGCAAGTTATGTTGTAGCAGTCTAGGTAGATCGTGGAAATCAATTACAGTTATTTGGAATGTTTTCTGATCATTACAGTAACGAAATCATTCTCACATGAATATCCTTTGAAATCAATGGGAAGATAGATAAACAATCCCCATCCACAATGTTCTTACCTATAGCTACCAACGATGATTGCCAGTGAGATTGATAACTGGACAGGTTAGCCAGGTGTTTGTCAAAAAGGTAGAGCACACTACTAGAGCAAAAAGTTGTGTGTATTAGCAAAAAGTTGTCAAAAAACCTGCGTAAAGGACTAAAGCCACATATCTTGCCATTAATACCAACTGAATTTTACTTGCTTGCATGAAAAGTTCATTGTACGATGTCTTTTTCAGAGGACCTCGACTCTTGAGATGTTGCAGGTGTTTGAAAAGTTTGAACTAAAATTGAACTTTTCATGCAAGCAAGTAAAATTCAGTTGTTTTACTAATTTCATAGTCTTGATACTTTTAACAATCGGATCGGCGCTAAACAATAGAAAGTAATTACAAATATTGCTAGAGGGTCACTATTCATATATAAAGAACATTAATCGGTTTCATCTTTGTTTTCTTGAGTTCAACTTTCCATGATCTACCTTTATCATCTCAGAGAGATATCTGTCAACGATGGAAGGGAACCCGAAACAATAAAAAGTAATTACAAAGAAGATGATCAAAGATGCTACAATAACTTGCACCGGCTTGAGATATGAGTTTAATTAGCTTGAATCTCTCTGATCCATGGTATCTGGTTGTTTTCAGGTTGTCTTCATCGTTGACCGCTATCTCTCGGATAACAACTGAAAAGTTGTCTCATTAATTCCAATTCCAATTCCAATTCCACCGGTGCAATCAGAATCTGAAGAGAAGCTATCATCTCAGAGAGATATCTGTCAACGATGATGGCGCAGAGGTTAGCGGTAACTTTAAATTTTGAATGATCGTCGGTTTGCTCTCTATATACCAATCAACAGTAGCGATCATTACAGTTATTTGGAATGTTTCTGATCATTGTCAGAGGGTCACTATTCATACATAAAGAGATAAATGTTGTACACGAGTATAATCAAACAAGGGTTGCCCGGAGTTTGATTAGCCTGAATCTCTCTGATCCATGGTATCCACTAACCGTAGCGATCATTACAGTTATTTGGACTGTTGCTAAATTAGTTAAACAAAAGCTTAAATTATACAGTTATTTGGAATATTCTTGATCATTACAGTGAGATATGAGTTTAATTAGCTTAAATCTCTCTGATCCATGATATGAGAGCAATAATCCATCGAGAACTTGAGAAAGAGAGAATAAGAGAAGAGATAATAACATATGAGCTACAACATAACTTGCACCGGCTTGAGATATGAGTTTAATTAGCTTGAATCTCTCTGATCCGCTATCTCTCGGATAACAACTGAAAAGTTGTCTCATTAATTCCAAAACCTAAAGAGAAGATATCATCTCAGTGAGATTGATAACTTCTCTATGGAAGTTGCTACAATAGTTAAACAAAAGCTGAAATTGAACAGTTATTTGGAATGTTTCTGATCATTACAGTTATGCCTTTTTTTGGTGAAATGAACTTGAAGAAATGATTTGGTGGATATATCATGAGTTAAACAAAAGCTGAAATTGGACGGTTATTTGGAATGTTCCTGATCATTACTTTTCATGCAAGCAAGTAAAATTCAGATCATTACTTTTCATGCAAGCAAGTAAAATTCAGTTGTTGGACAGTGAGATTGATAACTGGACAGGTTAGCCAGACGTTTGTCAAAAGAACATTTTTTATAATAATTATATTAAAAAAAAAAACAAAAAACTAACTCAAAAGATCAAAAAAAAAATATTTTGATCCGAAGAGCCTCGCTTAGGCCTAAGCGAGGCGCTTCGAATTCAAAATCAGCTTTTTCTGCCCCTCGTACTGACCTCCTCTGATTGAATTCAAAGCGCCTCGCTTAGGCCTTAGGCGAGGCGCTTTGAGGAGGGTGGAAATAGAAGGTGGGGGGTGGAAATAGACGGAGCCTTCTATAATCATTACCCTACTTTGTTTCTTCACTAAATCATAAAAAACATTTAGTACAAGTTCATCAAACTATTCTTACAACTCTTTACTTTTTTTTTCTTTTTTAACGGATAACTCTTTATTCACTTTAAATATACCTATTTTTGCCTCTTATAAAGCTTGAACTCTCAATCTATACTTTTAAAAACCAATATCGTTACCACCATACCACAAGCAAGGGATTGGTCGCAACTCTTTACTTACTTACAGGCATCACACGGATAAGATCCAACTTCCTATTTAATATCTTATCTACCATCCCCTCTTTTCAATTATTGTAAGTGGATGGATCCAAAATTGATATCACTTGTTAGCGAACATAGATTTGTCTTACCCATGAGCTTAAAAAACAACCAAAGAAACATGATTGACACGTGCAAGCTAAATCTAAATTAGGGTTGGTTCCATCCTTCTAGAAGTAATTCCTATAATATTATCTTCACCAATAAGTTGCCCCAAACACAAAAAAGGCACCCATCTTTTGCTTTTCCTATTTCAAACATAATATGCCCCACCCTACCCTACCCTACCCTACCCTACCCTACCCCACCCACCATACGTTTTAAAAGTTAAAAACTCTCTCCCCTATATAAATGTGTATATGTATACACATACACATACATAATATTAATGCTCTTGGCTTTTCAAAAAGTCCATAAACATTCAAGAAAATCTAGTAACGTATCAAGAAAAGTGTTTGAGTGAGAGAGAGAGAGAGATGGAATGGAATTGGTTGAGTGGGAATAATATGACTCCATTTTCGTTAACTGAGTCTAGTGGTGACTCTGAAGAAGTGAAATCACATGTTCATGAAGATCATGAACAAGATGAGGTAGCTATGGATAAACAAGAAGACGTATCGTTTCGATACAACAAAGATGAGGATGAAGTTGTTGATGATGATGATGATGATGATGCTCATTCTTGTAGCTATGATCATTCATCTTACATTAACACAAGATATGGTAGTAATTGTAATATCCCACATGATGACCAATCTCAAAGGTTAATCTTTGATGATGATGATGCTGATGATGGGGAGATCGATGATGATGACCATGATGACCACAACATGAACCAATATCAAACCAAGGTGATGGATTCATCTAAACAACAATGGAGAACTCAAAACTCTTGTGTTGATCCTTTAAATCAAAGAGAGATTGATAGAAAATTCTGGGAAACTTGTTTGGCTTCTTGATATAGATTATTATAAAATATAGGGATAGATTTAAAATTAGTCTTGTTTTAATTTATGTATTTCTTGATGTAAAATCACAATTTTTTTGGATAATTTCGTGAAAGGGGTATTTTTTGACATATGGCATGTGAGGCCACTTTGGTGGATGAAAGGTCCTTGAAATGGGCAAGGGTATAGTGGTGTGGTGTGAGTGGGTGTATATAATGATATTAAATTTAAATTAAAAAAATAATAATAGGACTATAAGGAGTGGTGGTGGTGTGGGGGGGGGGATGAAGCGCCATGTGACACTTTTGGGTCTCACATGAAGGGGATGAAAATTGTGGGAGTGAAAGGGGGGAAGGAATATTATTATTATTATTATTATTATTATTATTATTATTATTATTATTATTATTATTATTATTATTATTATGTGTGTGTTAAAGTTAAAAAAAAAATTCAGTCAATCATATGTTCAAGTAAGTGCCCCCACGCCATGTTCAATCTCCCCGCCTTCCCGCCCCTCTTCCAAGCCACTTGGCGGCGGTGCCCCCCCCCCCCCTCCCTCAAGCCCCTTTTCCACGCTCACCCTGGATAGTCTAAAAATAAAATGGCATGTTCTAATTGGCCTATCTAATATTTCACCTACGCGAAATATTTTGCTCAGCTAAAATTAGCGCCCCTTTCACAAGGGAGGTGTGTTTTAGTGAATTGGGTAAGAAATTTGGCGTTAACGCCCCTTTCATATAACAATTACATATGATCTTACATCTACTTTTCCTATGTTCCTTTTTGTAAATTAAAGCAACAAACCTTACAGAATTATTTTAGGGTGGTTATATTTAAACCCCTCACCTTCTATTTTCACCCCCTCAAAGCGCCTCGCTTAGGCCTAAGCGAGGCGCTTTGAACTCATTCCGAGGAGGTCAGTACGAGGGGGCAGAAAAAACTGATTTTTAAATTCGAAGCGCCTCGCTTAGGCCTAAGCGAGGCGCTTCGAGGGGGTAATTTATTTTGGTAGTTGTTTTGATGTTTTGAGTTGGTTTTTTTATTTTTTTTAATTTAATAATTATAAAAAGTTAAAAAAATTTAAAAAACAAAGTAATAACCCTAATCATTGTCAATGACTTAAACTTGACATCATCAACCACGTATAGTCAATGAATGCGGTATGCGCGTTAAATTTCATTAAATGTGGCAATACTTGGATCCGGTTGGAGTCTAAAGCTTCGTGTGTCATCTTGGTCGAACTCATGTTGCAACATTCGTCTTGTGTGTCAACGATGAAGGCAACATACTTGAAATCAATGGGAAGATAAACAATCCTCATCCACAATGTTCTTACCTATAGATACCAACCATCCGGTTGTTTTCAGGTTGTCTTCATCGTTGACCGCTATCTCTCAGATAACAACTGAAAAGTTGTCTTCAATGATTATAAAGAAACTTGAAAGTAATTACAAGAAGATGATCAAAGATGCTACAACATAACTTGCACCGGCTTGAGATATGAGTTTGATTAGCTTAAATCTCTCTGATCCATGGTATCCACTTTCAGGTTGTCTTCATCGTTGACCGCTATCGTTGAGGCAAGCAAGTAAAATTCAGTTGTTATCGGAGAGATATCGGTCAACGATGAAGGCAACCTGAAACGATATGAACATTTATAACCTTTCTGTACCTGTGGCCAAAAGAACCTGATAAAGGTGTACACGAGTATAATCAAACAAAGGTTGCCATGAGTTTTGATTAGCATTGTGACACCCGGCAAACTCCGGTTAATAACTTTCGTTAAACTAGTAAGTCTACCTTAGCGAGTCATGCATATTACGTACTTAACGGGGTCAGTCGAGTCGGTACGATGATTTTGGGAATCATCGGGAGTCGTTACGATGATCCGCGGGATCATCGGGAGTCGGTCCATAACCATGTGTACAAGGATCGGTGATTCGTGGAATCGCCGGGTTTAACGCACACACGCAAGTCTCTAGTCCCGGGAATTGGTGAACGGATGTAAACGTGTTAGTTATCGTGCATTATGTGTTTGTAATCATTATGTGACTTGTCGGTATGTGAATACGTGTTTATATGTGTTAAAATAGTGTTTAACGCGCCAAAAACCTGTTCTGGAACAATACAGGCGATTAGGAGCCTGGGGAGCTCCTAATCGCCACCTGTATAGGCGATTAGGGGATTGCTGGAGGCGATTAGGGCCCTAATCGCCAGTATAGAGGCGATTAGGAGCCATACTCGCATGAACTGGTCTCCTACTCGCCTGTACTGATGTGCACGAGTCAAAACACCTATAAATACAACCCTTGACTCCCCAAACACCATTTGTGCAACCCTAACTGATCCTAAGCCTCCCACGCACCTTGAAACACCTCTGAAACTTGTTTTGCCTCAAAACTCACCATCTCCAAGCTTATACACCTTTCTTTGATAAAATCCAAGGTGTGTTCTTCATCCTACACCTTTGTAATGTTATTGTCTTGGTTCCCCAAAAGTCCAGACCTTATTTTGATAAGAATGAGTCTTTAAAAACCTTGGAAATGAGTTCTAAAACAAGTCTACACCATAATACTTGCTATATGTGAAGTATTGATGCATATAATGATTTTTGGTGATTATAACATGAATGTTTCCATGAATTTGATGTACTTCTGATGTGTAGGAGTTGTTAGGATGATTATCTATGAGTTTAAGCTCTTGTTATAGTGTTTAGATGCAAGTATGCATTTTGACCAATTTGGGTGATTCTTAAAGAATTAGGGTGTTATGATATGATTCATTGCTTGTTTATGGTTAGAAATCATGCTAGAATGATGCTATAACATAGGGATGATGAATTGCAAGTTGTAGGAGGTGTAATCTGATCTTTGCTACTTAAGGAAAGATTTCATAGTTAATGAAACCTAGTATTTTGCCATTTTTGGAAATAAACGCACCGAGCCCGTTAGAGCAGAGATAAATTGGGGGTTTTTGCTTGGAAAGGGTTAGCTAATAGTTTAGTTTTGATATTGGGTGTTTTTACATGTTTCGGATCTGATTTGGAGGGTTTAACGCGCGAAAACGCGCATCAGCAGGGCTTAGGGCGAATAGGAACCTACTCGCCCGAAGCATCAGGCAAGTACAGCCTACTCGCCTGATACTTCATGCGAATAGGAGCCCTACTCGCCTAATCACCCCTCCTATTCACTAGTTGACTTTTCCTACTCGCATGTAAGTTTTCTAATCGCGTGTACTGCTGTCGTGAACGCATTTTGACATCCCGGAACATGAGTTGACACCTAGGAACATGATAGGAACCCCGGGATACACCCAATGACTTAGTAACACGTGTTCGGACCTGTTTATGCGTTAATTGGACATTATGCTAGACTAGGTGAACTCTTGCGCGTATTAAGTGTTTAATTGCATATGTTGCATGATGTCTTGTATTTATCTAACACGTGGGATGTCGGGTCACCAATGGGATGTCGGGTCTTGTCTGGTACGGTCAGTTAACAGTCGAAGGTGTTTTCAAACGTTTATGGTTATGGTCTGGACATTCGGGGACTAGTTAACCTACGGGTTATTAGTCCGGGTACTTACATACATCTTATGATAGTTCGCCGCTATTTGGGGCTATCATAGCACACTGATTTAACTGTTTTCAAGTAACTCGATCTAAGGTGAGTTCACGGCCCCACACTTTACTGGTTTTGTTTTTGGAGTGAGAAACATGCGTATACATTTTGATCACACATTTACATGTTATAAGTTATAAACACACGTTTTCATGTTATACTATGGCTCACACCTTATTACTATACGGTTCATCTAAGTCCCTTAGAAACCACTAATACGGGGATGTAGCGGGGAAATGTGGATAGTGCTATTGGGCCTGACAAACCCCACTCGACGGCTGGAGGCCGGGCAGGTGCATATTGTCTCAATCACACTAGGCTTACCGAAGATGAGGTAGTCTGTAAACAAGGGTATCACACAGTTAGCAATGGTTTCGCCCGTATGAGTAACACACTTGACGCCTAGCTAGCGTACGAACAAGCATAGTATGAACAGTAACAATAACGGTAACGGTAACAGTTTTTTTTAAAGGATTAATGAAACGATTATTGGAAAAGAAAAACCTGTGAACTCACCAGCATTATATGTTGACATTTTTTTGGCATGTTTTCTCAGGTCGCTAAGGTAGCGATTAATGGCTAGGCGCGCACGGAGTCTTGCACGGCGTCTAGAAGTCTTGTTGCATATTAAACTATGATTTGAAAAACTGTAATATGTCTTTTGGTTGTAAACAAGAAATGCTTCTGCTGCTGGTTTATGGCTCAAAGCATAATGTTTTGGTTGTTTCATGGAATGTCTTACGTATTTTCTTACATTTAGTTGTCGTTTATTGTGACCGTTGACTGCGATCTCGGTGTGTCATGCGCCTCGCGGTAAAACCCCGCATGTGGAAATTTGAGGGTGTGACAAGCATGAATCTCTCTGATCCATGGTATCCACTAACCGTAGCGATCATTACAATTATTTGGAATGTTTCTGATCATTACAGTAACGAAATCAATCTCTCTGATCCATGGTATCCACTATCAGGTTGTCTTCATCGTTGACCGTTATCTCTCGGATAACAACTGAAAAGTTGTCTTCAATGATTGTAAAAAACTTGAAAGTAATCACAAGAAGATGATCAAAAGATGCTACAACATAACTTGCACCGGCTTGAGATATGAGTTTGATTATTATCGTATTTGCAACTTAGTTCCTTTCTCTCGAAAAACAATCCGATTGTTAAAAGTATCAAGACTATGAAATTAGTAAAACAACTGAATTTTACTTGCTTGCATGAAAAGTTATTTTTAAATGTTTGGTAATATATTTTTAAATGTTTGATCTGCAATATTTGAAAATTATCATTTCTTGACATGCTTGGTAACACCTTGATCTGTAATATCTGAAAATTATCAATTCTCAAAAAGTAATTAAAAACACTTAAAAATGAATTAAAAACAATTGTTGCGAGTTAGGTTTAGTCGGAGGACCACGTACAATGATTCATCAAAGTTGTACAAAGCTGGATGTTTTTACTGGAAAACCAAAACGAGCAATTAACCGGTCAACGATGAAGGCAACCTGAAACGATATGAACATTTATAACCTTTCTGTACCTGTGGCCAAAAGAACCTGATAAAGGTGTACACGAGTATAATCAAACAAAGGTTGCCATGAGTTTTGATTAGCTTGAATCTCTCTGATCCATGGTATCCACTAACCGTAGCGATCATTACAGTTATTTGGAATGTTTCGAGTCAAAAATCAGCTTTTTCTAACCTCGTACCGAGGTAGTTAAAAAGTAAAGAAAGCGCCTCGCTCGCTTTCAAGGGGTGAAAATAGAAAGGGAGTTGAAATAGACAGAGCCTTATTTTATGCACTTTAATAAATATATAATATAATTCTTGTATGACTTGACTTTTAATTTGTTTTATTTGCAACTTGGGTACTTGACTTGGCATTCTTATATATTAAAGTTATACTGTTTCTTCATTATATACTATTTAAGGCTGTGCTCTTTGAACAGTAGCACGTGGCAAGCTTGTAATTTTTTTTGTTTCCAGAGGGTGCTTTCGTCTTTTAAGTATGGTGTGTTGGCTCAATGTGGTGGTTGGATGAACTCATCATCTTTATCCTTTAAGCCTTCCCCTCTTCCAGTTGTTTCCTCTTCATTTCTAGAGAAATAGAAAAGTAGAAAGACAGAGGTTACACCTCCTTCTACAACACAGTAGAAGAGGCCAAAGTCGGCGAGGAAAGGTCACCAGTTCCGAGCGGTACCGCATGTCCCGATCTGGTACAGATCTGCCGTCTTCTTTCTGGTCATCAGTTCGCGTATTCTCAGACAAAAAGAACCCCTCAATCGCCAATGGATCGGCTCATGTAGTACTATCGAGAACCATCGGTGCCGCTGATCGTCATTGGTTGCCGGCAATAGTACACGCGACTAAAGATCAGGCGTTGGAGTAGATGTGGTCTCCAGATCTGAGAGGGGCAACACCAAAATTAACAGAAATGGGTGACCACGTTCATACCGGTGTATCTACGGCGAAGGGCGGTAGACATTGGGTCGGTTCTGAGACAATGATGGTGACGGTTTTGTTGCTCCTAAACAAATGGTCGGTTGTGATTTGGTGGTATTGTATGGTAGCAGGGGCGGAACTAAATTTTTTTTGTTCGTTGGACCATCTCAAATTGTTGTTTACAGAATAGTTGGGGTGTAAAAAGTAAGTATGATGCAGATAACTTATATGATGAAGATGGTAGTGGAATATATTTTGTAAGGAAGATGACTAATGGAGAAGGCACTATATTTTGTGGGACTTTTAGTTTTGTCTTAATGGGCTTGCCCAATTCCGAAAACATTAAGTAATTACTTTGTTAGATTGTTTTCTATAATTATTTTATTTTATATAATATAGATTTAGATTATATGAACAAGTGATTAAAAGCAATGAAACATCAAACAATGGACTAAGTTTAATATTTATTGAATTTATTTTATCTAAAAATTTATTTTTTATTGATTTGATTAGGTATTTTGTATCATTGTGTTTATTAAACATTTAGTAATATATAGTATAAAACAGAGATTGGATTAACAAGTTAACATTAGAATATCGTCACCTTTATAATTTATTTATTACATAAATCAGAATTTTTTTGTTCATTTTTCTATGTTCACAGTTAAATAGATAACAAAAAAGCGATTATGTTTTTACAAGTTAATATTGGAATATCTTTACCTTTAATTTATTTACCAATCTAAAATTAACAGATAATAAAACAACAATTTTTTTCTTTCTACAACGAGCACCTCGCCTTAATGAATCGAACAAATTGGACCGGGGTGCACGCTTACTGTAACGAATCGGACCAAGGTACCGCGCGAAGCGCGGGGATTAGTAACACTAGTTAGTTTTTAAGGCTGGCAGCACACGTGTATCGTACAAAAAAAAAAAAAAAACTTATATATTAAATTAAGAATTATTGGATTTTAACATCTTGATTATCACGTGTTGGGTGCTGCCATTTTTAACTAATCACTTGGTCGTTACCATTTTCAACTTGCAATTTATTTTCCTTTATCACTATCAAACTAACTGAACCATAACATAGTTAGTTTTTCCTGACGTGGGTAGATGCTACGTTAGAATGTCCACGTCAGCAAAAAAAAGTGACCCGTAAGCAGAAAATTAACTGGGTTAGAGTTCAATTAGTTTAGGAGTGGTAGAGGAAAATAAGTTACAAGTTGAAAGTGGTGACAACCAAGTGATTAGTTGGGAGTGTCAACGACCCACACATGCTAGTTGAGGTAATATAATAATTAATAACCTTTAAACTAAAGGGCTCATTACAAAAAAAAAAAAAAAAAAAAAAAAAGAAAGAAAGAAAAAAAGAATCCAAACCTTGAGATAGCAGGTGGCTTTAAGCCTTAGATGCAGCTTTTCACGGTGAAAGTTGCATACATTATATGTCAAAAATCAGAAGATTCTTTACATGATACAGCGAACTTTTACTTGGGTTCCATAAAATAGACAATACCTGTAAGGGGACGAAATAGACAATACCTGTAAGGGGACGGAACAGGTCCCGGAGCCGAATACGTAATGGATTCAGATGAGGAAATGTTTTGTTCGACACCCGAAAGTGAAGGATATCACGAGATGTTGGACGTGCGTGATAGTGATCGTGACTGCTTGTCACCTTATTTCTACTTTGGTTAGGCTAGTGGGTGTGGAGACACTCAAAATGAGATGCCTTCTTGCCACATAGAATAGAATCATGTTCTTTTGTTTAGACATGGGTGGGGTGTAGAGACACGAGAGACCCCATTTATTATTAATAATATTAAATGCAATAATAATACTAAAAGTAAATAAAAGTAGAGTAAAGATCAAATACATATAGTTTTTTTGTAAGAACTGTGAGAATCAAAGGGGGTAAAAAAAATTTATTTTTTTTTTAGAATTTTTTTTTTCCCATGTGCTTAAACATTCTTTCTAGATGAATAATACAAAAAAAAAATTAAAAAAAAAATTAAAAAAAAATTAAAAAAAATTTTTTTTTAGTGTAATTACGTCATTAAGGTAAATACATTAGTTTACACTAGAGTAATTATGTAATTACTCTACACGTAATTACTCTACACCAAATTTTTTTTTTTTTTTTTTTTAGTTTTCAATACTATAATACATGTTTAACAATATGGGAAAAAAAAAATTTGAAAAAAAAAATTAAAAAAAAATACCCTCCTTTGATTCTCACAGTTCTTACCAAAAAAGCTATTTGTACCGGAACTTTCCCCTAAAAGTAATAATATTAAATTGGGATTGGCCGTCCCATATGTCTCCATAGAGACATGAGAGACAGAGACATGGGAGGGGGTGGTGTTTGGGACGGGGACGGAAAAGAGAGAATGTGAGACATGGGGTTTGGTGTCTCCACACCAAGCAGTCTTATTGATTTATGTGATCGTGCGTTTAAATGTCTGATTAGTTATGCTTAATTTTAGGCATGTATTAATTTTTATTTTAGGTATGTTTTAATTGTAATTTTAGTTATGTAGTAATTATAATTTTAATGTTTTCTTATTTAATTAAAAAAACATTTCATTGTGGTGGTTCATGATACTATTGTTTTTAAAATTGTGTTTCAATGAAATGAACAAATGAAATGATGTGACAATGCAAGATTGGTGAAAATAATGATAGTTCAGTAAACTTTAAGTTAGGCGCCCCTCCCTCCCTAATTAACTGTGTAACAAAATTTTATTTTTAATATTACGAAGGAGTTTAAAAAAATGATTTTTAACAACATTAGTACTGTTTATTGTTTTCTAATATAAGTATATAAAAAGGGACAACTTATCATTTGTTTAAATCACACAGAATATAAACTAGCAAAGTTTACATGTTTAGTCAATTAAAAATATTAGTTTTCTAATTATTATGTTTTACAAACTTACAATCTATTCAAGTTTAAAATATACAATGTCTTGATTTTTTGTGTGATTTTATTAATCTTTGATTTAATAAATAAAATTTTCAAATTCTTTTATCTACACTATATATAAAGCATGAGAGAGGGATACCTACCAAATTTAAAAAAATACATCTATATCTATACTATATATAAAGCATGAGAGAGAAATACCCATCAAATTTAAGAAAATACAACATTTGATGCTAATGGTACAACAAGTTAATGAACCTAATAAATGGGTAAAATGGTCTTTCTACATGGGTATTAAATTAATTAAGTGAGTTGATAAATACAATTAAAAGAAATTAGTTAGTCTTATGATTAAAAGCTTTGATTTCTTATCATCAATATTTTGTTTTATCACTTTATGTCTTAACCACTAAACAAGGTTAATGAACTTTCTTCCCTTATTTTTCTTTCATGAAAATTGCAATAAAACTAGGTTTTAAAAGATAATTATATCATATTAAAGTAACTAAAGTTTAATCCAATATTTAAGATATACAGATACATGTTATTTTAATTTAAAAAAGTGGCATATATAGTACACAATCAGTATTAGAGAAAAGAAAATAAAAACATACACATCTAATATATTGAATTGCACATCCCTACAGGATTGCCAAAGGTTTAAAACCTCTTCTACCATATAACCGACCACCTTTGACTAAGATTGTAACATATGCATTATATGTTGTAATTTCTTAAATTTTGTTGAAATCATTCCCTCATGCTTTATAATATAGTATAGATATTAAAGAAACTCGATGGATATAATTGTAATTTTGTCATATTTTTATAATGGCATATGAAGAGGCACAATGTAAATATCTATTTTTTTACTCATTTTCTTCCCTTTATACCTATACTATACAACATTTGATAGCAATTGTGCAAATAGCTAACGCAAGTATGTAACTCATTCATCCATCTTCCTCACATTAAATTCTATGATGATTTGTAAACTGGTTTTGGTTTGCAAACAAAAAGCCTTGAATTGAAGCTACCAAATCATTGTCAAAGGAGTTTCAAATCCCTCTATATTTAAACCAAGTTCCTACTCGATTTCTCAATTATTAGGTGTGATTCATGTTCTTTTCTTCTACTATTTTCTGTATTTGTTTACCCTGCTTTCATATCATCGAAGAAGCTTGCATTTGCCTTCTTTGTCTGGTATGTAAATTCGTCCCTTTTTAGTTGGAATTGCTAAGGTTCGTGTTGTGCATTGTGTTTAACCGTTGACTGTGATTTCTATTATTAAATTGAGTTTTTTTTGTTGGATTGTATATTGTTGAAATAGTTTTGCTTGTCTTTTTGTTATAAAATTTGGATATATAAACAATGATTTCTTGATTTTAGATTGAAAAGAAAAGGTTAATTGTTTGAAAACTTAATTGGAAGTTTTAATAGTTGTTAATTATTTGGAAAGCTTGTACCCAAGTATACTACATAAGTGAAGATGCACAACAGGAAGAACTGATGATGCTGGTAAGCCGTCTATTCAGTCTCTTCCACCTTTGCATTTACTACATATTTCCATGGAAAAACAAGAAGAAAATAAACAAAATGTAATGTAAGAATATGATATCATCTTGTTTCACAGAAAAATGACAAACAAGTATATTTAGTTTGCCTCAATTGAACTATAGTTGTTTTTCCCTTTCATTATTTACTGATTTAAGAATCTTAATGGCGTTTATGCAATTTATGGTTACTAAAAGGCTGGGTCTCATCTCTCCCCGTCTTTAATTCCGCTTCAGTAAGCATTCCTTCAATCCCAATTTCCAATGGTTGTTTAATTTATAAGAATTTAATATATGTATGAGAAGAATTTTGATAACAAAAGATAAATGTGTAGTCATGTCATATATCAACTTCAAATCTGGATTATTTATAAGATTCGGCTGTTATTGAGATGATTTACCACTATTTTTACAAGCGAAAAGACTCTTCTTTTGTTTGTCACCAAATCTTAGTTTTAAAGTGTAACACACAATTTTTAATGAATTAATATTAATGGTTGCTGCAAGAGATCACAAATGAATTGGCATGATATGCTTTAAATGATGTCACATACTTGCTACCATCCTATATTTTTATTTTTTCTAACCATTGTGTTATGTGTTGGACAATTCTGCCACGGCCAACGCATGCAATCAATTCTTCCGAGCATTCATGGTAAACAATGTATTTCGGTATGGTGTTGATATATTTTTTGGACGTCGCTCCTCGTTGGTTTTCGCAAATATACTTTGTTGTAGATCTTCACAACACGCTTGCAAAACTTGTACAAACATTCCCGTGCAGTTCTATCAGACATCTTTAAATATTCATCCCAACTATCGGCTGTCGTCCCGTAAGCTAGTTGGCGTAATGCAGCTGTGCATTTTATAATAGTTGTGAACCCCCTCTTGCCTCTAGCATCGTACCGCAATGTAAAAAATGGGTCACAACTCGATAAGTCGTCAGCTATACGTAAAAATAGTCGTCGACTTATTCTAAATCGGCGCTGAAAATTAACATCCGAGTATAACGGTTGCTCGCCAAAGTAATCATGCATTAATCTTTCGTGGGCACCTACACGCATAATTTAAAAAAATAACTAAATGTATGTAAAAAATAAACAAGTAAAACATAAATATATAATGTAAATGTATAAAATAACTAAATGTATGTAAAAAATAAACAACTAAAACATAAATATATAATGTAAATGTATATAATAAGTAAACATAAAAATGAAACTTTCAATGATTTAAAAAAATGTTACCTTCCCGGTCTCTGTTTATTGCCGCTTAGTTCGTTGTCCATTTGAGACGTCTTCTTCCTCATCTTGAATGATTTGCGCCGCCATCGCCACAATATTTATAAAAATTTGGTTTTCCTCAGTGGACGATATATGAAGATGACGAAGCAAAAGAAGGAGCATTCAACATTGTGTGGTGAATTTTATAAAACTTTAACAAATTTTGTAGAGGTTGAAAGGAAAGATGTGAATCTTTGAGAGAGATTTTACAGTTGTGTGTATTTTATTTGAGTGAGAAGAAAATTTATGTCACACCCCAACCGATGGCGGAATACATCGGGGCGAGACTTGTGGTAGATTGTTCAAAGACTTCATGACACTTGAATTCGTGACAATATAATTTAAAGATAAAATTTCATTCATAGCATAATCATTGTCTAAAAGATAACGAAATACAAATTGTTTCATGAAAAGGAAAGTATAACATCAAAACATAGAAAATTAAACTAGTTGCGAGTTTCTAGTCCAATCCTAGGTAGTTTTCTTGATAAACCTGCATTAAACATTTCTTGCAATATGTATAAAATATCCGTCAACACATAAAGCATTGGTGAGCATACTAGTTTGAGTCTAAGTACATAGTATAGAAAAGTCTACTCGAATCATCATGTTATAGGCATATGCATGTAGAACCATACAAACGGCAACAACACTCGATAACACAAAAGACTTCATCTTATCATGACCCATAAAGGGGGCAGCGTGTCAACCTATAGCGCTATACATGTAAGGTGGGTTGTTAACTAATCGTACATTTGTATGTAAGACTTTGAATTCTAGCATGGCATAGCATAATAGCATTTAGATTGAGCATAATAGTTTTTAAGAGTATGAAATTATTTTAGTTTTTTAATAGTGATACATGTTGAGCCCCAAAGAATAAAGAATAAAAGGGGGACAAGTATAACTCACCTTTGGGTGCGTCTTGATATAGTTCCAAAGATAAGTCTTGGTAGTTTAAGCTTTAGCTCCGATTAACTAGAATTAAGATTTAGAGGGTCTTAGGTTCGAGTTTAGATTATAGATTCACGAGAGTCATGCAAGCCTTTTAGGCAAACCAAGCACAAATTGCCTTTAGGGCAATCCGGATGGTCATGAGATTCTATAAATGATTCGGATGGTATAAAGTTAGGAATGTGAATCCATTTGATAAGTTCATGTCATAACCACTTCGCTTATGGAATAAACGTGGCTTTTGGACACGGGATTTCCCCTTTCTAGTGTGGATAAATCCGTAGCACAAGAAGGGTCAAGAGAGTTGGTAAGGTAGGGTGTAACCACAAACCTTACAAAAGATTAGTAATAGGATAATAAGATAGAAGATTGAAAGTAAGTTTATAATAATACATAATATAACCAAAAAGTTTAGGTAAAGATTGATGACTCCTTTGGATGAGCCTTGGCTCTCCTTGGTCAACCAATACCATATCACAAATCCATCTAACATTAGATTGTTAGTGGACTTGGTTGGTCTCTTAGAACATAAAAACAAATCAGAAAGTAGACACCTTTGAGACCTCTTTAAGGTGCTCTACCCTTATCTCACTTCTGTGGATAATTATGGGGAAGATTCTAGAGGTTTCTCCAAGGAGTCTTGAGTAGAAAAGAAGAAGAAAAACAGAGAATAAAGTGGAGGTTTAGACTCAAGAACTTACTGTTGTGAATCAGGAAGTTGTTTGAGAAAACCTTGAATATTTGAGAGTTTTTAGGAGAGATGGGAGATGAACAAAGGATTAAGGAGTGGAGAGAAGGTGTATTTATAAGTGGGGTAAGTTAATAAGGTATTAAATAGAGTTAATGAGGTGGTTAAGTTTAATTAAACGGGTGGTCTTAATGTTTTAATTAGTTACTGTCTGTTAAAAAATAAAAAGTAAACATCGATAAAAATCAACGAACAAAACAAAATGACATATTTAGTCATTTGTCAAAAGTGAACATGACAACCTTGGTCACGTTTAGTTTACTTTACTTTACTTTTTTTAATCCAAAATGAAAATTATTATAAATATATAATGTTTTTTTAAGAATAGATAGATATATATTAAGATCTTAACTAAATGAGTTTCTAATTTGATTAGGATAAATTATATTGACGACCCGTCAATAATTGGTAGGAGTAACATAAAAGAGGCGATTAAAGGCGAACTTGGAATTTGTTTAAGTATAGAATTTAGAATATATGCAAAACTAAAAATCACGCGATGTTACATAAAGTTTGCGTCACATAGAATTTATAGAATAATGAAATAGATTAAGATTAAATGCAATTAACAAAATACTTTTCCATTGATCATAAGCTCGGGATTACAAGGGTGTAAAATGACAAGATACAATAATACAAGGACTAGAATGAAAAATACGAAAAAAATACGAATGTTACAATTTAGGCCCGTCACCTATAGAATATCATTGCACTATTTTCTCTCTCCTTTTAAATCAACAAAACGCTAATATTCTCGGTGAATGATTATTTGGTTTTGAGTTAACTCTCAATTTCGTCCCAAATGTTTGGTCCAGTTTGATGCTCCAGTCTAATTTTTTTTTGTTAACTGGACACCTGACGTTAGGATTTTGGTGTCATTTCCGTCCATTTCACTAACTAGGTTAGAAAGTGTCGTTAAGTCAGGGGTATATCTGTCATTTTGCGTAGTTAAATGAGGGGCAATTTAGACCTTTCACTTATGTTTATTTTAATCAATAATAGCTCATCCTCATCATTTCCCCCCTTTTAATAAACCCTAAAAAACCTAACTCTTTCCTAGACACACACAATCTCACACCACTCATACACACACACACACACTAAAGAGATATGTACCCACGCGTGCACATGACCCCACATCTTCACACACGTGAGCAACAGTGCCAAGCAAAACTTCTGGAAGCCTACGCACGCTTCCTGGTACGTGCCAGCTGTGACCCGACAAAGAAAGGGACGTGTAGCCAATCAGAGGCTTTCATTCCCTGCTCCACGATCATCTGGATGTACGAGGTACAGAATAGGACACAAAGGACGATTGCAAATTACATGTGGCAAATCAGAGAAGGACAACAGCTCGGCTCCAACGGTTGTCAACGACGTGGGACCCGCGCGAGACAGCTGTCATTCCCAATGGGCCAAGCACAGGACACCTTCTAAGCCTATAAATACCCCTCTCCCCAAGGGAGAGGATTCATTATGTTTCACACACAAACACTTAGAGAATTTTGTAATAGCTTAAAAGGAGATATTATAGTCGAAACATTATATTCGCTTGTAATCGAGTTCATCGTAATCGTCCAGTGAAGTATCAATAAAAATATCTCTTCATTGTGCTCGTATTATTAGGCGTTTAATCCAGTGTTTCTTCATTGACGCCATCCGTAATTGAGTATTTAGAACAACAAATTTTCTTAACCTTCTCTCTTTCTAAAAACCAGCTATGAGTTCTCTACCACCGTCCTTCCCCGGGAACAACTCAGTTGCCGACACCGCCCAAGTCGGTACTGTTCAGCCTGAAAACACCCAGGGAGGACAAGAAAATCCAACAGAGGCTGTCCAACACACCACGCTATCGTCAGGCACCCGCCAAACTCCTTCCTTCCATTTTGCTACTGAAAACGTCAATCAGAGCAAACTCCTTCCTTCCTATTATTTAATGTGAAAAAATTATTTACCTGCAGTAATCAAGATTAATAATAATAACAGGTGAGTACTGTGGTTGTGTATGTGGGATTGGTGAGGGAATCTAGCGGGTGAGTGAGACGGGAAATGAGGGGCCTGTTGCCGTGTTATCGCCAGAAGGAGGCTTTTCAATAGAAATCCATAGAGTAGTACGTGCACGTAATTCAAGGAAGACATCATGTGCTTGCTTTGTATTCTAATTATTATTATATATAAAACAAAATGTACCATAGCCTAAACTGCATAACCTAATATCTTTGGAAGGAGGAGAGTAGGATATCAGAGATAACAGATTAGGGATTAGGGACTTATAATGTTGCTTCTTTTACACGTGCCGTTGTGAATGGTGGCTGGGAATCCTCCAATTCCCGTGTCTCTCTCTCTCTCTCTCTCTCTCTTTCTCTCTCTCTTCCCCGCTCTAATTCTCTCTCTAAATGTGAAGGTGTGTGTATATGTATAATGAGAGATGAAAGGGTGGTTTTGGGGTATTCATGGGAGTGGGCGTTGAATGGTTTTTTAAAAGGAAATCTGTTGAATGGTTGAATGTTGGAAGGATGTTGATGGTGGTGGTTTGAACGAGGGAAAGAGAGAGGGGGGTGGGTGCGGGTGAGTTGTTTTATAAATATTTATTTATTTAAAGTAAACAAAAACAAATGCAAAAAGCAAAGCAAAACAATCAAAATTGTAAAAGTCTAAAATGCCCTCAATTTAACGTTTAAAATAAACAGAGTTAGCAAAATGGATGGAAATGACATTAAAATCCAAACGTTAGGTGTCCCTAGTTGCAAAAAAAAAAAAAAAAAAAAAAAGGAAAAAAAAAAAACCTTTTTTGGAATGAAGCAACAAACTGGATCAAATCTCAAAGACGAAAATAGCAATTAACTCTTCGGTTTTTTTAAATGCTCAATTATATAAGATCCAACTTTCTAATTTAATATGTTAACTGATCCGGTCTTCTCATTTTTTTACATCTAATATTCTAAGTGGTGGAATCAAAAAATCGATTTCATTTCATTTGTTAACGGACATAAACTTTTTTTTGAACGGCTAATTTCCTTCTCTATTTTTTACACCTCTTTTTTTTACATCACCTTTTAAATATATCATTTTTTTTTGCCTCTTATGAGGCTTGAACTTCCAACCTCATATTTAAATTCTCAACATGTATACCACCACACATGGGTGGGGCACTTAGCAAACATATAAACTTGATTGATCCTTGAAAAAAAAATTAAAAACATGATTGACACTAGTCAATCAAAAAAAAAAAAAAAAAAAAAAAAAAAAAAACACCCTTCTAGAAGCAATTGCTACATCTTCACCCAAAAGTCGGCCAATACATGACTCCCCCACCTTTGGTCCCATCTATTCTTTATCATGTATATCATGTAACATGCCCCACACAATACATATACACATACACTACACGCTTTAAAAGTTTAAAGCTATTTTCCCTATATAAATATGTGTATGTTTACACATACATACACATATACATATGCTATTGGCTTTTGAAAAAGTCTACAAATCCCATTCTATAAAGTCTAATAACTTATCAAGAAAGTTAGAAAGAGAGTTAAAGATAGAAAAAGAGAAAGAAAGAGATGGAATGGAATTGGTTGAGTGGGAATAATATGACTCCTTTTTTGTTATCCGAGTCTATTGGTGACTCTGAAGAAGGGAAATTAGATGTTCAACATAATCATGAAGAAGAAAAAGTTGACATGGATGAACAAGGTGTAGCGTTTCGATTCAACGATGAGGATGAAGTTGTAGTTGATGATGAAGATGATGCTCAATCTTGTAGCTATGATCATTCATCCTACATCAACACTAGATATGATGCTAGCAAACATGATCAATCTCAAAGGTTAATCTATAATGATGATGATCATGACGATGGTGACATTATTAATAATGATGACGAAAACGAGCATGACAATGAGAATCAATATCAGACCAAGGTGATGGATTCATCAAAGCAACAATGGAGATCTAAAAAATCTTGTGTTCATGATCCTTCAAATCAAAGAGAGATGGATAGAAAATTTTGGGAAACATGTTTGGCTTCTTGATATAGATTGTTGTTGTAATGTAAAATCACAATCTTTTGAATAATTTTATTTTGAAGCTTAAGGAAGGAATCAAATGTAATTACATAACAGAATAGTCCATTTTATATCTTATGGTTTGATGCATGTTTAGTAAGTTTATGCAATCTAATTTACATAGATATTTTATAGATATGACAATTTTTTTGTACTTGATTTGGCATTCTTCTTGTTAACCTACTGGTTTTAATAAAATCTCAAGGTTATAGACACATGTGTATAGTGCTAATATTAAAAAAAAAAATACACGTTTTAGAAAATTTCTCATGGAACAAACAACAAAGATATGTAAAACGGAGAAATTCCTCACATGTGATATGTGTACAATTTTAGTTGACATAAAAATAAAAGATTCCAATATTTAGTACACAACTAGCAGGTCACACCCGTGCGCCGCGACGTGTTAAAACGTGGATAAAAATAAATAAATCGTAAATGCAACCATAAAAAATACGTCATGATACAATAGTCGAAAATCAGGAAAACGTTATGTCGATGTATACAAAGTCCAAGTTATTCGAGCAAAATTTACACCAAAACGTATATAAAGGCAAACACGCGGTTGTGAATTATAGCAAGTTGTTTTAAACGTAGATAAAAAAGTACATCGCAATGGTGCATTTAGAGATGAGCATTGGACGGTTTAAAAAACTGAACGGTTTACAATAAAGAAAAAATTAAGGGGTACTTAGAGATGAGCACGTGTCCCTTTAGAAACAACCTTACGAAAATTCACGTCGAAACACATATATAGATAAAAATAACTCGCATGAAGCATTGATAAAACGAAACCCACAGAAAATCGTGTAACTTGAAATTCGATAAAAACTCAAGATAATAACCTATTAAAGGTTATGAGTTATAGTGTAAATAGGTTAAAAGAAGGATGAACGTATTAAACATCAGAGGGTGTAAACTAAAACTACGCACTAAAAACAAAATTTATTTTTAAACAAGTGTGAGAGTAATATATATAAGCATCCACAACTTTTATATCAACAAGTAGAGTTAAATGCCAATTTTGTCCCTAAGGTTTGGTCTAGTTTGCCACTTCAGTACAATTTTTTTTTTTTTTGCAATCAAACCCCTGAGGTTTGGATTTTCTTGCTATTTTCATCATTTTCACTAACTCAGTTAAAAAACTGACGTTAAGTCAGGGGTAATTTTTTCTCTTTTTTGCCTGCAATTTAAAATTTTAATAAAAAAATCTTTTATCTTTCCTAAAGAATCAACCTTATCCCCTCCCTCCCTCCCTCCCCCTCTCTCTCTCTCTCTCTCTCTCTCTCTCTCTCTCTCTCTCCCTCTCTCAGCTATACTCTGTAATCATTATCAAAATTATATTAACATGCCTTAAGACTAGGGGTGTTCAAAAAATCCGAAATCCGATCCGATATCCGAACCGAAAAAACCGATCCGAATTCTTATTCGGATGGATTCGATCTGAATCCGAATTACTTATTCGGATTTCGGATCGGATTCGGATTTCATGTAACACCCCAACCGATGGCGGAAACATCGAGGTGTCACGTAGTGATGATTGCTCAATAGCACATGGTACTAAAATGTAAATATATTATTGAATAATTTAAGTTGTCTTACATGGATGAAATGGGGAAAATGCATAAGTCTGAACAAAACATGAAATTTAAAATAAATTATTAAAAGCAAGCATTAAAATCCAATGCTATGGAATTAAGATCAAACTGCACCTGAAACATGTAAAAAATAAGTTTTGTCAACATATGAAATGTTGGTGAGCATTCCTAGTTTTAATATATATAGTAAGTTGGAAAATGTTATACAATTCAAGTGCAAGCTACAGTGCATTTATGTAAACTATGTATCATATAAATGGGCGAAATCAATCCTGTGACTGTATAAATGTACTAAAATGAACGGCGGTGTACTTATCCAATAAATGGATAATAACATAACAATGACCATGGATTCTCCGATGAAAAAGGGGGAGAATCACCTAGGTGGGTTGTCAATCCAATAGCGCTATCCAATGTTAAGGTCGGCTTGTACAATGTTAATGATGTCACTAAGTACAAATGTATTCTACATGTAGTGTCTAAGCATAAAGCACGTTTGTAAGCAAATGCACATAGTACTAGAATTGTATTGTAAAAATGTAAACTTGTATATGTAATTTGTATAAGTGTACATGTAACACCCCAAAAGTGAATAAAGACAAAAAGAGGATAGGAAATACCCACTTTCGCAAAATAACTAGATGACTAAGCGAGCGTGAAAATGCGAGCAATCCAAAGACTCAACAACGAAACTAGTCCAATTTAGAAAAAAAGAAACCGAATACGAAAAATATCCAGCTTCCAATTCGCCAATTACGAGAGCTTATAATCAAAGCTTCAAATGTAGAAGTAATATACTATAAAAGAAAGGTATGAGGGAGAGTTTAATCGAATTGAAACAATCGATTTAGAGGTGCAAAGTGTAATGGGTCATAGGTGGGTTTTTATACTAGTTTTGGATTCAATTAGGCTTTAAAATTGGTCAACACAATAAAGTAAGGTTTTTAAGATGAATGGACTATTTGACTAGGACTTTGACTAGGATTTTGACTGAGACTTTGACTAGGACTTTGACTAGGATTTTGACTAAGACTTTGACTAGGACTTTTGTAACACCCCAACCGATGGCGGAAACATCGAGGTGTCACGTAGTGACGATTGTTCAATAGCTCATGGACTAGAAATGTAAATTTGAATACATTGATTAAATAATTTATAACATTGAAATGAAATACAACGATTATAACTGCCAACTAAATTGTAATACAATGAATCAAAATCTAAATATAAATCCGAAAGCTTAAAGGATGCATCTCAAAACAACCTGAAACATGTACGAAAATGATTTGGTCAATACAAAATGTATTGGTGAGCATACCCTATTTGAATAAAAGTAGTAGGAAAAGTGTTTAGCAATTCATGTGCGGTACCATTTGCAATTATGTAATAAGTAATATCCGTTCAAAATCAACCCTATGTAAAGAAAAGCAGATATATAGTATGCGCTAGTAGTAATGTAATACATAGCAATGACGAGGACTCTCAACAGAGTCACAAGGGTATATACCATAGTACTATTCATTGAAATGCCAGGCCCTCAAAGGTTAATGATTTTGACAAGTCATAGACACACAAATTAACATAAAGCAAACACACATGAGAATTGCATTTAGTAAAATGAAATAGAAACTTGATAGTAAGTACATGAGTCACCCCAGAATAGTAAAACAGTAAAAAGGGGAAAGATATACTCACAGTTTGCGAAAGCGATCAAAATCCACTTAAGCGGTCGTGAGCTAAGTAATGGGAATTCCAAGGAATTCAACCTATAATGTGTAAGAATACTAATAAGGAAATTTCTAAAAAGTCTAAGGTAACTAGGGACTAAGGCATTAGGGCTTGCTAAGTCGATTTGGGGAATTAGAGTTTTTATGATGAATCGCGTTAATGTAAAAGTTGTATAATAACATACTAAAGTTTGTAAATACGGTTCAGGTAATATATTTATTACCAATTAAAGATTTAGATAAAACTTATGTTTGAATAATTAAGACAAAATAACGTAATTAATTACTTTAACTAATTATTGTAAATAAATACAATAATTATAAATGTATAAATAAATGATTTTGAGTTACACAATGATCCAACAAAAGATAATAAGGATATTAAACCATATGAGTATTTCTATTTTATAAGAAAAATATTTATAAAATAGATGTTTAAATTGTATAAATAAATAAATGTTTTATTATGTCTAATTAAACGTAAATAAGACTAATAATACCATACATGATCCAAAAATACTAGTTTTATAGAAAAAGGATGATTTCTGATGTAAACAAATTAAAATAAATTTCCCATAATTTATATAAACTTATTTATATTTAAAACTGATTTAATGAGATTAAATCATGTTTAAATGATTAAAATAGAAAAATTAATAAAAATAAATGTTTTCTGAAGAAAATATTTTTATTTCAGTTCACAATGATTAGAAATAATTTATCAAAAATTTTGAGGTTAAAATCTTTAAAAATGAATTTTTAATCAATTAAATATGATTAAAACAATTAAATTCAATAAAAATATGAAAATAAGACATTTTACAGAAAATAAAAATGTGGTAATTTTCTATATGGTATCAAGATGTTTCACCTAAATTCTCATAATTTTTGGATAAAAAATGAATTAGTTATGAATATTTCAAGATATAAGTATATAAATATTTTATAACATCAAAATAAAAGACAAGAAAGAAGAAAAAAAAAACAAAACCGTGACCAAGGAGGGACTCGAACTCGGGTCCTCAGTTTAACAACAGACACCAACGACCACTCTACTACAATGCATTTTTCTTGAACTGTTTAAATGTTTAATGTATTTAAAAGAAAAATACAAGTCATCTTCTTCCCCAAACTAACCTACACATAAACCCTAACCCTAGAAATTTAATAACAAGATTTAGGAAAGATTAAAACTCTGTAATAGAGGGCTTTTGATCAGGATTCAACAAGAATGAAAACGGCAAAAAGAAAAACGACTTACAATCACGTTTAAGGTTTGAATTAAGAAGCTTTATAATCAACTGAAGAGGACCTGATTACAAGGTTTTTGGACGCAGAAAGAATGGGTTTTTTGTGGGTTTATAGTATGTGAAGGTGCAGAAACAGAATGATGCGTTCGGTTATAAGGATATTGAAGAAAAATCGGACCTTTAATGGGTGTTAAAATTTCCGAGCGTTACATGTTAAAACCTCCATCAAAACGCGTGTTTATGAGTGCTTATATGAGGGAAAACAATTACATCTCATGGAGAAACGTTTGGGGAGATGAAAACGGACATTAAAGCGCATTAAATCAGGTTTTTGATGCTTGCCGGAAGCCCGCCGGAGGAGCTCCGGTCGCCGGTTCTTGAACGGAAACAGAAGGGGGAAAAAACGATGTTTAAACTTTGGCAGATTGGCAAAAACAACCCCTCATCCTTAACTTTGTTAGTATTATAACATGTAACGGATGTCAATTAGATGAAAGACGAGGGTGACGGATGTCACAGTCTCCCTACTTTAGAAAATTTCGTCTCGAAATTTCCTCAAGTGGAGGTTACTATGAAACAAAAGGCGTTGTAAAAGTTAGCTAGGTTTTTAAAAGAGAATTTCATCATTTATGATTTGACAAAATTTAAAATAGTTTTCTAATACCCAAGTAAATGTTTCAAAATTTTTGACAGTTGACCCGTGATTAAATTTTTTTTTTTGATAGTTTAAATGTTAAAAACTTTAGGAATGTGTAACTGGTGAGGGCAAAGGTACTAATGAAGCAATCTCCCCTACTTTAGAAAGATTTCTGACTGAACGTTTACGAGTATGCAACAAGAATCCAAATAACTGAGAGTGCAAGAGTATACAAGGTTTGTGTTTTCTGTGTGGGTCGTCAAGAGAAAGACTCTAGGAAGACGAGTTGAAGCTCGCGTAAGAACGTTCCTATCGAAAATGCTAGCTATTAGCCCACTGTTCTAATGAAGAGATAAGTATAAGGTAATGGATAGGTTCTTGGTCAGACTCCTAGTCCGCTCCCGCAGTATCGTTTATGCTTATATATAGGGTGTACCGCAGCTGACCCACCACACTCCCGATACTTTGGATTCGTACTAATTGTCTACCAATAGTCTAAGTAGAATCACACAGCACCCTCATGTACCTGTAAGCCCATGATTGCGTTCCGGACCGTAATCATCGATTTACCTTACACTAGGGTGTTAAGCTTTTCCATAACCCTAACATAAATAATACCAGGAACAAATGCGTGCAACCAGTATGTAAAAGCTACTGTAATGAAATAATGTTCAATCATGTCATGGTTAGAGGTCCTTCCCTTTCGGGTTTACCCTTTAACCGTAATGAGAGTACTGTGTAAGTAATAGACATGGTTAGAGGTTCTTCCCTTTCGGGTTCACCCTTAACCGGTAACTTCTGTTTCACATCGTTGGGCTCTAAACACTTATATTGATAAACTCCGAGATTTACACCGTTCCCCTCGGATTAAAGAAATACTCTAATCTGAGTCGTACGTGGGCACTGGCTTAGATCTCATACGAGTTATCAACTAATATGTTTAGTGGCCATGATGAAAAACAAAATAATGCTTAGTATAACAGGGTTTTGCTCAAAACAGGAAAGAAAATATGCATACCAAATATGTGTTCATGTAGTATATAAGTATAACATAAAATTCCGACTGAAAGAATAGTATAACATAAATCGAGTAAATCGCACAATTGCACAAAATGAAAGTATTGAATTAATGCAAATAGGCAATGTGAAAATAATCACAAATAACGTGTTGGAAATAACTATGAATAAAAATGGTGCAAGAATAAAATAATGGAATTTACGGCAAATGAATGTGCACAGAACGGGTGTATAGCCTACTGGCATGTGAGTTAAAATCTAGTAATTTTACATATATGCGTTATACTATAAAAGGCATTTAGCAACATTCTGATAAAAAGATATGTCCATTGTTTTGTTAAACCAAAAGTTTTGCAACTGAAAAAGTATAAGTGTAAAAGGTAAATTTTCGCAGTTTACTCGACTTTGTGATATTGTTGAAAGAATAGTAGTGATCCATGTCACACCCTCAAAATCCACTTGCGGAGTTTTACCACGAGGCGCATGACAAACCAGGATCCAAGTCAACGATCACAATAAACAGGTCTAAATGAACATATGCAATTTCAAAAACATAGTTTAAATCTCCAATTACAGCGGAAGCTTATTCTCAAAATATAATCCAAAAGTAAACCAAATTATTCAATGTTTGAAAACCATGCAATCCTAACTAGACGCCGTGCAGACGCGTGCGCCCTAGTTCCATAGTGCTACCTTAGCGACCTGAGAAAACATGTAAGAGTTTACGTCAGCACAAAAATGCTGGTGAGTTTACAGGTTTTGTAATCAAAGTATCAAGTTCAACCTGTCCATACTATATCAATTTGCAAACCAAAGTACGCTAGCTAGGCGTATGTTTTATTACTACAACGATTGGAAAACCATTACTAACTCGCAAACCAGATGTTGTGCCCGAATAGTAAACCTGTTCCTGTTTGAGACAATATGCACTCGCCCGGCCCTCCAAGCCGACGAGCGGGGTTGGTCACTCCCAATAGATCTATTCACATTTCCCCGTTGTGCTAACCCGCACATTCATGGTTTCCCCCGGGACTTCCAAGGATCGTATAGTAAACCATAGAAACCCATAGTATGACAGTTGTTACCAAAACATAAGTTTAACACATGTTTTCTCCCCCAAAAAGTGAAACCAGTTAAAAGAGGGGCCGTAAACTCACCTTAGGTTGCGTTACTTCGTAATACGAATAAAATCAGCAAGCTATGTTAGCCCCGTAAAGCGGCGACCTAACATGTGACAGTTACAAGTAATTAGACTAATAACCCGTAGGTTAGTTAGTCCCTAGATGTCCAGACCATAACCAAGTTCGTTTGAAAACACCGTGACTGTTAAATTAACCCAATGTACAAGACTCGACATCCCATTGGTGACCCGAGACTCCCCGTGTTATACTTGCACTCACTAACATACAATCATGCAATCACACTTAACATACGTTAAAGTCCAACAAGTTATAGCACGTAGTTCAAGTATCACATAAATAAGTCCGAACACATGTTACCAAGTTATTAGGTATGTTACGGGGTTCCTAGCATGTTCCTAGGTGTCAAATCGGGTCTCGGAATGTCAAAATATACTTACAGCAGCAGTACAGGCGATTAGGAAAAGTCAACTAGTGATTACGTGGGTCAACAGGCATTTAGGAATGCTAATCGCCTATACTATAGGCGATTAGGGTTATATGGTATACAAACTAGGAGTTTATAGGCGATTACGTCGTAAGGCATGCAATTCAGGGCTTAACTAGCATTTAGGATCGTAAATGCATGAAGTAAAGGCAAATAGGCTCCTATTCGCCTATACTATAGGCGATTAAGGCTCCCCATCAGGCGAATAGCCTCCTAATCGCCTATAGTATAGGGGATTAGGGTTCCTATTCGCCTACAGCACAGCTATTCCGGTTTTTCGCGCGTTTAACACTCCAAATCAAATCCAGAACGTGTGTAAACATCAAATATTAATCAAACAACCATATCAAACATATTTCAATCAAAATCCTTCGTTTAACCTCGTTCTATCAGCCCTGCATGCAACCATGTATCCCAAAAACAATACACATAGCATGAAACATCACATTAACATGCAAAACCGTAACCCTAATGAACAATTATTCAGATTTCATCAACATGCTAACATCATCAATCTGTAACTACATTAATATGATGTTATCAATCCATCTTGAATCATAAAAACACTATCTTTTAATCATAAACACACATACAACATGCATAATAGTTAGAATCCAATTAACAACGATTATTAACGAATTTCAGAAGACACATTCGTTTATAAACAGGTCTGGACCATTAGGGATTTAATAAAAACGTTATTAAAGATTGCATGAATGAAAACCACACCTTAGATTTATGATAGATTGATGTAATAGGCTTGAAATCTTGTGTTTTGATCCAAAATCGTGTTCCAGAGGTTGTGTGTGTGTTGGGACGAGTTGTGGGACGACTAGGGTTGTTATAATGAAGTTTAGGAGGTCAAGTATTGTATTTATAGGTGTTTTTAGTCGTCCAGCACGTTATAGGCGATTACGCAGCAGCATCAGGCGAATAGGGTTGCTAATCGCCTACCCTATAGGCGATTAGCCTTCTATTCGCCCATACATATGTCCTATTCGCCCCCTATAGGCGATTAGGCTTCCCTACTCGCCTATAGGGGTTGGTTCTGTGTATTTTGCGCGTTAAACCCCGTTTTAACATATGTTAACACATTTTCACATACCGACAAGTCACATAATGATTGTAAACACATAATACTTGCAAACAAACATATTCACACTCGTTCACCAATTCCCGGGACTCGAGACTTGTATGTTTCCTATGCTCTGACGATTCTACGAATCGTCACCCTTTGTACACTTGGTTAAGGACTGACATCTAATGAGCCTTTAGACTAACATCTAATGATCCTCTATACTAAACTAACAGTTCCCGAATCGTAACATGACTCAACTAACCCCGTTAAGTATAATCTACGCGTGACTCGCTAAGGTAGACTTTCATCTAGACAGCGTTGTTAACCAGAATTTGCCGGGTGTCACATCATCCCCACGTTAAAAGAATTTTCGTCCCGAAAATTGCACAAGTACCAAAAGGAATAACAAAAGAAACAGACAAAAGATAGAAATTAAGAAAGAGATTTACCCGAGTTGTCACATCATCCCCACGTTAAAAAGGAATCTCGCCCCGAGATTCATTCAGCAGCAGTGGTAACATATCTCGATTCGAACGCTTCCTTAGGAAAGAGATGAGGATACTTAGACTTCATCTGATCCTCCCGTTCCCAAGTGTACTCTGGTCCCCGGTTCGAGTTCCAGCGAACCTTAACAATGCGAATCTTGCTATGACGTAGGCTACGAATCTTGTAGTCAAGGATCTCAACAGGTTCTTCCACAATCTGAAGACGGTCATCCACCTTGATCTCTTCCAGTGGAACAATAAGAGACTAGTCAGCCAGACACTTCTTTAAGTTGGACACATGGAAGACGTTATGTACGTTGCCGAGCTCCGTCGGTAAATCAAGACGACATGCCACCGGTCCAATCCGTTCCAGAATTGTAAATGGACCGACATACCGAGGGTTGAGTTTGCCACGCTTCCCAAAGCGTATGACGCCCTTCCACGGTGAAACTTTCAGAAGTACCTTGTCATCAACTTGGAATTCCAATGGCTTGCGACGCTGATCGGCATAACTCTTTTGCCGATCCCGTGCCGCTGCCAACCGGTTACGAATCTATACTATCTTTTCCGAAGTTTCGTACACTAGCTCAGGCCCAGTGAGTTGACTCTCACCCACCTCAGCCCAACAAAGAGGAGACCGGCATTTCCGCCCGTACAGTGCCTCGAACGGAGCTGCCTTGATGCTCGTGTGGTAACTGTTGTTGTAAGAGAATTCTACTAACGGTAGGTGAGCTTCCCAACCTTTGCCAAAATCGATCACACATGCTCGCAGCATGTCCTCTAAGGTTTGAATCGTGCGTTCACTTTGACCGTCAGTCTGTGGGTGATAAGCTGTACTCATATCCAGCTGGGTACCCAAAGCCTTGTGCAAAGATTTCCAGAAGTGAGAAGTAAAGTGGGAGTCACGATCCGAAATAATAGAAACCGGCACCCCGTGCTTAGAAACAACTTCCTTCAGATAAAGACGAGCCAAACGATCCATGGTGTCGGTCTCCTTAATAGCGAGAAAATGGGCTGATTTCGTCAACCGATCAACAATCACCCATATCTTATCATTCCCGCTTGGTGACTTAGGTAGTTGCGTAACAAAATCCATTGTAATCCGTTCCCACTTACACTCCGGAATTTCAGGTTGTTGCAAGAGACCCGACGGTTTCTGGTATTCTACCTTGACCTTAGCACAGGTCAAGCATTTGCTCACGTATGAGGCTATATCCGACCTCATGTTCGGCCACCAGTAAAGCACCTTCAGATCTTGGTACATCTTATCCGAACCAGGATGAATAGAATACCGGGATTTGTGAGCCTCATCTAAGACAAGCTCCCGAAGTCCCCCGAATAAAGCAATCCATATGCGTTCTGCGAAGTAGTGCAGGCCATCAGGCCTTCGCTCGAGGTGCTTGTCGGCACCGTGCATAGTCTCAGCTTTAAGGTTTTCCTCCTTCAAAACTTCTAACTGAGCAGAACGGAGTTGGTCAGGTAGAGAGGAATGAATGGTGAGCTGCAACGCCCGAACGCGACGAGGATTAATTGATTCCTTCCTGCTCAAGGCGTCTGCTACTACATTCGCCTTGCCAGGATGGTACTTGATGGCGCAATCATAGTCGTTCAGGAGTTCAATCCAACGACGCTGTCGTATGTTCAAATGTTGTTGGTCGAAAATATGTTGAAGACTCTTGTGATCGGTGTAGATGGTGCATTTGGTACCGTACAAGTAATGTCTCCAAATTTTCAACGCGAAAACCACTGCACCCAACTCCAAGTCATGGGTGGTGTAGTTCTTTTCGTGCACCTTGAGTTGACGAGAAGCGTACGCAATCACTTTCTCGCGTTGCATCAACACGCAACCGAGACCATGAATAGAAGCATCACAGTAAACAACGAAATCATCAGGGCCTTCAGGCAAGGACAAAATAGGAGCAGAACAAAGTTTAGACTTCAGTTCTTGAAATGCCGACTCTTGTGGTTCACCCCAGTCGAATTTTCTATCCTTCTGAGTAAGAGTGGTGAGGGGTTGAGCGATCTTCGAGAACCCCTTAATGAAACGACGATAATAGCCCGCAAGGCCTAGAAATTGCCGCACCTCAGTTGGCGTCTTTGGTGCTCCCCAGTCCTTGATCGCTTCGATCTTAGCTGGATCGACATGAATTCCTAGTTCATTAACCACATGTCCTAGGAACTGAACTTCGCGTAACCAAAAGTCACACTTTGAGAACATAGCGTAAAGTTGTTCCCGTCGCAAAAGTTCCAAAACCAAACGCAGGTGTTCCTCGTGTTCGGTCTTGTTCTTGGAGTAAATCAGGATGTCATCAATAAACACGATGACGAACTTGTCAAGATATGGTTTGCAAACGCGGTTCATCAAATCCATGAAAACCGCCGGTGCGTTTGTGAGACCGAAAGGCATGACCAAGAATTCGAAATGGCCATAACGTGTACGAAAGGCAGTCTTTGCAACGTCAGCTTCCCTTACGCGCAACTGGTGATAACCGGACCTCAAATCAATCTTAGAGTAGTAGCTAGAACCCTGGAGTTGGTCGAATAGATCATCAATACGTGGAAGAGGATAACGGTTCTTGATGGTCACTTTGTTCAATTCTCTGTAATCCACACACAATCGAAAATTTCCATCCTTCTTCTTAACGAACAGAATCGGGGCTCCCCAAGGGGAGGAACTTGGTCTGATGAAATCCTTGTCCAAGAGTTCCTGTAACTGACTGGACAATTCCTGCATCTCGGGAGGTGCAAGACGGTAGGGGGCCCGAGCAATAGGAGCAGCCCCCGGTACAAGATCAATACCGAACTCAACCTGACGATGGGGAGGAAGACCAGATAAATCATCGGGAAATACATCAGGAAACTCGCGTACTACAGGAATATCGTCGATCTTCTTCTCATCGGTAGAGGAAACAAATAAAAGTGCCAAAACGGCCGAATAACCCTTTCGAAGATACTTAAGGGCTTTCATGCTGGAGATGAGATTTAGCGGAGCACCGCCCTTGATACCGTACACAGAAAGGAATTCTCCATCAGGGAGAGGAATCCGAATAATCTTGTCGTAACAAACAATCTCAGCACGATACAAAGACAACCAATCCATGCCTACAACAACGTCAAAACTACCCAAAGGTACCGGCATAAGGTCGATGGGGAACGACAAACCCGACAACTCTAGTTGACACTCCCGAAGGATACAAGTAGCTTCAATCTTTTTACCGTCGGCCAATTCAATAATATACTTAGCCTCTAATGGTACGGGTACTACATCTAGCAGTCGACTAACTTCCATAGATATAAAACTTTTATCGGCACCGGAATCAAATAAAACACTAACAGATCGATTATTGAGAAGGAACGTACCGGTAACTGTGTCAGGATCCTGTCTAGCCTCAGCGGCTCCAATGACGAAGGCACGTGCATTCCTGCCACCGCCCCCGTTGTTCCCGTTACCGTTTCTCACATCCCCGCCCTGCTTCAGTTTCGGGCACTCCTTCTTGTAATGCCCAGCCTCCCCACAGTTGTAGCAACCCTGTTTCCCCGTATTTCCTTGAGCAGTAGGAGCCGAGTTAGTAGTTGGGGCCTGGGTCGATGGAAGTGTCGCCCGACAGTCTTTGGCAAAATGCCCAAGTCGCTGACAGCGATGGCAACGATTACGGTCGCAGTCCCCCTGATGATGACGCCCACATTTGTTGCACTTAGGTAATTTCCCCGCATAACCACCCTGTTTGTTACCAGAAGAAGAAGAACCCCCGCAATCGAATCTCTTACCCTGTTGTGCTGGCACAGATCCTTTCCCCTCATTATCCCATTTACGCTTGTTATTCTCCGGGGCCTTGACAGTCGAACCCTTAGCAGGCAAGATACCCTCATTCACCTTCAAGTTTGTCATCCTGTGAGCCGATCGGACCACCTCTGAGTATGTAGGAAGATTCCCCGCAGCCACCAATCCTGCGATCTCTGGTACTAGCCCCGAGATATAGTGTTCAATCCTCTTGTATTCTGGCACATGCAGATCAGGACACAGCACTGCCAACTCATTACGCCTTACCGTATACTTTTCAATCTCTGACCCAGTCATCTTGAGGTTCCACACCTCGTGCTCTAGCTTCTGAACTTCTTCCCTTGGACAGTACTCTCGCTTCAGTAGTTGAACAAAATTTTCCCAAGGCATAGCATAAGCCTATCCTATACCCATATTCTGGGTGATGTTATTCCACCAGGTCAAAGCAACATCCTGGAATAACGCAGCAGCGTACTTGACTCGATCCTCTGGGAGACAGTTACACATCAGAAACACTGACTCCACCTTTTCCAGCCACCTGAGCAAGCTCACCGCTCCCTCAGTGCCAGAGAATTCCTGGGGCTTACAGTCCCGAAACATCTTGTAGGTACACATGGGTGGGGGTGGGTTAACAGGACCACCTGAAATGAAACGCATGAGAAACCACGAAGGATGTAAATAAGGTTCATTAATGAGGAAAAAGTGAATAAGTCAACTTACCACCACCATTGTGCTCTAACTGAAAGGCATCTTGTAGTAAGTTGTTCAGATATTCTTGTGTTAGGTTTACGCCTCCACGACCACCTCCACCACCGCGACCACCACCACGCCCACCATTGCGGCCACCTCCACGTCCTCCTCGTACTCCAGACATGATTTTGACAGAAAGAACGAGAAAATTTAGTTGTACAGCTAATGATAACCACTAGCGTTCACAAGATCAAAGCTAGATCCAACTCAGGACTATCCATTCAAACCCAGAGCTCACTAGGGCTTTCATGCATTTCGGTTTATGATTTTGTGTGCACCCAAAATGATAAACCGCTCTACATGGTCCTCCAAGTGTTCTCCTAGTTCAAAGTTCAAATCACCGAACATAGACTCTTAGCTATACACCGTAATGCTACGGTAGTTTATGGCAAGTGTTTCTATTGGAGTATGAAAGGGAGATGTCCGAGCCTTGGACAAATCTCAAGAGTACACGATTTACCCCAATATACCACATTGCCTAGAAGGCAAGTAACCCGACATAAGATAGAACGGATGATGTAACATAGGAAGGTCAGATGATTTAGAGACACCCCGACAAGCCCATACGTAATCCACCATAATGTTTAGTACTATGTGATCGTCTAGTGTGTGCGACTCGGCTATAGACTAGACTCTACATGCAGTCCTAGTTCACTATAACCATTGGCTCTGATACCAATCTGTCACACCCTCAAAATCCACTTACGGAGTTTTACCGCGAGGCGCATGACAAACCAGGATCCAAGTCAACGATCACAATAAACAGGTCTAAAGGAACATATGCAATTTCAAAAACATAGTTTAAATCTCCAATTACAGCGGAAGCTTATTCTCAAAATATAATCCAAAAGTAAACCAAATTATTCAATGTTTGAAAACCATGCAATCCTAACTAGACGCCGTGCAGACGTGTGCTCCCTAGTTCCATAGTGCTACCTTAGCGACCTGAGAAAACATGTAAGAGTTTACGTCAGCATAAAAATGCTGGTGAGTTTACAGGTTTTGTAATCAAAGTATCAAGTTCAACCTGTCCATACTATATCAATTTTCAAACCAAAGTACGCTAGCTAGGCGTATGTTTTATTACTACAACGATTGGAAAACCATTACTAACTCGCAAACCAGATGTTGTGCCCGAATAGTAAACCTGTTCCTGTTTGAGACAATATGCACTCGCCCGGCCCTCCAAGCCGACGAGCGGGGTTGGTCACTCCCAATAGATCTATTCACATTTCCCCGTTGTGCTAACCCGCACATTCATGGTTTCCCCCGGGACTTCCAAGGATCGTATAGTAAACCATAGAAACCCATAGTATGACAGTTGTTACCAAAACATAAGTTTAACACATGTTTTCTCCCCCAAAAAGTGAAACCAGTTAAAAGAGGGGCCGTAAACTCACCTTAGGTTGCGTTACTTCGTAATACGAATAAAATCAGCAAGCTATGTTAGCCCCGTAAAGCGGCGACCTAACATGTGACAGTTACAAGTAATTAGACTAATAACCCGTAGGTTAGTTAGTCCCTAGATGTCCAGACCATAACCAAGTTCGTTTGAAAACACCGTGACTGTTAAATTAACCCAATGTACAAGACTCGACATCCCATTGGTGACCCGAGACTCCCCGTGTTATACTTGCACTCACTAACATACAATCATGCAATCACACTTAACATACGTTAAAGTCCAACAAGTTATAGCACGTAGTTCAAGTATCACATAAATAAGTCCGAACACATGTTACCAAGTTATTAGGTATGTTACGGGGTTCCTAGCATGTTCCTAGGTGTCAAATCGGGTCTCGGAATGTCAAAATATACTTACAGCAGCAGTACAGGCGATTAGGAAAAGTCAACTAGTGATTACGTGGGTCAACAGGCATTTAGGAATGCTAATCGCCTATACTATAGGCGATTAGGGTTATATGGTATACAAACTAGGAGTTTATAGGCGATTACGTCGTAAGGCATGCAATTCAGGGCTTAACTAGCATTTAGGATCGTAAATGCATGAAGTAAAGGCAAATAGGCTCCTATTCGCCTATACTATAGGCGATTAGGGCTCCCCATCAGGCGAATAGCCTCCTAATCGCCTATAGTATAGGGGATTAGGGTTCCTATTCGCCTACAGCACAGCTGTTCCGGTTTTTCACGCGTTTAACACTCCAAATCAAATCCAGAACGTGTGTAAACATCAAATATTAATCAAACAACCATATCAAACATATTTCAATCAAAATCCTTCGTTTAACCTCGTTCTATCAGCCCTGCATGCAACCATGTATCCCAAAAACAATACACATAGCATGAAACATCACATTAACATGCATAACCGTAACCCTAATGAACAATTACTCAGATTTCATCAACATGCTAACATCATCAATCTGTAACTACCTTAATATTATGTTATCAATCCATCTTGAATCATAAAAACACTATCTTTTAATCATAAACACACATACAACATGCATAATAGTTAGAATCCAATTAACAACGATTATTAACGAATTTCAGAAGACACATTCGTTTATAAACAGGTCTGGACCATTAGGGATTTAATAAAAACGTTATTAAAGATTGCATGAATGAAAACCACACCTTAGATTTATGATAGATTGATGTAATAGGCTTGAAATCTTGTGTTTTGATCCAAAATCGTGTTCCAGAGGTTGTGTGTGTGTTGGGACGAGTTGTGGGACGACTAGGGTTGTTATAATGAAGTTTAGGAGGTCAAGTATTGTATTTATAGGCGTTTTTAGTCGTCCAGTACGTTATAGGCGATTACGCAGCAGCATCAGGCGAATAGGGTTGCTAATCGCCTACCCTATAGGCGATTAGCCTTCTATTCGCCCATACATATGTCCTATTCGCCCCCTATAGGCGATTAGGCTTCCCTACTCGCCTATAGGGGTTGGTTCTGTGTATTTTGCGCGTTAAACCCCGTTTTAACATATGTTAACACATTTTCACATACCGACAAGTCACATAATGATTGTAAACACATAATACTTGCAAACAAACATATTCACACTCGTTCACCAATTCCCGGGACTCGAGACTTGTATGTTCCCTATGCTCTGACGATTCTACGAATCGTCACCCTTTGTACACTTGGTTAAGGACTGACATCTAATGAGCCTTTAGACTAACATCTAATGATCCTCTATACTAAACTAACAGTTCCCGAATCGTAACACGACTCAACTAACCCCGTTAAGTATAATCTATGCGTGACTCGCTAAGGTAGACTTTCATCTAGACAGCGTTGTTAACCAGAATTTGCCGGGTGTCACATATGAGAATAAATCTTTAGAAATCGAAGTGTGTTTTAGATTCAAAACAGGTTCATTTTGCAAAATCTTCGTAAATACACATTTTCATGTGTTTACGAGAAGTCGAGTTTGAAAAATGTCATAAGGCTTATTATTAGTTGCAAATTTCTCTCGAAAATATATATTGGATACGTCATATGAAAACAAAAGATTTACATTTGGTCTTTAAAATATGCAATACAAGTTTGTAAAATGCGAAAAGAAACCATTTCATGAAGTATGAGTAATTCTAATGTGTTTTAAAAGACCATGATTTAAAATGACGTGAATGGTAAGATTAACGTATGTAATAGATTACCAATATTTAAGAAGATTCATAATCAACGAGATGTAGAAATAAATCATTGAGATGTGGATTTCACTCCTAACTCAAAGATGTATTTCAAAATTGAAAACGATTGTGGAATGAAACCAATCACTAAGTTAAGGATATCACTCCCAGCTTAGTGGTGAAGTTTCTTTTTGAAGGAAATACTCTTTGAGGTGTGGATGTCACTCCTATCTCAAAGACATATTCCTAAGATAAATAACATATAGAGGAGTGAAACTAATCACCAAGGTATGGATGTCACTCCTAACTTGGCGCTATCGTTTCGTTTGTGAAATACGAGCGTATTCTTTTCTAAGCAAAATATCGAAAGAATAACGAGGAATAATCATAACGAAAATATCCTGAAAGAAAATATAAGAAATGAGAGAAGTACACACGAGAGGACTCGTGAAAGTAATCTTAGTTATAGTCTAGGCTAAAAGGCATTCTAATAACCTAATTCCCTATAACCATGGCTCTGATACCAATCTGTAACACCCCAACCGATGGCGGAAACATCGAGGTGTCACGTAGTGACGATTGTTCAATAGCTCATGGACTAGAAATGTAAATTTGAATACATTGATTAAATAATTTATTACATTGAATGAAATACAACGATTATAACTGCCAACTAAATTGTAATACAATGAATCAAAATCTAAATATAAATCCGAAAGCTTAAAGGATGCACCTCAAAACAACCTGAAACATGTACGAAAACGATTTGGTCAATACAACATGTATTGGTGAGCATACCCTGTTTGAATAAAACGTGGATAAAAATAAATAAATCGTAAATGCAACCATAAAAAATACGTCATGATACAATAGTCGAAAATCAGGAAAACGTTATGTCGATGTATACAAAGTCCAAGTTATTCGAGCAAAATTTACACCAAAACGTATATAAAGGCAAACACGCGGTTGTGAATTATAGCAAGTTGTTTTAAACGTAGATAAAAAAGTACATCGCAATGGTGCATTTAGAGATGAGCATTGGACGGTTTAAAAAACTGAACGGTTTACAATAAAGAAAAAATTAAGGGGTACTTAGAGATGAGCATGTGTCCCTTTAGAAACAACCTTACGAAAATTCACGTCGAAACACATATATAGATAAAAATAACTCGCATGAAGCATTGATAAAACGAAACCCACAGAAAATCGTGTAACTTGAAATTCGATAAAAACTCAAGATAATAACCTATTAAAGGTTATGAGTTATAGTGTAAATAGGTTAAAAGAAGGATGAACGTATTAAACATCAGAGGGTGTAAACTAAAACTACGCACTAAAAACAAAATTTATTTTTAAACAAGTGTGAGAGTAATATATATAAGCATCCACAACTTTTATATCAACAAGTAGAGTTAAATGCCAATTTTGTCCCTAAGGTTTGGTCTAGTTTGCCACTTCAGTACAATTTTTTTTTTTTTTTTGCAATCAAACCCCTGAGGTTTGGATTTTCTTGCTATTTTCATCATTTTCACTAACTCAGTTAAAAAACTGACGTTAAGTCAGGGGTAATTTTTTCTCTTTTTTGCCTGCAATTTAAAATTTTAATAAAAAAATCTTTTATCTTTCCTAAAGAATCAACCTTATCCCCTCCCTCCCTCCCTCCCCCCCCTCTCTCTCTCTCTCTCTCTCTCTCTCTCTCTCTCCCTCTCTCAGCTATACTCTGTAATCATTATCAAAATTATATTAACATGCCTTAAGACTAGGGGTGTTCAAAAAATCCGAAATCCGATCCGATATCCGAACCGAAAAAACCGATCCGAATTCTTATTCGGATGGATTCGATCTGAATCCGAATTACTTATTCGGATTTCGGATCGGATTCGGATTTCATGTAACACCCCAACCGATGGCGGAAACATCGAGGTGTCACGTAGTGATGATTGCTCAATAGCACATGGTACTAAAATGTAAATATATTATTGAATAATTTAAGTTGTCTTACATGGATGAAATGGGGAAAATGCATAAGTCTGAACAAAACATGAAATTTAAAATAATTTATTAAAAGCAAGCATTAAAATCCAATGCTATGGAATTAAGATCAAACTGCACCTGAAACATGTAAAAAATAAGTTTTGTCAACATATGAAATGTTGGTGAGCATTCCTAGTTTTAATATATATAGTAAGTTGGAAAATGTTATACAATTCAAGTGCAAGCTACAGTGCATTTATGTAAACTATGTATCATATAAATGGGCGAAATCAATCCTGTGACTGTATAAATGTACTAAAATGAACGGCGGTGTACTTATCCAATAAATGGATAATAACATAACAATGACCATGGATTCTCCGATGAAAAAGGGGGAGAATCACCTAGGTGGGTTGTCAATCCAATAGCGCTATCCAATGTTAAGGTCGGCTTGTACAATGTTAATGATGTCACTAAGTACAAATGTATTCTACATGTAGTGTCTAAGCATAAAGCACGTTTGTAAGCAAATGCACATAGTACTAGAATTGTATTGTAAAAATGTAAACTTGTATATGTAATTTGTATAAGTGTACATGTAACACCCCAAAAGTGAATAAAGACAAAAAGAGGATAGGAAATACCCACTTTCGCAAAATAACTAGATGACTAAGCGAGCGTGAAAATGCGAGCAATCCAAAGACTCAACAACGAAACTAGTCCAATTTAGAAAAAAAGAAACCGAATACGAAAAATATCCAGCTTCCAATTCGCCAATTACGAGAGCTTATAATCAAAGCTTCAAATGTAGAAGTAATATACTATAAAAGAAAGGTATGAGGGAGAGTTTAATCGAATTGAAACAATCGATTTAGAGGTGCAAAGTGTAATGGGTCATAGGTGGGTTTTTATACTAGTTTTGGATTCAATTAGGCTTTAAAATTGGTCAACACAATAAAGTAAGGTTTTTAAGATGAATGGACTATTTGACTAGGACTTTGACTAGGATTTTGACTGAGACTTTGACTAGGACTTTGACTAGGATTTTGACTAAGACTTTGACTAGGACTTTTGTAACACCCCAACCGATGGCGGAAACATCGAGGTGTCACGTAGTGACGATTGTTCAATAGCTCATGGACTAGAAATGTAAATTTGAATACATTGATTAAATAATTTATAACATTGAAATGAAATACAACGATTATAACTGCCAACTAAATTGTAATACAATGAATCAAAATCTAAATATAAATCCGAAAGCTTAAAGGATGCATCTCAAAACAACCTGAAACATGTACGAAAATGATTTGGTCAATACAAAATGTATTGGTGAGCATACCCTATTTGAATAAAAGTAGTAGGAAAAGTGTTTAGCAATTCATGTGCGGTACCATTTGCAATTATGTAATAAGTAATATCCGTTCAAAATCAACCCTATGTAAAGAAAAGCAGATATATAGTATGCGCTAGTAGTAATGTAATACATAGCAATGACGAGGACTCTCAACAGAGTCACAAGGGTATATACCATAGTACTATTCATTGAAATGCCAGGCCCTCAAAGGTTAATGATTTTGACAAGTCATAGACACACAAATTAACATAAAGCAAACACACATGAGAATTGCATTTAGTAAAATGAAATAGAAACTTGATAGTAAGTACATGAGTCACCCCAGAATAGTAAAACAGTAAAAAGGGGAAAGATATACTCACAGTTTGCGAAAGCGATCAAAATCCACTTAAGCGGTCGTGAGCTAAGTAATGGGAATTCCAAGGAATTCAACCTATAATGTGTAAGAATACTAATAAGGAAATTTCTAAAAAGTCTAAGGTAACTAGGGACTAAGGCATTAGGGCTTGCTAAGTCGATTTGGGGAATTAGAGTTTTTATGATGAATCGCGTTAATGTAAAAGTTGTATAATAACATACTAAAGTTTGTAAATACGGTTCAGGTAATATATTTATTACCAATTAAAGATTTAGATAAAACTTATGTTTGAATAATTAAGACAAAATAACGTAATTAATTACTTTAACTAATTATTGTAAATAAATACAATAATTATAAATGTATAAATAAATGATTTTGAGTTACACAATGATCCAACAAAAGATAATAAGGACATTAAACCATATGAGTATTTCTATTTTATAAGAAAAATATTTATAAAATAGATGTTTAAATTGTATAAATAAATAAATGTTTTATTATGTCTAATTAAACGTAAATAAGACTAATAATACCATACATGATCCAAAAATACTAGTTTTATAGAAAAAGGATGATTTCTGATGTAAACAAATTAAAATAAATTTCCCATAATTTATATAAACTTATTTATATTTAAAACTGATTTAATGAGATTAAATCATGTTTAAATGATTAAAATAGAAAAATTAATAAAAATAAATGTTTTCTGAAGAAAATATTTTTATTTCAGTTCACAATGATTAGAAATAATTTATCAAAAATTTTGAGGTTAAAATCTTTAAAAATGAATTTTTAATCAATTAAATATGATTAAAACAATTAAATTCAATAAAAATATGAAAATAAGACATTTTACAGAAAATAAAAATGGGGTAATTTTCTATATGGTATCAAGATGTTTCACCTAAATTCTCATAATTTTTGGATAAAAAATGAATTAGTTATGAATATTTCAAGATATAAGTATATAAATATTTTATAACATCAAAATAAAAGACAAGAAAGAAGAAAAAAAAAACAAAACCGTGACCAAGGAGGGACTCGAACTCGGGTCCTCAGTTTAACAACAGACACCAACGACCACTCTACTACAATGCATTTTTCTTGAACTGTTTGAATGTTTAATGTATTTAAAAGAAAAATACAAGTCATCTTCTTCCCCAAACTAACCTACACATAAACCCTAACCCTAGAAATTTAATAACAAGATTTAGGAAAGATTAAAACTCTGTAATAGAGGGCTTTTGATCAGGATTCAACAAGAATGAAAACGGCAAAAAGAAAAACGACTTACAATCACGTTTAAGGTTTGAATTAAGAAGCTTTATAATCAACTGAAGAGGACCTGATTACAAGGTTTTTGGACGCAGAAAGAATGGGTTTTTTGTGGGTTTATAGTATGTGAAGGTGCAGAAACAGAATGATGCGTTCGGTTATAAGGATATTGAAGAAAAATCGGACCTTTAATGGGTGTTAAAATTTCCGAGCGTTACATGTTAAAACCTCCATCAAAACGCGTGTTTATGAGTGCTTATATGAGGGAAAACAATTACATCTCATGGAGAAACGTTTGGGGAGATGAAAACGGACATTAAAGCGCATTAAATCAGGTTTTTGATGCTTGTCGGAAGCTCGCCGGAGGAGCTCCGGTCGCCGGTTCTTGATCGGAAACAGAAGGAGGAAAAAAAGATGTTTAAACTTTGGCAGATTGGCAAAAACAACCCCTCATCCTTAGCTTTGTTAGTATTATAATATCTTGGTTAGATTTTCCTTATAAAAACTTAACTGGATTAATCAATTTAACTTAAAGTTTGTAAAACTTTTCAAAACATGATTTTTTTATAGAACCTTTTACGTATACGTTTTAACATACTCCTTTGTTTAAAACTTATACCCAATCCATATTAAATATAAATAATTTTTTTTCGCTCAAAAATTAAATTTGAAAACGACGAAACTTACAGGGCATAATGGAAACATTTGAAGGACTGTTATTGTCAATTAGATGAAAGACGAGGGTGACGGATGTCACAACTTTGACTAGGATTTTGACTGAGACTTTGACTATTTGACTGTCTCAGCGGACCGCGAGGGCTAAATTTTTTTTTTCTAATTTAATCAATTTTATGTTCTAGACTTGTTTCTTTCTATTTCTAAGTTGTTTTAGGACCGAAAATTAAGGGCTTTGATTATCAAGGTCTGAAACATACGTGCTCGGGTGTAGATGCGAGTATAAAACGTGCAATACTTTTACTTTTAAAAATTATAAGTTTTATTAAATTGTGAATTTTGGTCCTATTAAAATACGAGGATTAAAATGAAAATTTTAAAATAGTTGAGGTACTAGTTATGCACATTTATGAAAAGTGAAGGGTGCAGGTTATCACAGTCTCCCCTACTTTAGAAAATTTCGTCCCGAAATTACTTTCAAGTGAAGGTTTCCATGAAACAAAAGACAATTGTAAAAAGGCAAGTAGATTTTAAGAAATGCATCAACCATGATTTGACAAAGTTTGCAGTAGTTGTTTAATACCCAAAATAAAAGTTTGAAAATCCTTAAAGTTTGACCCAAGGTTAGAGAATTAAGAGTTTATAATGAGCAAGGTTTGTGAAAAGTATGTAACTTGTGAGGGCAAGGCAGTGTTATAGTAGCTTCCCTTACTTTAGAGAATTTTATGACCGAACTTTGCTAAGGACATGCAGCGAGATTTCAAATAACAGAGAGTGTAAGTGTATACAAGATTTGAGGTTTTTTTTTCGTGTGTGGTCAAAAGATGATAGTCGTTGGTCAACAACCTATTGTTGAGGTCGGAACCAGCGCTATTAAATAGCCCAAAATTAAAAAAAATAGAAAATAATGGGTAGGTTCTTGGACAGACTCCTAGTCCGCTCCCGCAGTATCGTTTATGCTTATATATAGGGTGTACCACAGCTAACCTACCACACTCCCGATACTTGGGACTTGTACTGATTGTCTACTAACACCCTAAATAGAATTACACACCACCCCTATGTACCTGTAAATCCATGATTGCGTTCCGGACCGTAATCATCGATTTACCTTACACTAGAGTGCTATGCTTTTCCATAACACTAACATAAGTAATACAAGAAACAATGCGTGCAACCAAAATGTGTTAAGTAGTAGATACATGCTCAAGTATAAGATGCGGTTAGAAGTTCTTCCCCTTTCAGGTTCACCCTTTAACCGTAATGAGATTAATGTGTAAGTATAAGACATGATTAGGGGTTTTTCACCTTTCGGGTTCACCCTTAACCGGTAAATTTCTGTTCACATCATTGGGCTCTAAACAACCATATTGATAAACTCTAAGGATTACACCGTTCCCCTCGGGTTAGAGGAATACTCTGAACCGAGTCGTACATGGGAACTGGCTTAGATCTCATACGAGCTATCAATTAGTATGTTCGTTGGTCATGATGATGAACAAAATAATGTAAAGTATAACAGGGTTTTGCTCACAACAAAAAAAATATGTATACCAAATATGCGTTCATGTAAGTATATAAGTATAGCATTAAATTTCGATTGAAAGAATAGCATAACGTAAATCGAGTAAATCGCACAATTTGCACAAAATGAAAGTAAACGAGTTAAATTAATGCTCAAAACTAGTGTTGTAAGAATAACTACTAATAACTAGTGCGAGAATAGTTGCGAATAACGCGTGAAAATAACTACCAACAAAAGAATAATACAAAAATAATAAGATAATGTACGAATGTAACTATAAATAGAATGGTGTAAAAAAATAATGAAATTTACTATAAATGAAAGTGCACAGAACAGACGTATAGTCTACTGGTATGAGGATAACATTTTGGAAACCGAAGAATGTTTTAAGTTCAAAACAGGTTCACTTGAAGAGATTTCGTAGGTACACATTTTCATGTGTTTACGAGAAGTCGAGTTTGAAAAGTGTTATAAGGTATATTATTAGTTGCAAATTCCTCCCGAAAACATATATTGGATACGTTATATGAAAACATGCAGATTTACATTTGATTGGTAAAATATGCAATGCAAGTTTATAAAATGCAAGATGAAACCATTTCATGAAGTATGTGTAAATCTAATGTGTTTCGAAAGACCAAGATTTAAAATGATGTGAAGGTTGTGAATGATCCCAGATGCCTTGACGAATTTTGGAAAATAAAATTTTTTGTATTTAAACATTTCTTTAACTTGTGGGTTGAAAAGTCGAAAATTTTTAATTGTTATGAAATGTTGAGAAAAACGAAGTGTTACCCGTTAAGACTGGGTAAACTTGAAACCTTTTAAATTTTCAAACTTTTACGAAATTTATACATTAAAAGATCATTTATTTGCAGGATCGTTAAGGCATCTCTTTGGGCTCATAGCGGGCTATTTGTTTCAAGGCACAAGGTGTATGAAAGGTGTGTTCTAATTTGGCGAATAGGCTTTGTGAAAAGACTTATAGAATAAGTTGTCAAATTAATCGTTTTAGAGAGTGTGTACTAGTGCGTATCGTGTAGGTAGGCATTTATGTATGAGTTTAGTCTGACTAAGAAGTTCTAACTAATGGTAGTTAGCTATGGCTTAGGAGAGTGGGTGCAGCAATATTTATATTAGGTATATGAGGATATACTGTGACTTCGATCAAGTAAGTTTGTAAACATGAAGGTATAAAACAGGTTGAAATAATAAGTTTCGAAAAACCATGTTCATTTTTAATTGTATGATGACGCAACATTCCTAAAATCAGGATGTGATCAAACTTAAACACAGAGTTTAAAACTTAAGTCGTGGGTAAAAATGTTTTAACGCAAAACAAGTAATACCTTATAGTGTAAGAATCATGAGCATAAGTGAAATAGTGTAAGCTTTAATGCGATAATATATCGAACAAAAGTTTTAGTAATGATGATAAGGGATTCAAAAGCGAATGATCAATGAATAATGGCATATGAAACATCAAGTGATTAAATGGAATCTTCAAATGATAAACAAACATAAATATCAATGATATAAAACATTGGAATTGTTTCTATAGGAAACTTTGACCAACTCAAGTATTTGAAATTTCCTAGTGACTTGTGGGGGCGTACTTTAGCCTATAAGTGAATGCTCATCCCAAGAGTTCCCAGGTAGGTATACGGGTCCCTCGTCTGATTGGGATTTATACGAAATACCAGGCCTAGACAGAAAACTCAGGATACAGGCGCTCACCCTTCCAGATTGCACGTGCCCCATCACTAGTGAATTCCAAAACTTTAGCGAGATTAAAAACGAGATGCAAAAATAGATCCTTGATATTTGGATTTCACTCCTAACTCAAAGATGTATTTCAAAATTGAAAACGATTGTGGAATGAAACCAATCACTAAGTTAAGGATATCACTCCTAGCTTAGTGGTTAAGTTCCTTTTTGAAAGAAATACTCTTTGAGGTGTGGATGTCACTCCTATCTCAAAGATATATTCCTAAGATAAATAACATATAGAGGAGTGAAACTAATCACCAAGTTATGGATGTCACTCCTAACTTGGTGATATCGTTTCATTTGTGAAATACGAGTATCTTCTTCACTAAACAAAACACCGAAAGAATAACGAGAAAGAATCATAGCGAAAATATCTTGAAAGAAAATAATAGGATAAAGAGAAATAAACACGAGAGGACTCATGAATGTAAGCTTAGTTATAGACTAGGCTAAAAGGCATTCTAATAACCTAATTCCCTATAACCATGGCTCTGATACCAATCTGTAACACCCCAACCGATGGCGGAAACATCGAGGTGTCACGTAGTGACGATTGCTCAATAGCACATGGTACTAAAATGTAAATATATTATTGAATAATTTAAGTTGTCTTACATGGATGAAATGGGAAAAATACATAAGTCTGAACAAAACATGAAATTTGAAATAAATTATTAAAAGCAAGCACTAAAATCTAATGATATGGAACTAAGATCAAACTGCACCTGAAACATGTACAAAATAAGTTTTGTCAACATATGAAATGTTGGTGAGCATTCCTAGTTTTAATATATATAGTAAGTTGGAAAATGTTATACAATTCAAGTGCAAGCTACAGTGCATTTATGTGAACTATGTATCATACAAATGAGCGAAATCAATCCTGTGACTGTATAAATGTACTAAAATGAACGGCGGTGTACTTATCCAATAAATGGATAATAACTTAACAATGACCATGGATTCTCCGATGAAAAAGGGGGAGAATCACCTAGGTGGGTTGTCAATCCAATAGCGCTATCCAATGTTAAGGTCGGCTTGTACAATGTTAATGATTTCACTAAGTACAAATGTATTCTACATGTAGTGTCTAAGCATAAAGCACGTTTGTAAGCAAATGCACATAGTACTAGAATTGTATTGTAAAAATGTAAACTTGTATATGTAATTTGTATAAGTGTACATGTAACACCCCAAAAGTGAATAAAGACAAAAAGAGGATAGGAAATACCCACTTTCGCAAAATAACTAGATGACTAAGCGAGCGTGAAAATGCGAGCAATCCAAAGACTCAACAACGAAACTAGTCCAATTTAGAAAAAAAGAAACCGAATACGAAAAATATCCAGCTTCCAATTCGCCAATTACGAGAGCTTATAATCAAAGATTCAAATGTAGAAGTAATATACTATAGAAGAAAGGTATGAGGGAGAGTTAATCGAATTGAAACAACCGATTTAGAGGTGCAAAGTGTAATGGGTCATAGGTGGGTTTTTATACTAGTTTTGGATTCAATTAGGCTTTAAAATTGGTCAACACAATAAAGTAAGGTTTTAAGATGAATTGACTATTTGACTGTAACACCCCGCCTCTAATATCATCCAATATTGTCCGCTTTGCCAACTAGAAGCTCACGGATTTGTTTTTGGTTACCGGAGTGAAAACTTCCCAGGAGGTCACCAATCCTAGTACTACTCCCACCAAAGCACGCTTAACTGTGAAGTTTTCATGTGCTCCACAACCAACTAAGCCCAAAACCCGTTGGTGATTTATGAGGTAGGACATTACTTATGAACCAAGATCTCTCCTGTCCACAGGGATGTGGGATATGCCTAGGGTGTTACAATCACCTCCCTCAGGGACTCATCGTCCTCGATGAGGTTTGCCCCACCAACCCGGATGGCACAGGAGTGGCTCTGATACCATTCTGTAACACCCCGCCTCTAATATCATCCAATATTGTCCGCTTTGCCAACTAGAAGCTCACGGATTTGTTTTTGGTTGCTTGAGTGAAAACTTCCCAGGAGGTCACCCATCCTAGTACTACTCCGACCTAAGCACGCTTAACTGTGGAGTTTTCATGTGCTCCACAGCCAACTAAGCCCAAAACGCGTTGGTGATTTATGAGGTAGGACATTACTTATGAACCAAGATCTCTCCTGTCCACGGGGTATGTGGGATATGCCTAGGGTGTTACTGTAACATTCGTGATTTTTCCAATGAGTTGATTATAATTTTAGAGACCTAAGATGACAATAACCAAAATGGAAAATCGCATAAAGTGCAATTTAACGTATTGTTTGAAGTAATATTGTAATGACCCAAAATTTGTCTAACTATTTTAATATTAATTGTTATGCATATATATAATGAGTAAAAAAAAAACACGGTGATAATTTATGGATTAATCACTAAGCAATTCTAAATGTAAACTAAAATATATAGGTTTTAAACATGTGACTCATGTTTTACTAAAATGAAGGGTAAAAAAAAAAAAAAAACTAGCATTTAATTAATCACAAATTGAACATAGGAAAATGCAACCAACTAATTGAGTATTTAATGTAATTATGGTTTTTAAACCCACTCTTCTGCGACAATAATATCGGCACTCATGCCGTTGGATTCTTTTCTTTACAAACCGAAAGTGAACATAAAAAAAACATCATATTTGGTTTGTTTGGCCACACGACACCAATACAATCGTTTAGAAACTTTCCAACCGCCACAGCGTTTAGCTCGGAACCGAATCAGCCAATCACTTACGCTACCTCCTTCAACTCTAAACCAACTTTTGAAAACCTATAACCGTTGACGCATGCCGCTCATGGTCATCTAGTCCCCACTCAAAATCTCGTCCGTTCTGTTCCTTTCTTTTCTGATTGTCGCCACCGCTGCAAGCTTCCCGACGAGTTCCACCGGTACAATCGTGCACCGATTCTAGGTAAGAATGCTAACCATTATCGTCATATTTTTTTTTTCCAAAAACGCGATAACGTCTTGATAAACCAACCCTATTTACCGAACGTAAAGTTTGGTTTATAATAAAAGATGCTATGCTATGTATGGTTTCTTAGTCAAGAAGATGACTATTGTTTCACATTTTCATATTTGGCTCTGTTTAGCCTTTGACCGTAAGCCTACCAACTTGAATGATATCAAAATTTATAAAAGCTAAAGAGTATTTTAAAAACAATATTAGTAGTACATTTTTATGAGTAAGGTTTCATAACATTAAATTTCCAAGTGTTTTACTAATTGACTATTGTCTTTCAAAATATAAACTTTATTGTCAAACATATAATTTGTTACGAAAAATATGATACACATATTCATATGACTAAGATTTGAAACTTTGTAAAAGTATGATTTAATTAAAAAGGTATAAGTATATAGATATATACTCCTAGCACTTTCAATCTGTTGTTTCAACTTTATTAAACTTTTAAAAGTTATATTTTATACCATCATTGATTTTTATAGATTTTATTTACTTGTTGTCAGCATTCAACCCTAACTCAAACATCCAAACATTCTATAAATATTTATGTAAAAATATATATTTCACACATTATCAAAATTTATCACTAATCATTTGCCATATTTATAAACATACACGCATACTTTTGAGAAACTAAACCAAGTATTATCGTTTCGTTAAGTTTTACACATTAAGACACGTATTGTTTACAATACGAGTCTAGGTAGTTGAATAAAATATCTTTAAAACTAAGAAACAAAATAGCTTCATTTGCATTAGAAATTAAGGCATCCTTTACTTGTAATAGGACACAAGAGATTCGGTTAATCCAGCTTCAGACATTGTTTGCTATTCTTTCAAAATGCACTCCAGGTGAGTTAATACTTGTCCCCTTTTTTACTCTTTATCACTTTTGGGGTGTAAACATGTATCTTATGCAAAACACACTAATGCTTTCATAAACACTCATGCTCAATCTATTAAACATACTTATATGCTACTTGCCATGCTTATGATTCTTAGATACTTAGACATAAATCATTAACTTTTATTTGCCCACTTAACATGTATAGCGCTATAGGACTAGCACACCGCCCCCTTTATGGGTCATTGTTAAGATTTAAACGGCCTAACATGAATATGTTAGGTATACGCTGTGGTACTCACGGGTTTGAGTTATGTCTTTTGTATGATATGTATGTGCAATGCTATATAGTATGAGATTTGAGTAAACCATTCTAAAATACTATGTATGTAAACCAAAACTACTATGCTCACCAATACTTTATGTGTTGACAGATATTTTATACATGTTGCAGGAAAAGCTTGATGAGACGATATAAGAAACATCACTTAGGATTCGGCCATAGAAACAAACGAAACAAACTTTATTTTACTTATTGTATACGTTGATGTATTTTCTCATGAACAAATTGTATACTTGTTGAATCTTAGATACAAATGAAATCTATTTTAATCTATTGTCACAATTTAGTGTTATGAAGTCTTTGAACAATCTATCACAAGTCTCACCTCGATGTTTCCGCCATCGGTTGGGGTGTGACAGATTGGTATCAGAGCCATAACTATAGGGAATTAGGAAAATTACCATGATTGACCTAGTCTATAGTTAGGAACCTTTATTTGACTACTTCCTTTAGATGCTTGAAATACTTGATTTTCCTACTTACTTCTTATCAATTTCATAAACCTTAAAGATGCATGCCTTTCCTAAGGCAACGTATACTCCAATACAAAGACACTCGTATTTCACAAACGAAAGAAACTCACTAAAATAGGCGTGAAATCCTTACTTTGGTGACAACTTTCAATCTGTTTTATTCCTTTTAAAATTTTTGGAATTTCACAATCGAGATAGGAGTGATTTCGTTTCCTTACCTTGATGACAAATTCACTCATCTCATTCTAGTGAAACCTTACCAAAGAGTTAGGATTAACTTCCTTTGCTCTATGGATAAGTACCAATCCATAATTCAAAGACGACATCACCAAGTTAGGAGTGATATCCACATCTTGATGACTAGTTTCATATTCTCTCATTTCGTAAAAGCTCTACTACCAAGTTAAGAGTGAATCCCTTTATCTTGGTAGCGCTTCATTCCTATATATTATCATAGCAACTTTATCATCAAGCTAGGAGTGATTCCCTTTACCTTGATGATTAGTTCCATTCCTTGAATTTTTCAATCTCTCCAAAATCTTAAACTTTCGATTGAGAATAGACATGTAGTAACTGGAAGGGTGAATACCGTTAACTGAAATCTCGGCGAGAGTATTTCCACCTATTAGGCCAAAGCATGTTTCCAAACTCAACGGTAAATTCGAATCACTTTGGTTAGTCGCAGTTCCGTTCAGGAACAATCCAAGTCTTGTATAAATCTCTCTTACGTTATGCAACGAACTTCAAGTCCATTTTACTAGACACAATACTTAAACCTCTCTCACTTCGGCTTGATCCTAGATTTGAATTTCTCAAAAATATCGATAAACATCATTATTTCTGAAAATATTTAATTTTTAATATCCTCAAATATTTTATGATAAATCTGGTTTCATATTAAAGCATTTTATTTCCTAGTATTTTCAATTATGCACTTTACAAAGTTTTCTCCAACATTATACATCGGTTGGTAACCGATTCTACAAAAAGGTACATTCTAAACAAACCGAAACTTTCGCATTTATGACATTGTGTTCAAATAAAATATCAAACAAATATTTTCGAGTATTATAAATTATTATAAATATTCAGCATCGTGCATCAAAACCATAACATCATGTATTTTTTTCATACTATCATATTTCACATTTTCTTCTTATTTACGTTACGTTATACCAAATTACTTTTAAAACGAATTAATACTTCAATTATTATTTTTATACCTTCTAACATTTGTTAACGTCTAAGTTACTGAAAAGCATAATACCAATTATTATTTTACATTATCCAACTTATGACATATTTTATCCAAATCATATGGTTCTTCTCACAACATACTCAAAATTTGTTACAAATATTTACCTATACCTTACGATTTCATTATCTATCGTACTTTCTTGCTACCGTTCTAAATCTCCCATGTATCTTCTAAAAACAATCTTTTTCAAAACAAGTACACAATTATTTTCGTTATGTGTGCTTTTGTAAGGTAAAAAAAATCGAATATAAAATTCTTTTTCTTTCATGAAACATGAAGTGCTTTTATCTGCCTGGTTTACAATTGAAAATTTTTAACGACATATGAAACTTGACCTTCTCATATATGGGTTATAATAAGGATCATAAGCTCTTTCGCAAGCCAACGTTTATAAATTATTAATTCTTATAAAACCAATCATTTTCATAAATTTGATTTCATGTCAACTAGTCCATACCCACATATCTACAAATTTGCAAGCTTAACGAGCTAAAATGTTTACCAACAACATTTTCATTTTCCATAACCAAGGTTTAATTCAACTGTATTCCATATACATCATTCTCAACGAAGATTGATTATTTATCAAAAACTTCATTTTTCAAATATCAAAAATTTTCTTACCATCCATCACCAACTTACGATATATGTCCTCCATTTCTACAATTATTGACTTACATATTGTTAATATTCTCCAACACATTCTACACCTGTATCTCCTACAAAGCATAATTACTCATTCATTTCTCTTGCCTAGGGAATGACTACTTCATTTTTTTTTATTTATAAACTCAAACATTACTTTCCATCCTGATTGTTCATAAACCTTCATCTTTATATGATACAAACACAACTACGTCTACCTATACATTCACATTCACATTCGCATCTTGACGCTCTTACGAATACACTTTCACTTTAATACATACCTCCACGCAACGACTAGGAGAAACCGTTATCCCTACTTAGCAGTTGAATGCATACTAGTTACACCTTCTAATTACACTTGTAATACATTACTTGATACGTTTTGATACATATACGTCTTTTCATAAACTATGAAATCTGATACTTGAAGTTCAATGCCTATTCTATGCTACTTTCAAACTTGATCTTACATGGAACTTGTTTATCCATGAAACCTAAGACGTGATTATACGTAAGACTAGATTTTCCAATGATATTAAAATTGGATATTCTATAATTCTTGTAATATTCTATAAACTTAATTTTTCACTTAATGCATATAAATCGTCAAAAAAAAATTCCTATCCACATATTTAAACTCGCTTATACCTAAACCTCAAAACATCCTAGTACTCATGTGGAATCTCCTTTGAACATGGAAAAGTAAACTATCCCTTTCTATTTCAATAAATGCATAAACATTACTTCATGGATTACACTTACAACAATTATAGGAATACATCTCGTTGAGATGTAGCCTTCCAGACAACCAAATTTGTTTGTAACTCATACTTTAAATCATCAGTGCATATATTCATATACATATCTTAATTCCTTTATGCTTGCTTCCTGCATGCATACATCATTATTATGTTAGCAATTCGTTGCATATCAACGTGTTAGTTTTCACAAATATAATTACTAGCTCTTAGAGTTAGGACACATTTACGTCATATCCATCGTTTTATTTCGAGGTTAGTGTCATAGAAAGACATAACACCCTAATGTAAGGTAAATTGGCGATTGCGGTCCGGAACGTAATCATGAATTTACAGGTACGTTAAGGTGGGATGAAATTCTATTTAGAGTTGTTGGTAGATGCTCAGTACGGATTTGAAATACCAAAGATGTGGTGGGTTAGCTGCAGTACACCCTATATAAACACTAATGGTGCATCGAAAGTAGGAGTGGGGTTTCGACCAAGATCTAGTCGGTCAACATGGAAATCATAGTAAGTGTGGTCTTATGACATAGCCTAAAACCGATAGTAATCTAGAATAAATGTGATATATATGTTCCCGAGGTTTCGTCAACATAACGTTTTTTTGTGTCATGTGGAAATTTTGTGTTATTTTCGGACCTTGACCAAAGTTAGTGACATCTATCATCTAGCATACTAAAGTACTTTCTAAACAAATCTTCAACAATAACTTCGAGAACCAGCATGTGTTTGTGCCCTTCGCTTTTGATACTTTTGGAGCGTTGGCCCCGCAAGCAATCAAGCTCCTCGATCGCGTGAGGAAAGTTATGCAAAGTAATTCCCCAGCTGCTAAGGGCCAATGTTTTATTTTCAATAGAGTAGGTTTTGCAATACAAAAAAGGGTAGCGGCGCAACTTGTAGCCCGTTTACCTACGTATCACTTGTAATTGGTTGTCTTTGGTTTAATAATGAAAAAGCAACAAAACTTAAAAATAATAATAATAATAATAACTTCGAATGCCAAATGATACATCAAATCTCTCCAACAACACAATCCTCTAATATCATTCATCCTCAATTTTAGACACACACATCAATACTATGTACGAGTGGTCATCACTTGTTATATGTATAAAAAAAATCCTTTTGAAAAAGTCTATTCTATTACCCAAACCTCTCGTACTCTCTAAACATAACAAAATAAATCACACACATATTACATTTAAAATTTTCCTAGTGTTCAAAACCATATCCAACCGTTTCCTTTTATTGAATCTCGGGCTGAGATTCCCTTAACTAGGGAGACTGTAACATTCGTGATTTTTCCAATGAGTTGATTATAATTTTAGAGACCTAAAATGACAATAACCAAAATGGAAAGTCGCATAAAGTGCAATTTAACGTATTGTTTGAAGTAATATATTAATGACCCAAAATTTGTCTAACTATTTTAATATTAATTGTTATGCATATATATAATGAGTAAAAAAAAAAACACGGTGATAATTTATGGATTAATCACTAAGCAATTCTAAATGTAAACTAAAATATATAGGTTTTAAATATGTGACTCATGTTTTACTAAAATGAAGGGTCAAAAAAAAAACTAGCATTTAATTAATCACAAATTGAACATAGGAAAATGCAACCAACTAATTGAGTATTTAATGTAATTATGGCTTTTAAACCCACTCTTCTGCGACAATAATATCGGCACTCTTGCCGTTGGATTCTTTTCTTTACAAACCGAAAGTGAACATAAAAAAAAACATCATATTTGATTTGTTTGGCCACACGACACCAATACAATCGTTTAGAAACTTTCCAACCGCCACAACGTTTAGTTCGGAACCGAATCAGCCAATCACTTACGCTACCTCCTTCAACTCTAAACCAACTTTTGAAAACCTATAACCGTTGACGCATGCCGCTCATGGTCATCTAGTCCCCACTCAAAATCTCGTCCGTTCTGTTCCTTTCTTTTCTGATTGTCGCCACCGCTGCAAGCTTCCCGACGAGTTCCACCGGTACAATCGTGCATCGATTCCAGGTAAGAATGCTAACCATTATCGTCATATTTTTTTTTTCCAAAAACGCGATAACGTCTTGATAAACCAACCCTATTTACCGAACGTAAAGTTTGGTTTATAATAAAGGATGCTATGCTATGTATGGTTTCTTAGTCAAGAAGATGACTATTGTTTCACATTTTCATATTTGGCTCTGTTTAGCCTTTGACCGTAAGCCTACCAACTTGAATGATATCAAAATTTATAAAAGCTAAAGAGTATTTTAAAAACAATATTAGTAGTACATTTTTATGAGTAAGGTTTCGTAACATTAAATTTCCAAGTGTTTTACTAATTGACTATTGTCTTTCAAAATATAAACTTTATTGTCAAACATATAATTTGTTACGAAAAATATGATACACATATTCATATGACTAAGATTTGAAACTTTGTAAAAGTATGATTTAATTAAAAAGGTATAAGTATATAGATATATACTCCTAGCACTTTCAATCTGTTGTTTCAACTTTATTAAACTTTTAAAAGTTATATTTTATACCATCATTGATTTTTATAGATTTTATTTACTTGTTGTCAACGTTCAACCCTAACTCAAACATCCAAACATTCTATAAATATTTATCACTAATCATTTGCCATATTTATAAACATACACGCATACTTTTGAGAAACTAAACCAAGTGTTATCGTTTCGTTAAGTTTTACACATTAAGACACGTATTGTTTACAATACGAGTCTAGGTAGTTGAATAAACTATCTTTAAAACTAAGAAACAAAATAGCTTCATTTGCATTAGAAATTAAGGCATCCTTTACTTGTAATAGGACACAAGAGATTCGGTTAATCCAACTTCAGACATTGTTTGCTATTCTTTCAAAATGCACTCCAGGTGAGTTCATACTTGTCCCCTTTTTTACTCTTTATCACTTTTGGGGTGTAAACATGTATCTTATGCAAAACACACTAATGCTTTCATAAACACTCATGCTCAATCTATTGAACATACTTATATGCTACTTGCCATGCTTATGATTCTTAGATACTTAGACATAAATCATTAACTTTTATTAGCCAACTTAACATGTATAGCGCTATAGGACTAGCACACCGCCCCCTTTATGGGTCATTGTTAATATTTAAACGGCCTAACATGAATATGTTAGGTATACGCTGTGGTACTCGCGGGTTTGAGTTATGTCTTTTGTATGATATGTATGTGAAATGCTATATAGTATGAGATTTGAGTAAACCATTCTAAAATACTATGTATGTAAACCAAAACTACTATGCTCACCAATACTTTATGTGTTGACGGATATTTTATACATGTTGCAGGAAAAGCTTGATGAGACGATACAAGAAACATCACTTAAGATTCGGCCTTAGAAACAAACGAAACAAACTTTATTTTACTTATTGTATACGTTGATGTATTTTCTCATGAACAAATTGTATACTTGTTGAATCTTAGATACAAATGAAATCTATTTTAATCTATTGTCACAATTTAGTGTTATGAAGTCTTTGAACAATCTATCACAAGTCTCACCTCGATGTTTCCGCCATCGGTTGGGGTGTGACATTGACTAGGACTTTGACTAGGATTTTGACCGAGACTTTGACTAGGACTTTGACTATGATTTTGACTAAGACTTTGACTAGGACTTTGACTAGGACTTTGACTAGGATTTTGACTGAGACTTTGACTATTTGACTGTCTCAGCGGACCGCGAGGACTAAAAAAATATTTTTTTTTCTAATTTAATCAATTTTAAGTTCTAGACTTGTTTCTTTCTATTTCTAAGTTGTTTTAGGATCGAAAATTAAGGGCTTTGAGTATCAAGGTCTGAAACATACATGCTCGGGTGTAGATGCGAGTATAAAACGTGCAATACTTTTACTTATAAAAATTATAAGTTTTATTAAATTGTGAATTTTGGTCCTATTAAAATACGAGGGTTAAAATGAAAATTTTAAAATAGTTGAGGGACCAGTTATGCACATTTATGAAAAGTGAAGGGTGCAGGTTGTCACATTTCACAATTAAATTATTTGGGTTATTCGGAATATTCGGATAACCGAATAACTCAAATAAGCTTCAATTGAGTTTTAGTTAGGGAATGACCAATTGTTTGAAACTTAGTTCAACCCATGAGGCATGAGGCCAATACTAAACCATAATTCTTCAACATCGTCCATCCATATGGACTAGTTAGTGTCACGTTTCGTGATGCTTGATTTTATGTTCAATACTACGTTTTAAAGTTTGATTTTGTGTTTGAATTTACGTTTTGAAGACTATATTTTGAAGTTTGAACTTGTATTTGTGTTTAAGACTAATCTTTATTTTCGCTTTTGTATGTTAATTGAATTCAAATTAATAAAATGTTAGGAACCATAAATTAGGAAAAATAAAAAAATTAAAAAATTGTTGTTTGGTTTAATTTGGATTATTCGGATTTATCCGAATCAGATCCGAATTGAATTCGGATCAGATTTAGATAGGCTCCTAAAATTTCAAAATCTGAATAATCCGATCCGAATAATCCGAATAACCCGTTATCTGATCCGATGAACACCTCTACTTAAGATTGGTCTTTTATCTCTGCTTCCTCTGGCTTTGAACATCCTCAAGATCTAATATTTCTTGCTCATCAAAAGATTATGAACTCCCAACCTCATATTTAAATTCCCAATATATTTACCACCACACCACATGGGGTGGGCACCTAGCGAACATATAAGCTTGATTGATCCTTTAAAAAAACATGATTGACACATGCTAGTCAATCAAAAAGAAAAAACACACCCTTCTAGAAGCAATTGCTACATCTTCACCCAAAAGTTGGCCAACACATGACTCCAACCTTTGGTACCATCTATTCTTTATCGTGTATATCATGTAACATGCCCCACACTATACATATACACATACACTACACGCTTTAAAAGTTTAAAGCCATTTCCCCTATATAAATATGTGTATGTTTACACTTACATACACATATACATATTAAAGCAATTGGCTTTTGAAAAAGTCCACAAATCCCATTCTATAAACTCTAATAACGTAACAAGAAAGTTAGAAAGAGAGAGTTAAAGAGAGAAAAGAGAAAGAGAGAGATGGAATGGAATTGGTTTAGTGGGAATAATATGACTCCTTTTTTGTTATCCGAATCTATTGGTGACTCTGAAGAAGTGAAATTAGATATTCAACATAATCATGAAGAAGATAAAGTTGGCATGGATGAACAAGGTGTAGCGTTTTGATTCAACGATGAGGATGATGTGGTTATTGATGATGAAGATGATGCTCAATCTTGTAGCTATGATCATTCATCCTACATCAACACTAGATATGATGCTAGCAAACATGATCAATCTCAAAGGTTAATCTATAATGATGATGATCATGACGATGGTGACATTATAAATAATAATGACGAGGACGACCATGACAATGAGAATCAATATCAGACAAAGGTGATGGATTCATCAAAGCAACAATGGAGATCTAAAAACTCTTGTGTTCATGATCCTTCAAATCAAAGAGAGATGGATAGAAAATTTTGGGAAACATGTTTGGCTTCTTGATATAGATTGTTGTTGTAATGTAAAATCACAATCTTTTGAATAATTTTATTTTGAAGCTTAAGGAAGGAATAAAATGTAATTGCATAACAGAATAGTTCATTTTATATCTTATGGTTTGATGCATGTTTAGTAAGTTTATGCACTCTAATTTACATAGATATTTTATAGATATGACAATTTTTTTGTACTTGATTTGGCATTCTTCTTGTTAACCTACTGGTTTTAATAAAATTTCAAGGTTATAGACACATGTGTATAGTGCTAATTAATATATATATAAGTTTTAGAAAATTTCTCATGTAAAACGGAGAAATTCCTCACATGTGATATGTGTACAATTCTAGTTGACATAAAAATAAAAGATTCCAATATTTAGTACACAACTAGCAGGTCACCACCCGTGCACCGCGACGTGTTAAAACGTGGATAAAAATAAACAAATCGTAAATGCAACCATAAAAAACTACGTCATGATACTATAGTCGAAAATCAAGAAAACATTCCGTCGATGTATACGAAGTTTATTCGAGCAAATTTTACACCAAAACGTATATAAAGGTAAACTCGCGGTTGTGAATTATAGCAAGTTGTTTTAAACGTAGATAAAAAAGTACATCGCAATGGTGCATTTAGAGATGAAAATTGGACGGTTTAAAAAACTGAACAGTTTACAATAAAGAAAAAATTAAGGGGTCCTTAGAGATGAGCACATGTCCCTTTAGAAACAACCGTACAAAAATTCACGTCGAAACACATAAAAAAAACTCGCGTGAAGCATTGATAAAACGAAACCCACATAAAATCGTGTAACTTGAAATTCGATAAAAACTCAAGATAATAACCTATTAAAATTTATGAGTTATAGTGTAAATAGGTTAAAAGAAGGATGAGCGTATTAAACATCAGATGGTGTAAACTAAAACTACGTACTAAAAACAAAATTTATTTTTAAACAAGTGTGAGAGTAATATATATAAGCATCCACAACTTTTATATCAACAAGTAAAGTTAAATACCAATTTCGTCCCTGAATTTTGTCCAGTTTGCCACTTCAATACAAAATTTTGTTTTGTTTTTTTTTTTTTTTTGTGCAATCGAACCTCTGAGGTTTGGATTTTCTTGCTATTTTCGTTCTTTTCACTAACTCAGTTAAAACTCTGACATTAAGTCGATGGTAATTTTGTCTTTTTTTACTACAATTTAAAATTTTAATAAAAATCTTTTATTTTTTTCTAAAAAATCAACCTTACCCCACCCCACCCCACCCCACCCCATCTCTCTCTCTCTCTCACACACACAGTTGTACTTTGTGATCATTATCAGAATTATATTAACATGTCTTAAGATTGGTCTTTTATCTTTGCCTCCTCTGGCTTTGAACATCCTTAAGATCCAAGATTTCTTGCTCATCAAAAGATTATAAATTCTGCTTCTGCTAATAATAATAATAATAATCTTGTTTCTTCTTCAAGTTCCAAAAGATGAATTATTATAATATAGATCCGCCGATGTCTTCTGAGCTTGTTTCTTCTTCAAGTTCAAGGGGCACCGTAACCTCTAATTAGACACAGATGTGCATAATGTGTCGAAAAGCTAGGGTTTAGAGAGGAAATGGTTAAATAAAGGAAGTAATTGAAGTACTTAAAGACGGAATATAAATATTTCTAACGGAGAAGGATAAGTTTTTATACCTCTGATGACGACGGTGAAAGAGTGGGCGAAGAAGAAGGAGTTGGTGGGAGGAGAAAACGGGATCTGCGTGTTGTGTGCCTAGAGATATACGGAAGCGATGCTTTTTATCGTTATACTTAACTGAATCTGGACCTCTGTGATCATTGGTGAAATTGTAATGGCGGCGGAGGAAGGTGAGTCATCGAATCCGACGGACGTAGTGTTGTTCGTGGTTGGTGCTAGGGATTTCATTGAGACATGTGCTTAGAGGAACTAGGGTTCCCTATACAGTTGATGATGGTAAGGGGGTGTGTTGCTGAACAGAGAGAGCGAGAGGGGGTGGGAGGCGGTGGTGGTGAGGGATTCAGGGAGAGGGGTTATGAACCCGAACCCCTTGGTGTCGTTACAGATGAGGTTGTTGAGATGTGGGAGGTGGTGGTGGTGGAGGAGGGTTGATGAACGATGGTGGGTTCAGGGTGAGGGAGGAGGAATATGGTGGTGGAGGAGATGGGTTTCAGGTCATGCCAGTTTAACAAAGCTTAATTAAAGGGAAAATGGCCAAAATAGCCCGTTGACCGGGCGTTTTGCATAAATAGCCCTCTCCCGGGTCTTTGGAGAGACCGGTCACGGTTTCCAAAAGGGCTGAACTGTCTTTCGAGAGCCTTTGGTTTCCAACCAGTAGCAACCCAACACGTGGCGGTTACGATCCCGATGTCTGCCACCCGTCTCCCGTGGCGGCATGAGACGTGTCAGGGCCGCAAAGCCGTCTCCGGTGGGGTCCCTGAGACGGTTCACCAACAGCTCAATTTAAGCCGTCTTCGGCTCGGCTTATAATAAAATAATATATCCGATCCCACCGGATACGGCTCCTGAGCCGTTTCATGTCTGAAAAGCCGTCTCCGGTGACGTCTTTTAAAAGTTGTCAACCGTCTCCTGAGACGTCAGCGGGTACGAAAAAGACGGCTTCCGGTACCGTCTTTGTACTGTTTCTGCACCGACTCGGTGCCGGACGTCGTACATTGCCGGAGACGTTTTCGGTGATGTGACGTCGATGACGAACCGTTTGTTATAAAATTAGTAAATTTTGTAACAATTTTGTTTGAATTTTTTCTTGTATTCCTTATTTTTCTTTTAGAGTGTTAAAAAAAGTTGTGTTGTTAAAAATGGTTAGTTTTATAATCTATAGTGGAGGCAGGTGGGAAGTTGTCAACGGTCGAATGGAATACGTTGTTGATAGTAGCTGTAAAAGACGTGGTTTTGAAATTGATGCAAATATCTCGTATCTTAGTTTTTTAAATGTAGTTTCCGATGTGTGTGAGATTCCAAACATTTCAAGGTTATCTTATAAAATGTCAGCTTTCGATGATGCAATCGACATTTTTAATGATCGTGATGTATCTTTTCTTTTTAAAGTTGCTTTGCAAAACCCCCATGAAGTATTGAAGTTGTATGTTGTAGATGAACCAGGTGTGGGTTCGTCTAGTAATGCTCATTTAAATGACGTACCTTCAAATGATTCAAAAGTCCCTGATCTAAATGTGTCTATAGAAAATTTTGATCATTACACACCATATGGGTGTTTTGGAAATTTCGATGATGAGAAAGATGAAAAAGAAGAATTTTATGGAAAGCCAAGTCCTGAATTCTTTTCAGAGATAACCAAAACCTCTTTAGTTTTTTCTGAAGGTTCTGTATTTCGTAACAAAGATGAATTGAAATTGCAGTTAGGAAATTTTTGTTTGTCTGAACGTTTTTCCTATAAAGTCGACAGGTCATCTAAAACGAGGTACGAAATTTCATGTGTAGTTGATGATTGTGATTGGCAATTTAGGTCACGTTCTGTCCCAACTTCAGGCACGTTTTATGTTACATTTTTTAACAACAACCACACATGTTCTAAAACTCAAACACATCCCCATCTTCGTCAAGCTAACCCACAAGTAATTGGTAGCATACTGAAGCACCAATTACGAGATACTAGACGTGTTTATCGTGGAAACGAAATAGTACAAGATTTTCGAGAAAGATTTATGTGACACCCGGCAACTTCCGATCTACACTGACGTGATTTTTATGATTTAAAAATAATATTTATTACAAATATTACTAATTATTAAGTTTCGGAAGTTTACTGATCGTTTTAACAATGGAAACTGCGACCGATTTAATTAACGCGATGTAAACACGTGCATCGTACGCACGTGCCAGGCAACGGAAATATTTATATTTTTGCTCGGTCTATTTTTATTTTTAATTTCGAACGAAACCGACAAAATTTTTATAATTAATTTTGGAGCCTGAATAGAAACCGGGACGTTTTACGTTTATACGGGTTCGATACGCGGTATACCTCACCTACCAACAAACCCTAGCTATAAAAGGGCCACTTATCTTCTTCCTCCTTCAATCAACACCCGCAGACAACACCCCCCCCCCCCCCACCATAACTCTCTGCAACCTCTCTCTACTCTCTCTCCTCGCATCTCTCTCCCTACCACCTCTCCTTCCCTCGTCTCTCTCCCTCCTCCCTCTCTGCAGCGGCGGCCGGCCACCACCCTTCTTATGGTGGTGGCGGCGCAGGTTACTAAGCCTGAATCAGGTATGTGGTGGTCGGGTTTATGGCGGCTCGAATGGTGGATGGTTACAGGGTTCGGATGGTCCGACGGGTTGGTGGTTGGAGGGTGGTAACGGGTTCTGCAGATCTGGTGGTTCGATTGGCTCTGTTCGTGCTTGGTTCAGGGGCTGAGATGGTGGTGGACGGGAAGGACGATGGCGGCGGAGGAGGTGGTGCTTGGTTGTTGTTCGGTGGTCCGATGGTTGTGGTTTTGTTCCGATGAATGGTGGTGCAGTCGAGTAGGGTTTGAAGAAGGTGACGGGTCGGGTGGTGCCCGTGGTGGTCCGGTAAGTTGGTGGTTGTGGCCGATGGCTGATGTTGTTTGGGCCCCGAGTTCGGGTCAGATCCGGTTAGATTTTGGGTTCGGTTTGTTGTGGCTCGATCAGTTTTGGTTAAGGTCTTGGCTCGAGCTTGTCTCGTGGTTATGGTTGTGGTTCGGGTCAGCTCGGGTCAACGAGTCAGATCTGCGCGAGTTTGTTTTGGGGTTGCTGGTTCAGTTCGGGTCTTGTTCGGGTCAGATCTGGATAGTCAAAGCCGGTCAACACGCGGTCAAAGCTGGTCAACTGTGGTCAACGGTCAGCATGTCGTGCGAGATGGTGTTTTGCGCGTACGATATGGTATAACTAAATCCTTCGTATTTATTTTTGTAATTGTAGTTATAAACGGATATATTTATATACAAATAATAATATATATATATATAAATAGTTTTGACTCGCGAAACGAACCGACAATATTATTATTGATAAGTATATAAAGCGTGACTTGGTATTATTGGACCTCGGACTAAATTGGTTGGACTATATATATATATATATATATTGTCATGTCTTTATATAAATAAATGTAGTTTATATAAAAGCGTCGAAACGTATAAGTCTCGTTTGATATGGAATTGCGGATAAACGAATTGTAGTCTTGTGTTTTGAAGTTGATTTTGGGAATTTTTAGACAACTTGTGTTGTCTGGTTCGCACAAAAACAGAGGAAACTCTGCCGAAATTTTATAAAATTTATAAGCGTAAACGAAGGCGATATTTCTTGTATATTTCATTATAAACAACCTTCAAGTATTTTGACAAAGGTAGTTCTCTACAATATCGCAAAAGGTTTTCGACAAATGATTTCTTGAAACATTTAAAGAAAAACGTCGAACACTATTTCCAAAACTAATACATATTATTTATTGAGCGTCAGTTGTGTCGATCTTCAAAGATTTTGGTGACTAAAACATTGCTATTTAAATGCTTTTGAATTGCAAAACGCTCGGCTTATTTGAGAAAGAATTATATAAAAATTTATGTTCGAAACCTTTAAAGACATAGATTTGGAAAAGAAACGATATTGTTATTAATCGGTTTTAAATAACTATATTTACATTTTTATCAAAGGGCATTTCTCCTAAGATAATTATATAAGATAGATACATTTATACGAATTACAAAATGAGCTATGACTCAGGATAAGTTATACGTTTCATAATATTGGTCCAACGTGGTGTACACACGAATAGTGACAAGTGCGCAACTTGGGTACTATGTCGTGTGTTAACGCATAAGTAAGATAAGTCACGATCGGTTCGTCGAGTTAAAGCATATTAAGACTCGGGTTAATACCCGCGAGTCTAGATGGTTGGATAAACTGTCTTTTAGCCGGATGATATGCTAGGTTTATATGTGTTAGACTTTAAGGTGTCCTTTGTTGTAATAGGGCACGAGGAAGTCGGTCAAAGCTTCGGGCTTGTTTGCTAGCTTAGCATGGAAATTAAGGTGAGTTCATGACCCCACTTTTACCGTTTTTATAAATGTTTTCGGGGTGGAAGACATGCTTCTTTTATGAAAACCTGAGGAATTCCAAACGAACATGTTTTTGAAAAATGAAATGGGTGCGTGAGTGTCACGGCCCTACTTTCACTGGTTTTACATTCGGGGAAGAAACATGCTACATACTTACTTGCTAAAGGTCATGTTATACTATGGTTACTTTACATTACTATACGGCTTTTTGGAAAGTCCCAGGGGAAACCATGAATGTGCGGGGATGCACAACGAGGGAAATGTGGATAGATCTATTGGGCCTTACAAACCCCACCCGACGGCTGGGAGCCGGGCGGGTGCATATTGTCTCTAATACTTTGGGGGTTACCGAGGCATCGGTAATCCCGCCCGTCTGGGCTGGCTTCAACACTTATACTGGTTTAGTAATGGGTTCCCAACCGTAGTAGTAAAAACACTTAACGTCTAGCTAACGTTCTCATAACATAGTAGTAACAGATATGATCTTTCCGAACTTACAACAACTCTTTTATAAAAGAAAACTTATGAACTCACCAGCTTTATGTTGACTTTTTTAGTATGTCTTTCAGGTTTAAACTTTGGTAACGGCACGGTTGGAGTAGTCGGCATATTGGGATCGGGGATCCTAGAGGGTTAGCAATGGCGTTCAGGAAATAAGAGTCTTAGATGCAACTTTCCGCTGCGCTGGCAAAGGCACCAAACGTCGCAACCGACGAGGGAAAAGTCGGGGTGTGACAGTTTGGTATCAGAGCCATAGGTTTTAGCGAACTAGGTGTCTGGGTAGATATCTAGGCTTTAACCTGAGTTTGTTTTGAAGTTGGGACCAAAATTTCTAAGACATGATATTTAGTACGAACGCCTAGGAACTGGAATTCCAACCGTTGCCAAATCAGTTGTGTGACTATTAGTGTATCACACTAGCTCAGCGTACATTCCTTCGGCGCAAGGAACATTTATTTTTCTTATGTGAATAGGAAGTCGGTATTTTCTATAGTGGTATATAGAAAGGATAATAACACGTGGTGGTTAGGCATACCTCACTGGTGACTGGCGAGTCATTGCTTTAGATATCAGAGTGGTTATTCACATAGAGTTAGCTGAGTCATTGTTTCTTGGTATGAGGAACAATTTACTTGCTTATATATCGTGTGCATTTACGTAAAGTATATATATAAGTACGTTTCGTTAATAAAACGTATCGCCAATGGTTGTCAACTCAAGCTTGGACGTACATAGAACGCTCACACGTTTCACGTTAGTTGGACGGGTTGGCAAAGGGATTGTTGTAGCATCTGTGGTTTCGCATCCCGTGTTCGGAGTATGCTATGTCGTCAAGGTCGGTTTGGGCCGAAGGCGTCTTGATGAGGCACCTCGTTTTGTCGATGATGCTGCGAAGCTGGAATGCGGACGAGAAGAGCACCGGGAAAAGTGGCGCACACGACGAATATTGTATTATATTATGTTATATATACGTGTTATTATATGAATGTGACGAGTGCTCGTGATATAGCTTATGATGGAGGTTGATAGGATGATCTGGTGAGGTAAAATTTTCGATAATGCAGACGTCACGTTATTGCGGATTTACAGGCACTTGATAATTCTAAGAACATCTATCGTGAGGGTATCTATGCTATTAGGTTGTTGTATATATATTTATATATATAAATAATGGATAAGGGTTTTTCATTATTTTGTTGTTACGGATGTGATTGTCGATTCTCCCCTGTTCGTGTCATTTGTGACTTTGCTTTTCTTAAGCCAGTTTAAGATCTTGATGATCTTGTTTCTTGAGCTTCTAAGGTTCCTGTTTTAGGACCTAGTTATATCTTTGGACTCGATTTACATCTCTCTTCTTTTGTGTTTGTGGTCTTCTACATTCTATCGTAATGGAATCTAATTTTTGTTGATTCCTTATTTTTTTTCTTCCACAGCGTTAGACACGTATTTTTGTACACGTGTCAACTATTGTATGTTTGGATTCTTTAAATTTGTGAAGGTCCATCGTAGGACTTCACATCAAACAATTGTTTCATTAATGATTTGCTTTATCATTACGTTGCTCGTAATGTTTGTCTTCTAGTCTTGCTATGTTAGGCCATCGTGGGCAATGAATCCTTAAATACTTCGTCGATGAGTTTCTTTAAAGTCGACATTTCAGTTGAATCAAATTGTTGGAATTTGATATAGCACCTTGCGGTGAATATTCAATCGACTTGGAATAATGAATGATTTTTATTGACATGTCTCACTTTCATCAACTTGTTTGTTATTGCCTTAAATGCAGACACACCTTGTGGTGTGTAATGAAAAAGTTGGTGCACTAGTTGCTTCGTTTGAGGTGCGCCAATAGTATTTGTTGACAGAGTTATTGTTTACACTTTGCATTCAGTTGATTCTGAAACTTTATTTCGTGCCATTTGTGCCGGCAAGTCCGTTGACTTATTTTTGTTGTACTACCATTGATTCTTGGATGATATCCTACCTCAAATTTTGAGGACAAAATTTCTGTAACATGGGGAGGATGTGACACCCGGCAACTTCCGATCTACACTGACGTGATTTTTATGATTTAAAAATAATATTTATTACAAATATTTCTAGTTATTAAGTTTCGGAAGTTTACTGATCGTTTTAACAATGGAAACTGCGACCGATTTAATTAACGCAATGTAAACACGTGCATCGTACGCATGTGCCAGGCAACGGAAATATTTATATTTTTGCTCGGTCTATTTTTATTTTTAATTTCGAACGAAACCGACAAAATTTTTATAATTAATTTTGGAGCCTGAATAGAAACCGGGACGTTTTACGTTTATACGGGTTCGATACGCGGTATACCTCACCTACCAACAAACCCTAGCTATAAAAGGGCCACTTATCTTCTTCCTCCTTCAATCAACACCTGCAGACAACACCCCCCCCCACCATAACTCTCTGCAACCTCTCTCTACTCTCTCTCTCCTCGCATCTCTCTCCCTACCACCTCTCCTTCCCTCGTCTCTCTCCCTCCTCCCTCTCTGAAGCGGCGGCCGGCCACCACCCTTCTTATGGTGGTGGCGGCGCAGGTTACTAAGCCTGAATCAGGTATGTGGTGGTCGGGTTTATGGCGGCTCGAATGGTGGATGGTTACAGGGTTCGGATGGTCCGACGGGTTGGTGGTTGGAGGGTGGTAACGGGTTCTGCAGATCTGGTGGTTCGGTTGGCTCTGTTCGTGCTTGGTTCAGGGGCTGAGATGGTGGTGGACGGGAAGGACGATGGCGGCGGAGGAGGTGGTGCTTGGTTGTTGTTCGGTGGTCCGATGGTTGTGGTTTTGTTCCGGTGAATGGTGGTGCAGTCGAGTAGGGTTTGAAGAAGGTGACGGGTCGGGTGGTGCCCGTGGTGGTCCGGTAAGGTGGTGGTTGTGGCCGATGGCTGCTGTTGTTTGGGCCCCGAGTTCGGGTCAGATCCGGTTAGATTTTGGGTTCGGTTTGTTGTGGCTCGATCAGTTTTGGTTAAGGTCTTGGCTCGAGCTTGTCTCGTGGTTATGGTTGTGGTTCGGGTCAGCTCGGGTCAACGAGTCAGATCTGCGCGAGTTTGTTTTGGGGTTGCTGGTTCAGTTCGGGTCTTGTTCGGGTCAGATCTGGATAGTCAAAGCCGGTCAACACGCGGTCAAAGCTGGTCAACTGTGGTCAACGGTCAGCATGTCGTGCGAGATGGTGTTTTGCGCGTACGATATGGTATAACTAAATCCTTCGTATTTATTTTTGTAATTGTAGTTATAAACGGATATATTTATATACAAATAATAATATATATATATATAAATAGTTTTGACTCGCGAAAGGAACCGACAATATTATTATTGATAAGTATATAAAGCGTGACTTGGTATTATTGGACCTCAGACTAAATTGGTTGGACTATATATATATATATATATTGTCATGTCTTTATATAAATAAATGTAGTTTATATAAAAGCGTCGAAACGTAGAAGTCTCGTTTGATATGGAATTGCGGATAAACGAATTGTAGTCTTGTGTTTTGAAGTTGATTTTGGGAATTTTTAGACAACTTGTGTTGTCTGGTTCGCACAAAAACAGAGGAAACTCTGCCGAAATTTTATAAAATTTATAAGCGTAAACGAAGGCGATATTTCTTGTATATTTCATTATAAACAACCTTCAAGTATTTTGACAAAGGTAGTTCTCTACAATATCGCAAAAGGTTTTCGACAAATGATTTCTTGAAACATTTAAAGAAAAACGTCGAACACTATTTCCAAAACAAATACATATTATTTATTGAGCGTCAGTTGTGTCGATCTTCAAAGATTTTGGTGACTAAAACATTGCTATTTAAATGCTTTTGAATTGCAAAACGCTCGGCTTATTTGAGAAAGAATTATATAAAAATTTATGTTCGAAACCTTTAAAGACATAGATTTGGAAAAGAAACGATATTGTTATTAATCGGTTTTAAATAACTATATTTACATTTTTATCAAAGGGCATTTCTCCTAAGATAATTATATAAGATAGATACATTTATACGAATTACAAAATGAGCTATGACTCAGGATAAGTTATACGTTTCATAATATTGGTCCAACGTGGTGTACACACGAATAGTGACAAGTGCGCAACTTGGGTACTATGTCGTGTGTTAACGCATAAGTAAGATAAGTCACGATCGGTTCGTCGAGTTAAAGCATATTAAGACTCGGGTTAATACCCGCGAGTCTAGATGGTTGGATAAACTGTCTTTTAGCCGGATGATATGCTAGGTTTATATGTGTTAGACTTTAAGGTGTCCTTTGTTGTAATAGGGCACGAGGAAGTCGGTCAAAGCTTCGGGCTTGTTTGCTAGCTTAGCATGGAAATTAAGGTGAGTTCATGACCCCACTTTTTACCGTTTTTATAAATGTTTTCGGGGTGGAAGACATGCTTCTTTTATGAAAACCTGAGGAATTCCAAACGAACATGTTTTTGAAAAATGAAATGGGTGCGTGAGTGTCACGGCCCTACTTTCACTGGTTTTACATTCGGGGAAGAAACATGCTACATACTTACTTGCTAAAGGTCATGTTATACTATGGTTACTTTACATTACTATACGGCTTTTTGGAAAGTCCCAGGGAAAACCATGAATGTGCGGGGATGCACAACGAGGGAAATGTGGATAGATCTATTGGGCCTTACAAACCCCACCCGACGGCTGGGAGCCGGGCGGGTGCATATTGTCTCTAATACTTTGGGGGTTACCGAGGCATCGGTAATCCCGTTCGTCTGGGCTGGCTTCAACACTTATACCGGTTTAGTAATGGGTTCCCAACTGTAGTAGTAAAAACACTTAACGTCTAGCTAACGTTCTCATAACATAGTAGTAACAGATATGATCTTTCCGAACTTACAACAACTCTTTTATAAAAGAAAACTTATGAACTCACCAGCTTTATGTTGACTTTTTTAGTATGTCTTTTAGGTTTAAACTTTGGTAACGGCACGGTTGGAGTAGTCGGCATATTGGGATCGGGGATCCTAGAGGGTTAGCAATGGCGTTCAGGAAATAAGAGTCTTAGATGCAACTTTCCGCTGCGCTGGCAAAGGCACCAAACGTCGCAACCGACGAGGGAAAAGTCGGGGTGTGACAATTTAAGGTTGATATATCATATACTCAAGCATGGCGGGGGAAGTGTCATGCACTTGAGCTTTTGCAAGGAAGTAGCAAACAATCGTTTTCTGAGCTTCCATTCTACTGCTATAATTTGCGAAATGCAAATCCAGGGACTGTTACTGAGATTAGAACTGATGAAGACAATCGTTTTGAAATGCTTTTTATTGCCATTGGTGCAACGGTCAGTAAAATATTTTTACCTATTTTTATACCAACTTAAATAAATTATTGATGTTTTGGTTTACTGAAGTCTAAAATTTATCTGTTTTTCATTTTATTAAATAGATTCGGAGTTTTCTTCTGTCTTTAAGACCGGTCATTATTATAAACGCGGCACACTTAAAAGGTGAGTTTAAGGGAACGTTATTCCTTGCTGTTGGCATGGATGGTAACAACCAAATTTTACCCGTTGGATATGGTATCGGCAAATCCGAAGACGGTGAGAGTTGGACGTGGTTCTTATCGAAACTTAAAGAGTGTATCGGTGAGCACCCGGATTTAGCGATCATATCTGACAGAGCCAACTCAATAGATTTGGCAGTTCGGACGGTTTTTCCTAATGCCTTTCACGGGTTGTGTTGTCGACATTTGATGGTGAACTTAAAGATACCAAAAAGCAAAAAGAAGGATTTAGAGACACTGTGGTGGAACACTTGTAAAGCTTACCGGGTGTCTGATTTTGAAGAAAGTTTTAACGCGCTGTGTGCAGCCCTACCACGGGTTAGGAATACTCTATTGAGTATCGGTTTACATAAGTGGTCAAGAGCATACTGTTCGGGGAAACGATATCATTATATGACATCTAACAGTGCAGAGTCAATGAACGCCTTATCTAAGGACGAACGAAAAGTTCCAATCACCCATTTGGTTGAATTTTTTAGACAAAAACTTCAACAATGGTATTACGAACGCCGAAATGAGGCTATTCAAAATAAACACGTACTGACTCCTTTCGCGGTACAAAAAATTATTAAAAAGATTGAAGGGTCTAGAACGTGGAAGGCTTATGGCGTTGGGGTTAACACTTTTCAAGTTCTAGACGGTGACAAAAATGGTTTTGTTGATCTGTCTAATGAAACATGCAGTTGTTGTGTTCCCCAGATATCTGGTTTCCCATGTGGCCACATGATTGCAGTATCAAAATTATTGAAGGAAAAGGACTGCAGTCATTATACATCACCTTGGTATAGCAACCAGTTATATAAAACAACATATGAAGAGGCCATTTATCCTTTACCCCACAGGTCTGAATGGGAGACGCCAGAGTATTTGATTCCTCTACAACCACCACATATCACAAAACGACAGTCGGGACGTCCTCGTGAAAATAAACGAATTTTATCGAGAGGCGAGGAACCTACGCCTGTATATTGCAGTCGTTGTAAAACTTACGGTCATCAACGTGACCGATGTTCAGCTCCTGTTGCCTCACGATCAAAATCTGCCAGGCGTGGTTCAAAGAAAGAAAATCATCATCAAACACCGTCCCCCACTTTCGTTGAAGCAGATGACTTTGAAGAATATGTAATTCATAATACCTGTTCGACTGTTAACCTTGCTGATTTTTAGTGGTTCTATTTACTTTAATTTATTTACTTAACAATATTTATAACATAAAATTACAAATAACTTCGATATATCAAGTTTTACATCAATACATAAACTAGGTAGATAAAGATTTAAATATTTGACGGTGCAAAACGACCAGCATAAATTTCATCTGCCATGAAACGTCTGAATCTCATGCAAGCATCACGTAGGCTGCTTTCTCTCCAAGTCAATGACATGTTTTGAACAAGATTTCTCAGCAACATACAAACGATTACCCCTGAATGTCGACCAATGCGACTATTGGTGACAGGCCAGACAACATCCCCCCAAAATTGTAATGATTCAACTTCGTTTCTACCAGACTTTTGCCAGTACGTTATAGCCTCCAGAAACCATATGAAAGCAGATTCAAATTCTATAAGAATTTGATGAATTTTTCTATGAATGCAAAAAGTATCACCGCAATCTATGGGACTACAGTTATTTGGGAAATACACTGTTACTTGTAGTAATTTCATGTCAACTTGTAGAACAAACCAGTTTTCATCGTCTATCGAGGCTGGTATATATACCTGAAAATTACAGTCCAAAACGAAATGTAGATTTTATACAGCACGATAAAGAGGTATAAATATATAAAAAAACAGTATTTTACCATATCAACTTCCCAAAGAGGTGGATATATTCTTCTCGAGCCGTTTGCGTAGCTATAAGCATGGTGATCTTGTTTAATAATTAGGCTATAGAAATTAGGGGGAAGAACACTCCAAAGACCATAACTACATGTTGTTGGTCTTCTTTGTCGTTCAATGTCCCTTAACGACATCAATTTGTTGCACCATGCACGAACATGCTGTAAATAAATGTTAATAAAATCACAAAAATATTATCATTTCATATAACGTATAACGTAACAGTCATAGTATTTACCGTTTTTTGAAGATATCCGCTTCCACAGTACCCTAAAATACCACCCCACCACTCTTTGTTTAATGGTGTACGCCCCATATAGGTTGTATAGCAACATGTGCTATCACCATCGTAGTAAAACTCAAGAACATTTGGAGCCCAAAAACATGACTGGTTATGTGGATTTACCCAAATTGTGTTCTCTACGGGAGCAGGAATGTTAGTCATTATGCTATTAAAATACATGTGAAATGAGGTTATATATAAGGACCTAGGTTGATAGGTGTACCAATATCGTGTGGAATTTGTTCCTGTGGTTTGTTAAAAATTGCCACTTTCATCCACAGGGACTAAAATGACAAAAAAAATGAAACCCCAAGGACTAAATTGACAAAATAAAAAGATTTGGAAGAATGTAGCAATTTTTGACAAACCTCAGGGACTAAATTGGCAATTAACTCTTTCTTTTTTTATAAATATACCTACCACCCACCGTTCATCATCAATTGTGTAGAGGTTTATGTACCATCACCATGTCTCAGTCATCATCTTCATCTTCAAGGTCTTCATCTAGAGGATTTAGCAGGTCAAGAGAAATATGTTCATGCGGTGCAACTACACGTATACTTATCTCCAGAACTGATGCAAACCCGGATAGAGACTTCGTGTGTTGCGTAAGTATTAAATTTTAATATTTATCTTGTGCTTTTAATGATCATCAAATAACTGTTTTTTTTAAACCACAGACTGCTGGTTGTGGATTTATTAGGTGGGTAGAAGCATCAGAATGTTTCAGGTGCAAAAAAATCGTTCCGGGGTTGAGGCAATCGTTAGACGAGCAACAAGCTTTGGCTAGAAAATACCGTTTGCAGGCGAGACGGTTGAAGTTACTTTTGGTAGTTAGTTGGGTTTTGTTTGCATATCTACTAATGTAACACAAGAGGAGTAGTAATAATAATGACATGTAAATTAATTAACATTAATAATATTAAGGTAACAAGTTCGTCTTCATCGGAAGTCTGTCTAGTATCTATCGAATCAGCGTCCGGCAAAACGTTCTTATAAAATTCTAAGGCCATCCTGTGCCGCATTTTTAAAGCTGCTACTTGGGTGTTTTCATTTTTATTTAGAGGTTCGTTTTTAATCAACCTCTCAATAAATATGCACACCCAAACCCCACAATCACCAAGATGTCCAGACTGTTGGGGTACATCTAGAGGCTCTACGACTTGGAAAGGAGGGGCATAGATGTATGGGTTAACGTATTCGTAATAATTATTCGATCTTAGCCAAAGGTCAAATGCGTAATAAATATTGCATATGACCTCTCTTTTGGCCTCCCGTAAGCCTGTCAAAGACAGTAAACTGCAAAATATAGAAAGAACATTATCAAAATTAACACTATTACTTAACGAAAACCGACATTAAAAAAATAGGTTCAACATTTACCTGTCATAGATGGTAAACGTTCGCTGGCACAGGTTAAAAACTCCGAGGATCCAATGTTGTTTGCTTATATTCATCACAACATATACCTATTAAATCGCGAATAGTTTGAAACAAAATGTTAAAAGCAATCAATCATAATATGTTCAACAAACAAATTTATAATTTAAATTTGAAAAACAACCTCGTCAACATCAACGATGTTTGGAAACGGGTCGAACGACCCATCAAACAAATCTCTATAACCCTGCTTATTATCAGGGTTAAGTACACCCAACACAAAATATGGAGGAAGGATGCTCCAACGGGAGGTTGAGCTCCTAAGAGTGTCGTAAAGATGTAAAGTCCATCCATATATGTGCTATAATAAATAAAAATTAATATTCAATATTAAACTGCGGTAAATATATTAATTAAATTAAATTAAATATACTTAATAAAAGTAACAAATATTTAAAAATTATTACCTCGGTGCCGAACCAACCGAGTGAGTCATCACCGAAAAGATCTTCCCAAAAGCCATTCGGGAATATACTTCCCCCAACAGTGCACAAGTTCTATTTTTATATTTTTGTTTTGGATACCATTTTTTTATTTGTTTTATGTTTTCGTTTTCATCGTTTGATTTCAACTTCTTCTTTTTTGCACCTTTTATTGTTGTGAATGGGGAAAACATACACGAGGCTGGCTTTGTTGACCTTTGAGACCGTCTCAACTGTTAGAGTGACAAAAGTAAACCAATTATTTTGAATTTAAATGCTAAACTATGAAGGAAAAAAATAAATGAAAACATAACTACCTCAGGCTTTTGTAAGCCGTCGGTGTTTGGTTTATATACATCACCCGAGCTAAAAAAGTCATCAACATTCTCATTGTGATGCGAGCTCGTCGGGCCTTCCACACCAGTAGGTTGGGATTTACGTACCTAAGATTTGAAAATGTAAATTATTTAAAACTTTTCAACAAATTAATACGGATTAATAATAATCATACGACAACTCTACCTCAGGTAGTAAACCCTTCAACTTGTTATTGTAAAAGTTTTCCAACCTATCATCCATCAACGCTTTAAATTGCTCTATTAATGCATCATTGATAGTGTAGGTTGTCGGAACAGTTTCCGACTTTCTTTTTTTGGCCGTCAGATCAACAGCCGGCTCACCGTAAACCGTATGCTGATCATCGAAACCACCATCCACACCATCCGCTACAGTATTATCAAAATTTACATAGGCAAACGGATGAAACTTGGCCGGTTTTTTAAAGCACCCTTGAGACGAGGATTTTTGTGCTCGTAAAAAATGGGCGCTATCAGTGTACCAGGCACAGAGCAACTCAGAATCATTCGGAAGTAGAAACCTATACGGCTTAAACCCTTCAGCCTGAAGCGCAACAATTTTTTTTTCAAATTTTATCACTTATATTTAGTTTTTCAAAAAAAATTGTTGAAAATGATTTCAAAAGATTACCATATAAGTTACGGTGATGATACGATCAATGGTCGGCCTCTGCATTTTTCTTCCCGGACCCCAGGAAAGAACTCTGGGGATTGCATCACCAATAAAAAAAGCTCTATCATTTCTAAATTCTGGAAATATCTCATATATCCAGATCTGCAAGTTTTTAAACAAAATTTAGATTTATTTGATCAAATATTTGTTAAAATTAATAAATAAAAGTAAATAATTCATAAAAACTAATACCTTGAAAACCCAATTACATGATTTTAAACTGAAGCCTTTTGTACCTCGCTTTTGAATCAGGTGCATGTTATTGATGTTTTTAACCAAATCTTCCCAAAAATAACTTCCCCATGGAAAGCTATTCAACACTACAAAGTCATCAACCAGATCGAGCACAAGATCATCCAAGGTCCCGGAAGTTTGGTTACCCTTAAACACCGATTCGATCATTACCAAGATACAAATACGGACAACATCATCCACCGCATAACCGCTCCAGTCACCGTTGAAAATAGCACAAAAACTTTCATAGGATACCTTACTCACTTCACTAAATATTCGTCTTTTAAACGATGTTGGGGATTGTACGAGTTCCCAACCATCGTGACGGCCAAATCTTAAGCCCGTTATCAGACAAAATTGTTATGGAGTGAATAGAAGACTATTAGGACCGATTTGATAAAAAAGGTCGTCGTTACTAGGCAGTCCCGTCTCAATCTGATGTTGTGCCACTGAGAGTAACAAATTACTTTCGCAAGGATGGCTCATAACATCCAGAAAGTGACCGAAGACGGTCTCCCTAAAACGGCTTTGCATTGCCTTAGACATTCTATTTTTCATTTGAGTTACTTTCCCCCAAGCACTTCGGACTTTTATTTCGGTATCAGACTAAAAAAAAAGGTTATAAAAATATTTAGTAACGAACAAAGTAAATGAAAAATAATAAAAATACTTGAATGAAAAATGGTAGTAAACGCTTACCGAAGGAGATAAGCTCCGAGGAGGATTCGGCTGTTGTGGGTGCCGAAAAAACTCTTCGTACTGTTCCTCTTGTAGGGTTTGATTTGCGTTCATCGGGTTGACAAAGTCATTCGGATCAAGCATGGTCAAACGGGTTTGGTCAACCTCGATTAATGGTCAACAAATAAACAAACAAAATGAATCAACGGTCGACGGTGTGCACGTTCATGGTGGATCACTTGACCAATAATATGTCGTGTGGTCCTGTTTGTGTCGTTTTCAATGAATAAAAATTAAAAACTTTAAAAAGGAACGTTAATATTACCTTTTATAAATTATAAATGATTGTCGTCTGATATTTTTACCGGAGTCCTAGCAAACCGTTCGCCGGAAAAAAGATGATAAACAAAGCAAACCGGAAAAAGAGCCCTCCCGTCAGCGTAGCGTCTTTCGGTGGAGAGAATTTCACCGAAAGTTTTACTTTTACCCCAAAAGGTAAACCCTAGGGTGGGACCGGGCTGCATGAGCCGGGTCCGGTTCCCAAAGCGTCTCAGGAGACGGTCTGACTAAGACGGGTAAGGTTCCCAAAGTGTCTCGGAAGACCCTCTGACAAAGCCGGGTTCCGGTTCCCAACCCGTCTCATGAGCCGGTACCCGTAACGATCTGGTTGAGCCGGTTCCGGTTCCCAACCCGTCTCATGAGACGGTTCGCTGACTGTACCCGGAATGATCTGATTGAGCCGGTTCCGGTTCCCAACGCGTCTCAGGAGACCGTTCCCTGAGACGCCGTTGAATGAGCCGGTTCTGGTTACCAACCCGTCTGACGAGACAGTTCCCAAAGCCTCTCAGTCGGTTCCCAAGGAGACGGTTCCCATTGCCTTTCAGACAGTTCCCGAGACGGCATTTTGTGGGCCCCTAATTAATTAAACATTTAAAAAACAAAAAAATAAAAATTTAAATAAATAATTTATATTTAAAATCATCTTTATATAAGTAGTTGTAATGTAAAATACTTTGTCGTTAAAAAACGTTGTTGGAGAAGTTTCGGTACAGAAAAATGTCTGACGGCCGTGATAAAAATATATCTCCAGAAGAATACTTTTCTCAACCAGAGAAACATTCCTCGAGTTGGATACTAAAAAAATAGAGGCGTCCAAAGGAACCTGAAATTACCAGAGAAAGAGAATTTATCAGTAATCGACAAAGCTTACACGGAAACATTATCGGCAAATGGGCTATACCGGACGATGAAAATGATAATTGGGCAACTAATGTTGTTGACTTCTACAATAAAGGCGACGCACCGTTTTGTTATTCTGCTGTTTTTTCAAGAAGTATTGAGCTTGACAAAAATTTTTGGGGAATTTTGTTGGGCTATCGTTCTAACGGCTACCTCACACCAACAGTAAAAACTTAAATTTTAATGCTTTTTTTAATTTTTTTTACTTAAATTGTGATTCAATTATTTTTCAGCATGTTGAAGGATGGGTTGGAAGACTGATGAACTGGAGGAGTAGAAAGCTACAAAAAGAATGCTTCGCTAAATATGCGGTGGACAATTCTTCCACCAGAATTTTATAATTCGTTATTAGAATCTGTTCCAAAAAACTTGGCCAACTATTGCAATGGCAAATTCAAACCGTTTCCTTCATTTTTCGACGTTGATTTTGTTTTTTTCCCTATTCAGCTTGAAAATAGGGAATGGTTACTCGTGCGACTAGAGTTGGTGACACAAGAACTTGTTATGTATGCTTGTGAAGACCTTCGTATCAGAGACAAATACAGAACCATTGTTCACCCAAAGCTGACGAAGATACAAGTTTATTTAGGAGCTTTACTAGTGAACATAAGATTCTGGAAGAAGACAGGTAATCCAGAAAAATGTATAACTTTCAATCTTAACGAAGACTATATTGCACCACATAACTCCCTGTCTGGTAATGAAGCGGTATATCTTTGTATGCTGATGGAGCGTTTGGTTACTGATAAACCAATTACTACGAACGGTGATCTAAAACAAACATGTTCGTCTTACAGACGATTCATGGCTGAAAAAATGTATTTCTGGAGGTGCTTACCACGTCCAAACAATTCTTAATAAAATGTTCTTATTTTGGAAGTTTATTTATTTTTTTAAATGTGCTTATTTATTTTTACCTACCATATTAATTACATTTATTTATTTACCATATTAACTATTTAATTAAATTAAATTATTTCACACTATAAATACCCACCAAATTAACAAATTCTTCACTACATCACACATTCTTCTTACAAAACATCAATCAAACCAAGTAAAATGTCTTCATGGAAGGACGAGGAGATCCTTGGGGTTACATTGGCATGGCGAAATGTAACCGAAAACACCCGAGTTTCGGACACTAGTCAAGAAATTCGTGCAACTCCATTTTGGAGTAGAGTATTTTTCGAGTTTCGAACACTTGTCGGCGGTCAGACAAACCGTACGACCAAAGATGTTACAGAAAAGTTTCACAACGTCAAAGCGGAGTGCACCGTATTCGAAGGGTTCTTCAACTCCAACAAAGAGGAGTCGCCAAACGAGTCCGAGGAAGGGCTCATTGAATTGGCGAAAATCGACTACTTGTTGGACTACGACGAAGACTTCGGATATGTTTCCGCGTGGCATTTGTTACGTGATTATATTTATATTTAGGTTTTATTAAAAATAATTTTATGTAATTTTTTTTAATGTAATTTTTATTATTAATAAAGTGTTTTAATTTATTTAGTGTTTTATAAAATGTTCTAATTTTTACTATGAAATCTATTGTTATTCCCTATTGAATGCTTAACCCACCCGCATATATCCTTCCTATATAAAGCCAATAGACGGTTGCCTTTTACAGACCGTCAGTACACCGTCACAAAAAAGAAAACCAAACCCAAAATCACAATGGCACCCAAACCGTGGACGGAAGAAGAAGAAATTGCCCTGTGCACTGCTTGGATGACTGTTAAAGAAAACCCACCACGTCGAGGGTCCATTTGGCCACTCGTTCTCAACGAGTTCAAAATTTTGGTTGGAGGTTCAAGCAGGTCAACCGAGTCTCTCAACCGGAAGTGGACGGACTTGCAAAACAAGTGCCGTCTCTTCGAGGGGTTCTATCAAACCGCTGTCCGTGAACTCCCACAAGAGACTGCGGACCATGAAAAACTTGAACATGCCAAGATTGAGCACGAGTTTTCGGGCCGACCACCCTTTACTCATTTGTCGGCGTGGCAGATGATTCGTGATGTCCCCGGGGCTTTGGATTAGTTTTTTTTTTTTTTTACTTTTAATGTTCCTTTTATTTACATTTTAATAAAATGTTTATGTTAAGTTTATATTGTTTAAAGGGATTGTTTTGTTTAAATTTATAAAACCGTAACCCCAAAACGTAGAGAACACATGACCTTAAACAAATAATGATTTAAACAAATAATAATAGGGATCCAATAAAAATACAACTAAAGTATTATAACAATTACAATATACAAACAATAATAATTCACGAAGTCGTTCAACACGTCGAACACCGAGACATTTCCGTTGCTTGGACCGCCGAGATATATTCGCAGTGTGCTTTATACCCACTGTCCAGACTCATCTTCGTCATCCTTAATACATAAATATATGTACAGACAGATCCTTACCAACGGTCCGGACAAGTCAAAGAACAAACTCTCCTAAATATCACATCCGACCGTCTTGTACATGTAAAAGACGGATGATCCAGAAGATCATGATAGAGATTTAGGAAGAGGATGAACTTGTCAATAAAGTAGACTACCAAATCGTAGATGCAAATTACACAGGTTAACCCACGTGTAGATGCAACAACAATCTAAGTAGTATTATGTAGATGTAACAACAATCCAACCGAAGCCTTTTTCGCTTTACTTCTCACTAACTCCGACCGAAACCTATCCATCACTTCAACCTTTCGCTCCAAATGTCTTCCCAAGTGATTGGACATCAACTTAAGGCCAAAGAAAACGGGTGAAAGGGGTGTGGATGTTGATGATGATAATTTAGGTAAGCGGGGAGCGGAGCAGAAGCTTTCCATAGAATGGGATTAGATAAATCCCAAAGGCTTAGGTTTAAAAAGTGGCATAATTTTAACCGAAAAAATATTCGGGTTTTCTGAAACTCAAAAACACGTCGAATAATCAAACTAAATTTGAAAAAAAACATTTGAGAAGATTTTGTTTGATTTGGTAAAATATTTTGGCTTTGAATAATTCAAAGAGATGATACTTCAAAGAAAATCAAACTAAATCAAACTAAATGTGTTTTTTTTTTTCAACCAAACCTACATATTTATACCCAAACTAAATTTGAAAAAAAAAAATTAATTAATGGCTGGAGACGGTCAGCCAAAACGGATTCGGCTAAGCCGAGCCGAAGACGGCTTAAATTGAGCCGTTGGTGAACCGTCTCAGGGACCCCACCAGAGACGGCTTTGCGGCACTGACACGTCTCAAGCCGCCACGGGAGACGGGTGGCAGACATCGGGATCGTAACCGCCACGCGTTGGGTTGCTACTGGTTGGAAACCAAAGGCTCTTGGAAGACGGTTCAGCCCTTTTGGAAACCGTGACCGGTCTCTCCAAAGACCCGGGAGAGGGCTATTTATGCAAAACGCGCGGTCAACGGGCTATTTTGGCCATTTTCCCTTAATTAAATGCATTACTTTCTAACATCTGTGCATAAAAATACCCCTGACTCAACGTCAATTTTTAACTGAGATAGTGAAATAGATGAAAATAACAAGAAAATCCAAACCTCAGGGGTTCCATTGCAAAAAAACTTTTTTGGATTGCAGCAGCAAACTGGACTAAATCTCAGTAACGAAATTGGCATAATTAACATCATGAATCATGTCAGATTTTTTTTTTTTTAATTTAGTAAAAAACAAATAAAATAATAAGAAAACCACACGGAATATAAATTATTAAGCTTACGTGTTTCGTATTATCACAAATAATAATTCATTATGTCATATACAATTACGTGTGAATTTTAAAATGTATGATTTTTTTTTTTTATCATTGATGTTTATAATGAAGACAAAAATTAAATAATTATTTTAGAAACGTTAATATTTTCTTTAGGGAAAATTGGAATTAAATAATCCTATTTTATCGGGTTGAAAGACAATAATTTCAATTTGAAAATTGGAATTTAACACGTCTAACTTGTCTTAGTTTTTATTTCCATGGACCAAAACTAACTGGAGTTAACTCACTTAGGGGTGAGCAATGGTCCAAACCCGACCCGACCCGAGACTTACATAAAACAAGAACCGACATTAAACCCTAATACCAGGGTCGGTCCTCGGTCCCTGTCCAGTCGGTTCCTTCGGTCCTTCTTCCCAAAACCGACCCTACCAAAAACCTTCTAATTTGTGACAAATATCTTGTTTTAGAGGTTGATTACTTGGTTCAGAAGACAACCGTACTTGTTTACAGGTTAGATTTGTTTCTTAAACCTTGTATGTTGATTTTGGATGTTGATGGTGTGTTGTTGTTAGGTGGTGATGCTGGTAATCTGATTATGCCATTAGTTCTAAGGAAATTACATGAATGTTTATTGATTATGCCATTAGTTCATCTATGAAATCAGGTTGTTGATGTTTATGTTATGTGAATTTATGGGCAAATCATTGTGTTTATTACAATTTATCTAGAGCCTAGAATCTGATTAATTGCTGATTAGTTGGTTTGATTGTGTTTAATTGGTATGTACAATATGTTTGCACACCAAGTGATCGATAGAAAAACTAAAACATTTGTAAGAAATAAAATAGAAAACCAAAAGATCGTTCATAGTTGTTCTAGTTCATACGTATAAACAAAGTAAGAAATAAAAAAGAAAGTACGAAACAAAGTAAGAAACCAAGAATCGAAACAAATAAACAAAACAACCAAAAAACTTGGTTGACTTCAACTTTTCAACATTCATCCGCAAGCACCTCTTAATCAAGCTCCACATTCAGTATCCGGATCAACCTTATCAGATATTTCTACAAAAAAAAAAAAAAATACAACAATAGATATAACACACATAACACGATTTAAAGATGTGTATGTAAAATACATTTTCCAATGTCATAAAATTTTGTTGGGTCTTCGTTATAGTTTATCGTCTTAGCGGAGGCACGAATCCAATCATCTGAACATATTAGTGCCTATACAATCGGGGGTGACAAAGAAGTTCGATAAGTTTCGACAACTCTTCCGCCTGTACTAAAAGCTTCTTCTAAAGCATCACTGGAGACTGGGATAGCCAAAACATCTACAATAATAATAATGGATAACAAGTTAATTGGCTAGAAGGTATCATACTTAAAAGTAATATACGTGAACTATTAAACATACCTTTCGCCATTTGTGCTAAAATTGGATATTTTGAAGATGCAGCTTTCTACCAATTTAGAATATTGAATCCCTAATAACTGTTCTCCTCAGCATCCTCAAGGTACCTATCTAGTTCTAATTTAGTGGTATATGAGGAAGAACCACCATCCGCTTTAAATTCTGTTAAAATGTCATCATCGTCTTGTGCATCTTTTTCAAAGTTCCCTTGACTTTGTGAAACTTTATCTGAACTTTGGGTTTCATTTTTTGATTCATAGTCTTTAAACACCAACTTCAGTGCACCCACTATACTATGAACGATAATTTTAACCTTTTTCTGAATATCATTTTCTGTCTCCTCTTCTTTCTGTTCAGCCTTTAATATTCTTGTAAAACCAAATTTAATCACGCGCATCTTCAATCTTGGATTTAAAATAGCTGCAAAATACATAATGTAATTAAAACTTTTGCCATTCGGCAAATTCCTCCAGTACCTGTCAAACTTCGCAAGCATCATATTACCCATAACTCTACTACTCGTGTCACCCGCAACTTTCAATTTCCTTAGATGCTTTCTTTCCCCATAATATCATTAAATAATAAGTTAACAGTCGCCGATTTTGAAGCATAGGCGTTGGTGGTTTTACACTGAAACAATTCTAACACACCTGCTAATTGTCTCGCGTAATGAAAATCTGAAATTTTTGGATAATTTTCACCCAAATCATTTCTATAACTCTTGTCTATCAAATCATACTTGTAAAACGCCTTCTCTAACTTTTCAGCCTTGTCCAACATCTTCGATGTGGAGTTCCATCTAGTAGGTATATCTACACTAAGTAATGCCTTGCTCTCGAGCTTTTTTGCCTTGACACACTTTTTAAACGTGTCCAACCTCTGAGGAGATAATTTAATATACTGAATTGCATCCTTGATACGATCTATGCTACTGGACCCTTCACGTAATCCGTCTTTCACAATTAAATTGATAATGTGGGCCATACATCAGATGTGTGAATATCTCCCGTCTAACAAGAGGTCGTTTAACCTACTTTTCACAAACTCTAAAGCAACATCATTAGCCGAAGCATTATCTGTTGTAATGGTTAACACATTTTCAATATCCCATTCATTTAGACACTTAAGGAGGGCCCTACCTATCTCGTCTCCTTTGTGGCTGAAAATTTGCTTAAAGTCAATGATTCTTTTATGTAAAACCCAATTGTCATCAATAAAATGACAAGTTACACACATATAGTTAATCCGCTGGTTTGATGTCCAGGTATCGGTGGTTAGACACACTTGTGTGCTACTCTTTGCAAAGAAAGATTTAAGCTTAGCTTTTTCCTCTAAAAATAGTTCACCAATATCACTAGCAATGGTAAACCTACTAGGCATCTTAAAGTTAGGATTAAAGCTTTGTATAACCCTTCTAAATCCCTCATGTTCAACAGATGAAAGCGGTTGCTCATCTATAATAACCATCTCAGCTATGGCTCTTTTACTTGCTTTCTAACACCATCATTGCTCTTTTTGAGATATATAATGCTTTGGTTTTTCAAGTAATCAGGGTGTTTTTCACATCTCTTACTATGTTTACCTAATGAAGAGGTGCTGTTTTTTACCGAGTCAGCCGCAAATTCTTTGGAACAGTGCTTGCATCTTGCCCTTTGGTTGCCATCCTCGTCTTTAAACTTCTCAAAATCATCCCAAACATTAGACTTTGTCTTTCCCGTTTTTTAGAAGTAGAGCCTCACGTTTTCTTGGTACCAACGGTTTTACTTTTCTTTTTTGGATTTTCAGATTCAACTTGTGACTTCCTCTTTTGGCTTCCGTGAGATTCGTCGCTTGATACATTCTCGATATTAGTTGAATCCATCTACGTATAATCAATAAAAAACCATAGGTTAGTAATACATATTAACATTACACCACAACAACTTACTAGTAAGATTATTTGCTTTACTTAGTAATGCAATGAGCAGATTTTACTGTAAGTAAAAAAAACTACCTTTTCGTACTATATCAGAATTCATAAGTGGATTAAAATACAAAAATAATAATTTTTGCCAATTATATTAAACAAGCATATCAGGATCCCCGGGTAGCGACAAGGGCGTAAAACTGTGAAAAAAAGTTTGCTTCCTTCGACTAAGCTACTAAGTCTCTTTGAATAACTATTTGTTACAACACAACCCATATGGACCCATTACAGTACTATATGATAAATATACATAAATTTAAAATTGGTAAACTCGGGTTGTGTTTCATCTTAAATATACATTATGGCTGCAACAACTATCTGTTATATCACAACCCATATTGACCCATTACAGTAAACATTAGCTGTTTTGGCTTCCGTGAACTGACTACAGGTTTACGGCTGCAACAACTATCTGTTATATCACGGCTGCAACAACTGATTACAGGCTTATGGCTGGATTATAACATGTTTACTATTTAAGTGGCTATAACGGGTCAATATGGGTTGTGATATACATGTTTACTATTTAACTGATTACAGTTTTACGGCTGGAGTATAACATGTTCAAATACAACTATCTGTTATAAAGGCTGGAATATACATTAGATGTGTTCAAATATAAAGGCTGGAATATAACATGTTTAATATTTAAACCTGACTTCTTGTACGAATTAAAAGGCTGGAATATACATTAGCTGTGTTAAAATACATTACGGCTGCAACAATCAAACCATTATATGGTGTCATGTTTTGTGCAACTATCAACTCTAAGTATGAACTTGAAAAAACTAAAATATTTACTAATAGTCTAAGAAAATTGGTTGAGCTATTGCTATTTTGGCTTAAAATTGCCGGTCGTAACCTAAAAAGGTTAGAAAAAAGTTGTTAGATGTTTGATTCACTTATCCACTTAAATAGTAAACATGTTATACTCAAGCCTTTTAATTCGTACTGGAAGTCAGGTTTAAAAAAACTGTAGGTTTAAAAACATGCATAGTTTAATATAACTTATATAGGAAAAATAGAAAATATTAGATACTCATTTATTTAATACGAAAAGATTTATCCTAAATTTAATGATATCAGGAAAATATTTATAATAATTTATTTTATAGGAAAAGATTTTGCATAATTTTAAATACAATATTTCGATACAGGAAGTCAGGTTTTAAAAAAACTTCAGGTTTACGGCTGCAGCAAGTTTCTTGATTATATAAAAAACTGCAGGTTTAAACCTGCAGTTTTTTTTAAACATGACTTCCAGTACGAATTAAAAGGCTGGAGTATAACATGTTTACTATTTAAGTGGCTAAGTGAATCAAACATCTAAGCAACTTTTTTCTACCCTTTTTAGGTTACGACCGGCAATTTTAACCCAAACTAGCAATAGCTCAACCAATTTTCTTATACTAGTAGTAAATATTTTAGTTTTTTCAAGTTCATACTTAGAGTTGATAGTTGCACAAAACATGACACCATATAATGGTTTGATTGCTGCAGTCGTAATGTATTTAAACACAGCTAATGTATATTCCAGCCTTTTAATTCTTACAGGAAGTCAATATTAAACATGCTATTTTCCAGCCTTTATATTTGAACATAACTAATGTATATTCCAGCCTTTATAACAGATAGTTGTATTTGAACATGTTATACTCCAGCCGTAAACCTGTAACCAGTTAAATAGTAAACATGTTATACTCCAGCCGTAAACCTGTAATCAGTTCACTGAAGCCAAAACAGCTAATGTTTACTGTAATGGGTCAATATGGGTTGTGATATAACAGATAGTTGTTGCAGTCGTAATGTATATTTAAGATGAAACACAACCCGAGTTTACCAATTTTAAATTAATGTATATTTATCATACAGTATTGTAATGGGTCAATATAGGTTGTGTTTTAACAGATATTTATTCAAAGAGACTTAGTAGCTTAGTCGAAGGAAGCAAACTTTTTTTCAAAGTTTTACGCCCTTGTCGCTACCCGGGGATCCTGATATGCTTGTTTAATATAATTGGCAAACTTTTTTATTTTTGTATTTTAATCCACTTATGAATTTTGATATAGTACGAAAAGGTGGTTTTTTTACTTATGGTAAAATCTGCTCATTGTATTACTAAGTAAAGCAAATAATTTTACTAGTAAGTTGTTGTGGTGTAATGTTAAATATGTATTACTAACATATGTTTTTTTTTATTGATTATACATAGATGGATTCAACTAATACCGACAATGTATCAAGCGACGTATCTTACGGAAGCCAAAAGAGGAAGTCACAAGTTGAATATGAAAATCCAAAAAAGAAAAGTAAAACCGTTGGTACCTAGAAAACGGAAGGCTCTACTTCTAAAAAACGGGAAAGACAAAGTCTAATGTTTGGGATGATTTTGAGAAGTTTAAAGACGAGGATGGCAACCAAAGGGCAAGATGCAAGCACTTTTCCAAAGAATTTGCAGCTGACCCGGTAAAAAAAGGCACCTCTTAATTAGGTAAACATAGTAAGAGATGTGAAAAACACCCTAATTACTTGAAAAACCAAAGCATTATATTTCTCAAAAAGAGCAATGATGGTGAGGACGGGACTTGTGAGGTAAAATCTTGGAAATATTATGAGAAAGTAAGTAGAAGAGCCATAGCTGAGATGGTTAATATTGTGAAAAACCAAAGCAATATATTCCTCAGAGGTTGGACACGTTTAAAAAGTGTGTCAAGGCAGAAAAGCTCGAGAGCAAGGCATTACTTAGTGTAGATATGCCTACTAGATGGAACTCCACATGGGAGATATTGGACAAGACTGAAAAGTTAGAGAAGGCATTTTACAAGTATGATTTGATAGACAAGAGTTATAGAAATGGTTTGGGTGAAAATTATCCAAAAATTTCATATTTTCATTACGCGAGACAATTAGCAGGTGTGTTAGAATTGTTTCAGCGTAAAACCACCAACGCCTCTGCTTCAAAATCGGTGACTATTAACTTATTATTTAATGATATTATGGGGATAGCAAGCATCTAAGGAAATTGAACGCTGCGGGTGACACGAGTAGTAGAGTTATGGGTAATATGATGCTTGCGAAGTTTGACAGCACCTGGAGGAATTTGCCGAATGGCAAAAGTTTTAATTACATTCTGTATTTTGAAGCTATTTTAGATCCAAGATTGAAGATGCGCGTGATTAAATTTGGTTTTACAAGAATATTAAAGGCTGAACAAAAAGAAGAGGAGACAGAAAATGATATTCAGAAAAAAGGTTAAAATTATCGTTCACAGTATAATGGGTGAACTGAAGTTGGTGTTTAAAGACTATGAATCAAAAAGTGAAACCCAAAGTTCAGATAAAGTTTCACAAAGTCAAGGGAACTTTGAACAAGATACACAAGACGATGATGACTTTTTAACAGAATTTAAAGCGGATGGTGGTTCTTCCTCATATACCACTAAATCAAAACTAGATAGGTACCTTGAGGTCGTTGAGGAGAACAGTTATCAGGGATTCAATATTCTAAATTGGTGGAAAGCTGCATCTTCAAAATATCCAATTTTAGCACAAATGGCGAAAGGTATGTTTAATAGTTCACGTATATTACTTATAAGTATGATACCTTCTAGCCAATTAACTTGCTATCCATTATTATTATCGTAAATATTTTGGCTATCCCAGTCTCCAGTGATGCTTCAGAGGAAGCTTTTAGTACAGGCGGAAGAGTTGTCGAAACTTATCGAACTTCTTTGTCACCCCCGATTGTAGAGGCACTAATATGTTCAGAGGATTGGATTCGTGCCTCCGCTAAGAAGATAAACTATAACGAAGGACCCAACAGAATTTGATGACATTGGAAAAGGTATTTTTACAAACACATCTTTAAGTCGTGTTATGAGTGTATTATCATTGTTGTATTTTTTTTTGTAGAAGTATTTGATAAGGTTGATCCGGATACTGAATGTGGTGCTTGATTAAGTGGTGCTTGCGGATGAATGTTGAAAAGTTGAAGTCAACCAAGTTTTTTGGTCGTTTTGTTTATTTGTTTCGATTCTTGGTTTCTTACTTTGTTTCGTACTTTCTTTTTTATTTCTTACTTTGTTTATACGTATGAACTAGAACAACTATGAACGATCTTTTGGTTTTCTAATTTATTTCTTACAAATGTTTTAGTTTTTCACTTAGGAATTCTATCGAGCACTTGGTGTGCAAACATATTGTACATGCTAATCAAACACAATCAAACCAACTAATCAGATTCTAAGCTCTAGCTAAATTGTAATAAACACAATGATTTGCTGAGAAATTCACATAATATAAACATTAATAACCTGATTTTATAGATGAACTAATGGCATAATCAATAAACATTCATGTAATTTCCTTAGAACTAATGGCATAATCAGATTACTAGCATCACCACCTAACAGCAACACACCATCAACATCCAAAAATCAATATACAAGGTTTAAGAAACAAATCTAACCTGTAAACAAGTACGGTTGTCTTCTAAACCAAGTAATCAACCTCTAAAACAACATATTTGTCACAAATTGGAAGGTTTTGGTAGGGTCGGTTTTGGGAAGAAGGACCGAAGGAACCGACTGGACAGGGACCGAGGACCGAACCTGGTATTAGGGTTTGATGTCGGTTCTAGTTTTATGTAAGTCTTGGGTCTCGGGTCGGGTTTGGTCGGGTCGGTCGGGTTTGGACCCTTGCTCACCCCTAACTAACACTAAGACATATTCCATCCCAACACTTAAATTTTTCATTGTCCCCAATGCAGGAATGGACAACCACTTCAAACAGAAAATTAAAATTTGATCACTGAATAAAAGCATAAATAAAAGATACCATGCAAAAGACTTTGGGAATGTTTGTTAGCCTCTTAATAAACCTCTTAATCATTCAGCATTAAGAGTGTTTGTTTCAACTAAAAAAACATCTGAATGGTTTCATTAAGCTCTTAACCATTCAGCTAATAAGGAGTGTTGAACCATTCAGACACTCTTAATGATTCAATACTTAATCAGACATATCCTACCAAACTGTCCTGTAGCTGGTAATATTATAAGATTTTCATGTGCCAGTCTAATCCAAAAATTTTGTTACCCTCTAATTCAAACATGCTCGGCAAACAACTGCAAACTCTCATAGATGAATGAAAGCGGCTAGTCATTCTACTTAACAAATAAACGCATAACATAGCAATGTGTGTGTGTGATGCTCGCCTGTCATCAAGGGTCATACAAAACCTAAATAACCTAGGTAGCCAGGGTCAGTAGGGTATATCGAATCCACGAGGAGCATGTGGTTAGCGTCACAATGGTTGTTACCAAAATAAATATACAAAATACAATTATGAAGTTTGTTATAATTATGAAGCTTGCTAGTTTTATCTTTTTGCTTGTTTTAAAGAAAGGTTGGAACGATAACAAAATAATCTAAATAAATAATAAAGATAAATGTAACTTCCACCCGGGATCCTATTCGCATAATCTTGCAACCTATTCGATTTAACCATAAGAACACCACATAGACATGGCCTTGGGATTATTGGTTTGTAACTTTAACTAAAGACGATTTTCAAAAGTAACCAAACAACCTATTAACTAGGGATGATTTTCAAGAGTAACCAAACAAACTAATTATCCTGTCACGATAACTAAGGACGATTTTCAAGCGTAACCGAACAATCTAGTTAAGCTATTATAACCCAATAATCTAGTTATCCTATGTTGTCGCCTAACTATCCTTATACAAATACCAATCACCCTTCTAGTGATACTAGTCACACGTCAACAGAACAAGTGATATCAAATATGAGCACACGTTTATTCAGTCCAACACAAGTAGTAAAAATACTAGTTCATACATAATCAAAACGAGTTCAGAATACAAAATCAATACAAATATTCACCCGGAGGAAATCACGGATAACTCAACCTCGCATAGCTAGAGTAGAAACCTCCATCTTCTTTCCCCTTATCTCGCTTTATTTTTCGTGTGATACTCCTCTGGCTTGCGTGCCTCTGCAGCCGTCAAAGAATAATAATTCCTCTCCAGCTTGTTGTGCAAACTTCTCCTATTTAATTCTACAAAACTTCCACCGACCTCTTAACCTTTTTGTGGGCCTCCCTTATGTTTAAATTCATATTCTTAATAAAACAAATTGATGTAGCCCACTAACTACTGCACCGTATACCAACTAGCCCACAATTATTGAAGCTATTTCCATCGGTTTTGCATTGCTAGTTGCTACAACCGTAATAGCCCAAAACCACAAACATTATAGTTTAGCCCATCATTTTCCAAATTTCATCTTTCGAAATTAATTCAAGACTGTGTGACTACAAAATTACAACAAAGTCAAACTAATATTAGTCATTAACAACAAACGTGACTTTGCAATTGTACTTAGGCAATTTAATATTTAATAATCATATTGATTACTAAATATTAAAAGTTAATTCTTTTACCTCATTACATCTTGAATCTTGAATTTTATAATATATAAAAAAACTAGTAAACCAATATAATTTTAAACTAATATTATTGCAAGTTTACTATAATTAATATTTAATAATTAAGAGAAAATTGATAAATAAATAAACAAAAGTCTTTTTGTAAATTTTAAATTAAAGATGGTCACAATATAAAGTTTTAAGTATGAAAATAATTTTTACAAAATTATTTTCTTATAAATAGAATATTAAATCTATTTATTTCAAATTGTCAAAACATAACTTTAATATTTAAAAATATTAAAATTAAAAAAAAATTAAACTAAAAATTTTATTTCTGTCCTAAATGGATAGAAATAATTTATATAAAATTTTTGTGCAAAAATATTGAAAAATGAATTTATTATGATTTATTTATGATTAAAAATATTAAATAAATGATTTTTCAGAAATAAAAATCATTTTAGAAATGTCTAATGTTATATAAACTCAGAATAATTTTTGTGAGAATTTATATAATCATTTTGATATTTTTATAGAATTTTATAATTATAATAGAATAAACTTGTAATATTTATTATATATAATAAATAAATAATTTTTGGAAAACTAAAAATTGTATGATAAACTTAACCATTTGAATTGCATAAAATAAATTTTATTGGATTTATAAAGTTGTTTTGGTATTTTAAATGTATAACAAAAGTTTAGAATTAAAAATATATGTTTAATTCCATTTAGAAAAAGACTAAAAAAAATATGTGGTGTCTATGAGGTTTGAACCCGGGTCTATGACCGGGTTTTACTTAATCACAAGTGTGGCCACCACCAAGCCAACACCGTGAGAACGATTCTAACACAGAAAGAAATAATTATATAGTTTAATTGAACTGTTTCAATAAATTTGTTTTAAAAAAAAAAAAGATGAAAGGGACGGGACTCGAACCCTTGTCCCTGGGCGGTCCTATGTTTTTAACAAAAGGCAAATACCAACTGATCTACTGATCAGTTGGTGATAAACCTCAGTGCGTTTTAAATATAAACAATGGTCTGTACGATGCTTTACCCCCAAATCGTATAACATGAACCCTAACCATCTAATAATTGCAATTAACAGACAATAGCCTCTGATTTGTTGGGGCTATTGTCTGTCAGTGGCCGATAAACAAAACCAAGGTATAAATTGTTACCTTATCACGCGTTAAAGGCTACGAATGAATGGTCAACAATAAAGTCAAACCGGGCACGATTACGCAAACCAGAACGAGTTGTGAGAATAAATGAATATGTGCGTGTATTGTTCGGCTCATTCAGAAGCTATGTACGTTTTCAATTTATACTAACATTGTATCTATGGAAGGTCTTGATTCCTGATTAAAGCTTGGTCAAAGCCACGAATTTCGGCTCTGAAATTATGCAATCGATGAGCTGGTGACGCGTCTTCATGGACGCAGACGAGTGTTTTGCATAAAAAACGAATCAATTTATATAAAGGTTGCCATACATAGCTCAATCAAGTGGTCAAAGTCAATGGTTTTGGTGGTTTTGTGTTCTTGAATCACGATTTGGAGCAGGGAATAAGAAAGAGCATTGGGCCATGTTTGGTGGGTTTGGGCTGGAACTATTGTGGGTCAAGTTTTAAAGAAATTGATTTGGGCTAAGGGAGTAGGCTTTGGTTTGGGTTATGTGTTGGGTTTGTTTTAGAAACATCATGATAGGTTTTGTATAAACATTATAAATTTTTAACTAAACTAAAAAATATCTGATTTATTATTATTATTATTATAGATAAGGATAAAATGCGACGTACAAGATAGGAGGTACGAAATAAAAATATATATATATATATATATAATAATAATGATAAAAGTGACGGATGTCACAACAAGAACCCTACCGGCACATGTGGCGGCGGTTTCACCGTGCTGGTAATGGGGTACCCGTGCCCAATTCTGGTAGCGCCCCGTCCCCCCTAATGGATTGAAGTTCATACTTGTTAATTTGTAATGATTAACAATTGATGTGTGAAAATGTGTATTAAATAAATTCGGGTCAAGTTTTAAAAATGGATAAACCCGCTAAACCACACACTAACGGCAAGTGCACCGGTCGCAGTGAAGGCATAGATAAGATTTTTAAGACGAGCAGTTTTAGCAGGGGGAAAATACTTCTGTAGGAATTTCGTCTGAAGATCAGTCCAAGAGGTGATGGCTCCCTGTGGGAGGGAGTCCAGCCATGTGAGGGCCTGATCAGTAAGTGAGAACGGGAACAAACGCAAACGAATGGCGTCATCAGTGGCACCATTAAGCTGGAAGGTGCTACAGACTCTACTAAATCTAGTTAAATGGCCATATGGGTCTTCATCACGCATGCCGTGAAACTGAACTGAATGAGATATGGTGTTGATCAGAGTGGGTTCAATGGTCCAGTTGTTCGACTCAACAGTGGGTAGTGTGATACTGGACCGGATATGAGTGGGTGTAATGCTGATGTGGTCAGCGACAGTCCTACGTGCAGCCATTTCTATGTGATCTATCTAGTGGGCAAAATGTTCTATGACTGCAACGAAGTACTTCCTATGTACACAGAGAGACTAAAACTATACTAGAATAAGAAAAACAAATAGCAAATAAACAAAATAATTTTTTTTCTTTTTTTTTTTAAATTAAAAATAAAAATCTACCAAACTACGAAAGCAATAAAATGACTAGATCCCCGACTCGGGTCGTCCTCGAAAGCGCAGTGTGTCCCCGGCAACGGCGCCAAAAACTTGATGTGTGAAAATGTGTATTAAATAAATTCGGGTCAAGTTTTAAAAATGGATAAACCCGCTAAACCACACACTAACGGCAAGTGCACCGGTCGCAGTGTAGCAGAGCAAGTAAGTCCGGAATATCGAACCGTGGACACAATATGGCGACTCTCGGTACTAAACCTCTGTCGACTCCTAGCCTACTAATTTGGATTTTTGAGAATTAATTTTAAACTAAATGCAAATAAAATAAAAGCAATTAAAATAAATAACACAGCAACGAAAACAGGAAACTAAGGACACTGGATCGAACTCAGATAATATGGAAGGCAACTACCTAGGTCTAGAATCCTACCCGCAGACTCACAACTCTCGGAATCGAATAATGGATTGGATACCAGATTTTCTAAAGATACGCCCGACCCAGGAAACCCCTAAAGCATGCTAGATCACCTCCCGGTCTCACTAACACCTCTAAGAAAATCCTAAGGGACGTGTAAATCACTGGTTACTAGTTCGGATCACCTCCCGGTCTCACCTCACTAGAGAATGCTAAGGTACTCGAAAGACTCGCTCACCTCCCGGTCTCGCTTGTCACAACACACCCAAAAATGTGAAGGAGTAATCTAATTGGCTTGGAAATTCGGAATTACAAGAATCTAAAGACACACTAGGCAAGGTTCACCTCCCGGTCTCACCTAAACCTGATACCTAAAGATCTAGACAACCCGACACCCTATCACCTCCCGGTCTCAAGGAATGGCAGAATACCTAAGCCCTCTAAACTCTCAAATCAAGTTCCTATGGAATTAGACGTCAAAAACCATAAACTAGTTACAAGCACAACGCAGGTAACCTAACATGCATCTATAACTGAAAGACATTCAACAAGACACATGTGGAACTATCAAAGATAATAAATTAGACTTAAATACGCATACGCATTATAACCAAACACAATTAAATCTTTACCAAAACATAAGCCAATTATATAATTAAACGAATCCGAAAGTCATAAAAACGCTAAGTGTTCATCATACCGACCTAGGTAGCCTAAGTGTTTAGCTATCCATAACAACGGAAAAAGATAAAAACATAGGTTCACAATAATATATAGTCATGGTCTTAATATTTATAAACACGAAATAAATAAATATAAAGCCAAAAATTATTATAATCGAACCCGTGCCTTCAATCTTGACCCGTGCCTTCCTGGCCTTCAAAAATAATATTCTCTAACTTGAGTCTTGATGTTCGATGCCTTCTTGACTTTTGCGGCACTGTGTTCTTCAAAACAATAATATGCCGCCCTGTGATGATCTCCTCTCAATTATAATGATGTGTCGCTCGATATATGTGTCACCTCCCAAAAAAAAACTATTTGGGCTGTGCCCTTGATTTTCCAATCTAACCGCTTGGGCCACGAGCCAAGCTTTTCAATTCCTTTTTTGTTATTATTATTATTATTATTATTATTATTATTATTACTACTACTACTACTACTACGCCATGCTCGCTTGACTCGGGTGTTTGTGGCTCGACCAAAGTTCATCATTTATGCTCGAACGTCCATGACCACCTCCTCTTAAATGTTCGTGTCTCAATTAAAATTCTTCGTTTCACGCTTTTTTCCACGAACATCTTTAAAATAATTAAAATAATAAATACATAATAAAAACGACACGAAACTAATAAAAACATGACCAAATAATATACAAAATACATAGGAAAAGAGATGTGTTTTGCAACACATCAAACATCCCCACACTTAAATCTTTTTCGTCCCCGAAAAAGACTGCAATGGAATCATAATCAGGACTCTCGGTTTCAAAAACTTTTAGGTTCATTAATTAAGATTTATTCACGCATCAGCCAAGACTGTCGGTATTGTTGTTCACCTAAACCCAACCACTAGCTAATCAGGCCCCAATCATGTGTAGCAATTAAGTTCATGTTTACAATCAATCTATGGGTCTCACACTCAAGATATCCAGCTTCACCTAATCCCACCTCAAGCTTTCGAAGCAAAGGTTAAACCATATAGATTTACCAACCACTGCAAACTAAACTCCCTAATGTATTATAAATTAAATTTATGATGGATGATGGATGAAGTTTATGAGCTTAGACACATTTGTTTTTTTTTTTTTTTCATACCTAACCCAGAGGTTGTCTCAATCAGAGTCACCATCCCCAAGAGCGACAGCATGAGCTTCGGTATTTTTTTTCAACCTGACCTCGAGGGAATTTCGATCAGAGGCTTCAGTTTTTTTTTTTTTTTTTTTTTTGGTCTAGCTCAATTGATGGGCATGTGGATATTTTTTTGGGCGCCATTTTTCACTGGATTTATTCTCATAAAAAGGATCAAGTGTGCCATTTAATTAATAATACATATGGGCTTTCAACCTACAGTGATACCTCTAATTACTATCAGCGGTTTCAGTTCTACCGTTTCTCCTAAGATGAGAACCCACAAGATTTCATGATTATTAAGGTATATTAAGAACAATCCTAGGACCTTTCAAAGCTAGCTGGGCCTACCGACACATCTCAAGCAAACACGCTTTCAATCTATTTATTTTCTCATATATATATAATATTTTGAAAACCAAAAATCCCAATTTTACTATCATTTTCCATATAAAGTGCACAAAAGATCAGGGACAATTTCTTTTTTTTTTCAATTTTTTTGATTCTTTGATTTTTGTATTTTTTTTTTTACTCAACCTACAACTAAGCAAAATAAAGACGAAGTCTCCCATCCCCACACTTAGAAAGACACAATGTCCTCAATGTGCTCCAGGATACGACGTAAACTAAAAATAAAAATGCAAAAATAAAATATATAGCAACAAAATAAATGGAACGAACTCCCCTGAAATATATGGCGATAACTCGCAGAAAGTGTTCCGTCCGTCCATCATCTACAGCCGTATAGCATTTCCTTCGCGGCCATAGTCAGAATCCTGCAAAAATAAACTAAAAAGAAAGTGAAAGTAAAATGACTCAATGACAAGTGAGATGCCTGTTTACAGAAAATAAGTTTATGATCGACCCCACCCGAATGGAGATTGAATACGGGCGGGGGAGATCCAATAGTGAAAAAGGCCAAGGCAATCCCACAAGACTCGATAAACTAAAAAAAATAAAAATAAAATAAAGAAGAGTGAAAATAAAATAAAATGAAAACATACATGGCGAATGATGATACAAAACTCTACATTGGGTTTTCACCCGTGTGATCCTATTCTTATCAAGCACTCTAACCTGGATCAACGAGGATATCTACACCATCCTCATGCAAATCAATCGTTCTACTTATGTTATCTCTCCCAAGGTATGATCTTTTCCACCTAAATCTAAGATCACCAGAAAATATTCTTAAATGCGAGTGGTGAATCAGGATCCTATCCCTACACTTAGATTTATTCACTACCTCAAGACTAGATTTAAACATTGCCTTATCCTCCTCATCTATCCCGTGCTCACTTTCACACTCGGAGGATAGCAAAATATGAACTGGGGGCTTCTCAACCACCTCCTCGGTACTCTCTACAAACCTAACTACCTCTAATCTATCGGGAGGCTCACCGGCTGCACCGCCCAGATCATGCTCCACAATTTCTATTGTCTCTATCTCCTGCCTCTCCTCTGCCTGGTGCCGCCTATCTAATAAGTCTGCTCCACAGATGTAGTCAATACACCGGTCGACATGTGACATGAAAGTGCCATGAAAGCACACAGATTCAACCTGACTACTCATACTCTCCCTAGACCTATTAACATCAAAAGTGATGGAGTCATCCCCTACACGCAGTGTAATCCGACCGTCTGAGACATCGATCAATGCCTTTGCGGTGCGTAAGAAGGGTCGTCCTAAGATCAACGGAACATGCTCGTCCTCCCGTATATCAAGTACGACAAAATCAACGGGAAACACGAAGCTCTCCACCCTTACTAGCAAATTCTCTAGAATGCCCATAGGGTACTTAACAGATTTATCAGCCAACTGTAAGCACATCCTAGTTGGATTCAACTCCCCAAGATCTAATCTCTTAAACATAGAATAGGGCATGAGATTAATGCTAGCACCTAAATCAGCGAGGGCGTTCCTAACTGTCAAACTACCTATCTGACAAGGGATAGTGAAACTCCCAGGATCGGTCATCTTCTCCGGTAGTTTATTAAGAACGACAGCCGAACACTCCTCACTCAGAGTGACCTGGGAAAGCTCTTTCAACTTCTCCTTACGGGACAACATCTCCCTCAAGAACTTCCCATACTTAGGCATATCTCTACGAACATCAATGAATGGCCTATATTGCTCTAAGTTCTCACTCTTATTCAACCTACCAGGATAAGGCGGTACTGGTTCATAAGGGGCAGGTGGAACATAAACATTTTTGGGCTCCCCCTCAGACTGTTTCTCCTTCAACCTACTTTTGGGCTGTGCGGTACTTGCTGGGTCTAGCCTAGTAGGGTGCACCTTGCCCGAAGACTCTACCCTAATCTCCTCATCGATACTCTCCTCCTCAACTACCTCACTCTCTCTCGACACCGGGTGAGCAACTCCCGTGCTCTTCCCACTTTCGGTGAACACCGCATTCACCTGAACATCTGTTGAATTCCTAGTCATCTTACCAACTAACTCTCCTATGACCCTCTCCAACCTCTGAAGCGTGGACCCTTGATTCCTAAATAGTAGCTCAAATTCCTGATTTTTCTTTTGCTGCTCCTGATAACGGGTCTCACGCTGCATCACTATGGTCTCTAGGAGTTTATTCGTCCTAGCCTGATTCTCCTCACTTTTCTTTATTAACTCACTAATCTCAGACTTAGGATCACCTATACCCTGCCATCCAGAGTTGTAACTTTGGACATAGTTCAACTCCTCACTAGGACCTACGTGGCAATCTATGGTCTCATGACCCCCTCTACAAATCTCACACTTAGCACTAATCTTAACCTGAATGTCCTTCATGACCTTAGCTAAAGATTCTACCTGGGCGGCTAGTGCAATGCTACTCTCAACAGAATGGATACCCTTAGGGGCAGTAGTAACGCCCCCAGAGCCAGGCTCAATGTACGTGCTAGTGGCTAGGTCCTCTATCATCTCAAGGCATTCAGCAGCGGTTTTGGATTTCATCATATTACCGCCTGCTGTAGAGTCAAGAAGTCTTTTGGTCGCGTCAGAAACTCCAGTGTAAAATTTCTCCACGACTCTCCAGTCCTCAAGACCATGATGAGGGCACTTATTCAAAAGTGCCTTGAATCTGTCCCATGTCTCATAGAAGGACTCCCCTGACTGCTCAGTGAAGGCATAGATAAGATTTTTTAGACGAGCAGTTTTAGCAGGGGGAAAATACTTCTGTAGGAATTTCGTCTGAAGATCAGTCCAAGAGGTGATGGCTCCCTGTGGGAGGGAGTCCAGCCATGTGAGGGCCTGATCAGTAAGTGAGAACGGGAACAAACGCAAACGAATGGCGTCATCAGTGGCACCATTAAGCTGGAAGGTGCTACAGACTCTACTAAATCTAGTTAAATGGCCATATGGGTCTTCATCACGCATGCCGTGAAACTGAACTGAATGAGATATGGTGTTGATCAGAGTGGGTTCAATGGTCCAGTTGTTCGACTCAACAGTGGGTAGTGTGATACTGGACCGGATATGAGTGGGTGTAATGCTGATGTGGTCAGCGACAGTCCTACGTGCAGCCATTTCTATGTGATCTATCTAGTGGGCAAAATGTTCTATGACTGCAACGAAGTACTTCCTATGTACACAGAGAGACTAAAACTATACTAGAATAAGAAAAACAAATAGCAAATAAACAAAATAATTTTTTTTCTTTTTTTTTTTTAAATTAAAAATAAAAATCTACCAAACTACGAAAGCAATAAAATGACTAGATCCCCGACTCGGGTCGTCCTCGAAAGCGCAGTGTGTCCCCGGCAACGGCGCCAAAAACTTGATGTGTGAAAATGTGTATTAAATAAATTCGGGTCAAGTTTTAAAAATGGATAAACCCGCTAAACCACACACTAACGGCAAGTGCACCGGTCGCAGTGTAGCAGAGCAAGTAAGTCCGGAATATCGAACCGTGGACACAATATGGCGACTCTCGGTACTAAACCTCTGTCGACTCCTAGCCTACTAATTTGGATTTTTGAGAATTAATTTTAAACTAAATGCAAATAAAATAAAAGCAATTAAAATAAATAACACAGCAACGAAAACAGGAAACTAAGGACACTGGATCGAACTCAGATAATATGGAAGGCAACTACCTAGGTCTAGAATCCTACCCGCAGACTCACAACTCTCGGAATCGAATAATGGATTGGATACCAGGTTTTCTAAAGATACGCCCGACCCAGGAAACCCCTAAAGCATGCTAGATCACCTCCCGGTCTCACTAACACCTCTAAGAAAATCCTAAGGGACGTGTAAATCACTGGTTACTAGTTCGGATCACCTCCCGGTCTCACCTCACTAGAGAATGCTAAGGTACTCGAAAGACTCGCTCACCTCCCGGTCTCGCTTGTCACAACACACCCAAAAATGTGAAGGAGTAATCTAATTGGCTTGGAAATAATTCGGAATTACAAGAATCTAAAGACACACTAGGTAAGGTTCACCTCCCGGTCTCACCTAAACCTGATACCTAAAGATCTAGACAACCCGACACCCTATCACCTCCCGGTCTCAAGGAATGGCAGAATACCTAAGCCCTCTAAACTCTCAAATCAAGTTCCTATGGAATTAGACGTCAAAAACCATAAACTAGTTACAAGCACAACGCAGGTAACCTAACATGCATCTATAACTGAAAGACATTCAACAAGACACATGTGGAACTATCAAAGATAATAAATTAGACTTAAATACGCATACGCATTATAACCAAACACAATTAAATCTTTACCAAAACATAAGCCAATTATATAATTAAACGAATCCGAAAGTCATAAAAACGCTAAGTGTTCATCATACCGACCTAGGTAGCCTAAGTGTTTAGCTATTCATAACAACGGAAAAAGATAAAAACATAGGTTCACAATAATATATAGTCATGGTCTTAATATTTATAAACACGAAATAAATAAATATAAAGCCAAAAATTATTATAATCGAACCCGTGCCTTCAATCTTGACCCGTGCCTTCCTGGCCTTCAAAAATAATATTCTCTAACTTGAGTCTTGATGTTCGATGCCTTCTTGACTTTTGCGGCACTGTGTTCTTCAAAACAATAATATGCCGCCCCTGTGATGATCTCCTCTCAATTATAATGATGTGTCGCTCGATATATGTGTCACCTCCCAAAAAAAAACTATTTGGGCTGTGCCCTTGATTTTCCAATCTAACCGCTTGGGCCACGAGCCAAGCTTTTCAATTCCTTTTTTGTTATTATTATTATTATTATTATTATTATTATTATTATTATTATTACTACTACTACTAATACGCCATGCTCGCTTGACTCGGGTGTTTGTGGCTCGACCAAAGTTCATCATTTATGCTCGAACGTCCATGACCACCTCCTCTTAAATGTTCGTGTCTCAATTAAAATTCTTCGTTTCACGCTTTTTTCCACGAACATCTTTAAAATAATTAAAATAATAAATACATAATAAAAACGACACGAAACTAATAAAAACATGACCAAATAATATACAAAATACATAGGAAAAGAGATGTGTTTTGCAACACATCAACAATGCACTTGTATCAAGTGTTTAAAATGATATATTTACACTATACCCAGAATGTAGCACACGTTGATTAGGTATGACATATTTTCTCCGTGTTACAACGTAACCATCTACCCAGAATGTCTAATGGGTAAAAAAGAGGCCGACCCAATCAAACTGCCTCACTTACACTATGAAATAAATGTAACAAGTGATACTATGCTTCAACCAAAGCTGCTAAGCACCAGCCCAAATTTGAGTGATACCACTCAATGGTAGTACATCGACAATCACCCTTCCCTTGGAACTTTAAGAAGACATGGCCCCACCTGAAATGGACAAGATCATGCCCATTATTTCCTATAGTTACGATTTGCATAAGAACCATTCCTTTACTAAACGTTACTTCTTTTCATTCCTTACTCACGGGAATTCATTACATAGGTATTCGACACAAGGCACATAACCAAACATAAAACGAAACGTTGAAAAACAAACAAAGTGCTTCAAAACGTGAAACCCGTCACGCAACGTGCGGGAAAAAAAGCATAAATACCCGCCGCAACGCGCGGGCCTTCCCACTAGTATATAAAATCAAAAACCAACCTGGCATCCCAGTTCCCAAAGTATCACAAATGTCAAGTTAAGTACAGGCCATGATCAAATGAACGCATCAATAAAAAATACATAAAATATAATAAACCCGTGATCATGATATACGTTTATCCCCATACTAAACATCTTCACCTCCTCCTGCCTGCTCATCCCGTGGCTCCTATGACTACGGGAGTCAGAGAAAATGTGGAATCAGAATGTTCATCACTCCAATAATATGCTTCATTGCGTCCTCCTGTCTACGCTGAGCCTTAACAATCAACTCCCGCAACTTGCCGATCCCCTTATTTGTCCTCTCTTATAGCATCTCTAGAGTAAAAGGTACTAGAAGTGGCTCTCTGAGAGGGTACTATCAGCCAGGCAATTCAAATCTCTGTCTTAGCCTTTGTGATCTGGTGGGATGCCAGCCTGGAGTGCCTTAGCTGCTACTGACCCCTCGGGGGGGGATTCGAGGACAGAAGTAGCATAGCTAAGACCTCATTTGTGTCAACTACTGATGAAGGCTTAATGCCTGAGGTAGGAAATCCTCAGAACCAAGACAAAGAGGTTCATGAGACAGCTGGGTTGGGCCCAACTCATGATACAACTGATGATGTCCTCATTGAGGGTATCACCAGGTATTCAGATGATTCCATTGATTTGGATGATGATTCAAACTCCACAAAACATGAATTGACGGCTGCTAGTGAAGTTCCTGAATCTGATGTCTCTAAGCTCTAAGAGCTGGTCACAACAGATCAGGTTAAAGACCACTTGAACCCTGATTCCCCTAAAGTGGCATCTTTAGTACACTCTGAAGATCACCCAAAAACACCCCCTACACTAAAAATGCCTACCCAATTCCCTGGGTCATCTAGCATAGACTTAAACCACCTATGCAGCCCATATGGTCCCCTATACCAGATGATGAACACCCTTATATCCAATCACCTCAAATCCTTCACAACTTCTTGGGATTTGAAGACCAAAAATCAATATGAGGTGATCAACAACAAACTAAGTGACCTGTCAAAGAAAATTGACAACAACACAAGACAGCTTGCCAAGTTATCCGGTAGAACTTCTCAACCTATCAGGCTTCCAAAAGTGGATGAAGCCAAAAAGGGGGAGAAGATTAAGGAACCAAGAGAGTTACTGGAAACCAGGATAAAGGCAAAAGTGGCTCTACAACAACAACAAGAGGAAGAGGAAGCCCAAAAACAATTAGAAGATGAAGATAGGCTCCTTCCTGAAACTGAAGATGAAGCTGAAACATCCCAAGGCCTTAATGAAGAAACTTCTGAAGACTCTGAAAGTAATGAAGACAATCCTTCAGTAGTTAATACTTCTATCAACCCTTCAGTAGTTAACACTTCCAACATTCCAACTGAAGAACCTTCTATGGCAACTGAAGACATTCCAACTCCTATTCCTAGGCCTACAACCACTCAAATGCCTGTATTAAACCCTGCTCCCATCTCAATGTCAAAAGAATTACTGGAGAAGAGTTTACTTGCAGCACAGAAGAAAGCCAAGGAAGATGAGATCTGGAAAAGCCTAGAAGCAAGAGATTATTTGAGCTACAATGATAAACTTAAATTGTATGAAGAAGAGTTGAATAAACAAGCTGCACTTGAAAGAGTTGCCGAGGAAGACAAAAGACAACAACTGATGTCTTACATTATCAAGAACAGCAAAACCAAGGCTTATTCACTCAAAGGGCTCTCCATGGATGAGCTTACAAGAAGAGCTCAACTTGTTTGTAACACCCCAACCGATGGCGGAAACATCGGGATGTCACGTATTGATGATTGTTTCAGTAGCACATGGTATAAATTGGAATTTTAAATAATTTATTCAAAATATAAATATCCAAAATGAAATGATGTCTAGAATTCCAAATACATGATAAATAAGGCAATAACTTCAAAATAACTTCAAAATAAACTTCATAATAATCCTCATGCATACTCTAAGCCTCAGCTTCGTTGTTACCTGAAACATGTTAATTTTGAAAATATTTTTGGGTCAACAAAAGTTGGTGAGAATTACATAGGTTTTGATAATCGAATAAAATTGTTGTGCAATTCAAGTGTCATGGCAAGTCTAGTCCATATGTGAAAACATACTAGAAGTAAATCGAGTGCATAATCAACCCTTGTGACTGTTATAATGTGGTACATCCCAAACGCTCATGGTTCACTCGAATATGTTATGCGATAACAAACACCCACGCTACCTTTGTAGGAGGCACGTATCCTGGTGGGATTGTCAGTCCAATAGATCTATCATTGTATACCGTCGGCTGATCAATGTTAATGATTATGCTAGAATTGTGCTTACCCTAGTCATGTTCAAGACATAATGCAACATAGAAAAACACATAGACACTTTGATGATTGAATTGCATATAGAATGTTGTAACATGTTTCACCCCAAAAACGGTGATAAATAGAAAAGGGGCTATGTAAAACTCACATTGGCTAAGGTGAATTATCCTCTAAGTGTTGTGAATGTATGCGAGGCGAATCCCAAAGACTCAACAACGTAGCTAGTCCAAATTGAAGAAATAAAAAAACGAAAAAGAAAGAATATCAAGCTTCCAATTCGCCAATTACAAGAGCTTATAATCAAATCTTCAATTGTAGAAGTAATAGACTATAGAAGAAAGGTATGAGGGAAAGTTTAATCGGATTGAAACAATCGATTTAGAGGTGCAAAGTATAATGGGTCATAGGTGGGTTTTTATACTAGTTTTGGAGTCAATTAGCCATTAAAATTGGTCAACACCATAAAGTAAGGTTTTATGATGAATTGACTATTTGACTAAGACTTTGACTGTTTGACTAAGACATTGACTAGGACTTTGACTATTTGACTCAAAGCTTTATTAAAAAAAAAAAAAAAAAATCTTGTATGTGAAAAAAAAAAGAATTTAGAATCATATTATTATTATTATTATTTATATACATTTATGTATGTATATAAGTTGTGAGTTAAGATAAATAAAGACTTAGGCACATTTGTATAATATTAATGATAAAGGTGTAATAAAAAAAATATATATATATATATATATATATAAGGGCTTTTTATGTATTAAAATTTTGGGGAAAATTTTGCGATGTTACATTGTTGCTGACAAAATTGCCACTGAAAAAGACAGAAAGGCAAAGAGAGCTGAAGTCATAGATGAATTGGTAGCCAATGGATTTGGTTCAAAAGCCTCAGTGTCAAAATAGAGAGAAGACACATTATTTGACACATACAAAAGATTCAAGGCTGATAAGGTTGCAAATCCAGAGATGTACAAAACTTCTAAAGTATCAACTTCAGTAGTTAGAACTTCTAGTGCTAAAAAATCAACATCAAAGCCTGCTACCAAGAAGAAGCAAGAGGAGATCACAAAGACTGATTTAAAGATGATATTGCTTGAGGGCAATACAGTAGTACAAGGAGATTTTGTGATTGAAGAGAAACTTCTGCTGACACAATTTAGGGATCCTTCAACATTTGCTTACCAAATACAGAAGACAGTAACTGATAAACTGCACACCAAGGTAATCACTGAACATCATTTACCTACCTTTGATATACCTAATGTGGTGCAAACAGAAGAAGGAAGAGAATCCCACCTGAGGGTCACTGAAGTAGAAAACATCCCTCACTCAGGAACATCCCAGGGAACCAGCATGGTCCCTTATACTTTAGACTTTGACCAATCTAAAGTTCTGATAATGAAATGGTCATTTACTAATTCCAACTAAGTATTGGTCACAAGGAGAGATCGTTCAAGCAAGGCCTTCAAATCTAAGGAAGAACTGAAAAATCTATCTACACAAGACTTGCTCACAATCCAACATCTTGAACCTGATCAAGGATCTCTCACAAATGAACAACCGAACCAACTTAAGACTTACATGTTCAGAGAAATCTGGAAGATACTTGATGGCAGAAAAAGACAATAAAGGATTAGATAAGGTTTTGGCTTCATCAATCCAGGGGGAGATTGTAAGGACAAAAATGATTGAAGAAACCTCTTTTGCTAACCTTAGTCTAATTCCTATTTCTGCCAAAATATGCTAAGTATGAAACTGAAGAAACAAATAGTCTAACCTCCTTGTAAGGATGATAGCCTAGATGCAACCACAGAATTGATCCTTCACTAGCACTTCCTGGATAGAGGTAACCTGCAAATAAGATCAAGTGGGTAGGGAGACAACTACACGAGGTAGTAGTTTATAACAAAAACGGGGGTGAATGGGGATACTATCAAGTGTGATAACTCTTAGGGTTAGCCAAAAGTGTCCTCTCTATTAAGGAGGTGACCCCTTATATAGAGGTGGACGTATGCCACCATTACCCAGAACCCTAATCATAATGGGCCAGGCCCAATTAGGGTTGTCTCCACTACCCAAGGATTATATTAGTAAAGTAGTTAAGATATAGCGATAAATAAGGGATCATGGAACGATTACCGCCTTTACCGCTTACGCGCGCGAGTATCTCTCCACGATTGTAGGAGAGTCGTTGCTTCGCTGATATCACTCCGTGATGATAGGAAGGTGGTTAATGCTTTGATATACGGATTGACCTCTTCCATGCGCATGAAGATCTTCCGCGGGCTGAATTCCGGGTTTGGGTATGCTCCGCGCATTTGTGAGCACCCAATCCCATCAAGTCCCCCCAGTCCAGCGTGTACCCTTTTCTCGAGTGTATGAGGGAAGGGGGTGGATGGTGGACTTGAAGAGTTAAAGCCCCTGGATGATAGCTCATCTTTCCTTGGTTGTGGAATCCTGGTAAACAGTGGTCCGTTGTTGCCAATTAATGGAGAATCAGAGCGTTGGTTGTACGAGACACGGATTGTTTGTTATGCGGAGAACGGAGCACTTGGCATGCGGAGAGCGGAGAACGGTACTTAGATTTGACGTTGAGTCTCCGCGTTTTGCTTACGTGGCTCTACAGCGTAGGACAGCTGTTGATTAATGAGTAAAGGATGGTGGTTAGCGTCTGCCACAAGCTATACGTGTGTCAGTGAGCGTCCCATCGGTTATTGTGGACAGCTGTGTCAAGCGCGTGGCTTAGCGCGTGATGCGCGCGTGTGCAGTCAAAATAGCTGTGCATAGCCACGTGTCGTTTGGGAAAACGTTTCCTCTTTCCCATGCTGACGTCAGTGGCAGTTATAGCCCACCCTATAAAAGGTTTTCAAAATATTTCAAACCACACCATTCTCACACTTTTCATTGCAAATCTCCCAACTATCCTTCTTCTCTTTATTTTTCTGATTAGCCGTTATCTTTACTCAATCATCAAGAATGTCTCAAGAAGCATCTGGTACTGCTGATGTGACCAAGATGACCGAAAAAACCGAGAAGGGCATATCCACAACCGTTGTCAAGTGGGATGCCTCTTCTTTCTCCTCATTCCTCGATCAGTATGGAATTGAGGCTGAGTGGGAGCCTGAACTTCCTGCTGCTGGTAAGACAGCGTTGGACGCTCCCCCTGGTAAGATTACCTTGTATGAAGCGTTCTTTTCCCGGTGTTGTTTTCGTCTTCCCACTACGAAGTTCTTGGTGAGTACCCTTATGAAATATGGGGTTCATCCAACTCAAATGACTCCGTTTGGGTTGTCCAGACTTGTGCATTTTGAAGCGACCTGTCGGTCGCTCGACCTAGAGCCGTCTTTTGATATGTTAAACGTGTTTTACGTTCTTGAGGAGGCCCGTGGTGGACACGGGTGGTATAGTGTAGCTCCTCGTAGAAATCGGACACAGATTGTCTCAGAGAGCCCCAAATCAATGTACGACTGGAAAGAAAAGTTTTTCTATGTCCATCGAGGGGTGATCCCTGCGGCCATGCAATGGATGAGCATTGGTGTGAAGGAAAAGATTGCGGAGTTCCCACCTATGAAGGATTTCGACAGCCGACCGTGGTATGACACTCTGTGTGCCCATTCCACTCCGCTGTCTATGGAGAAGTGCCCAGAGGGCGTACTTGTGATGTTAGGGCTCAGCCGTTTAGGTAACCCGGAGGGGCAAGAACCCACTGCTGTTGATGCTAGTAAGTACACGTGAATTTCTTCTCCATTGCCTCTGTCTTTCATTCTTGTTTTTATATTTAATGTCTATGTCCTTGTAGGAATGACAAAGTTCGATCTGTTCGATGCCCGGGGTTCTGCGAAACTGAAGTATGTTGCTTTGCCCCAAGGAACTCCGACAGTGATTGAGCGGCTGGCTCGGAATTTCTTGATGCCACAGCTTAAGGATGCTCCTCAACACTATACGCGCACAGGTTACATCCTATACTGCCTCTCAATATCCCACATAATATGTCTTGACTGGTATTGTGGGAGATTCCTGCGCCGAAAAAGGGTGCGTCGTGTTTCCACGCATTGCAAACTCTGACCCGCGTGCCCTTTGTTACAGGCGCAGGGATTTGCCCAGTCAAGAAGACCGGAAGTGGGCCGGTTGAAACTTCCACGGGTCGTAAAAAGATATCTTGTTCAGGTATATGATGTCATATGTTATCCAAGTATGTATTAAGTTTGAACCTTATTTTATGTCTTTCCTTAGGTGCGGGTCCGAAGCGTCAGCGGAAAGACTCTCGTAAAGGGAAGAAGGTGGCCTCCAGCTCTACTGTTGTTAGAGAGGATGACGAAGCCACAGAGTCAGATGATGATGTTAAGCGTCAGCGCACGCGTGGTCCTACACCCATTGATAACTCTGTTAAAGTTTCTGATGAGCTATATCAGAAACGCATTGAAGATCTTGCTCAGACGCAAGTTCAAATTTCAAGACCGTCTGCAGATGTCACTAAACCAACTACCTCCACCGTGGTAGAGGAGTTAGCTCCTAATACAGGGACAAATGTCAAACCTGCTGGCCCAAAGATAATGGTGAAGCCTCCGCCTAAACGGAAACCTGTGTTGATCAAATCTATCAAACAGACCTCTGGTAAGTGTCTGTGATAGAGTTTATGTTTAACTTCTGTATATGGGACACGAAATCATCCCTTTCATCTTTTGTGTTCGTAGGTAAAGGTGCTGCGCCACAGGGGGCATTGAAGAAACCCATTCCCATCGTAGAGAAGGTGAGTGAGCCTATCCCTGAGGATGTGCAGGGCCCAAGTCCATCTGACTTGGAAACTCGGGGATCTTCTCAAGTAGAAGGGATTGTGGTGTCCCCGAAGGGAAGTGGAGATCCTGGTAAGAACCCTTTGGTTGAGTTGTCCCCTGTTGATGTGGATACAACAATCATGGCGACGGATATTGCTCAAGGAGAAAAGGGTAGTCAGCCGGATTCATCTAAGGCGGATAAATCAGTACACACGGACGTCACTGCGGATAAGGTTTCCGCGGAAAGCATGCGGACCTCTTCGACTCCTAAGGGGGATATCACCAAAACTGCTCGCGGGTCTGGGAAAACAAGTGGGAGCGGAACGAGGGTTGCTCCTCGTGATTTTGATCCAAACAGGCCCTATCAACCCCGATGGGATATAAGGCAAACGACCCGCTTTACCAATCCTTTGCTTGCCGAGGATTTTATCTCCTATGCTGTTCCGCCTAGCGAGCGTGATTATCAAGACAGTATTGACCGTCGTTCATTGTTTTCCGACATGAGCCTGAATCTTGCACTGAGCCTCAGTAACTTCGGGTCAATGCTGCGACGAGAAGAGGAATTCCAACGTTCTTGGCAGGCTCTCAGGAGTGCTGAAGAAGCGCAAAGGGAACGGGAGGAAGAATTCCAAAAATTCCGTGCAGGTGCCCATTCTGAAGTTGAGCAATTGCGGGATCAACTTCGATCTGCTGAGGGTGAGATTCAGAGAATGAAGAAGGAGAAAGCTGACGCTGCCAAGGGGTGGAAAGATTCCTGTGAGCGTACCAATTTAGAGTTGGAACGTGGCCGGAAAGCCAACGAGAAGTTGAAGAATGAAGTTGCCCGCGTTGTTCGCGAAGCAGAGGAGAAACAAAAACTGCTGGATGCTAAGCAGTCTGAATTGTCTGAAACTATCCTCAAGCTGAAAGAGCAACATGAGAGCCTAGTGTCTGCCACTACGCAAGTTTCCGGACTAGAATCGCAGGTGAAGAGCCTTGAGGAGGAAAAAGCACAACTTGGTGAAACGAATGCTTTATTGGATTCCTCGCGTGTGCAGCTAGAAGTGAGCCTTCAACAAACGCAAAACGAGCTTCGAACTGCTGTGCAAACTTCGCATGCTGCCCGGGAGCGTTTGACCTGGATGATGCAACACGGTCTTCAAGGGGTTTGAATTCCTTTGACCTTTATTGTTAGTATATGTGTTGCAATATTGTTTAGTGCTTTATTTTTGTCTCTGTTTGGTCCATAGGTTTTTAAACGCATATGGAACGAGCCGAAGTTTGGCGATGCTGTTGCGAAGATCGGTGCGTCTTCCATGCGGAGTGGCCAGCAGGAAGGGTTTGTTGAGGGCTATCATCATCATGCGGCCGGTTTGGCTCTTGAAGACGGAGAGCACTTTGGCAAACCTTATGAAGAGGAAGCCATTGCTGCGCAGCAGGAGTTTGAGGCTCTCACCTTTGATGTCTTTGACGTGGTTGATCATTGCTTGAAGTCGGATGATCCAATAGGTCAGCTGCGTGGATATTTTGAAGAATCTGATCGTCTTGGTGCAGAGCTCGAAGAGAAAGAGCGTAAAGAGGAAGAGATGCGTAAAGCTGCTGCACAAGGAGGATGTGAATCGTCCAATGCTGCTGCTGGGTCTGGTGCGCAGAACGAGGAGGCAGACGATGACGCTTACATAGATTTGATAGACTATAATTAGCTTTCATTGTAATGTGTCAAACTCCTTTGCTTTGTGTTTGTTTTTTTGTACTTGAACACATGGATGTTTTCTTGTGCCTCGTTATGTCAAGTTTAAATAATTAATTCTTTGTGTGGAGTGCAACTGTTGAAATGCCATGATGATTAGATGACGTCAGCCTTGGGAAAAATGTGGTGCCACTTGTCCTGCTGATGTCATCTGTCAGTTTTTTGGCGGCGCTGCAGCTGACTGATGTGACTGTTGACATCCGCACTTGAGTATTAACCATTAATGGCAATTAATGGCCCTTCTTGTTTTTTCTATAAAAGGTTAACCATGGATTAGCATTTTCCATTAACTTTTTATTTTTTACCAACTTCTTCCATGGCTTCTCCATTAAGAATCTCCAAAGCTGAAGTTGAAGCCTTGCAGGGGATGCTGTCACTTGCTGATCATCCCCCTGTGATCAAGGTACCTCCAACTCCCATGCACCAGCTAGCTACTTACTGTGGCTATCTGTTGTTCACTGAAGATTGCCAAGTGGATCAACCGGTGAAGAGTGCGCCGATTGATATTCCGGTGAAGATGAAACAACTAAGTGAGCTCCAAGATCGCCCCCAGATTCCCAAGATAAGGCTTCGTCGAACTGCCACCGGTTGGCAGTATGCAACTTGATATTTCTTTCCTTTCGTAATGTTTTGCTACATAGCCCTAGGTGCATGTATTGTGATGGCTTGAATCACCACTTTTGTATGTTTCTGTTGAACTGGTGATAATATGTAAGTATGCCACTGTTTTGCTTAATGAAATGTGTATCTTGACCATCGTTGGCATTATTTGTTGATCAAATAGAATAAAAATAGACTAAAAATTCTTTTATTAAAACGGAATGGTCATAGCCATTGTTTATTACAGAACGAGTAAAATACTTCATAAATAACATTTGCGCAGTTGAGCCGCGTTCCATGTGCGTGGAATGGGGGTGCCATCTAAGCGTTCCAAGGCATAAGCCCCCTTCCCCAGCACTTCTTGAATTTTGTACGGCCCTTCCCAATTTGGTGCCAATTTGCCAGACTTTTCTGCGCCGGATGCCTCGTTATTGCGGAGAACGTAGTCCCCTGCGCGGAAAACCTCTGCCTTCACTTTTGCGTTGTAGTATCGCTCAAGCTGTTTTTTGTAGTTGGCTTCTCTGACAGCGGCCATGTCTCTCCGCTCATCTAGTAGGTCTAGATTGAGTTTTAGCTCCGTGTCGTTGTCTTGATGGTTTGTCAGTAGGATTCGCGGAGACGCACAATACATTTCCGCAGGAATGACAGCTTCTGTCCCGTACGTGAGGCTAAACGGAGTCTCTCCGTTACTAGTCTTGGACAGTGTGCGGTTGGCCCACAAGACATGAGGGAGTTCATCTACCCAACCAGTGCGTTTCGTTCCAAGTCTAGTCTTGATTCCTTCAACCACGCTTCTGTTTGCGCGCTCAACCTGTCCATTACCTTGCGGATGTGCTACCGAGGTGAATATCTGCTTAACATTCATGGAGGATAGCCATTCTTGCAAGTGTTGGTCTGCAAATTGCGTGCCATTGTCACTGACGATCTCCATAGGTAACCCGAAACGACATATGATAAACTCCCAAATGAATTTTTTAATGCTTTTTCCATCGATGGAAGCCAAAGGTTTGGCTTCCACCCATTTGGTGAAATAATCAATTGCGACCACCAGGTACTTGACGTTTCCTGGAGCTGTGGGGAATGGACCCACGAGGTCGATGGCCCACTTTTGAAAAGGCCATGCAGTGGTTACAGGTATCAAATTGTTCTTTGGGCGCAACGTTCCTGGAGCATGACGTTGGCAAGACTTGCATTTGCGCAATTCCATCTCGGCATCCCGGTGCATTCCGGGCCAGTAATAACCCGCATTCATTAGCTTTGCTACCACCATCCTAGGGCCAGCGTGCAGGCCGCAGGACCCTTCATGTATGTCTTTGATAAGGTAAGTGGCTTCTGCGGAGTCAACACATCGTAGCAATGGCCCTAGGTAAGAACGGCGGTACAATATGCCATCGATAACTTGGTAATGCAATGCTCTGTTTTGTAATTTACGAGCTTCTGCCTTGTTGTCTGGGAGTGTCCCGTTTGTGAGATAAGCCCGGATTGGAGTTATCCAAGATGTTGCTCCGATCTGTGTGACATTGACCTGTTTTTGGGACACGGACGGGCTAGCCAAAACTTCCACTCGCACATCCTTTGCTAGATGATCAAAAGCAGTTGATGCCAGCTTGCTTAATGCGTCCGCTGGTTTGTTTTGACTCCTCTTGATGTGGTGGATCTTGCAGTATGCGAAGTCCCGCATGAGGGCTTTGGCTTGTTCCAAGTACAGGATCATAGATGCTTCACGTGCTTCATATGAACCGTCGATGTGATTAGCAACGAGCTGAGAGTCGACGTGAGCGTCTAAGTGCTGTACACCCATTTTCTTCGCAATTCGCAATCCCGCCAACAACGCCTCGTATTCCGCTTCGTTGTTTGTTGTTGGGAAGTCTAGGCGAATTGCATACGTGAAGTCTTTCCCTTCTGGGGTGACTAAGCGCAAGCCTGCTCCAGCGCCATCATCATTGCATGCTCCATCTGTGTATAACTCCCATTTCTCCGCTGACTCTGGATTAGGAGTTGTGATATGCGCCTGTTGGCACTCGGTGACGCTTTCGGCAGGAACTTCCGCGGTGAAGTCCGCAAGGATCTGCCCTTTGAATGATGTTCTTGACTTGTACTCGATCGTGTGTTCTCCTAACTCAATGGCCCACTTGGCCAATCGTCCCGACAATTCAGGCTTGCGCAAGATGTCATTGATGCGAAAATCTGTCAGGACGATAATTGGGTGTCCTTGGAAGTATCTTCGCAGTCTTCGTGACGCGTGCACCAATGCGAGCACCAACTTTTCCATCATTGAGTATCGAGTTTCTGGATCGAGTAGAGTTCTGCTGACATAATATACCGGCGTTTGGACGCCCTTTCGATCAACCATAAGAACAGCCCCAATTGCCTTGTCCGTTACGGATAAGTACAGCGTTAATGGTTCTTTCGGGAGGGGAGCTGTGAGAACGGGCAAATGGCTCAAACATGTTTTCATTTCTTGAAATGCGGCCTCGGCCTCATTGGTCCACTTAAAGTTGGATTTTTTGAGACAGCTCTTCAGTGTGTTCACAAAAGGGAATGACTTGGACGCGTAGTTTGAAAGGAAACGATTCAAAGCCACCAAGCGTCCCATGAGTGTCTGGACCTCCTTGATAGAAGATGGAGACGGCATTCTCTCGATTGCTTGTACTTTGTCCGGGTTTGCTCGGAAACCATCTTTGGTTACAATCACTCCCAGGAACTTGCCCTCCTCCATTCCAAAAGAGCACTTGCTCGGGTTGAGCTTCATTCGCACTGCGCGGAGTTGATCAAAAGTTTTCTGGATGTCTAGCAGCATTTGGTCCTCTTCTGTACTTTTTATGACCAGGTCATCCACGTAGACTTCGAGATTGACCCCGATCTGTTTGTTGAACGCATTGTCCATTAAACGCTGATACGTGGCTCCCGCGTTCTTCAATCCAAATGGCATTTTGGTATAACAATAAGTTCCTGTATCCGTGCGGAAAGACGTTTTATCTTCGTCTTCCTTAGCCATTTGGATTTGATGATACCCTTTATATGCGTCCAGGAAGCACTTGAATCTGAACGGTGCCAGGGAGTCCACCTTTAAGTCAATCTCAGGGAGCGGGTAGCAGTCCTTTGGACATGCTTTGTTTAAGTCCTTGTAGTCCACACACATCCGCCAGCCACCATTTGACTTTCCAACCATGACTGGGTTTGCGACCCAAGTTTGGTATCTTGTTTTCCGCAGAATGCCTGCAGCTAATAGTTCTTCTACTTGCTCATTCATGGCCTTTGTTTTCTCTGGCCCCATACTGCGCTTCTTCTGGACGACTGGTTCGACAGATCTATAGACGTTAAGCCTGTGCTCCGCTATGTGTCGCGGAACGCCTACCATGTCTGCGGGTTGAAATGCGAAGACGTCCATATTTTTAATTAACATTTGCTTCAAGTGCGTGCGTATGGTGTCAGAGATTACTGGGCCTATGACAACCGTCTGATCTGGGAATTTAGGGTTGATAACCCATTTTTCCGGATCAGTGCGGTCCGCTGGCTTCATTATCTTGGGGGGCTTACATGTTTCTGTTACGTGGCAATTTTTGTTTCCACGTATGAAAGCCACTCCTCCTCGCGTCGGGAAACCGACCATCTGGTGTGGTGTGGACGCATTGCTATTGAATTTAGCCAAACCTTCTCTCCCTATGAGGACGTCATGTGATGAAGTCACTGGCAATACCATGAAGTCACATGTCTCCGTGCGGGAGAGTTGTCCGTCTGTCCATGTGACAGGGAGTGTGAGTATACCCAATGGAATGATCACTTCATGTATGAACCCGGATATTGGCTCTGTGGTCGGGACTAGCTTCTCTTTGTCTTCGGCATCCAATTGATCAAAACATTGCCGATACATGATGTCAGTACTGCTGCCATTATCAAGGAACATGTATCTTGTTCGATAATGCCCAATGATTCCTGTGATGATCAATGGTGTTGTTGCGGATGCACCTCCCTTGACGCGTGGCATAACGACCGGTGCCTCCTTCCAGGAATCATCCTGTGTGGTTGAGTAAGACCTTTTCTTCTGACCCCGTTGATGAGTCATGTAGCAATTATGACGACCCGAGCGTTGTGCATAATGCGTGTTGAGGTTCTTTATCTTCTTGTTACTGGCATCCGCATCTCCTTGCGAATCTCTGGATTTTTTCCTTACATTCTTCACTAGATGTGAGAGCTGACCTGACTTGATTGCCTTCTCAATCTCCATCTTTAGACTATAACAATTGTCCGTAAGATGGCCATAATCTTCGTGATACTCACAATACTTTGAGGTGTCAACATTCTTCCGATCTTGACTGAGTTCCCTGGGTTTGGGGAACTGAACTTGTTCAGTCCTCAACACTTCTGAAGGTGTTTTGGACAATGGTGTCCAATCGTAATTCTTCTTGCTTGGCGGTTTCGAATCTCGTGAGTGCTTGTTATTGAGGAGTTGCCGCGCGTCTTGTCCCGAAGAGTATTTCCCTTCGTCCGCGGAACCCGAAATTCTTGACCATACCGATTGCTTTCCCTTGCCTTTGTCATACATGCTCATACCCTGATTGTTGTTATGATGAAAATTTTTCGAGCGTGTAAACGATCGTTCTGATGACGCATATGTCTTTGCTGCTTCTATCAGCTCGTCCCATGCGTCAGGCACACCATCCTTTCCCGTCAGACATCTCATGAGATCGTCATGTCGCACTCCGTGGATAAATGCGGCTCTGGTGAGTTCCTCGCCACACCCCAATTGTAGGGCTTCCTTATTATATCGTATGATGTAATCCTCCAGGCTCTCATTATCCTTCCGGGAGCACAACAGAATCTGAGCCTTGTCCTTCTTATGTTTCCTCAGATGGGAGAAGTGATTCTTGAATTTCTTGATCAGATCATCAAAATCAACCAGACTGCCGACCGGTAAACTTTCGTACCATACCCTTGCCGCACCTGTTAAGGTTTGGACAAACAGATGGCACCAAGCTTGAACCGGCCATGGTTTAGAGCTGCCTGCGCAATCGAATGCGTGCAGATGGTCATCCGGATCGCGTAGACCATCATATTTGCCAATCGTATTTGGCAATTTGCATTCAACTGGCAAAGGTGCCAATGCGATTCTTGCGCAGAATTTGGATCTTTCCGCAAATGTTTTTGGGCGGTATGGCTTATGCAAATCATCGTCTGGGTGGGGCTGGTTGCTAGCCACAGACTTGTTTCGTGGCCTCTCAGCTCGATCAGAGTTGATCTCGTTCTCGGATTCATAACCGTCAGGTTCCCCAGTCAGGTTGACGTGGTCCTGAACGTGAGTAATCTTACCACGTTCTCCACCACGTACCGCCTGGCGAGGTTTAGCTATGTGACGAAAAGCTGGCTGTTCGTCGTTGTGAGAGTCTTCTTCGGCATCAAAATTCAAGGTTTTTCTTGCTTCCAACCTAGCTTTTGCTATTAATCTTTTCTGGTATTCTGCTATGGTTTTGGCATTTTCTTGAGCCAACCATTCTTCCAGATCTTCGACAGGCTCTTCAGCCGCTTTCTTTTGTGTTGCTGCTGCAGACTTCCTTGGTGCAAACATTGGGAAGGTAGTGGTAGCCTGTCTTTGATTCACGTTCTTTGTCACCGTTGTTGGTGCAACAGTGTCTTGATTTGCTTGAACTCCATCGTCGACATTGATAGGATCAGCACGTTGTTCAGTTCCAGAATCCATTTGCACTAGTTTGAAAGATTGGTAGACCGTAAGGGATGGCGCCAATGAAGAAACAAATAGTCTAACCTCCTTGTAAGGATGATAGCCTAGATGCAACCACAGAATTGATCCTTCACTAGCACTTCCTGGATAGAGGTAACCTGCAAATAAGATCAAGTGGGTAGGGAGACAACTACACGAGGTAGTAGTTTATAACAAAAACGGGGGTGAATGGGGATACTATCAAGTGTGATAGCTCTTAGGGTTAGCCAAAAGTGTCCTCTCTATTAAGGAGGTGACCCCTTATATAGAGGTGGACGTATGCCACCATTACCCAGAACCCTAATCATAATGGGCCAGGCCCAATTAGGGTTGTCTCCACTACCCAAGGATTATATTAGTAAAGTAGTTAAGATATAGCGATAAATAAGGGATCATGGAACGATTACCGCCTTTACCGCTTACGCGCGCGAGTATCTCTCCACGATTGTAGGAGAGTCGTTGCTTCGCTGATATCACTCCGTGATGATAGGAAGGTGGTTAATGCTTTGATATACGGATTGACCTCTTCCATGCGCATGAAGATCTTCCGCGGGCTGAATTCCGGGTTTGGGTATGCTCCGCGCATTTGTGAGCACCCAATCCCATCAGAAACTATTGAAGAAAGAAGAAGAAACTGCTGAAGAAGGATACAACAAGTACTGAAGAGTAAAGATCATAAGTTCTAAAGTCAAACCAGACAAGTCAACTGAAGAACTACTGAAGACAAACTACTCATCAGTAGTTTGTCACTTATCAGCATTTGTAATACAATCTTTCCACCGCCTTATGTTTCAGTATTTTAGTATTATAACATTACTTTATCTTTTGTACAAGTTCCAAGACTACAGCCTGTTACAGTCTTGCTTTTGTAACAAGGTTCATGTATCTATTTGTCTATAAATAGATGAGTTAATCCCACTATTTTAGACATTGATTTTAATTGAAACTGAAATCCTTCAAGAGCTTTTACTTGAAATACCATTTCATAATCTAAGAATCTCTTTGCATATTTATTATCATATATATTCAATTGCTAAGATTCTCATTAACTGTCTTTAGTTCATTACATCCAGGGGGAGTAATAACTCCTGTTGAAAGTGAAACTTTACAACTTATTCCGTTGTGCAAACTACTTTGATTAACTTGCAAAACACATAAGTGTTCATAAGCAAACAACTGTCAAAGAGCTAAACTGATCCAACAATAGGTTCACATCAAAAGAGATTAAAAAAAATTTTAAAAATTAAAAAAGTAAAAAAAATGAAAAAATAATAAAAAGTAAAAAAATAAAATTTAAAGCTATAAAAAACAAAAATAAACTTAAAAATAAAATTTTAAGAGATCCTAAATATTTCATTTCAAACTGGACCGGTTCAACTCTATCTGGCTGGTTAACAACCCGGACCGTTACGACCCGGCCGGGCCCGGTAGCGACCCGGACTGTTTCGACCTGACCGGACCCATTAGCGACCAAGACCTTTTCAACCCGGTCGGGCCCGTTAGCGACCGGTACCGTTTTGACCCGACCGGGCACGTTAGCAATCTGGACTGTTTCAACCCGATCGGGCTCGTCAACGACTGGGCCGTTAGCGACCCGAACCATTTCGACCAGACTGGGTCCAATTAACGACCTGGCTCGTTTCGACACGAGCGGACCGTTAATGACCTAGAACGTTTCGACTCCCCGACCCGTCAACGACCTGGGTCATTTCGAATCGATCGGGCTCGTCAACGACTGGGACCATTTTGACCCGAATGGCCCTTTAACAACTGGGAAAGTTTCGTCCCGAACAGGCCCAGAAATAGCGCGAGCCGTTTCGACCAGGCTGGCCCGGTAGCGACCCAGACTGTTTCGATCCGACCGGGCTCGGTAACGACCCAGACCATTTCAACCTGACCCGTCCCGTAGCGACCCAGACTATTTCGACCCGCCGGGCCCGGTAGCGACCCAGACCGTTTCGACTAGACCGGGCCTAGTAAGGACCCAGACCGTTTCAACCTGACCCGTCCTGTAGCGACCCGGACCGTTTTGACCCGACCGGGCCCGGTAGCGACCCGGACCGTTTTGACCCGACCGGGCCCGGTAACGACCCAGACCGTTTCAACCTGATCTTCCCGTAGCGACCCATACTGTTTCGACCTGACCTGGCCGTTAGCAACCCGGACCGTTTCGGCCTAACCGATCCCGTTAGAAACAGGGACCGTTTCGACCCGACCGGGCCCGTCAATGACCAAACCAATTCGACCCGAACGGGCCAGTCAACAACCCATACCGTTTGGACTCGATCAAGACCGCTGTAGAAGGATCGAATTGACAAAAACAATTGTGTTGATCAAACAAGTCTACGAATTCAAGTGCGGAATCCTTGAATCAGTTACAAAATTGTAATAATATCAACAAAACGCAGAAATCATCATTAAAACATTCATTTCATTCATAAACAAAATCAATTACATGTTAAAAAGATGTTTATAATCAATAACAGACGTGAACAAAGTTGACTCAAAACCCTAGGGAGAACACTGACCGGAGGGAAAACAAAAATGTCAAAAAGTTACATCTCAAAAATGAACTTGGCCTTATATAGGCCTGCACATTCGCCCATATAGTATGGTCGAATGTGCAGGTTCGACCAAACATACTGGTCGAACCAAGCAATACATTAACATCTATATCTACCTTCGACCTCCAGTTCTCCTTCGCACCTTCAAGTCTCCTTCGACCGTTTATGTAACATCGCGTATATATTTTTTTTTAGAAAATCATCACTTTAATTATATTAAACTTCTTGACTAGCCATGTCTAAATCATACTTATTTTAAATAATAATAATAATAAAAATAATAATAATAATAATAATAAAAATAATAGTAATAATAACTTTACTGATTAAGAAAAACTTTTGCAATGTTATGACACTCTAGCAAAAAAAAAAAAAAAAAAACTTGAAACCACCCTTATTATTGTTAAAATTTCGGAGCCCAGATTCAAGCCCAGCCCAGAACCAAAAAAAAACCGGCCCAGCTCCTTCTTCCTCCTTTGTTCGCTACTGAATTACCGGAGAAAACAAATTCGGTAAGTCCCGGATTTCCGGCGACTTACCATAAACCTTAACATGCGCCTTCCTTCGATTAACCTTGACAGTACGTTTACAGCTCATCATGGACGCACTCGGGATAATTATTAGGCCGTAATCATCGCTAAGTCAACGAAGCAATAAATCCGGTCTTAAAACCGAGTTTCCAATCCTAGGTGATGCTGCGTTTTTGTATATAAATAACCCATGAACGAACTCGGAACCACAACACAAACCTGTTCTCACTCAAAATTTCACCAAAGAAAACGCCGTTTGTTCCCCTTGAGAATCGCCGACGTGTACAGTCCGGCCACTCTTCCTGTCTTCGTGTGAGCCTAAATATTGTAAGTTCTTATGCCGTTTTGTTTGTTATTATCCATAGTATAAAACCCCATAATTATCTGGATTAACAGAGCCTTAAACGGGTTCAATTAAAATCAAATGGAGACTAGGGTTCTTAGGATTAATTTGGGGAAGATGACTCGTAGCAGTTATGGTTTAAAAGATTTCGTTTCTGGTTTTAAAACGTTCTAAGGGTGTGGCTCAGTGGTGAGCCACACTTGTGATAAAGCTTGGACCGCCTTTGACTCGGGTTCGAGTCCCAGCAACAACAATGTTTTTTCTTCTTTTTTTTAAAACTCAATTCTTTTCATATCATTGTTATTTTCTTTTAAAAATACCTTTAAAAATACCAAATATGACTTATAAAATCTATAAAATTTATCTTATGTTGCTCAAATGTTAAACTTTATTACCCAGTTTTTAGTTTTTCAAAAGTCATTTATTTACTATATATAATAAATATTACAAATTTATTCAATTATAATTATAAAATTCTATAAAAATATCAAAACGATTATATATATTTCCACAAAAATTATTCTGAGTTTATAAAAAACTAAACATTTCTGAAATGATTTTTATTTTCGAAAAATCATTTATTTAATATTTTTAATCAATTTTTTTCTTTTTAATCATAAATAAATCATAATAAATTCATTTTTCAATATTTTTGCACCAAAATTTTATATAAATTATTTCTGTCAATTTAGAACAGAAATACAAATTTTAATTTAAAAATTCTTTAATTTTAATATTTTTAGATATTAAAGTTATATTTTGACAAAATTGAAATAAATAGATTAAATATTCTATTTTTAAGAAAATAATTTTATAAAAATTATTTTTATACTTAAAACCTTATAATGTGACCACCTTTAGTCTAAAGTCCACAAAAAGACTTTTGTTTATTTATTTATCGAATTTCTTTTATTTATTAAACAATCTAATTAATAATCAAACGAATACTTATCCCCAAATTCGAAACCCTAGATAATGTTTGTAGACTAGAAAGACTTAGACATATTTATTACCTTAATTATAGGGTAATACTTGGCATCGTTGGGCTACACTTATTCTATCTTCACGAGACTTAACATTTTGCTAAGGTGAGTTTACATAGCCCCTTTTTCTGTTTTACATTTTGGGGTGAAACATGTTTAAACATTCTATACACTATCATTTACTCATTCTTACATATTGAAACTTGTGATTCAATGACACTATCATTTACTCATTCTATCATTTGACTGTAACAAAAAGACACAGTACAATCATTAACATTGATCAAGCCGCCTGTTTAGATTATAGCCCTATAGGTATGACAAACCCATCCCCCCGCATAAATTCAGGGATGATCGATAACAGTTACACTTTTACTAACTTGCGAGTTAGGTCTCAGTCGAGACAAGGTTTGATTGTACAAAGACTCATTGTTACATGTCAGACTCATACTTTATCAATATACAACTGTGATTGTTGTACAAACTATTGTTATCCATTATATTCAAAAACCTATGTATTCTCACCAACTTTTGTTTACCCAAAATATTTTCAAACTTAACATGTTTCAGGTTATACTTGCATGAAGATTTGAGTTAATGCTTGAAGATGTGTAGCTAGTATTTTTCATCTTGTGATGTACAAATTCTTAGAACAATTGTATGTAATTTATTTAAATCATTTAATGAAATTTATTATTCACCATGAGCTACTGAACAATCATTCATACGTGACACCTCGATGTTTCCGCCATCGGTTGGGGTGTTACAGATTGGTATCAAAGCCATGGTTATAGGGAATTAGGTTATTAGAAAAATAATCTAGTCTATAACCATAGGATTATAATCAGTACTTGCTCCTTTTACTTGCAACCCTATTTGTTTCTAATCTCTATCTTCCTCCCACTTCTTATCCCTATCTTAGTCCCTACAAGAAGATTGCTTCTCCATCATTGGATCTACTCTTAGACTAATAGGACAAAATCCTCAGGTTTAGCCTGAACCACCTTGAGATCTCGTCGAAGTTCTAGATTTTAATAACGAACACGTGCAATCTGGAAGGGTGAACGCCTGTATTCTGAGTCTTCTGTCTAGGCTGGCATTGCGCATATATCCCAATCAGACGAGGGACCCGGATGCCTACTTGGGAATTCTCGGGATGAGTGTTCACTTATAGGCTAAAGCATGTCTTCACTATGTTATTAGAATCTAGAATCTTTGATAAGTCAACGTTTTCGTTTATTCGTTTTAATTAATGAATAAATGATTACATTCCTTATATTACCTCATTCATTTCATTGTGTCTCTTACAAATCATGCCTCCACGTCGCAGCACTCGCAATAGCAATGGTGGGAACCATGAGGAAGGTGGCGACAACCACAACCATAACCACGACGCTAACCACAACAACAACAATAACAACAACAACAATGGCGTTGATGCCCAACTGGCTGCGATCATTTCTCAACAAATGGCGCAACAGATCGCAACTCTGGTTCCTAACTTACTGGCTCAAGTCATCCAAATGAATGGAAATGGAAACGGAAACGGCAACGGAAACGGCAATGGAAACCACAATGGGAACGGGAATGGAAACGGGAATGGTCTCCCAGCCTGCACTCTCAAACACTTTAATATCTGTAATCCTCCTAAGTTCAGTGGGGATGAAGGAGCTACTGGTCTCTTACAATGGTTCGAGGGCATTGAGAATACCTTCATTAACAGTGAGTGTCCCGATAACTTTTTGGTCCGTTATGCTATGAGTGTTCTTCACAAACGAGCACTCACTTGGTGGAATGAGGAAAAGCGCACCCGTGGAGCTGAAATTGCACTTGCTATGACCTGGGATCAAGTCAAGGAGATAATGAAAGCCGAGTTTTGCCCACGTAACGAGGTCAAGAAATTAGAGGAAGAGTTCCACACCCTTGCTCAGGATAGTGGGGAAAACCTTGCTTATAATACCCGCTTCCATGAGCTCAGTCTGTTGTTGCCCCATAAGGTCACTCCCCTACCTGTAGCCATCGAGAAATATATCGGTGGTTTACCCATGCAGATTTAGGACACGGTATGGGGAAGGAACCCTGCTACCCTCGAAGAGGCCAAGCGTCTGGCAGATACCTTAACTGACAATCACGTAAAGAACGGGACCTTAGTTCGGAAAGGCGAGAAAGCAAGTATTGTAGCCGCGGTAACTACTGAGAACCAGAAGCGTAAGACCAGGGATCCTGATGCAAACCTCACTACACAAGCTTCTAACAAGAAACCTTATATAGGAAACTATCCATTGTGTAACACATGCAAACGACATCATCCCACTGCTTCAGCATGTCGCTTGTGCACCAATTGTGGTAAGTATGGCCTTCTGGTCAACACATGTCGTGAGGCCCCAAATCCTAATGCCAACCAACCAACCCTGCTCAGGCTGCTAATCCTAATTGTCCTGGTAGATACAACTATGGTCAATGCTATGAATGTGGAGACCCAAATCACTTCCGTAACCAATGCCCTAAACTGAACAGAGATCAAGACCCTCCAGCTACCTAACAGCAAGCCCCACCATTTGAATGTTGTTTGCTTTTAATTCTATGTATTGACGCTTTTGATTCAAGTAATAAATTCTAGTATTGAAATTTTTGTCTGAGAGTTGTTTATATGATATAATCATAACACTTGGATGCATGCTTGTTTGAATGTGAACTAATTGCTATATCAATATCTAAATCTATACAACTACAACTCATATACTATACTCGTTATTCTTATAAACTTGCTTACATAAACATATTATCAATTTGCAATTTATGTGTATAATAATTGCTACACTTAATAGAGGATAAAGTACTTCCTCAACAGTTAGTTGAGTACCAAATAACCTACTCAACGATTGGTAGAGGTCATCATGCCTTTTCAAAAGTCGGGAGAGGCCCTATAACCTGTTCCACGACTGGTGGAGGCTATCGAACCTGCTCAACAATCGGTAGAGGTTCCTACTCACTAACTGGTAGAAGTCTTTATCCTGCTCAACAGTTGGACTCATTAAATACAAAGGTTCAACCACAAGATTATTTCTGCATTACTTACAAGTGTGATAGAGTAATAGAAGGACACAAAACTCTAATGTAAGGTAAATTGGTGATTGCGGTCCGGAACGTAATCACGAATTTACAGGTACGTTAAGGTAGTGTGCAATTCTTTAAAGGCTTTTTGGTATATAATCAATTATAAACTCTAGTTACCTGGTAGTTCATTTAGTCTTTCTATAGTCCATCAACTCATTTCTTTTAGGACCCCTAAAACTTAATGCTTTGCTAGACTCTTACTCTCCTTGCGATTTCAGACGAACCTAATCCAACCCTTAAAGCTCACACGTACCCGAACTCTTATCTAAATTATTCGAAACCACTACCCTATTACCAATAAATTTATGCTATGCCTTAATCACCCTCAACCACAGTTGCCCTAAATTCTACCCAATCACCCTCAACCTTGTGTTTTTCTTTTAACTTCGGGACGAAGTTTCCAAAAGTAGGGGAGACTGTAACATCGCGTATATATTTTTTTTAGAAAATCATCACTTTAATTATATTAAACTTCTTGACTAGCCATGTCTAAATCATACTTATTTCAAAACATAATAATAATAATAATAATAATAATAATAATAATAATAGTAATAATAACTTTACTGATTAAGAAAAACTTTTGCAATGTTATGACACTCTAGCAAAAAAAAAACTTGAAACCACCCTTATTATTGTTAAAATTTCAGAGCCCAGATTCAAGCCCAGCCCAGAACCAAAAAAAAAAAACTGGCCCAACTCCTTCTTCCTCCTTTGTTCGCTACTAAATTACCGGAGAAAACAAATCCGGTAAGTCCCGGATTTCCGGCGACTTACCATAAACCATAACACGCGCCTTCCTTCGATTAACCTTGACAGTACGTTTACATCTCATCATGGACGCACTCGGGATAATTATTTAATCTTTGATTATCTTAATACATGGAAAGTTCCTCAATTCAGTAACTTTAGGATTTGTCTTAAAGCTCTTTTATAAAGACACCCTAGCTGATCTAGGTCCGTAATGACTTACAGCAGAAGATCAGAGAGGCTATCCCCAGACAACTAATAACATAACGACCCAAAACCTCCGAGTTTTGTACAAATACCCTATCAAACAAAATTACAGTACTAAGACCATATGCCCATGAGGAGTTCATCCACACAATAATTCGTTTGATATGTATGTATCAGGCACGCAGTAATAGGTCTACGAAGCCTATCAGCACATCACACAGACTCAGAAACACGCCCTATATTGCATTACATTTCTTTAGAATGTGTCAGATCCCCACTGATGTACTATCATTTCCCCTTTTTCTCTAGGAAATCATTTTTGGTTTTTCTAATTTTTATAATTTTTTTTTAAGTTTACTGTTCCCAAGGATAAGCTGGAGCATTTCAAATATGTGACTGCCCAAGATATCGTTTCTTCACAATGATTTTCTAATTTTTATGTGTTTTGAAATTTTTCAATGTTTTTTGATTTTCTGAAAATATATTCTATCTAAAAATTGTAAAAATATATTTTTGGATTTTTGTATTTTTCTGAAAAAACAATAAGAACTAAACTAAAAAGCGATAATCTGAGGTGGTGATCAGTCTTGTTTTTCTTTAATACCGTTAGCTTTCAAAAGATATTCAAATCTTAATTTATCAAAAGCTTTGGTAAAAAGGTCTGCACGTTGATAATCAGTGTGGATTTTGACCATATCGATCAACTCTTTAGCGTAACAATCACAGATAAAATGGTATTTGATCCGGATATGTTTAGCCTTTGAGTGATTTACTAAGTCTTTTGTTAATGAAATTGCGGCTTCATTATCACAGTAAATAGGGGTTTTAAGAAATTGCAAACCGTAGTCCACCATCTGTTGTTGTATCCAAAGAACCTGTGAGCAGCAGCTCGATGCTGAAATGTATTCTGCTTCACATGTGGATAATGCAACTGCGGTTTGTTTCTTGCACTGCCAGGTCACGAGCCTGCTCCCCATAAACTGGCATCCAGCCGTTGTGGATTTGCTGTCCTTGTCACAGCGACCCCAATCTGCATCACTAAAAGCGATTAGGTCAAAATTATCATCATTAGGGTACCATAATCCTCTCGACGGACAACCCTTCAGATATCTAAGGATACGTTTGACAGCTGCAAGATGACTCTGTTTCGGCTTCGACTGATAACGTGCACAGAGACATGTGGCAAACATTATATCTGGTCTGGAGGCGGTGAGATACGTCAGAGATCCGACGATTGCTCTGTATGTAAATGGATCAGTTAGCTCCCCCTTAGCGTCAACTCCAATCCCGTGATTAGGTTGTATCGGGGTATCCATCGGCTTCGAATCATCCATCTGGAATCGGCTCAAGACTTCAGAAACGTATTTCGTCTGGTGAATAAAGATCCCCGTTGGTCTTTGTTCCACCTGCAAGCCTAGGAAAAACTGCATCTCTCCCATTGCGCTCATCTCGAACATTTCCTGCTGATGTATTGCAAAATACATCGGTTATTTGTACATATTTTGAGTCGTTATCGAGTCAGTGTGTGTCGTTTATATATATTTTTCAGTTTCTATTTAGTATTTTATGTGTCACAGGAATCCGGATGGCAAAAGAGGCAAATTTATGCATAAACGGTGCTTTACGAGGTCCCGGATGAGTCACAAATGGAAAGAGAAGATAAAAATAAACAAAATTGGAAAAATTAGCCCATCGTGTCACGCGACAGACTCCCCAGCACCCCGTCGTGTCACGCGGCGCTATGCAGATTCACTTTGAGGGCGTCGTGTGACGCGACCACTTACCCAGGACCCCGTCGTGCTACGCGATGGCTACCAGGAAGCCCAAAATTGTGTTTTTTCAAGCCCAAATCGGATTTTAAAACCCTAGAACGAAATTTTAAGCTTCATTCTACACTTTTGGACGAAAAGGAGCTGCTTGGGAGCACTTGGAGGTGAGAGAAAGGCGAAGGGTCAAGATTTTGAGCATTGGGATTGAGAGATTCCAGTTTTAATCATTCGGTTTCTTCATTCCTTTGTTCTTTTGAATTGCAAACTATGTTTCATGATCTTAGAATTGATTTTATTCTTATTTTGAACATGTTTATTGGCTAGACTTTCATTACTACTTAGGTTATGATGAATACTCATGATTGAATGAACGTTTTTTATGGTTTTTTTGGAACTTTGATTATGGGTTAATGATTTAGTAAAGACTTTGATTATTTTTGATCTGGTGTAGATGCGTACTTAGTTTTGTTCAATTGATAATTATTCACTCCACATGCGTTTTTGTGAATGTCTTTCATCTATGAATGCGCGTTAGGTTGTAGACTTTGTGTTAGCAACTAGTTTATGGTAAATTGCTAGTGTTTTCCATAGGAGTGATTTTTGTTGATTGGGTAGTTCTAAGTATTCTTCCAATTCCAATAGCTGTAAGGTGCGGGATTGTCGATATGTCTAGGGTGTTAAATTGCTAGATTTAGATGCTTTGTAAGAAGATCTTCCTAGTTTCCTTACCGTTACTTGCGTATCGAGTCAGGTCAAGTTTTCTATAGTTACCCCTTGCACCCTTAGTGTAGTGAGGCTTTCGCGCTGTAAGGTAGACTGTCTAGCGGGTACTTTATCATCAGAGTAGGTAAGCCTGTAAGGGTAACCTCTCAATCGGTGGTTTAACGGCTTATAGGTAACCTTAGGTTTCTCCTTGAGAAGGGTCGAGGGTCCTCTAGTTTATCCTGTAAGTTTAGTATCTAAAGATCCCGGTTCCATAGCTAGTTCCATAACCATAAAAGTTCATCAGTCATGAGTAGGATTCTAACCTAGGTAGTAGTCTAACCATCATTTGAATTTGGTTCAGCTTGGTTTACGTTTTAAGTTCAGTTTAGTTTATTTAGTTAATCTTTATTTTTCTTGAATTTAGTTTTTAGTAAACCCCCCCCCCCCCTCTAAAATAATAAATAGTTTTACTTCAGTTTTAGATAAGTTTTCGAGTCTAGTTACCGTCTTCCGTTAGAGTCTCGTGGGTTCGATATCCGGACTTACTTTAGCTTTACTAGAGTCGATAGGTTCGCTTGCCTGTCAGTAGTTTAGTTTTAGAGAGTCTAGAGTATTACTAGGTGTCTAGTTTTAGGTTTAATTTAGTTATTTTTATTAAACTACTTTTAGCACATTAAGTTTTTGGCGCCGTTGCCGGGGACTCTTGGCGATTGCGTTAATTAGCTTTGATTGAACTTATCTGAAATATCTGTGCTATTTGTTATTTTTATTTTCAGTAAATTTTTAATTTTTATTTTTATTTTGAGTCTTTTATATTTTTCTTAGTTTCTTCTATCTGTTATTCCCTTACCTCTTTTACTGTCTACTCTGCAGTTTTATGCCAGTTACTCGTTCGCGGAGCAAGTCAGCTGCTGAAGTTAAGCTTGAAGAGGTAAGTTCTTCTAGCTCTTGTTCTTCTAGGTCATCCTCCCCACCACCCAGTCCTCCACCAAACCTTTCCCAAATGGCTGAGCGTCGCACTGTCCACCAACAATCCACCCAGGGTTTTACGGGAGTTAACTCCCCTATTACCATTCCAGCCATCAACAATGATGGGTCCTGGCAGATACCCTCCTACATCATGACGGCCATTAATAACACCTGTCAATTCCACGGCCGCGATGATGAGGATGCCCCGGCCCACATAGCCCGTCTGACTCGCATCCTAGCTACCTTTAAGCTACAGGGTGCCAATGATGATGCTAAATTCCTACACCTTTTCCCCTTTTCCCTTGCTGGTCGAGCCGCCACTTGGCTCGACTCTCACCCTAACGACACTTTTACCACATGGGATGTCCTTAAAGAAGCTTTTCTGAATAAGTACTTTCCACCTAGCAAGGCATCCCGCCTTCGCGATCAGATCCATTCGTTCCGGATGGAACCTGATGAGCCTTATTATCTTGCATGGGAGCGTTTTCAAAACCTGCTTAGCAGGTGCTCCCAACATGGTCTGACTGATTGGGCCCTTGTAGAGAAATTCTACAATGGCCTAACTTATGAGGCAAGGAACCGCTTTGATACTTCTGCAGGCGGCCACATGATGGGTAAGAAAACTGCGGCCGAATGCAATGACTTATTTGAAAGTTTTGCCTAAACAGACCATGAGCAGCGGACTTTACTCAGGAATTCCATTCCTGCACCTAGTACCACCTCCCCAGCCCGAGGTGTTCACCAAGTCGCATTGGACACTTGTGTGGCTGCTGCTCTAGATGCTCTAACTAAGGAAGTGAAGGAGTTGAAATTGAAATCTGAAAAGTGTGAGATGTGTAGGGGAGGGCATGCTACTTCTGAATGCCCTTTGATTCATCAGGAGGAACAGGTGGATTTTGTAGGCGGTCAGAACCGCGGGTCAAATAACTCTTATGGAAATTCTTACAACCCAGGTTGGAGGAATCATCCAAACTTCAGCTGGAAATCTTCCGGTAATCCCCCTGGTTTCTCATCAAACTCTACTCATAACTAGGGGTAGGGTCAGTATTCGGGAGGAAATTCGGGTAATAAGGTAGGTTCGGGTATTGAGGGTGGTTTGGGTGAAATAAAAGAACTTTTAACCCAGTTAGTAGCTAAGGATGCCCACACCCAGAAAACTCTTGCAGAGCATGACACCTTGTTGAAAAATCACCACTCTGCATTTTTGGATCTTCAGCGCACTGTTGGTGATATTGCTAGGCAGTTGGAAGAGCGGCCCCAAGGCCAGTTCTCGGGTAGTACTCAACCCAACCCAGCCGCCCAACTGAAAGCAGTCACCACTCGTAGTGGTAGAGGGGTAGAGAGAGTTAGTGAGCAGGTAGAGAGTGAGGTAGAGGAGCAGTTAGATGAGGAAATAGAGATGGAGGCTCCTAGTAGGGTGCAACCTAGGCTAGTCCCAGCAAGTACCGCACCAAATAGTGAGCCTCAGACAGAGAAGGTTGTAGGTAGGACACCCATACCGACTAGGCCTACCCCTGAGATTGATCCTTCTCGTCTTCCATACCCAGCCCGCCTTAGGAACCAGAAATATGCTAAGGAGTATGGACATTTTCTAGATATGTTTAAGCAGCTCAAAATCAATCTCCCGTTCATTGAGGCCCTCCAGCATATGCCTAAATATGCCAAATTCCTTAAAGATCTTCTGAAAAGGAAAGATAGGCTGGGGGAGGTCTCAAACATTCCATTGACTGCGGGATGTTCTGCGGTGGTTTTGAACAAGCTACCGGAGAAATTAACAGACCCCGGGATTTTTACAATCCCGTGTATGTTTGGTAGTGACACTCAAAACCACGCGTTGGCAGACTTAGGTGCTAGTATCAACCTGATGCCTTATTCTCTTTATGAGAAACTAGACCTAGGTGACCTGACCCCAACGCGCATGACTTTATCCCTTGCTGACCGATCGGTCAAATATCCACGGGGCATTGTAGAAAACTTGTTAGTGAAAGTTGATAAATTTGTTTTCCCCGTGGATTTCGTTATTCTTGACATGGAGGTAGACGACAAAGTACCTCTAATTCTAGGCTGTCCGTTTCTGCGTACCGCCAAGGCACTCATTGATGTCTTTGACGGGAAGATCACTCTACGCGTAGGAGATGAGACGGTCACCTTTGAGATCGTCAAATCCATGAGATACCCTGGTAGTCAAGACGATTTTAGCGGTCCCACTGACTCTGTTTACTTCATAAATTCTTTTATCTCTCGTGTGGACCGATGTCTTGATTACATCTGTGGGGGTGATTTGGTAGTTGAGACCCATGATGAGGATGTAGGTTCTTTTGAGGAGGAAGCCCCTTTGTTTCCTGAGGCATTAGAGATTAGTGAGGTTCGTGAGGAGAGTAGTAAACCTTCATTAGAGATACCACCGCCTTTAGAACTTAAGGTTTTACCCTCTCACTTAGAGTATGCCTACATAGGGGAGAATGCTAGTTTGCCCGTCATTATTTCATCTAAACTGACGGAGGAGGAGAAGAGTCGGTTGCTTGATGTGTTGAATGCGCATAAGCAAGCCATTGCATGGAGGCTCTCTGACATCAAGGGCATCAGCCCTACCTACTGCACCCATAGGATACTCATGGAGGATAATTATAAGCCTGTGGTGCAGCCTCAGAGACGCTTAAATCCGAACATGCAGGAAGTAGTTAGGAACGAGGTTCTTAAGCTCATGGATGCTGGTCTGATTTATCCCATATCTGATTCCCCGTGGGTGAGCCCGACTCAGGTTGTCCCTAAGAAGGGAGGGATGACTGTGGTCACTAATGAGAAGAATGAGCTCATTCCCACTCGTACTGTCACTGGTTGGCGTGTCTGTATTGATTATAGGAGACTGAATGATGCCACCAGGAAAGACCATTTTCCTCTCCCGTTCATTGATCAGATGTTGGAGCGTTTGGCAGGGCAGCAGTTTTACTGTTTCCTTGACGGATTTTCAGGTTATTTCCAGATCCCCATTGCACCGGAGGATCAGGAGAAGACCACCTTTACATGCCCCTATGGCACTTATGCGTATCGCCGCATGCCGTTTGGGTTATGTAACGCTCCGGCCACCTTTCAGCGTTGCATGATAGCTATTTTCAGGATATGATTGAGACATCTATGGAGGTTTTCATGGATGATTTTTCGGTTTATGGTAGCTCTTTTGATGTTTGCTTGGTTAACTTAGAGAGGATGTTAGAGAGATGTGTAGAGTCTAAGTTAATGTTGAATTGGGAGAAGTGTCACTTTATGGTGACTGAGGGGATAGTTCTAGGCCATAAGATTTCTAGGGATGGTATAGAGGTTGATAGGGCTAAGATTGACACCATTAGTAGGCTTCCACCTCCGACCAATGTCAAGTCCATCCGTAGTTTTCTTGGTCATGTGGGCTTCTATCGTAGGTTCATTAAGGATTTTTCCAAAATCACTCGCCCCATGACCCGTCTTCTCGAGAAAGACGTTCCTTTTATCTTTGATGAGGAGTGTCTTAAGGCTTTTGAGTTTTTGAAGGAGCGGTTAGTGAGTGCTCCTATCTTAGTTTCACCCGACTGGAGCTTACCTTTTGAGCTCATGTGTGATGCGAGTGACTACGCAGTCGGGGCAGTCTTAGGGCAAAGGCGTGACAAACACTTTCATCCTATCTATTACGCTAGTTAAACCCTTAATGATGCTCAAGAGAACTACACAACTACCGAGAAAGAGCTCTTGGCGGTTGTGTTTGCTTTTGATAAATTTCGTTCTTATCTCGTGCTGTCCAAAACCACCGTCTTTACTGATCACTCGGCTTTGCGGTTTCTCTTTGCAAAGAAGGACGCCAAACCTCGTTTAATTCGGTGGATTCTTTTGCTTTCTGAGTTTGACATTGAGATTAAGGATAAACGGGGAGCAGAGAACGTGGCTGCAGATCACCTCTCCCGTTTAGAGGATCCGAGTAGGGAGGAGATTCGTGAGGAGACGATTGGAGATAAATTCCCTCACGAGTCTATTGATTTTGTGGAGGCTGAGAAGCAGGGTATGCCATGGTTCACTGATTTGGCAAATTACCTTGCTCATGGGATGTTGGTAGAGGGTATGAATACCCAACAACGTAGGAAGTTTCTTAGAGAAGCTACTAAGTATGTGTGGGATGATCCTTTTCTGTTTAGAATAGGAAGTGATAGGATTTTGAGGAGATGTGTTAGTAGAGAGGAGGGTCTAGAGATCATTAGGCACTGTCATGAGAGTCTTTATGGAGGGCACCATGCTCATCACACTACAGCTCAGAAGGTCTTTGATAGTGGTTTTTATTGGCCTTCAGTGGTGAAGGATTCCCTCGATTTCGTAAGGCGGCGTGATGCTTGTCAACGCACCGGTAATATTTCATCCAAGGATGAGATGCCTCAGAACCCCATTCAGGTTCTTGAAGTTTTTGATATATGGGGCATTGATTTCTTGGGGCCGTTCCCCATTTCTGGAGGGAACCGGTACATCCTCGTGGCCATTGATTATGTTTCCAAGTGGGTGGAAGCGCAAGCTATACCTACTAACGATGCCCGAGTGGTGGTGAAATTTTTGAAGAAGTTGTTCACTCGGTTTGGTACTCCCAAGGCCCTTATTAGTGACCGTGGCACGCATTTCTGTAACACCATGATGTAAAAGGTGTTAGCGCGCTACGGGGTCACTCACCGTTTATCTACCGCTTACCATCCTCAAACAAGCGGTCAAGTGGAGAATGTGAACCGAGGAGTGAAGAGAATCCTTGAGAAAACCGTTGGGAAAAGTCGGAAGGATTGGTCCGACAAGCTAGATGATGCGCTTTGGGCATTTAGAACTGCATACAAAACACCGTTAGGCACTACTCCGTTTATGATTGTCTACGGTAAAGCATGTCATCTCCCCGTTGAGCTAGAACATCGAGCTCTTTGGGCCCTTAAGGCGGTTAATCTTGATTTGACCGAAGCAGCGAAGCGACGCTACTTTCAACTTCATGAGTTAGAGGAGCTTCGAGATGCAGCGTATGCGCGATCTTTGAATATTAAGGAGAGAACTAAAGCGTTGCATGATAGGAGATTGAAAGGTGTGAAAGAGTTTAAGAAGGGTGATCAGGTGCTTTTATATAATTCCCATCTGAAGTTATTTGGAGGAAAGCTTAAATCTAAGTGGGCGGGACCGTATACGGTGAAAGAAGTGTTCCCGTATGGCACCATTGAACTACTACACGTAGATGAGGGAAAAACATGGAAGGTTAACGGTCACAGGTTGAAGCATTACATTGGAGGACCGTTAGACACGAGCGAGAGTGAGGAAACTCCTCTCGAAATTCCGGAGAAGATGAGTACTTAGAGTTCTTGGGTAAAAATCCCAAGTGTAGAGTTTGTAGAGGCCTATTTTCCGTTTATTTTTTTTAGTTATGTGTTTTGGTTTGTGTTTTTCGTCGTTTTTTTCGGTTTTGCGTTTGTGTGTTGAAGCCATATTGCAGGAATTCATAGCCATTTTGGAAGAGAAAAACATAAGCAATGTATGGACTCAAGGTAAGTTAGTTAAATTTTAATTAATTTTAGTGTTGGAAGAGGCAAGTGAAAAAACCCAAAATTTTTCTAAGGCATGAAAGAGCCAAATTTCACAAACTTTCTGTGAAAAATGCTTCATCGTGCTACGCGATGACACCCCCCTTCCTTTGGTCGCGTGACGCGGCGTGTGAGTCTAAAAAAAAAAAAAAAAAAAAAAAAAAAAAAAAAAAAAAAAAAAAACCGTGGAGATTACCAGATGATGCTCTTCTTCTTCTTCTTCCATTCACCCCTCAAACCAAAACCAAACCCTACACCACCAACCCACCACCGCCTCCACTCCTCCGCCACCCACCGGACCACCACCCTCCCTCCACCAACCTCCGGCCCATACCCCTCCTCTTCCCCTCCGGCCCCAAACCACCCTACAACCCTCCTCCGCTACTTCCCCTCCGGCCCCGAACCACCCTACAACCCTCCTCTGCTGCACCTCCGACCGACCGGCCGCCACCACCCCACTCCATCCACCACCTGAAACCCCCACCTGCCGCGTTACAGCACCACCCCTCTGCCTCTCTCTCTCCGCTCCTCAATCGCCGCCCCCATAACCTCCTCCCTCCACCTCCGTCCCTGCAGACCTCCGACCGATCAGCCACCAACCACCACCCAAAACCCCCCTCTGCCCCCTCAGTCTTCACTCCCTTCGCAACCCTACCCCTGCAGCCCCTCCAGCCCACAACCACCTCCTCCCACCTCTAATTTAAAACCCCCATCTTCAACCCCCTACACGCCAACCTCAGCCACCGTCCACCTGCCGCGTCCCAACAGCCCACACACCACCACAGATCCACCTTGTGTTTTTTTGTCCTTAATCGGCTCGACAGGTATGGATTCTTGCATTCGACTACTTTATATTAATTGTTTTCTGTCATGTTTTGTTCTTTGTGTATTTTCGTATCGTCATAGCTTGTGAGTCATGTGTGTTGGTCATGTTTTGATGGTACTGCTGTGATTGTGGCGTTTATGTCGCGTTTTTAGTGGCGTATTGTTATTGCGTCTTGTTTGGGTATGTGTCATAATGTCGTTGTTTTGGTCATTGATAAGGTCCTTTGGTCGAGTCATACTATCATTTAGTTGAGTTCTATTTAGGTATCTAGTCCATTAGGGTCGCGTCTTTTGTGTCGATTATGGTCGTTGATTGTTATGTGTTGGGGATTATGTCATAATATTATTGTCGTTTTTATTAGGTACAAAATGGAAAAAGCTCCCCCGTCTAAGGGGAGTTTTTCAACCCGAATTAATTTTTCACAAAACAAATCGTTTCCTCACTTATGCATTTCGGGTCGCCATTTTGCATCCATTAGGCACTTGTACTTAATTGCGGACAATTAAAGTGCCGGGATGGGGTATGTGTATTTTGAGTTAATTTTTACTTGTTCTTGAGTCGTGGGTGTAAATTGAGTCTAAGTTTTTATTTTTGAGTCGAGTCGAGTCGCTGGGGTTTTCATTAGCTTATAGGCACGAGCCGCTTCGCCCGTACTCAATCTCCATTCGGGCGAGGCGCGGTTCACATCTTCTTGATAATCCCAGTTGCCAGTCCTGTCTGTTACGACCGCGAAAGAAATGCTATACGGTCGTTTACTAACATTAAATCAACTTTTTGCTTGTTTCTTTAAAGTTGTTTTGCAGATATGTCAGGTGAAGGCTCCTCGCATGCAGCAGCAAAACGAAAACGGGATCCACCCCGCAAACCGATTCAGTATTCAGAGCCAGAGAAGCATAATACTGTTGAACGTGATAACCTTCGCGAGCATACTTTACTTAAATTTGCTTCAGGCACAAAAGAAGCAGAAAAGTGTGACGTTTTGATTGATCTGCCTTTGCTGACACCGCGGACTATAGATTGGGATCTTTTAGATAAAGTTGGGCAGCGGGACAGGATTGAGAAGTTGTTGGGCCCCAGGTTTAAGAAGGTTTTGGCTTGTGATAAACCACAGTATGAGGAGATCACTATTGAGTTCCATTCCACGTACATACACAGAGAGGGTGGGTTTTATGAGTCAGATGCAGTTTCATTCTCTCTGGGCAGGGTACTACATGAGATGTCTATTCCCCAGTTCGCAGTTGTTACAGGTTATTATACTGTGGAGGAGACCCAGACTTCCGCGTTTCTGACTAGTTTGAGGGGTGTGAGCAAGGAAGAGAGGGAGTATTGTATTACAGAGGCAGATTTAGAAGAATTTTGGAATTCGATTGCTAATGTTCCGTACTCAGGTGGGTTGTCAGGGTCAGCAATTAGGGATCCCGTTTACAGGTACATTATTAAGGTCCTTGGTTGCACTTTGGTGGGAAGGAAGTCGACTGAAAATAGAGTGAATTGGGTTGAGTTGTTTTGTTTATATTGTATGGTGAAAGGCCGGGAGGCGAATTTGGCTAGTTTTATGGCTTGGTCGTTCTCGAGACTGAGGAGAGGTGGGACGCGAGCAGGTTTGGATATGGGCCCGTACATCACGCAGATAGCTCAAAACTTGAATGTGATGAAGCAGCCTGGGCCGTATACCGAACACAAGTTAGTGAAAGGACCTAAGAAGCCCGGGTATTATGGTTTGAAGGAGTCGAGGAATGCGACTATCATTACTAACACTGACCCGCCTGAATGGGTAGCTATCACACCAGGACCTCAGGTATTACCGCCAGAGGGTACAGTAGCAGCAGCTACTCTTCAGGCCAGCATTCCTACCAGATTACAGAGACCTCGACAGAGACACGAGTTGCCAGGTCATCAGTATCCTCTCAGAGAGCCACCACCAGTACCACTTACTCTAGAGGCATTAGCTGAGCGCACTGATAGGCAGATTAGGGAGTTGAGAGAGCTGATTACTGAGGGTCAGCGAGCACAGGCAGAGAGCCAGCGCAGGCAGGACGATGCGTTCAGGTTTATTATGGGGGCATTGAATTTGGGCGTACCATAGTTTTTCAGAGCACCAGAGAAGCAGGAGCAGCGGGATCCACAGGATGATTAGGAGCAGTGTGGGGATACGAGTGCAGCATGATCATCTGGGTATATCTTTTGTTTATTTTTCTTTTGATGATGTTTTTATTTGATCATGGTCTGTACTAAACTTGATATTTTGTGACATGCTCTGGGACATGGGTTGGCAGGTTGGCACTTTATATATATATATATGTTGGCTATGATGTGATTATGTGTGTTTGGTAGAATACTTGGCCGCTTCGTTCGTTGATGAGAATTTGGAATTGGTTGCTGAGCACGTTTGAATTGGATGGCATGTTTTTGGATTAGACTGGCACATGACAGTCTTGCTATATTTCCAGCTAAGTCTTTTCCTTTTTATCTTTTCTTTTTTGTCTTTCTTTTTGTTCAGTGTCAGTTTTATTTTATTGTGTTTGAGTCAGTTGTCCATTCTTGCATTGGGGACAATGCAAAATTTAAGTGTGGGGATGGACCGTGTCGGTTATAGTTGAGTCAAAAAAAAAGTCTCTGATTTTGAAGTTTGCATTATATAAAATATGGAAGATGATAGGTAAAGTTAGGTGTCCGGTTTTCAAATAGTATGTATAATAAGAGATTAAAATTGATTGAAAACGTGTCTGATTTGGGATATGTGGGTAGGCTCAACCGGTAGAAAGGTTTCCTTTGAAAAGTTATAAATTAATTATGTTAGGCTATTTTGTGGGTTCTCATCTAGGAGAAACGGGGAGACCGAAACCGCCAAAAATAGTATAAGAAGCACCGTTATAAGTAGAAAACCGTTAGAATTTCTAATCACTTAAAAAAAAATATATATATATATATATATATATATATTAGAAATCAAAGCAAAAAAATGTTGAAGCTTAAGGTGCCTGGCCACTGGGATAGCGACTTGGATTGGTCACACCCTCTGAGTTAAGTATGCTGAGATTGAAAAAAAAAAATGTTGAAGCTTAAGGTGCCTGGCCACTGGGATAGCGACTTGGATTGGTCACACCCTCTGAGTTAAGTATATATATATATATATAGTGTTTTTAAATTCTCTTGGTTTTCTACATAAGACGGTTAGGAAATGGTCAAATTGGTCGTTCCTTTAGCTTCATAAGCTTGAGGCGGAATTAGGAGGAACTGTGACTTCCTTTGAGTGAGACCCTAGATAGACTAATCAACGTGAACTTAACGTAAATAAAAAGGGGCTTGGAGACCGGTTTGGGTTTAAGAGGATCAGTATACCTGCAATCGCAATCAACACGTTAGTAGATTATTAATTAAGTAACCCATGTTTTGAAACCGGATGTAAACCTAACTGTGATTCCATAGCATAATTCTTTTTCAGGGACGAAAAAACATAAGTGTGGGGATGTTTGATGTATTGCAAAATACATCGGTTATTTGTACATATTTTGAGTCGTTATCGAGTCAGTGTGTGTCGTTTATATATATTTTTCAGTTTCTATTTAGTATTTTATGTGTCACAGGAATCCGGATGGCAAAAGAGGCAAATTTATGCATAAACGGTGCTTTACGAGGTCCCGGATGAGTCACAAATGGAAAGAGAAGATAAAAATAAACAAAATTGGAAAAATTAGCCCGTCGTGTCACGCGACAGACTCCCCAGCACCCCATCGTGTCACGCGGCGCTATGCAGATTCACTTTGAGGGGGTCGCGTGACGCCACCACTTACCCAGGACCCCGTCGTGCTACGCGATGGCTACCAGGAAGCCCAAAATTGTGTTTTTCAAGCCCAAATCGGATTTTAAAACCCTAGAACGAAATTTTAAGCTTCATTCTACACTTTTGGACGAAAAGGAGCTGCTTGGGAGCACTTGGAGGTGAGAGAAAGGCGAAGGGTCAAGATTTTGAGCATTGGGATTGAGAGATTCCGGTTTTAATCATTCGGTTTCTTCATTCCTTTGTTCTTTTGAATTGCAAACTATGTTTCATGATCTTAGAATTGATTTTATTCTTATTTTGAACATGTTTATTGGCTAGACTTTCATTACTACTTAGGTTATGATGAATACTCATGATTGAATGAACGTTTTTTATGGTTTTTTGGAACTTTGATTATGGGTTGATGATTTAGTAAAGACTTTGATTATTTTTGATCTGGTGTAGATGCGTACTTAGTTTTGTTCAATTGATAATTATTCACTCCACATGCGTTTTTGTGAATGTCTTTCATCTATGAATGCGCGTTAGGTTGTAGACTTTGTGTTAGCAACTAGTTTATGGTAAATTGCTAGTGTTTTCCATAGGAGTGATTTTTGTTGATTGGGTAGTTCTAAGTATTCTTCCAATTCCAATAGCTATAAGGTGCGGGATTGTCGATATGTCTAGGGTGTTAAATTGCTAGATTTAGATGCTTTGTAAGAAGATCTTCCTAGTTTCCTTACCATTACTTGCGTATCGAGTCAGGTCAAGTTTTCTATAGTTACCCCTTGCACCCTTAGTGTAGTGAGGCTTTCGCGCTGTAAGGTAGACTGTCTAGCGGGTACTTTATCATCAGAGTAGGTAAGCCTGTAAGGGTAACCTCTCAATCGGTGGTTTAACGGCTTATAGGTAACCTTAGGTTTCTCCTTGAGAAGGGTCGAGGGTCCTCTAGTTTATCCTGTAAGTTTTGTATCTAAAGATCCCAGTTCCATAGCTAGTTCCATAACCATAAAAGTTCATCAGTCATGAGTAGGATTCTAACCTAGGTTGTATTCTAACCATCATTTGAATTTGGTTCAGCTTGGTTTACGTTTTAAGTTCAGTTTAGTTTATTTAGTTAATCTTTATTTTTCTTGAATTTAGTTTTTAGTAAACCCCCCCCCCCCCCCTTCTAAAATAATAAATAGTTTTACTTCAGTTTTAGATAAGTTTTCGAGTCTAGTTACCGTCTTCCGTTAGAGTCTCGTGGGTTCGATATCCGGACTTACTTTAGCTTTACTAGAGTCGATAGGTTCGCTTGCCTGTCAGTAGTTTAGTTTTAGAGAGTCTAGAGTATTACTAGGTGTCTAGTTTTAGGTTTAATTTAGTTATTTTTATTAAACTACTTTTAGCACATTACCTGCATAACATGTTTAAATTCTCTGCAAAGAAGTTCGTTAGTAGAACCAAATATAATATCGTCAACATAAATCTGAACTAGAAGCAAGTCATCGCCTGTTCGTTTAGTGAACAGTGTGCAATCTACCAAACCTCGCTTGAATCCTTTTGAAAGAAGATACGTGCTCAGCTCCTCATACCATTGCCTTGGAGCTTGGTGCAACCCGTAGAGAGCTTTGTTTAAAACGTAGACCTTATCCCGGTGAATAGGATTTTCAAAGCCTGGTGGTTGACCTACGTATACTTCCTCCTTGACCACACCATAGAGAAACGCGCTCTTAACATCCATTTGATACACCTTAAATTTCTTGTATGATGCAAACGCTAGAAACATTCGGATAGCCTCTAAGCATGCAACAGATGCATAGATCTCGTTGTAAACGATTCCCTCAACTTGATGAAATCCTTGTACAACCAAACGAGCTTTGTTCCTTACGATCACTCCTCTATCATCCTTTTTGCATTTGAATACCCATTTAGTTCCAATCTTCTTTCGTCCTGGGGGCAAATCTGTCAGTGTCCATACACCAAGTTTCTGAAACTGCAACAACTCCTCTTGCATAGCCTCTACCCAAGCGTCATCCAAAAGAGCATCCTTGTTAGTCCGCGGCTCAACCTGCGAAACATAACAAGCAAAAGACCAGTCATTCTGAAAACCTGATTTTTGAATTTTGGCATATAAAGCAAGATTGCCATGGTTTTCTGGTGAGTTAGAATTCCTCAGTTGACCTCTTGTCATTACACTGCTACCAGGATCACCAATAACCTGCTCGATCGAGTGAATTCGATGTATCCGAGATTCTGGATAATCTGGTACTTGGACTCCCGTTTGAGTAGTTAAGTTCTCTGCAGAAACCAGATCATTACCCACATTCGATGATGAAGCACCATTTGTATTTAGGTTCACCGGTGGTGTCACTGTAGCATGATCTAAAATAGCTTCACTTGTAACATCATCATCGTCATCTTCAGATTCTGATGAATTCAAAGTTGTGGAAGCTTCTTGGAATACCTCTTCTTCAACAACAGGAACATTGGTATCATTAGAAGCTGCTTGGGGGTTCACGGTGATCGGACGCACCAACGGTGATGTCACTGCGTTTTCGACCTCGTAATATAAACGTAATACAGCCTCTTCAACCAAGCTATCTAGGTTGAATGATTCAAAGAAATCTTTGTAATCAAACATCCAGTCTGGACCGCTTCCCTGTACATTCTGAGTATACCGTTGTACTTCAACGTTAGCCCACTCCTCGACTTGACGAGTTCGTTTGTTGAATACCTGTTTGAGCGGGGTTGCATATCCAACAAAGTATCCTTCTTCAGCCTTCGGTGCGAACTTCTCAGATGGATTAAGCATAGTACAAGGAGCTCCAATCGGTTCTAGATACTCTAAATTCGGCTTTCGACGATTCAACAGCTCATAAGAAGTTTTGCCAAACTTCTTCACCGTTAAAACACGATTAAGATTATAACAAGCTGCGTAAATTGCTTCGTTCCAGAACATTACTGGAAGATTTGAGTCCGTAAGCATTGTTCTCGCCGTTTCTATTAGAGTCCTGTTTTTGCGTTCGGCAACACCGTTCTGTTGTGGGGTATACGGAGCACTGTATTCATGATGAATTCATTTGTTTTCACAAAGATCGTCCATCTATGCATTCTTAAACTCTGTCCCATTATCACTCCTAATTCTCTTGATCTTTAGACCATAGATATTTTCCAGTCGAGTGAACAGAACTTTCAAATTGTCAAACGTGTCGCTCTTACGGTGTAAGCACATAACCCATGAAAATCTTGAAAAATCACCAGTCACCACAAGACAGTACAATTCTCCAGCATGACTTTTACGCTTGACAGGTCCGAACAGATCCATGTGCAAACGTTCAAGTGGCAATTCAACGGACTTGACTTTCTTTGGCTTATGGGATTGCTTGTGCTGCTTACCCTTCTTACAACTCACACACTTGTCATTTAAGTGAAAATGTTTAACGTTCACGCCTGTAACAAGTTCATTCTTCACCAATTGATTCATCTTTCGTAGGTGAATGTGTCCCCTCCTCCTATGCCACATAATTGATTCCTTTTCTGTAGCCTTGGAGAGAAAACACGTGACTTGGCCTTGTGTAGTCATTTCTTTAGACATGTCGAGAATGTACAAGTTGTTCACTCTCGGTGCCTTTAACATCACCCACTCTTTTGGTAACTCAAAACCCGGCTTGAGTATATAGCAAGATTTGTCATCAAAGAATACAGAAAATTGTTTGTCACATATCTGACTGACACTGAGCAGATTGTAATCGATTTGCTTCACATAAGATATCCTCTCAAAACTCACTATTCCATTGCTGACACTACCCTCCATGGTAATATAACCTCCCTTGTTTCCTGCAAACGCTACATAACCTCCATTGATATTTCTGATATCGAATAGTAGCGAAAGATCCCCTGTCATGTGACCAGAAGCTCCACTGTCAACAATCCAAAGACTGCTCACAAGGCCAGCTGAAGCTCCCTGCACATATCAAGTAAAGAAATTAGATTTTTCGGGGGACCCAAGCCTGTTTGGTCTTGGGTCTTTGAACAGTTTGTTTCAAAGATTCAGATTTTTCACAAACAGTTTGATTTGAATCAATCTTTTTCTGATCACTCAAATCATTTTCATTCTCTGATTTCACATTTTGTTGTGAAGTTGAAGCACCTTCATAACCCTTTGGTGACCAAGATTGTTCAGATCGTTTCAAGATCCGAATTTGAGATTTTGGGGTCTCGGCCGGTTTCTTTACTTCTTCTTTGAACGAGACTTTCTTGGTTACCTTCTCTGATTTAACAGAGACAGGTCCAACTATTGGTTTGACAGCAGGTTTAACAGGAACCTTTTTCTTATCAACAGTTGAGTTCACCATTGGTTTCTTAAGAGATTTTTCAGTAGCTATCCTGTTACGGCGATCATATGTCATCGGACGATTTTCCCTTCTTTTAAAATAACTGCTTTGATTATAAAAAGGTGCTGGTTGAGGGACAAATCGTCTTTGTGGATAACAATGATTGTCGACTGGACATTCATATTTCTGCTTCATTTCCACCTCGTGCCTCTTGTGCCTTACGTACCGGCAGTGAGCAAGTAAATGCCCCCTCTCCCCGCACTTAAAACACGCACGGTACTCTTCAAAATTGTTTTTGGCGTTCGACTTTGCATAACTAGTGATAGGATATTGATCATCCACACACCTTCTTCTTAAACTCTCAGGAGCTGGGTCCTTTGAGTAAGTCGGCTCAAGAAAACCATTTGACTTTTCTTTTGGTTTAATAAATTCTGTGACATGGACCTTTGGTTCTTTAGGAACATCCAAATAAATTTTCTTTAAGACTTCTGGGGGTACATCATTTGTTCGGTCATGTTTTGGGAACCAAATGGTACTCTCCTGCCAGATCTTTTCAATTTTTGAATAGTTGGCAAATTTTATTGGATATTCTTCATCAGAAATTATCTTATCAGATCCTTCCATCCGATAGAAAATTTTAACAGGTTTATCACAAGATTCATTTTGATTTTCATTTTTATTCTCATTTTTCTTCTCAATTTTCTTCTCAACAGGCTTAACTGATTGATTCTTTCTATGAGCGTTAGCCATGGGATGCACAATCTGAGATGGTGAAACAGGTTCATTAGTGATTATGTAATTTTCATCAGAAATATCAAACATCTTTTCAGAAACCTTCTCAGATTGTTCATCCTCTGAATCAGAATCATCAGCAGCAACTACACCTTCATCATTTCCCAGTATAGGTCTAACATCAGAATAAGGGTCTCCCACACTAGAGGTGTTTGACTCGTCATCCGATGTAGAGTCAGATTTAACTGAGCTCTCCGGTGCTATTGAGTGCAAATTATGGTTTTCAAACAACACCGGAGCTGGGACAGCTTTGTAGTTGGCACTACTAGACTGTGAAGGCTCTTCTATTATATGATCAACAACATAAGCGATATGCTTATAACTCTCCAGTTTCTTGTTCACTTTTTCTGCAAAGCACTTGATGGTGGCCATTTCAAGTTTTGTGTTTTCTAAATCATTTATATAATTATTTATGGCCATTTGTTTTAAAGAAAAAGTCTTTTCCAATTCTGAAACATCTTTCTTATAACCATCAAGTACTCTGCTAAACTCTTTTGATTCTTTTTGAAAGGATTGACAGTTGATTTTAGCACTCTCAAGCTGAGCCTTGAGTTGCTTATTCTCCTCTGTCAATTTATCACAAGCATTGCAATGTTTAACACAAGTTGAATTTGAATTAGAAACAGATTCAGTACTTACCTGTTTTGGAGGTTTTGTCATGGCCATTAATGCAAAGTGTGCTTCCTTCCCAGCGAAAAACTTTGAATAATCAATCCTGGTACAAGCATCATCCACCATGCATGATTTCCGGGTCATCAAAAAGTCAGCTTCAGCAAGCAATTGGTCAATATCATCATCCAGTGAGTTAACACTAGATTCAGAATCAGACTCACTCTCCTCATCAGAATAAGCTGAATCAAACTGCTCTGGAATATCAGCAACCGAATCAAGAATCATCCCAGACTTCTTCTCTGTACAATCATCACTCTCTTCATTCAACTCCTCGATCCTCACCTCAGATATCTTTTCAGTCACTACCTCCTCTTTAACCTCTACCGGCTCATCCAAATTCATCTACTGTGCAACACAAGCCACATTCCCAGTTGTAATCTCTTCAACACCTAACTGCATCCCTGTCCAATCAAACCCTTCGTCTTTCTGTATCACCAAAGCTTGGTTTTGATTATCTGTTTGGGTTTGTGTGTTTGGTGTAGAAATAGGAATGATTGTTCGGTTTGAATTTTGTGGTGTTTGGTTTTGGTTTTGGTTTTGTGTTGTGTTTTGTCTAACAGTGTTATTTTGTTGGGTATTTTGTCGGTTTTGGTAGTTTTGTTGTGGTTGAAAGCTTGAGATATTAGGACTTTTGTAAGATACCTGATTTTGGGTTTGACGATTTTGGTAGTTAGAGTTGAAAGGATTTCTATTTCCCTGCTGAGCTGGTTGTGTGCATTCTCTCTTAAAATGACCTTTCTCACCACAATTGAAACACGTCACTTTGGCTTTGTTGAAGCCATAAGTGGTGTTCGGAGAAGTAGAAAGATCCGTTCTTCCAGTTTTCTGAATGAAATCAGTAGCTCTCCTCATAATACTTGCAAATGCCCATTGAATATCCATGAGCTCCATTTCATCTTTATCAATCTGTGCGTAGTCCTCATTGGTCAAGTTGTTATTACCAATTTGACTTGCAACAAGCCCATTATACGATGCTAGCATGGCTGACACCAATGCTACGTGTTGTTGAGCAATCTCAACAGTAACATTGTTAAGGTTCGATGTTTCCAACACAATCGGGCTCTGATTTGTTTGACTTTGGTTGACTTGCATCGGGTTCATTTGAGGGATGTATGTTTGTTGTTGAGGTTAGTTAGCAGAATAACATGCTGCTTGTTGTATGGGTGAAAATGGTGGAATAAAAGTTGTAGTAGGATATGATGGTGGGGTATATGATGATGTTTGAGCAATATAATTGATTGGTGTTTAGGTTGGTTCAACATGGTTAGAGACGCACGCGATGTGTGGAGCAACAGTTGAACTCGAACTTGAACTAGAAAGAGAAGAAGAAATACCACCATGATACGAATCTGGATTCTGAGGAATTTGTGCTCTTTTCGCCTTCCTCTTTTCTTCCATCTCCTTATTTTCCAGTTTCTGGATAAACTCATTAATTGTCCAATATTGGTACGCATCCTTTTCTTTCAAAACCTCTATATGCTGATTCCAATATGGTGGCAATGCATCGGCAAACTTGTCCACTAATTCTGACATAGGTATGCTTATCTCGTAACTTGAAAGCTCAGTGAGTAAATGACAATACCTTGGAACCAACTCTTTCAGCGTCTCGTTCCCCATGTAGCTGAAATTCTCAAACTCTTTTCGAAGTTCCTCCATCCTCAACTTCCTCGTCTTCTCATTTCCATCATGCCTATTCTTTAACATGTCCCACAGCTGTTTAGATGTTGTACAAGAGCCAAACTGATGTAACAGATCAGTATTGATGGCTTGGGACAATTGAGAAAACGCCTTCTTCTCAATAGCAAATTTCTTCTTTTCATCATCTGCAAGATTCTCCAACGGAATAGGCTCTCCCGTGTTCTCCAAGATCGGAGCAACACAGCCCTTCGCAATCATCTATCAAGTCTCCGTTCCCTCTAAACCCATTCCCTCCAGATGGATCTTGAATTTGGTCTTCCACGTGTTGTAATCGACCATCTCCATAAGCATAGGTGGACGGCTTCCACTTCCCGAAGACAAGTCTTGGATAAGAGTTGAAATGGCATTTTTCGTCTGAGAGTGTACCGTTGCTGCTGCCACTCCCCAATAATCAGCCATCGGTTGTGGTTGTGGTTGTGCAACATGTTGGGGAATAGTACTAGTCATCGCCATGTAATTGATAGGTTGTGATGGTTGACTAGACTTTTGAGCGGCTACTGACCAAGGATCCATGGTTGTCTACTGTTGTGGTGTCGTGTTAAGTCGTGGTGTAGTAGGAAAGTTCCACATCTCGATCTGAAAATGATTAAACACGAAAAGATTAGAAAAGTTTTATAACAGATTCTACGTTCGTATGTATCGAGTGGTCGAATGTGCAAAATTGTTCACGTTCGACCGTTTAAGAAGATACGAATGTAGAAAATAACAGACTCAAATCACTTTCGACCGTTTACACCCACGTTCGACCAGTTAAAACTCACTTTTGACTGTCCGATTGGTCGAATGAAACAATTATGGTCGAATGAACAACTAAACACTGACAAACTCTAGATTCGACCAACTGAAACACCACGTTCGACCAAAAACACCTTGGTTCGACCAACTAAACTCACACGTTCGACCAGTCTCCCTAGGTTCGCCCCTGCATATTCAAAAATGGTTATTCTTTGAAAATCAGTTAGTTTTGATCAAATTTTTCAAAAGTTGATGAAATTTGATGATTCTAATCAGGTTTTGTCTCGGATTTGATTTGGAACAAGTTTAACAAAGAGAATTATGCATTTTATCCATGAAAACAAGCTCTAATCAATCAATTTATCACCAAAATCAGTTTATCAATGAAAACAGAAAGTTTTTTATCAAAATAGGGTCCAAATCAGCTGTACTATTATCAAATTGTAGTTTTTGATCTATATGTCTCTGATACCACTTTGTAGAAGGATCGAATTGATAAAAACAATTGTGTTGATCAAACAAGTCTACTAATTCAAGTGCGGAATCCTTGAATCAGTTACAAAATGATAATAATATCAACAAAACGCAGAAATCATCATTAAAACATTCATTTCATTCATAAACAAACTCAATTACACGTTAAAAAGATGTTTATAATCAATAACAGACGTGAACAAAGTTGACTCAAAACCCTAGGGAGAACACTGACCGGAGGGAAAACAAAAATCTCAAAAAGTTACATCTTAAAAATGAACTTGGCCTTATATAGGCATGCAAATTCGCCCATATAGTATGGTCGAATGTGCAGGTTCGACCAAACATACTGGTCGAACCAAGCAATACATTAACATCTATATCTACCTTCGACCTCCAGTTCTCCTTCGCACCTTCAAGTCTCCTTCGACCGTTTATAAATCTTCCTTCGACCAAATGGATACTCCTTCGACCAAACGACTAAACACATAAACATATGTTAAATTTAATCCAAAGCATTAGTCGCACAAAATGCATCTACAACCGCTAACGACTCAAACCGTTTCGATGAGATCGGTCTCGTTAACGGCGCGTGTTGTTTCGACATGGCGTCCGTTAACGACCCGAACGGTCTCAACCGACTGGGGTTATCAACAAATGCAAAAGATATATATTTTTTTAATGACATTGATTTCTATGAGGCATCAACGCTTTTGGTGTTGGGTGAGTTTTAATTCAGATTTGTATATGGTTATCCAAAAATACTTATCCTGACCCATTTGTTTTTTTTACATACCCATCCTGACCCACTTACTTATTTCCTACAATTAAAATTACCTATCCTGACCCACTTACTTATTTCCTACAATTAAAACTTACCCATCCTAACCCCTTGAAAATTATACTAAACCCATTTTAACCTACAAGGTCAAATTTTAAACCCAAAACAACCCAAACTCAACTAGATGGGTTGAAATTGCCAAGTCTAAACGCAAACATTGGAACGACTTGAATTTAAATAATATGATTTTATGTAATTAATATGAAATAAAAATGAAAATAAATGGAAAAGGAGTGAATAATCAAATAAATATAAAATTATAAGTCATTTTTATACAAGATATTAGAAAAAATTCAGAATTTTTAAGACTCATAATTTTTGATATCTTAATATTTTAAATTAAGAGGAAGAAAAAGCAAAGGCGGACAAAAGGCGTATCCTCAAGTTCTTCTAAAAACTACCTCAAAGTTCTAGTTCTAATGTTGATGAAGATAATGTGGAAGCTAATGTAGGTGAAGATAATATAGAAATTAATGAGGATGAATCTAATGTCGGTGAAGATGATGTTAATTTTAATGTGGGTGAAAATGATGGTAATTTTAATGTGGATGAAGCTAATGTGGGTGAAGATGATGTTAATGTGGATATAAATAAGGATGAAGATGATGTTGATGCTAATGTGGATGAAGCTAATGTGGATATAAATAGATAGTATTAAGCCTATTAGAACTCAACTTGTAGATGTAAGAAAAGCTTTGCAAGAAGTTAGGTCCTCCGATAAAGATCCTAAAATTCAAAGCGAAGCTAAATCACTAGAAATGTATGAAGTTGATGAATTTGAATTTTTGGTACAAATTGTCATTTGGTATGAAATATTATCAAAGGTGAATTTGGTGAGCAAAAAGTTGCAATCGAAGGATGTGGTTCTTGATGTTGTTATTAGTGAAGTGGACAAGTTGATTAAACACTTCAAGAATTTTAGAGAAGTGGGGTTAAGTAAGGCATTTGATGAAGCTAGAGAAATTGCTAATGAAATGGGCGTGGATGCGGAATTCCCTCAAAAACGTGTGGTACATAGGAAAAAACAATTTGATGAGACATCAAGTGTAACATAAGTTATATTTTCACCCGAGGAGGATTTTAAAGTCAATTACTTTTTATGTATTGTTGATCAAGCTATTGTTTCTCTTGAAACAAGATTTGATCAATACCAAAATTTTGAAAAAATATTTGGTTTTTTGTTTCCTAAAATGTTGAAGACACTTGACGAAAAGAATCTTAAGTCTTGTTGTCATCGTCTTCAAGATGCATTGAAGTATAAAGAAAAATCAGACATTGATGCTAATGAACTTTATTTGGAGTTGAAGTTGATTGAGACATTCTTACCAAGTCATATTGTTAGCCCTTTTGATGCTTTAAACAATATCAAGGAGCTCGGTCATTTTCTTAATGCTATAAATGCATATAAAGTGCTTTTGACAATTCCGGTAATGGTTGCATCGGCAGAAAGAAGTTTTTCAAAATTGAAGTTGTTGAAGTCTTATTTACGATCGACAATGTTCCAAGAAAGACTTAACGGGTTGGCGATGATAGCTATTGAAAATGGTATATTAGAAGGTATAGACTATAAAGACTTGATCGAGAGCTTCGCTTCCCAAAACGCTAGGAGAGCCTCACGATTCACTTAAGTAAGTAAATTTGATGATTTTGCTACACTACTATTGTTTTGTTTGTTTATAACAATTATGGTCGTATTATGGTTTTTTTGATATATAAGTGATGCGTTTATATTATAAAGAGGGGCCTGAATTTTTTGTCTCGCCCAAGGCCCAAAAGTCATCTAGCATTCTCGGGAACGGCCCTGTGCCTAATTTTATTGTGTCTATGGGTGTTCTATGTGTTGTTGAAGACATTTGTTCTGGAATTTTTGTACTGTCGTTAATGATGGATGTTTTTGCATGTTTTGGTTTATTGTTGATGATGTTTGCTTTTTTATCTTCTGTACCATTTTTTAATGTTGTTTTTGTCTGATTTTCTTTAGATGTGTTGCTGATTATGTATGGTTTTGGTTTTGTTTTTGGATGTTGTTAAAAGGGAGAGGCAAAAAAGGACAGAGTCGTATAAAAGTTCACCAAACATACAACCCACAAAACACAGTGTACGGTTGACTAAAACACAAAACAATAAGCAAGCAAAATGCACAATGCTGCATTCGTACGGTTTACGAATATTGGTTGTTGACCTTATTATGTAGATTATGCCTAATTTTAATGTGTCATTAGGTCTTTTGCATGTTGTTGATGATGTTTGCTCTGGGATTTTTGTCCATGTTTTGGTCTACTATTGATGATGTTTGCTCTTTTATCTTCTATATGATTTATATGTTGTTTCTGTTTGTTTTCTTTTGTATGTGTATATTCTTACCGAGGTGATGAGAGCCTGCTACTAGGTGTAGCAACATCATTTGCAAAATGGATCTTCTAGGAAATTGAAGGAAATGTAATAGGGGTCGCAAAAATCCTTTCGTGCTTACTGTTATTCCCAATCAAAGGAAAACGATATTGGAGACGCTATCTTGGGTAGCGCTGGTGAGATTGTTTCCATTTTTGGGTTGGGGATTCCTGCAATTGACCTTGTCTATGTATTGTTACTTAATGATTCATGGTCTGTTTTATTGTTGTTTGCTTTAATTCTGTGTTTTGTATTGTGTGATTAAGATAACAAAAGGCTCATGTGTTAAGACTTGTCTTGACACTTTAAGTGATGACCTGGAATCTGGACCCTGACACAGCTTCGCCCTAATTGTTTGGCTTTCTGTCTTTGTGTGTTTTTTATTGTTTTTCCCCACTGCAATTATTTGGTTTCATTTTGGTTCTTCTGATGCAATTGTTATATTGTTTGTAGATTCTTTTTTTACTACTTTGTGTAATTTGAGTTTTTAGTGATGGTAAAGTTGCAAACCAGTTGTCATGGTTGGTTTTATTTTTTGAGGCAATGAAAAATGCCTTGGCTGCCATTTTTTTAACACACATGGACAATAATGTTATTTTTAGTAGTCTATGGAGAGGTTAAGAACGTTATCTTATGTTATGTTTACACATTACATTCAGTAACAACCATTTGGCTGGGCCTATTAGTATAAAGAGTCATTTTACATACTAGTGATTTTCTTTGTGGTCTTATGGCCTCACAATATGTGATGTTTTACAAAAAAAAAAAAAATTACCTTTGCTTTTTTTTAGTTTTTTTATTTATTGTTTTTTGTTATGGGGTGACGATGATGATGGTTTTGAGCCTTTTTGGGAGGTATTGAAATAAAAGGATGACGACTCAGCAACGACAAAGCTAGATTTGATTGTGCAAGAACAAAAAAAACTGATTGCTGTAAGCTGGAATTGGTGCTTAAAGTTGTATGGTGCTTTTATAGGGTGTTAAGGCTCATGTGTTAAGACTTGTCTTGACTGGTCTTTATTCTCTTTCAAAGTGTGATTAAGATAACAAAAGGCTCATGTGTTAAGGCTTATGTTGTATGGTGCTTTTAAAAAGTGATTTGCCTATTATTGATTGTGTGGCAATACAATAATGAAAGAGAATAAAGACCATTTTCTTTCAACACGGGTTCACCAATCCTTGACCTACGCCAAAGCTTTCACATAGACCATGAAGCTAAGTCGCAAAGTCAAATCTTGACTTATCACCAGGACCGAGTATAAAGACCGCACCGACCCTAAGTGAGATCTTTGATAGTAGAGGATTGAGCCACTAAGTGTGTGTATTTCTACCCACAAATGGGCTAATCACTACTTGCGGGATTAGGTTATCTTATGAGTTAATGGGTTGTTACACACCATGGGTACACTCATAAGTCCTCCTACTTCCTATCAAGACACCCACAAGACCAAAGACTGAGTAATTAGTAGTTAATTCATCAAACAAAGTTTTAAGTGAAAAGAATTGAACAAGAACACAAACACCACTTAACAAAAAAAAAATATATAATCCATACCAAGAAAAATCTTCACCCTAGCAACACTCTACTATCCTAGCCAAACATTGGCTTTACAACTTGCACTCTAAGTTGGGCGTTGAAGGAACACATAGTAGTGGTTTTTTAAGGATTAAAGAGGGTTTTTGGATGATTTTTAGTGATCTCTCTCTCAACTCTCAATCAAATAGTGTTTATGGAGTGATCCCAAGCTCCAAAGGTCACTTACAATACCATCAAGATGGCTGAAGTGTGAGAGAAACTCAGGTGAAAAGGGATGGGTGAAAGGATGCTCAAAATGTGGGGTGGAGGCCTCTATTTATAGACAAATCAGCTCAAGCACGCCCATGCTCGACAGCGGGTACTGTTGTAGAGTCCTTGTTGCAGAAATGCCCCCTTAGTACCTTGCACGGCCGTGCCACAGGTAGTGGCACGCCCATGCTTCATGCTTTGTCTACCAGAATTGTCATTTTGGTCGGTTCGAAGCATTGGGGAACACGTTTTAATATGCACGGTCATGCTTGATGAAGTGGCACACCCGTGCTCTTCTTTAAATGCTGAATTTGGCCTCTGTTGACTTGGAAATGTTGACTTGTTGACCCGGGACAGTTGCACGGCCGTGCACGGCCGGAGCGCGACCGTGCTACATCTGAAACAGCGTTCTAAGTCTTCAGTTCCTTGTCTTTCATGCCGTTTTCCTTCTTGGCCCTCAAAACTTGCATGTCGGAGACAAGGTTGTTGTACCATGTACCCTTTTGTTGTTGGTGCAAGTTTGTGACAGATACTCAAACAAATAAACAAACGCTCGGGATTATTGACAGAAGACTTCATATTGTTTGTGTCGTTAGAAGAACTTGTCTATGTTAGTTCATGAATATGTAATTAAGCTTGCATTGTAAAAGCCCAACAGAAGCCCAGATAAAAGCCCATGAGGATGCATGTATATAAGCAAATGATGCATGGGGTTTTAGGGGTTGGTTAGTTGGTGGGTCTTATGAAGAGTAGAGAGAGATTGAGAGAGTTCTTGTGCAAGCTAGATTACAAGATTCATAGTTAGGTCTTATTGTATGTTATCAGTGATTCGTGCAATAAGATAAAACGTTAAAAGTAATCTTGTGATTAATCTTTGTGTTTGGTTTGATTGCAGAGAAGATCTCAAGGGAACGAGACCTATAAGTGGTATCAGAGCTTTCGGGCTAGATATCACCCAAGGAACTAGTTCGTAGAGCTTGAAAAACAATCGGTTTGCTTATTTATTCATTTTTTTTTTGGTTCGGCTTTTTATTGTTTTGTCAATCAAAATTATGTTTTGATTTTTAGTTTAGCTATTGGGATTTGTTTTATGTGGTTTCGTATTTAAATTAAAAAAATATGTTTTGATTTAGTAAAATCATGTTTCGGTTCTAAAAAAAATCAAAAAGTTTCGTAATCGACAAAAATTATTATAATATTTGTTTCTTATAAATTTTGGTTATCAAGTTTATTGATTTTGGTTATTAATTTTGGTCATAAGCGTGTAGTCTCGGTTTACATTTTTTTCTTTCTTTCTCGGATTTGTTTTTTTAAGGATTCTGACTTGATTTCGATACTTAGTTTATGTTGTTTCACATTTGTTTTGAGTTTTGCAGGAATTAAAGCCTTTGGTTTTGATGTTTTCGGCCAAGAACAAGATTAAGAACAATAAGAACCCTAATAAATCTTGATAATATTTTTTTCTTTGATCTTATTTTGGTTTGTTTGTTTTGTGATTTGAGTTAGTGTAGAATTTTCAAGATAAGGAAAGGATTGGAAAGATTTTGAAATTCAAATCTATCTGAATCAATTCCTATTTTTTGGGGATATCTTAGTTGTCAACAACTTTGGGAACAATTTAAAAGGTTTGACACCGGTTCTCAAACACATTTGATTCTTGGCTTCATACTCATTCAGAAACAAAGGGTTCTCGGCTTCTTGGACAGTGCTTCTAGTTCTCGGACAATCGGAGGTTCTCGGATACTAGTTCTCGGCCTAAGAAGTTCTCGAAAATTTCATTTGGTTCCGAATTAAGTTTGGTTCTCGGATTGTCATTGGTTCTCGGACATAGTTCTAGAACTCGTACACTAAGGTTCTCGAACATAAGTTATAGCTCTCGGAAACCAACATAAGTTCTCGGAAACACACATTAGATCTCGGACAAAGATTAGTTCTCGGACACCATTGTTTCGTTTGGACTTAATTAAATAAACAACTTGTTAATTAAATCTAAAATCTATTAAAACAAATGGCCCTCTTAAATAAAATGGTAGAGATGGATCACGAGGTGGGTAAAGCCAATTCCCCGCCTAAAATGATCAGTGTTGATAACTACTTTTGGTGGAGAGGACGTTTCGAAGAATGGGCTCGGTTCTACCAGTTGAGAATGTGGATTTGCATCTCAGACGGGTACATTCAACCGTTTAAGCAGGGAGAAGGTATGAGCGGGCAAAGACTACTGATGTTTAGTGAGATGAACGAGGAACAGAAAATGATGCACGAAGCTGAAAATAAAGCTAGAGATAACCATGTGTTTGCCACAAGAAATCCTCCACACATTCAGTAGAAACATGACGGCAAAGGATTTGTGGGAGGCTTTAGAGAAACGGGACATGGGCAATGCTGAAGTGCAAAAGAACAAGAAGGAACTACTAAAGAAGCAGTTTGCAGTCTTCAAGCATTTCAAAGATGAGAGCTTAGAGGACATCATCACAAGATTATATCATCTACCCACTGAGTTGGGAAACCATGAGATACAGTACACTAGGGATGAGCTCGGGACGGTATCGGTACCGAACTGATACCGATCCCGACAATACCAATGCCGAAAAGTCTAAAAAACCAATACCGATACCGAACACATAGGGTACGGTACGGTATCGGTTCAGTACCGGTACGGTACCGGTATGGTATCGGTATTTTACCTTAAAATACTGATACCATACCAATCCCGTACCGATACCGATAATACCGAAACCGAAAATCCATAAATATGGGTACCGATACCGATCCCGAAACCCCTCGGTTCGGTATCAGTTCGGTACGGTATCGGGATCGGGACGGGATCGGTATTCGGCCTTGTATGCTCATCCCTACAGTACACTGACAATGAGCTTAACGATAAGCTGCTGGACGCACATCCTACGAAATGGGATGTTTATCCACTGGTGATTAGAAACATAACTGACTACGGTACTATGACTTTGGATACCGTGGTAGGGAAGCTTAGAGCTTAAAGTTTCAACATGATGAGGCGTGAAGCAAGATCTGAACAGGTACAGGATCCAGGGATTTATCACGGAAAGCCTGCAGCTAAAACCTCGTCAAGCAACAGCAGCGGTGACTCAGCATTCTTCTTAGGTGACACATCTGGTAATATTATTCTTGATTCTGACGGTGAGTGTTGTTTTGTGTCAACATCAGGTGAGACAACTAAAGTCAAGGATATCCCTTCTGGCGGGAATGGAAAGAGTTCAACTGGATCGTCATCTGGAGCAGGCAAGTCAATGCCGATGAGTGTTAAGTCGGCTGAACAACAACTTGTTGTGCTATCTTCCTTCATATCTTTGTATGAGAATTACATTCAAGGGAAGATAAATGATCCAGCACTCTTTGATGATGATTATGACCAGATTGATTCTGATGATCCGGAGGAGATGGATTTACAATGGAACTTGGCCATGCTCTCACGCAAGGCAAAGAAATACATGGAACGGACTGGAATGAAGCTCGTTAGTGGAAGAGCTGGCTTTGATAAGAGTAAGGTGTTCAATTGCCATTCCTTTGGCCACTTCGCTAGAGAATGTTCAAGACAAGGGTCAAGCAACAATTCCAACACCACGCGACAGAGTTCTTCTGTTGCCCCACCTTCAAGTTCAAATAATTCAAGTTCCAGGGCCCTCCTGGTTGCCAAACCTGATGGTAGATATGACTAGAGTTCAATGTTAGATGGTGATCAGGCTCTTATGGCAGAGATTAAAGATGAAAGTGTGAAGTCAGAAGCATCTGATTCTGACAATGAGACCATGTCTGATACGGTCAAGACTGAAGAACATGTGACTGAAACTGAATCAGTCAAAGCTGAAGATGACAAGATAGATGAAAGTGCAGTGAAGTCTGAGGTAGCTGCTACTGAAAATTCCGAGGAAGTCGAGGAGATCATCAGAGACAATAAGCCGACTGAAGAGATTCTGGATCTGACTACTGTTACAAAAGGGATGTCAACAACAGAGTTCATTGCATTCATGACTGAACTGGACTCTGACGCCAAAAAGGTACACATTTCTTTATCTACTATTGTTGATGCCTGTAAAAAGTGTTTTGATTTTGTTAAGAAACTAGACTTCATAAATAAAGAACATGATAAGCAAGTAGACCAGAACAAAGAACTCATAGTGCTCTTAGAAGAGCAAAAGGAGTTAAATTTCGGCAACAAAAATAGGGAATCTGGCCATAAGAAAAAGTTAGAAAGCACCCTGAAAGATCTTAAGGAAGTTAATAGGTTGCTTTGTATTAAAACTGGTGACTGTGAATTCCAATACAAGGGTCTAGTGGAAAAGGATGAAACCATCGTTAAAATGCAGCTAGAAATCGTAGAGAAACAAAAGACCATTACTGAGCTGCGAAAGAAACTAGATTAATGTAGGAGCACAAAGCACATGTACAATCAGATTATGACTTCCAGAACTGAAACAACTGAAAAACATGAGAATTCTGGTCTAGGTTATAATGATGTTCCTCCTCCTTTCATTGGTAATTACTTATTTCTACCAAATGAAGAGGAAGTGTCTGATGCTGTCTATGGCCCTCAGCCAGTAGACACAAAAGAAACTGAGAAAGCATCTGTAGATGCTAGTAAGAAGGTTCAGCGGGATGCAGTTTCTGAACCAAAAGACCTCAAGCCTACTATAGAGGTCGAAGTTGTGACTCAAACAACAGATGGGTCAGGGGGTAAAATCAAGAAGGTAAACAATAAAATCAAGAAGTTTTACAGACTTAAGGGATCTGACAAGATTTATTCTGAATCAGATTTCCCTATTTCTAAAGTCAAACCTGATTCAATTGAATCTATTTTTGCGAAGATCGAATATCCTAAAGTTTCAAATGTGAAATCTAATGATAAAACGGATGCTGGTTCTGAGTTAGCTTCAACCAAATCTAAGACTGGTGAAGGATCCAACTCAAAGGGGCTAAACAAAAATCCCTTAGAGAAATGATCGTGCTTCAAATGTCACAACAAAGGCCACGTGGCTAGTTGTCCCCTCAAAAAGACAAGAGCACCTACAGACTCATATAGGGGAAAGCAAAAGTCACCTATTAAGTCAGACGATAAGAATAAGATGAGCAATTCTCAAAAGAAAAATTTGCAGAATAAATTAGAAAATGCTCACAGTAGTGGTAGTAGGGATGGATCGAGCAACACTGATGCTCGTTTTCAAAGGAACCAGTCTAAGTTTGTCCCTAGGCAGGTAAAACTGGGAATGCTGGCACATCTGGTGCTCCAGTTGCCAAACAGGCAAACCCTAGTCCCGGTAAGTACCAGCCGCCACACATGTAAAATCGTCACCAATCTCCAAACGGTGATAGAAATTTTTCAAGATCCAATAATCAAAGTTTTCATAATAACAACGACCATAGGATAGGAATTATTCGAATTGTCAACAATTTTCAAGAAACAATAACAATAACGGATACTCCAACCGAAGGAGATATCCTCAAAGGTTTTCTCAGTCTCCAAATGGGAGACGGTATAACCAACCTAACCATTTTGAACAACAACAACAACGTGCTAGTCCTCAATGATCCAACTCATCTAAACAGTGGGACGGATATTTGAAGGAATTTACGATTTTAGAAAATGGTGTACCCAAGACCGTGATGGCTTGGGTTCCTCTAAACTAAGGAGGATTATCAACTGGTGGTATGTTGATAGTGGCTGCTCTAGGCACATGACAGGGGAGTTGAAGTTGTTGATTGATTTTATTAAAATTGATAGCGGTTATGTTAACGTTGCGGGAGCCAAGGGTGGTCGAATTACTGGAAAAGGAAGGGTCACCAATGGCAAAATTACTTTGGACAATGTGAATTATGTGGAGCAGTTGAGGGCATGTTTGGATAAACTTATTTAAGTCGAAAAGGACTTTTTGTTAAAAGGACTTATTAACTTATAACTTTTTGAAAAGGACTTTTTAAAAAAGTGTTTGGGTTAGCTTATGGTGATAAGTCAATAAGTTGTTTTGTGAAAAGTGTTTGGCTTAGCTTATTTATGTAAAATGACAAAAAATGACATTATTTAAAAAGTCAAATAAGTTGTTTTTTTAAGTGTTTGTGGTTGCTTTTAACTTATATACTTTTATTTCCTCCCAAGTGTAATAACTAAACATATTTTACAAAAAAATAAAATATATATAGAATAAAACTCGTTTACATAATTTATAATTTCGTGATTAGACCATGATAATATTACGTTCATACAAATTGTAAACACCTCGTGATAAAATACCAAAATACATAATAATAACAAAATAATGTCATAGTACAATCATCCCTGCAATGTCATTATATCTTGCGCAATAATATCTCTTATCGCTGCCATGTACGTAGCATCAACATTCGTACGATGTGTAGCCTGAACTTCTTCATCAACTTCATTACTAGTACCACCATCTCCATCTCTGGTAGGAATGTAAGATTCTTGTTGTGCTATGTTAAACGCTTCATCAAACCTACCGCCCTTTCTAATAAAGTTATGGATCGCCATTGATGCTATCACAATATTTACTTGGTGCTTGTACGGTAATTAACATGCATATCTCTCAATAACGCCCACCTAGATTTCCACACTCCAAAAGTTCTTTCAATGATATTTCGCAATGATGAGTGGCGATAGCTAAATGTCTCTTTTGGTCCGCGAGGAGCACGACTAGCACTAGTTTGTCCACGTTGAATTCGATGTATGTCACTATAGTTAATCACAAACGATATAATTACCGTGCCTGAACTTCATTACCACATAACAATGGCAGCATGCCCCGCCACAATGCACAACGGTTAAATTCTTTTGGGTTTATTATATATCTTTCAACTAGTTTATACCCCGGGAGTGTCCCGGGTTGAGAAATTTAAGTAAAGTGAATAAAATTAGAAATATCTAAACTATAAAAATGGCATCTGCCAATATATGATAAATGAATATTATTATTATTATTATTATTATTATTATTATAAACAAATCTCTGCCATAAGTTATTATATACAAATATAAAAAAAGGGTAATTGGGTCGGGTATCATCTAATCCCAGACCCGACCCAAACCCACAATTTTGTTTTTTAAACTAATTCCAAACCTGACACAATACCTGTCGGGTTACAAAAAAAGTCGTTTTTTCCTCCGTTTTTTATATAGCGCTATGGTACTCGTTGGAAAGATAATAAAACGCTCGTTAATTTGGTGTAATTTTTTTCTTTAAAAAATCTCGTATATAAAAGATATTAACATTTAAAAGTTATGAGAGGAAACATAAGAGAGAATATAATAAAGTTTTAATATTACATTTAGTAGATTAGGTATTTAATAGATTATGTTAAATCATATTTAAACCATATTTATTCCTTTTTTTAATTGGTCTAGAATTGCCACATCACATCCTATGTGGCATCTCTCAAAAGAGAGATTGCATAATATTATGACATGTCATCAAAAAGGCTTTGGTTTATTATATACTAGTTTTTATCCCGGGAGCGTCCCGGGTTGAAATATCTAATATGACATAATAAAATTTATTATTATTATTATTATTATTATTATTTTAAACAAATCTCTGCCATAAGTTATCATATTCAAATATAAAAAAAAACGAATCTCTGCGTCGGGGTATAAATCTAGTGCCATTACAAATGAATTCGGAAGTTTGTAATTGATCATTCTAAAAAGAACTAACATGAAATAAGAAAAAAAGTTAATTATTGAAATATCGAACGCATTAGTCTAAGGGTTATGTGATGCGTTAAAAAATTTATGGGTATATGATCGGGTATATAGTTCGGGTATTTGGGTATGTTGTTTCGGGTAATCGGGTCGGGTATCACCTAATCCCAGACTCGACCCAAACCCACATTTTTTTTTAAACTAATCCCAAACCCGACACAATACCTGTCGGGTTACAAAAAATAGTCATTTTTTTCTCCGTTTTTTATATAGCACTATGGTACTCGTTGGAAAGATAATAAAACACTCGTTAATTTGGTGTAATTTTTTCTTTAAAAAATCTCGCATATAAAAGATATTAACGTTTAAAAGTTATGGGAGGAAACATGAGAGAAAAAATAGTAAAGTTTTAATATTTAGATTTAGTAGATTAGGTATTTAATAGATTAGGTTAAATCACATTTATTCCTTTTTTTTAATTGGTTTACACTTGCCACATCACATCCTATGTGGCATCTCTCAAATGAGAGATTACATAAAAGTATGTATGACATGTAGGATTAATCCCTTTGCAATATATATATACTAGCTGATTACCCCGGGAAGGTCCCGGGGTTGAAAAATTTAATATGATTTAATAAAAAATGATAAAAGAAGAAAACTCAAATCACAAAAAGAGTAAATAACTTAAACATAATCAATCTTAGTTAAAAAAAAACATTTATTTAAAAAGTTAAAAAAATAAAAAGCATAAACCATATTAAACATAATACAGTATTAAAAAGATAACCTTCAACATATAATCATATTCACGTAATTTAAAATATGTTACAATTTCACTTTGACTTATATAGATGTAGAATTCATGATGGGGGTTGAAAAATATAACCATTCTAATAATACTAATACTAATAGTAATAATTTTTACTCTTGTAATTAAATAAATAAAAAAATAACCTTGCTATAATGTGACACCATGTGGTGCAGTGTTGCGCGATTCTTTTTCCTAGCTTCTCTTGATGAAGTATACCTATCCATCCTTAGAAGAGTAAAATTCCAATGATAGCATGGCGATTGGACTGAATTTCAACATCATAGATAAGAACCTGGTTTAAAAGAAAAAACATGATTAATGAATAACCTGAACACTTTGTGTTTTTTTTTTCTGTATGAACATTACCCCACAAAAAATAGTCGTTTTTTTCTGCGTTTTTTATATAGCACTATGATACTCGTTGGAAAGATAATAAAACGCTCGTTAATTTGGTGTAATTTTTTTATTTAAAAAATCTCGAATATAAAAGATATTAACGTTTAAAAATTATGGGAGGAACATAAGAGAGAAAAATTTAAATTTGTTTTTAAATTATTTTTACCTAAAATAACTCAATTTAATTTTAGTAATTGAGAATTGAGAGATAGAGATATAAATTTAGGGTTTTATGTTTATCTTTTTTTAATTAAAAAAGAAAATAATTCAAATACACTAAAATCTTTCAATTATGATGCCACGTGGCAGTTTCATGAAGAGATTGAAAGCACCATTACACGCCACATCAGCAATGTTCAATTCTTTTATATATATTATTAATAGATTAATAGATATAGATTAATTAATATACAAAAAACCAAACACATATTTTCGGCTAAAAAATCGGTATGAACGTTTGGACCATTATGACCGTTCAACGGTCAAGTTTTTTAAATAAAAAAAACAAAAAAAAAAACAATTATGTATTATCCTCCTCATCTACACCATTTTAAACACATACACTACATATTAGCCTCCTCATCTACACCATTTTATCATCTTCACTTCATTTTAAATACATTCACTACATTTTATCCTCTAAACCATATCCATTCAATCGCGGTTTCTTTCCTCCTCAATCAAGTGATGAGCCTAAACAACTCGTTGCTCCGAGTTCGGTTCAAAACCAAGCCGGTTTTATGAACCTCTTAAACCAACCTATTGGATGGGACCCAAACGCATATAACTTCAACATGGGAGGTTTCGGGTCATCTCAAATCTTTGGGTCATCTCAAATGTTCGGGTCATCACAAGCTTGGCAAACGGAGCCCAACATTGTTCCAGAGACACAAAACCCGCACGAAAAAATAAACGTACAATTGTGGGACGAGGAAGAGGAGTACGCGTTAGCCCGAGCGTAGATTGACGTATCGGAGGATCCCATATTTTGTAAGATATATATTTTTTGTTATATTATATTAATTTATACATATTTTTTTAACGCGCACTTATATAAATATATATATATATATATGTTTTTTTAGCAAACTACCAAAATAAAGGTGAGTTTTGAAGATGAATCCGGGAAATATTTTTTGGTCTCGTTGGTAGGGGATAATTATCGGGCCTTGGATTCCATATCGGGCAAGTGGAGCGATATTAACAACAAATGCACAAACCTTCAAGCCATTTATCAATGCACAAAGTTCGGTTGGAAAAACGGCAATGGCAACGAGATGATCTTGGAGGCGGCTTTGGAAGAATATCAAGCCATACATGGGAATTTCCAGTACTAGAAGGTTTGGAGGCTCCTACGTAATAGCTCGAAATGGAGCAGCGTCCGCTCGATGGTTGAAACTTCTTCATCTAGGTCTAAAAATATGAGGCCGACAAAGAAGCCAAAGACCTCCGAGTCGGTTGAGCCCAAAACGCCAGCGTCCGACGCTCGAAACATCGACATAAACGCCGAAGAAATTCTGTTTTTTGTGGGGGGGATGAGATACTACGTCTGCCCAGTCGAAGGGGTGGTCGAGCCACGAGAATGGAGTCATCGTCGGGGGTAGCCGAGTCTGTGTAGTTAAATCGGCCGATATCTCGGTGCTATATCGGTGATATATCGGTTCTCGGTGGTTAACAAGAATATCGGTTTGAATATCGGTCATAAATATCGGTAGCGAGAATATCGGTAAATATCGGTGATATTCACCGATATATCGGCGATATCTTGCTTAGAATATCGGTTTTTACCCCGATATATCGTTTTTTTGGTTTTTTTGTTGTCCCAATCAAATAAATAAGGCCCAAATGTCCAAACCCTCTAAAAATATTGATCCAGAATGTCGATTGTTAAAAGCTAGCCTAATTAAATACCCAATTAAATAATTAACTACTTCAAATTTACTATTAATATTATGTTAGATTTAGTGTTTTACATTACATACACACACACACATATTATAATATGAAATTACCGATATCCCACCGATATCTCACTGTGAAAACCGATATTCCAAATATCGGTCCTTGACCGATATCCGATATTTTTCCGCATTAACTACATAGAGCCGAGTTGAGTCAAGCGTTCTCTGAGATGAACCAACGCCTTCAAGACATACGCGACATCAGGGCTCAACGTATCCAAGACAACCGAGAGGTGGTCGAGCTTATGAGGGATCAACAATTTGAACACGACTTTGAGTTTTACTCGAAGTCGCACGACCACTTAACCGGAAAAGCGTTGGAAATGTGTCTAAAATGCAAGGCCCAAATCGAGAAAAAATATAATCTTTGAGTATTTGTTATTTTTTTAATATTTGTATTTTTTTTTTTTAAGTATTTGTAAGTTTTCTTTTTTTTTTTTTTTTCTTACACTGTGTTCCCGAGTTTCATTTAACGAAAGAAAAGAAGGGATTTGGAAGGATGTTAAAAAAAATCGTGTTCCACAGTTTTTTTAAGGAGAGAAAGGAAAGGAAGTGGAAGGAAAATTATGGTTAATTTCCTTCATATCTCATCCTTCCAAATTGGAGAGATTTGAAAGGAAATCATTTTTTAAACATAAAACCCTCACTTTTCTTTTCCTTTCCTTCCAACTCAGGAACTTGCTAGTTAATTAAATATTTCTTTTCCACTCCCTCTCTTTTCTCTCCTTAATTTCCTTTCTCTTCTTTTCCTTCATTTATTAAACTCAGGAACACAGCGTTAGTATTTGTAATGTTATTTTTTATTTAATGAAATGTTATTTGTTTTTTAAATTTGTATATTTAAATAAAAAAAATAATAATTAACAATGATTACTTAATGATTAGTGGGGACTTTATCCACTACACACTTTCTTTACATAAATCCCCCATCAAGTAGGGGTGTTCAAAAACATCCGAATCTGAAATATCCAAAATTTCGGATTCGGATATGACTTTTATAAATTTTCGGATATCCGAAATATCCGAATCCAAATTCTTAAAAAAATAATATTATATATATATATATATATTGTATAATTGTATATACAAAGTTTTATCTCCATTCCAACTCTATCCCTAATAACAAACGTCGCCTCCCTCCACTCCTCATCTCCTCCAGGGCCCAGGCTCATCCATCCTATTCATGTCCGACTTCTCCTCCTACCAGCCTGGCAACCACCCTCCATCGTCCCGACTTCCGACCATTTAGTAGATTTGTAAGTTTTTTTTTCTATTTTGTTATCGACCATTGACCATCTGAATATAAAATCATAAGTATGTTTTCGTTTGTTTCTGATCATCAACAAATATAAAGCCATCGACCATCGACAAATACTTTCTTCTGTTTCCGAATATAAAACCACGGACCAATCCTTTCGTTTTTTTCTTTTCTGTTTCTGAATATAAAATCATAAATATATTATGGGTATTACTTATTATTGTTTTGTGTAATTTTGATAGTACAACATATAAAATCATATAGAATTGGATCATTGATTAAAACACTATGCTAGCTTGAATTGTTTTGAATGTTTATGCTAGTTTGAATATTTGAATTAAGTAGATTTGGTTTGGTTTTAATATAAGCTAGGAAATCGATTTTTTTTTTTTTTTTTGTTTTTTAGATTTGGATAATCCGAATTTGAATCCGAAATTCCAGATACGGATTAAGATATCAATATTCACTATCTGAAAAGCGGATAACCTGGTTTTGAACACCTCTACCATTAAGTCCCTCATCTATTTTTATTAATATTTTATTCTATCAACCCATCAAACCCCCATAAAACCCCCCACTACACGTGACCTAAATAAAGTTATTGACGAGGCTCTCAAAAACAACCCGGTCCAAACATATAGAGAAAATTGCTCGAATAGTCCATGTGGTTTGCTCAAATTTCATCTTTAGTCCCCAACTTTTAAAAATTACAGGTATAGTCCTCAACTTTTGACATTTTTTTAACTCGGATAGTTTCTGGAGCTAATGGATGTTAAATAATCCAGTTAAGTGAGTGTGAAATTACTAAACTACCCTTACTTTAATAAAAATATATATTAAGAAAAAATAATTCTAATTAATGTGGGTCCCATACTTCATCTGAATATAAAATCATAAGTATAAAAAATAATACTAACTAATGTGGGGAAGATGAAGTGTGAGACTCACATTAATTAGTATTAATTTTTATTATTATATATTTTATTAAAGTAAGGGTAGTTTAGTAATTTCACACCCACTTAATTGAATTATTTAACCTCCGTTAGCTTCAGAGACCATCCAAATTAAAAAAAAAAATGTTAAAAACTGAGGACTACACTTTTAATTTTTAATAGTTTGGACTAAAAATGAAATGTAAGCAAAGTACATGAACTATTATGATTCTTCCCTTATTATATACGGAAAAAAAAGTTATAAAATCTAAACACAAAGCATACGAACCGAACGAACTACATCAACTCAGGTTCATACTTTGTTTTCGTGTTCCCAAAGACTTCATCATGATGATCAGAATCCGAAGCCGTGACGGAGTCGAACGGCTACAAATCAACAACCCAAACGCAACAATCGCACACCTGAAAACCCTAATCGAACAAAACCTTCATGTCCCCATTAACAACCAAACCCTATCAACAAAGCAAAAGCTTTTGGTAGCCAAAACCCCCGATGAAATCGCACAACTCACCGACATGTCAAACCCAGAAACGTTAATCGAAAGTTTAGGTATAGGCCACGGTTCGATAATATTCCTTGCATATGAAGGGGAGCGAAGGATCGCGGGGCCGAAAGTGGTGCCGGCGGGTTCGTTCGGGCGGAAAATGACAATGGATGATTTGATAGCGAAGCAGATGAGGATAGTTAGACAGGAGAATGCGAAATGTGAGATGGTGTCGTTTGATCGGGATGCGGCGAATGGGTTTCAGAATTATGTGAATGAGAGTTTAGGGTTTGGGGTGAAGAGAGGGGGGTTTATGTATGGGACGGTATCGGATGAGGGGAAAGTAGAGGTGGATTTTATATACGAGGCGCCGCAGCAAGGGACGGAGGATAGTTTGGTATTGATGAGGGATGAGGATGAGGAGAGGGTAGTGGAGGCCATAGCGTTGGGCTTGGGGATGAGGAAAGTCGGCTTCATATTTACGCAGACGGTGGGGCAGCACGGGAAGAGGGATTACACGTTGTCGAATAGGGAGGTGTTGCAGGCCGTGGAGATGCAAGCGGGGGAGACTGAGTTGAAGGAGTGGGTCACGGTTGTCGTGAAGTTGGAGGTCAATGAGGAGGGTGGGGCGGATGTGCATTTTGAGGCGTTTCAGATGAGTGATTTGTGTGTTAAGTTGTTTAAGGAAGGCTGGTTTCAGACTGAGGTTGGTGACGGGGATGACCCCAAGTTGTCGAAGATGAACAAGGATGTTGTTGTTGGTGGGAAGGATACGCGTGAGGTGGATAATGATTTCTTTTTGGTCGTCGTCAAGATCTTTGATCATCAGGTTCTTTCTTGTGTTCTTGTGGTTGATTTTGGATATGTCTTTTAACGTTATATGCTGATTGCTGATGTTGTTGGTTATAATAAGTATTTAGGTGCTTTGTTGTTTGCATAGTTGTCAAAGCGCCTAGGCATAACTCACAAGGGCCAAGGCGCATAAAAAACGAGGGCTTTTTTATAATTAGGCGCATAGTATAAAATACATTTTTTAGGGATTTTAGAGATGTTTTAGGCTTGTTTAGGGCTACTTTAGGATGTTTTAGGGTTGTTTAGGACTTGTTCATAGCTCATTTAGGATGTTTTAGAGGTTTAGGCAACTTTTAGCATTTAGCCTGAATTTGGCCGGAAATGAGCCTGAAACGGCCCTGATATTGCGCCTCAGCGCCTAAATGCGCGCCTCACAAGGCGTATCGCACTTGGTTGTTTGTATATTTGTTGCAACAATGTTTTGCTGTATGTTAGACTTAAAAGACTCATTTGATACATAACTTATAAGCATAGACCTCTTTAGGTAAACGTAGAACTCGTTAGTGAAAAGTACAGGTCTCGCAATACTTTGCTAACATGGTCACACAGCCTAAAGCGAGGCATAGGGGTGTTTAGCCTTTGGTTTTGATTATGTTTTCAACTTTATGCTGACATTTTTTATCTTCTTGCCAACATTGCTTTGATCATGGACTAGACTTGCAAGTTAGCAATTAAAACACTTTAGGAATTACAAATGCAGGAAATAGAAATTAAAAACAGAAAATAAAACAATGAAAATGCAAGAAATGTGAGCGTGGGTTGAAGCAGGTCAAAGTGTGTCCTCGCGTGTGGGTATTTTGGGTAAACCTGTGACACGATTGTCCCATTTGATGGACCAAACCTGATTTCTAACACCACCTATACAATGTAAGCTAGTGGGACCAAGCGCAACATAAAGCTAGATGCTTTGTTATTTGTGTATGTTTTTGCAACAATGCCTTGCTATAAGAATTGACTTAAAGACATGTGTGATGTAACCATAGACTGTTTTAGGTAACCCTAGAATCTGTTAGGTACGATTCACGGTTCCGACAGTACTCTGTTAACCCGGTCACGGAGCATAAATCTAGGCAGGTGGGTTTTTAAGCTTGGTTTAGAAAGCTGGAGGCACATCAAGGCAACAGGGTCTAAAATCCAGGGGCAAAAGTCTGCGCTTTTTGCGCTTCAAGTGCGCTCTCTGTACACTCTTGGCTTTTGTAAGTATCAAGTATGCAAGTCTCTGCCCCTTGAGTCACCTTGTTTTTTAAACCAAGCATTCAAGGAGTTAAGTCTGGAAACGAGTGTAAGTTGGATTCGGACATGAGACCTCTGTGCTGGAGAGGGGAATTTGCGCTTACCACTAGTCACTACTACACCCCTTGAGATCTTTTAACCACGGATATTAGTTAACACTGATCTTGAAAAGCCACATTCTGGGCTTCGTGCTGTGTGGTGTTATATTACCTTCGACAGCTCTTCATCTCGCCTCTCTAAAGATTCTGTACATGGGCTAGGCTGGTTTTTATTTTGAAGTTTAATGTTGTTAAGTATGATGGTAACTGAATTTTATGGTTAATTGATGTAAGTTGTGCTTGGATATTCTCTTTGTGGAACTGATTATATGATTATTAGGACTTGAGTTAAAAAAATCTGTTTCTTTTTGCCTTGTCATTGCTTTAATTATTTTACAAAACAGATTATTTAAGGATATTTTAAATTTAGTTGTCAACCCTTTTGTGTTTCCATTAATGGAAATTCCTAACCGTCCGGTTTGGTTGCGTTCAGTTGTCGGTTAAATATACTAAATAGTCGGTTAACCAACTGTTTTTTTATAATAATTAAAACCCTTTGGTGTTTTCATTAGTAAAGGTTTTCTAACATCAAAAGCGAATATCTAAACAAAAGCATAAATCAATTAGAAAAGAAAATTAATATCTGGTTTGGTTTGAATTTTATATGCTTGTAGTCGAAACCAAACTAAAAAAAATGATATTCAAAGTTCAAACCGAGCCATTGGTTATATCTGCTCTTCGATTTCTTTTTATTGTTAGGTACTTATGGTTCGTTAATCAGTTTTACAAGTACACTTTCTCGGTTTTCATATTATTGTTAGTTGATTGTTCTTCGATTAGATAAAAGTAAAAATGTATATCATTAATGGGGTTATTGGCTTTTTGCAGGGTCCCTTATCATCAACATTTCCAGTTGAGAACCGAAACACAGTGATAACCATGAGAACTCTAAAGAACCATTTGGATCGTACCAAGCATCTCCCTTTCGTGAAGCGAATTTCTGACTTTCATTTACTGCTTTTACTAGGCAGGTTTCTTGATGTGAATTCTGATGTCCCAGCATTAGCAGGGTATGTCCGCGCACAGGCAACCATTCCTGAAGGTTACCAGATCCTGATAGAGTCAATGGCGGCATCTGGCTGAAATCATTACCACACTGTGCAGTATCTTTAAGTTCTTTCAATCAATCGGATTCGATTATTGTAATGATCCCGGGAATGCTCATTGACTTCTATATGGCCCGGGGTTAAACCATAATCGTGTATGCACATCCTTTTCTATGTTTCATGCACACCTATGTATTTATACTCGTTTTACTCGTGGTCGTTAAATTAGTCTTTGGATTATTTGCTTGGCGATATGTGTTTTCTTTTGATTTCGATTCGCGGGTCAGATTGGGTTAGGATCATCACCAGGTTATGTTTCTAGCAGCATAGTATACTACGGTACTGCACCTCGGTATATAAATTCTTTTACAACATTTCATGTAGCTCAAATGGAATATGCGAGTTCAAAACTTGTTTCCACCAGCCCAACTATTATTGCATCTCACTTTGAACTAGAGGTGCACAGGTTGGGTTTAAACCCTAAACCGGTTCGGATTGGTCAACGACAAGTCAAAACTAATTTTGGTTTCAAAACAGTTAAGATTTTGTCGGTTTGGTTTGTTTAACAGCGTTTTTGACTGGTTTTTTACCGGTTCAGGTTGTTCTGGTTCCAAATCTATGTTTTTTACCGGTTTTGGTTGTTCTGGTTCCAAATCTATGTAAACCGGTTTTGTTTTGGTTCTCTGGTTCTGGTCCCTGTGTTCTTAGACGTCATGTTTGAGATATTTTTCTAATTACATTTTGGACCATGGGCAGTGGTTCATGCCCATTAGGGTAGAGGTGATCAAATCCGTTTTTTTTTTTTTTTTGTCAAGCCGGTTTCGGTTTCAAACCGGTTCGCTACAGTACCGGTTCATGGCCGAACCGGTTTCGGTTTTGGACCGGTTTTGTCAGTTCGTAAGACCGGTTTTGGTTTGGTTTCGGTTTTGTTTATACCGTTTCGGTTCTTAGTCGGTTTTTTCGCGCACTTTTTAAAATCATATAAATTACATAAAATTTAACTTTTAATAACTTTTAGGGTTTTTTAAAGAAGGAAATTGAATATTAATACAAAAAAAAAAAAACAAAGTTTTATTTGTGTTTATGGCCAAAAATGTATTTTTCTTAAACCGGTTTCGGTTCGGTTTCGGCCGGTTTTTAGCGATACTGGTTTCGGTTCGGTTCTGGTTTGTGTACCGGTTTCGGTTACTTTAGACCGGTTTTTCGTCGATTTTAGGCCGGTTCGGTTCGGTTTGGGATGTTTTTAGTACCGGTTTTGACCGATTTCGGTTTGGGGCGTTTTACCGATTTCGGTTCCTGAACCGGTTTTTTTTAACACCTCTACATTAGGGCATTTTCGTCATGTGGACGCATGTCAGTCTTTTTCATTGAAAAAATTGTGTAACGATTCCTGCCTCTATAATAATGCCCCTTTAATCATTAGATATATCTTATGTGTGTGTGAAACTGTTCCGTGATACAAAACACGCCTTGAACGATTTAGACATGCTTAATGCCTAGGTGCTTGTGGTGAGGGGCGTGATCCAGTGTGGAATGGGGATTCGACGCCCCATTACGCATGATACGAACTCCATTAGTCACGCGTCAAATATATCATCAAGAAACAAATTCTAACATAACCGAATTTGTTCAATATTATTTTCTTTCCATTGGGTATTGCTTGACCCGTGTGTTCAACAATGTACTTGAATCCAATGAACATAATACATACATGAACTTAGTTTCTCTGCCTATGAGATTGAGGCTTCAAGCCCCATGGTCGATAAATACATGTAATCTTATTTTGTCGTTGTTTCGGTGATTTTGTATAATTTTAGTTATGTTTAGTTGATTCAAGGATGATTGTATCAAGTTTTGTGAATTGTGTGCACTTCTTCTGTTTTAATCAATTTGCTTAATGATAAAGGATTGGTTTCAAAAGTTTGTTATTTAGTGGTTGTAGACTTGTACTTGATCATGTTGCCTGATTTTGTAATTGATGGTGATTATGTAGCTTGTATGATTCTGGTTTGTTTAAAAGTTAATTACTGATATAGGCTATGGCTTTCGGTTACATGAGTTTTAGCTTCTAATATGGTTTGCATCTAGGTAGTTAAAGGCTGAAGGCGTAGAGGTGCTTAAAAAGCGCATATACCGCCACGAAGCGCAAGGTCTTTAGTTATGCGCGCGTACTAAATTTCAGTCGCAACGAGTTGAATCGTACCAAACAACTGTTTTCGATCTATGTAAATCATGCCTTGTATTCTTTTGATTATCTCACCGTTTTATTTATTTATCTCTTCCGTTGTCATAACGAGTACCTACTAGTACCATGACCAAACAAATTGGTAGTTCATTTGCTCCCGCAGCATAGTGCATATAAATATAGAATCTTTAGGCGCAACACTCCACACTAGTTTAGTTAAACTAAGGGGTTGTTTGACAACTTCTGAATTGGTAAGTGTTAAACCAGTAGGAGGTCTAAACCATTTAGACTCGGTATACTACTTATCCATTCAGAGGCAAATGTGTGAACGAATTAAACATCTGCTCGCGAAACAAACAGTCTAAATAAACTATGTCTGATCAATTTAGACATCTGTCCCATTAAAAGCAAGAGTTGAAAAAAGGCTAAACATAATTTAGTGCTCAAACTATAAAACAATAAACATTGGTGTCCAAACCAACAAAAAAACTATAAAACACTCCATAACATAAACATAAACATTATAAACAACAAAAACCCTAAGGGTCTGTTTGGTATGAGGTAATGGAATGGAGAGGGAATGGAATGCACGAGGTAATGGAATGGACAAGGTAATGGAATGGATCATTACCATTCCATGTCTTGTTTGGTTGCCATGTGGGAATGAAACAAAAAATTATTTTATGTTGTTAGATAGGCAGGAAAAGATGAATAGAATCGGTGGTGGGTGGTTGTGGTGGGTGGTGGTCGGTGCCGGTGATGGTGATGGTGGGTGGTGATATGTGATAGTAGCGACGGCGGTGAGTGGCGGCGACGGTGGAAGGTGGAGGTGGATGGTCGTGATGGTGGGTGGGCGACGATGGTGAGTAGTGGCGGTGGTGGTTGGTGGCGGTAGCATGGTGGTGGGTGGCGACAACGATGGTGGGTGGTGGTGACGACGGCGGTTGGTGGTGGCAACGATGGCGATGGGTGGAGGTGGATGGAGGTGATGGTGGGTGGGTGACGATGGTGAGTAATGGTGGTGATGGGTGGCGGTGATGGGTGGTGGTGGATAGCGGCGGTAGTGGTGTTGGAAGGCGGCGGTGGTGGGTGGGTGACGGTGGTGGGTGGTAGCGGTGGTTGGTGGTGGCGACGACGATGACGGTGGTGAGTGGTGACGGCGGTGGTGGGTGGTGGCGGCGGTGGTGGTGGACGACGGTGGTGGGTGGTGACGGCGGTGGTGGGTGGTGGCGGCAACGGTGGTGGGTGGTAGCGGTGGTGGTGGTGGTGGTGATGATGATGGTGGTGGTGGGTGGTGAGTTATGGTGTTGTTAGTAAAGGGTGAATAAGGGATGGAATGAAAAAAAAACATGGGGGGTGGATGGAATGATTTTGAGGGAATGGAATGCCTTGTGGAATGAGTGATTCCATTCCTTTAACCAACCAAACACACTATTTTTCATTACCTAGTAATGGTCCATTCCATTCCCCCTTCCATTCCATCATACCAAACGCTACCTAACGGTTTGTTCCAGAGTTTAATTAAATGATTGAAGGGAAAGGATTGGAAAAGAAGTGGGGAAAAAATATGTTCTAGGAGTTTTTTGCAGGGGGGAAGAGTGGGTATGAGAGGGATAATAAGGAGGATTTTAGTGTGATTTTCAATCTTTCCAATTTGGAAGGAATTCGAGAGAAAGGAAGAGGAGGGGGATCCTTTCTCTTCCATCCTTTAATGAAACTCGGGAACACAGTGTAAAACCCTAAACAGACACAACCTTCGACCTTCGTTCACCTTCCCTGCTTCATCTGTTCATCAATGGCGATCAACAACGACCAACAAACAACCAAAACCTTCCCAACCAAACCCAAACTAAAACCTACATCCAAACCCTCAACCCAATCATCAGAAACAAAGTACTGGAAATCCTTCAAACACAAACAAACCCAAACCTTAATCTCCCCAATCACTTCCTTATTCTCATTCAACCACCGTCACAAATATTCTCATCCCAAACCCAACAACAACAACAACAACAACAACAACAACAACAACCTTACCCAGTAAATCCCACAAAATAGCACAGCTAAGAGTAGGGTCTGGGGAGGGTGGGATGTAGGCAAACCTTACCCCTATCCTTGCGGATAGAGAGGCTGCTTCCAGAGAGACCCCCGGCTCGGCAAAAAAAAAAAAAAAAAAAAAAAAAAAAAAAAAAAAAAAAAGACCGGTAAACTATACTAAAAAACTAATTAAGGGATACTACAATTATATAAACATTGGAAGTGTCATGCATTAGAACAAAGGTATGTATGCCAAGGAAACAATATAACCCATATAGAAACATAGCATGTGTCGTGCATTAAAACAAAAGTAGACATGCAAAAAAAAAAAAAAGCGGCATAACCCAAAAAGGTATATATGAAACAGTCCCTAAGAATCCTTAGCCTCAATTCTACATCTCCACGAACTCCTATCTTGGACCATGTCCTCAGAGAGGTGCAGCTCTATCAAATCCTGTTCAATACGCTCTCCAATTTCAAAGACACTGCTACTTCCGCCTGTTATCGATCTGACGGCCAGTTGTTGGCCGCCGGGTCGTTAACAGGCGAAATACGTGTGTTTAATGTTAAGAACCGGTCCCTTGTCTGGACTTTGTCCGGACATACTGGACCGGTTCATTTTGTAACTTATTCGAAGTTTTCGGATAAGTTACATTTGTTGTCCGAAGGCGATGACTCCGTTGTTAGGTATTGGGATGTTTCGGTTCCGGAAGTGTAGTGTTGTTTGGTTGGGCATAAGGATTATGTTAGGTGTGGTGATGCGTCCCCTGTTAATGATTATATGTTTGTTACGGGTTCGTATGATCATACCGTTAAGATTTGGGATGTTAGGGACGATAATAGATTAGAGTTTGCCATTAAGAAAGGGGTGGTGGTGCAGCTTGTTGCTCGTCTGCCCGTTGTCCGCTATCTTGATGTAATTTTCTCAGTCATGGAATGAAATGTTTATTATCCTGTAAAAAAAAAAAAAAGAGTCAGGTTAAAACCAGTGAGACGAACCAAAACCCGAACGAAACCGGTACACAGACCGGAACCGAACCAAGACATGTACCGTTAAAAACCAGTTAGAACGTTAAAAACTTGAAAGTGATTAGGGCCATTAACACAAATTAAAATATGTTTTCTTTTTACTAAAATTGAATTTCCTTGTTTAAAAAAGGTCTAAACGTTAAATTTTACGTAGTTTACATTTTAGAAAGTAAACTATAATGATCATAACGTTAAGATTTGGGTTTAGATAAAGTATTTTATTGTGCTTTAGGGATTGCTTTTACCAATCGGATGTAGAGGGAATTAAACGTTACCTCTAGGCAATCGTTGGAAGCAAATCTGGAGGTTGTTGTGGAGAAAAAACGAAAAGTGGTCCATTGCCGTGTCCCACTGATGGCGTTAATGAAGAAACATGTACCTTTACGAGTAGATATTCCAACGATGATGAAGATGAACATGACCACACAGCGTCTTCTCCGTCTCCAAGATCCAGAACTGCCAGGAGTTTCCTCCCATCATAGACACAAAAAGTGTGATAGGCTTGCACCGTTCCCTAGGGTTAGAGGTGAACATTTTAAATAGAAAACTAATGGGCCACCATCACAGACCCCTAACTATATAGGCACATAGCCCATTGACACCAAGCCTAGTTAGGGGGTTGTCTTAATAAAACCCTCAGCTCAGTAAGCTTAATACAGCTATATTGCGATGGGCTTCGCTATTGGGTTAATAATAAATAATATATATATATATATATATATATATATATATATATATATATATATATATAGGGTAGGGATCCTAAGAGAACCAACCCCTATTTGAGAACTGAGAGAACTATTCTGGGCCGCACATTTCATATAAAGGCAAAAAAAAAAAATTTGTTTATTTATTTATTTATTTTTTTGCTTTAATCGCACATTTTTATGCAAGGAAAAAAAATTTTATTTTTTTTTATTTTTTTTTCATTTATACATATGTGTATATGACAATTATACATATGTGTATATAGCAATTATACATATGTGTATATAGCATTTTTCAGCTATATATATATGTGTATATTTCAGTTATACATATGTGTATATTGCATTATACATATGTGTATAATGCAATTATACACGTGTATACTGAAAAAACATACAAAAAAATAAAAAAAAATTCCTTGTATATAAAGCAGCGATTTTTGCAAAAAAAAAAAAAAAAAAAAAAAAAAAAATTGCTTTTGAGAAATGTGTGGCCCAGAATGGTTCTCACAGTTCTCAATTTAGGGAAAAGTTCTCATTTGAACCAAATCCTATATATATATATATATATATATATATATATATATATATTAGTATAAATAACGTTAGGTGTTGACCAGCTTAGCCGAGCCGAGACATACCTCGTCAGTCACCGTTAAATCTTGGTTCATTATGAAATTCGATTCGTCAAGTGCCCCTGGGAAAATGGGCCTTGGCCGGGAGTACGGGTCCACCACCCCGAGGGCGGCTCCGACATTTGATAACACAAGTTTAGTTAAACCAAGGCTAAACATAATATAAAATATAATAAATAAATAAATAAATAATTTATATTATCTTTTTAAAAATTAATTAATGTATGCCTCAATTTTACGGTTATAATTGGTTTAGATAGAAGAAACTTACTTTAGTGCTCAAACTATAAAAACATAAACATTGTTGTCCAAACTAACAAAACACCATAAAACACTTCCATAACATAAACATTATAAACCAAAACCCTAAACTCAACCTTCGTTCACCTTCTCCATAACCAGACACCACCTTCGTTAACCTGCATCAATGGCGATCAACGACCAACAGCCAACCAAAACCTTCCCAACCAAACCCAAGCTAAAACCCACATCCAAACCCTCAACCCAATCACCAGAAACAAAGTACTGGAAATCCTTCAAACACAAACCAACCCAAACCTTAATCTCCTCAATCACTTCCTTATCCTTCACCCCAACACCCCCACACGATTTCGCCGCCACCCATTCAGCCACCGTCACACTATTCTCATCCCAAACCCATCAACCCAAATCCACACTCTCCAATTTCAAAGACACTGCTACTTCCGCCTGTTATCGATCCGACGGCCAGTTGCTGGCCGCCGGGTCGTTAACAGGCGAAATACGCGTGTTTAATGTTAAGAACCGGTCCCTTGTCCGGACTTTGTCCGGACATACCGGACCGGTTCATTTTGTAACTTATCCGAAGTTTTCGGATAAGTTGCATTTGTTGTCCGGTGGGGATGACTCCGTTGTTAGGTATTGGGATGTTTCGGTTCCGGAAGTGGAGTGTTGTTTGGTTGGGCATAAGGATTATGTTAGGTGTGGTGATGCTTCCCCTGTTAATGATTATTTGTTTGTTACGGGTTCGTATGATCATACCGTTAAGATTTGGGATGTTAGGGACGATAATAGTAATAGTAATAATAATGGTAATGGTAATGATAATAAACCGAAGATTAAGGGGGCGGTTTTAAGTATGGATCATGGGGCGCCGGTTGAGGATGTGGTGTATTTGCCGTCGGGTGGGATGGTAGCGAGTGCGGGTGGGAATGTGGTGAAGATATGGGATGTGATAGGGGGAGGGAAGTTGTTGCATACGATGGAGAGTCATAATAAGACGGTGACATCGCTATGTGTGGCGAGGATTGGGGATGATTGCGGTAGGGGGGAGTTTGGAGGGGAGTTTAGGATAATGAGTGTTTCGTTGGATGGGTATTTGAAAGTGTTTGATTATTCGAGGTTGAAGGTTACTAGTTCGATAAGGTATCCGTCGCCTTTGATGTCGGTTGCGTTTTCGCCGGATAGTTTAACGAGGGTTGTTGGTGGGGCGAACGGGGTTTTGTATGTAGGGAAGCGGAAAACGAAGGAGAATGTGGAATTGGTGAAATCGGAGTGGGGGAAATACGTAGGTGGTTTTGGAGCGATAGACGAGCCGGAAAAGAGAGTATTAAGACCGTCGTATTTTCGTTACTTTCATCGTGGGCAAAGCGAGAAGCCGTCAAAAGGAGATTATTTGATCATGAGGCCGAAAAAAGTGAAGCTTGCGGAACATGATAAACTTTTAAAGAAGTTTCATCACAAAGAGGCTTTAGTGGCCGCGTTAACAGCTAAGAACCCCGAGAACATAGTGGCGGTGATGGAGGAATTGGTGTCGAGAAAGAAGCTGTTGAAATGCGTGGCGAATTTGGGGGTTGATGAGCTCGGTTTGTTGTTAAGCTTCTTGCAGAAGTACTCTACAATGCCGCGATATGCAGGGGTGTTGGTTGTTTTAGCCAAGAAAGTTGTTGAAAACCGGCTTGAAGATATTAGTGGGTCGGAGGAACTAAAGGGGTACGTTCGGAATCTGAAGCGGTTGGTCGCGGAGGAGATAAGGATTCAAGGATCTTTGCAAGAAATACAAGGTATGATCTCTCCTTTACTGAAGATTGCTGGGAGAAGATGAATAATAATAGTAATAGTAAGAAGCTGATATGATTATCTTTTTGTTATTAGAAGATAATATAATTGGTTATAAAATGCCCAAATTTTGTTTTCAAGAAGTTTAAATTCCTGTTTTTTGTTTGTTTTAGTTGTTGTATGATTGGGTTTGTTGAGGGATTGTGTAACTTCAGTTTGATATTAATATTTTACTTTGATTCAGTTAGAATGTTAGCTAATTTGAGTTAGAGTTCTGTTTGATCCAATTTAATTGCTGTGTCGCCGTCATCTTTGATATTTTCGTTACCCATAGGAACGCGAACGCCATCTCTTTCACATCCTCGATCACCTTGTTAAATTTAACCACAGCATTCACATCGTTGCATATGCCACGTTACGGTCTGCAACACTTTTTTCTTCCCCTGTTCTGAACATTCGTCCTAACTATTGCTTTGTAACTGAATATTAGTCGCAGTTTTCACCCGCCTGAACACCTACCGCCAAACAGATTTTGCCACTGGATGTAAAACCAACAGGTAATCTGCATCTTCAACCAAACTATGACCCATCCATCAATGTGATACGCTGGGTCTACTCAGTGTACACCAGCTCAATTGGGGCCAACTCTAATTAAACAATGGGTCAAAATGGTCACTCGCGTAACAGTTGCTAACTCAAACTGGGTCCAAATGAATGAATGAGTAGTACCCGTTACCATTGGTTTAACGTACTTCCATCAGTCGCCGTCGCTGCTGCCATACGACGCAACCACTGCACCCACGCATTTACATTGTTGCCAACTGCCGCCAACACTGGTCCAACTTCGCCATTGTTGTCGCCTTCAAAGATACTGCTATCACCACCTCTTATGTCACCATAAAAATAAACATTGGGTGAGAAACCATGCTTAAACCAGTTTTATCCTGATCCCCTTTTGGCGAACCAAAGTGATGCTTTTATTAAACGGTCCTTTTTGACCTGAACCAAGTCTCTGACCCGGCACTCAACCCATCCGACCCACCTGTAGGTTTCTCTATATAATGATTCAATCATAACAAACAAATACAGTTATTTAGTTAACTTTTAACAGGGGTTGTAAAAGATTTTAAACTAGCATTTTGTGGAGAAGAAATCTATTCTACAAGACACTGTTATGATTTTAAAAAATATGTATTATCCTAGCAATGGTTACATTTATGCGAATTTTTTATAAAATTATATACTTCAATATTGTTACTATGGTTAAAAAAAAAAAAAAAAAAAAAAAAAAAAAAAAAACCAAGTCAAAATAAGATGAACATGTCTTGTGTATTTCAAGTGCACATTTTAGATGCAGAAATTATTCAAATCACATGAATTTCCAAATATTATGAGATACAAACCATCTCATCATCACTTATCATCACATAAACTGCTAAACATTATCAACCAAGCCTAAATGTACATCCCTATAAACAAAGCCATATCTACTCCATATATAATAATGTTTATCTGTTGTGTATATAACTTGAATCAAAATCCCCGGATCATATCACTAATCAAATATATGCAAGCGAGTTCCTGTCATGATTAGGCTGTGGTCGGCCCCTAGTAGGCGTTGGCGGTCTTTGATAATTAAGCTCCTACAACAAAACAAACAGATTTTCATTAATAAACATTCACAACATTTGATTTCATGATCTTATTGTATCAAACCTACCTGCATCCACGTGTCATCTTGAACATGTTCCGGAGAATTTTCTGGTGAGTTAAGTGGAGGCGGCAACGGGTGAATCAGTTTTGGAACAACCATCAGTCCTCTGCCAACCACCAGTAAAGCTCCGGCATTGTTTGCAGTACCTGAATTTAATCTCCACAGTTAGAGACGAACGTTTGCATTTGATTAATTTTCTAACAAGTGTTAAGCGAAGGCTGCTTACCGCAATAATTAGTGGCAGAGAAAAGGGTAATCAACTGGCCCTGAGCAAAGCGTTCAAACCCGTCCATTACGCATTCATGTGCTCTTATTATCAGCTGAAGCTTGTTTCTCTTGCAGAAGTCTGTAACTCTGTCAGGCTGCAGAAGTAGGTATAATATTTAGTTTCACATGCTGTCGCAAAATGGTCTGTGGGCTGACTGTTCATTAATGGATCAAAATGAGATACATATTTTTTCTTGTTCAAGTTGAAAAGATCGGATAGGGTTTTCTTGACCCGAAACAGTTTTTGTCCAAAACGTTGACCATTTCTGTGAGCAATCGTGTCAATATAATTGCTTAAATAAATTGGTTTATAAGGCTTTATCAATTAAAAATACATGTGGGGGACTTAGGAGTGGTAATTATCCGGTTCGGCCGGTTTTGATGAATTCTAGGCCGAACCACTACGCACGTTTATGAAAATAGACTGCATTGGTTTGACCGGGCGACTGGCCAATAAGGTCAAGTTTGAACGGTTGGAACTAGTTTTTTTTTTTTTTTTTTTTTTTTCAAAATCGTTAGTTTGCATCAAATTGTTAAAAATGATAAAGATGGTTCATAAATATTATATGCATGCATAACTACATGTTCCAAAAATGAAGAAAATAAGCTAAACGGCAGGTTCCAAGTTCCAAACCATGGACCGAACAACCAAACTCAGTTTTCCAAACCGTAAAATGAACCAGTCGATTTGCTTTGGTCTGGGCAGTTCGATTGTTTTCAACGGTTTATTTACTTAGGGTGACTTTCAGCCCATTTGACCGGTTCCTTTTTGCGAATCTTTTTGTGATTTTATCTTATCTGACCCGTTACAAATTAAACATATTTACAAGTAAATGGGACCAAAATTGCCACCAAAACTAAAAAAGCGTAAAATCTTGAAGATGAAAGTCTGACTGTTAATTCCTAGGGAGCATAATTTTTCACTGGAAAATGGCATACATACCCCAAAAGTGACAAGACCTGGTCCCCTAGCATTTGGTCTTAGACCTTCCACACTATCATTTTCTGTCGGGTCAGACCTGCAAAAAGTCAAAGATAAAAGTCAACAAAGTTTCTAGAAAGCCTTGAGAGTAAAATCAAATGCGCAGTACGAATAACAAACTTGCCATAATAAATCCATCAAGATGAGAGATCCAGTATCCATTGTTATCGGTCTCTCTATATTTTCTATCTGTTCAACTGAATGTATCGACCTCCCTATGCCACCATGCATACATATAATCTTTTTCTCAATCAGTGCTGCAAGTGGAAGATGGTTAAACAGTTGGTTGAACCGCGACCATGCCCAGATCCCGTCATTCTCCCCCTGTACAATCATCATACACCAACCATAAGAACACTCTGAAGAACCTTCGGGTCAAATCAGGTGGGGCTGACTAGTAAACACTTCTTTTTTTACGTTCTTTTATGAAATTTATTAACAATTAATGTGTTAAATATGATTGTGAATATCGATATTATTCGATGACAATCTAATTCTTTTTCAATAAAATGACTTGGGAGACTTCCGAGTCATTTTCATTTAAGCCATAAAGCAATTAACCCAAATAACGATTATTTAAGTTGTCATTTAGCCTAATCCAATTACATTTTTAGCCCATTCTTATTTATCAATCCAACAAAATCCAATAACAAATAATGGTTTCAAAATTAAAAAATAGATAAAATATGAAATTTTTTCGGCCAAAGCCGAAAACCGAATTCGGTTTGGTTTGGTTCAGCGTTCGATTTTGACCAAAAAGAACAAACAAACCGAAACCGAACTGATGAACACCCCTATTTATAGATATATTATAATTTTGACCCATTTACCACTAAAGGGGTAAAAACTGCCTCCTGTACTCTAAATGAAATCACCAATTACCATTCTCTCAATGCATTCAAGCCGAAAACCAAAGAGTGCGTTTATGTCAGCAGCCTCATGATTCCCACGTATCATATGAACATTCTCGGGATACTGAATCTGAAAACAATAAAAAGAATATAAAATAAAATTGTGAATAAAGATTTGTAACTAGAGTTATAAGTTGTAAGCATACCTTAAGCGCAAGAAGTAAAGTGATTGTTTCTAAGCTATGCTGTCCTCGATCAACATAATCACCAAGGAATAAATAGTCAATGTATCTGGTCAATGGAATTCGATTTCAGCACGATTCAGATCCAACAAAGTTAAATGGTTCAAGATTTTCAAAATGAAAACGGGATTGTAAGCATACGTTATGTCTCCAGCAGTAGATGGAAACCCATATTCATCAAACAACCGCATCAAATCACCAAATTGCCCATGTAGATCACCAAACACTTTAATTGGAGCTTTTAATTGAAGAACCGTAGGCTCATGCAAAAATATTTGTTCAGCAGCATGGCAAAGTTCTCCTACTTCATAAGAATCAAGGAAAAACCTTCTGTTGGCAGGAGGTTTCCAGTTTCGAGGTCTAAGTAAAGTAGATATGACCTGCAAATTGAAATATAGACATCTTATTATTTCAATAATAAAAAATAGACGAAACTACGCTTTTTCTCCTTTTAGGTATATTGAATTCACTGATTACACTAACCATCTTTTACGTACAAGGTTTGTCAGAGATTTCGTCATTTCCACTCATTGGTGTAAGATTTTTAGTTAACCTTTCCTTGAAATGACTATTTTGTCCTCACTATTAAAGGACAAAATATGCAATTTTCACCATTCTTTTCTTTTCTTTCTTTAACTTTTATTCTTTTCATCACTTCTTTTTTGTCAACTTATCTGAGATTAAAAAGAAGTGATGAAAAGAATAAAACAAAAAAGAAAGAAAAGAAAAGGAAAGGAAAACAATCGTGAATATTGAACATTTTGAGCTTCAATAGTAAGGGCAGAACAGTCGTTATATTTAAAATAAAACTTGAATCTTTTACGTTAGTTAGTGGGAAGGACGAAATCTGTGTCTCTAAACGTAAGTAAAGGATGATTAATGAAGAGAAAAGGAGAAAAGGGTAATTTACTCTAAAAAGTATGTGAAATGAAGATGTAATTTGACCTTCTTATGCAAGCCTTGAGGTGACGGTTGCCTTGTGAACCTTCTGGGTGGATATGAGCCGTCATTTTGAGAAGGAATCATACGTCTACTCTCATTTTCAAATTGATTCAAGGATAACTGTCGTATCAACCCACCAAGGTTTCCTACAGTTTCTTTGGCAACCACAACCTGCAGTGTATAAACACCATGCATTTTTACCCTATGAAAGAACAAGAATCCAATACCCGAACTTCGGAACTGAAATACGGAATGGAATGGACGACAAGGTAATAAATGAGTAATTACATTCCATCATATCATGTTTGGTTGACTTATAAGAATAGAATGGTCATTCGCGTAAACTTTTCAGTATGCATTAATGCACACATGAACTGAAAAAGCTGAAAAACAATGATAAAAATGTTCCTTCATATAATAAATTTTAACTAAAACTGTGAAATATATTAAGCGACTGTTGTTCATTAGCTTTTCAAACTATGTGTAGATATGACTAAAAATATCAAGAAACTATTAGATAAGCTTACAACAGAAAATCAAATTTTAGTATATTTTGTAAAATAAAAAATTATTATAAAGCGTTATATGGTGAGTTTTATTTATAATGAAATGGACTGTTCCTTCATTCCTATAGTATTATTTTAGGGCTGGGGCTTTTTGAAGATATAACAAGAAAGAAAGCGTTATACAGTGAGTTTTATTTATAACTAAATGGACCGTTCCTTCATTCATTCCTACCAAACAATAGACTAAGGTTGAGAAACACATACAGCTCTTGGGTGAAGTGTAACATCTCTCTCGGTATCACTACCCTCTGAATTGTTTTCTGCAGGTTGCGAATCATCTGAAACATTATGATTCATAGCATGTGCCTGTGCAGCTTGCCATACAGCATTGGCAGCCTGTGCTTCAGCGGCAGATGCTTCAGCCAGCCTCTCCATAGATTCCCTGTTCATACTGGAAAAGCTACTATTTGTAATAATTATCTAATTTGAATAAAACAAAAGACTTTAGGCAATTTTCGACCCATGTTGACTAATTTTTTTATTTGACCTTTTTTTAAATTAAAAAAAAAAAAAGCAACCCAATTTGACAAGTTCATAAGTAAAAGGACCGAGGTCAAAAATGACACGTCTGCTAGATTTTAACATCAGTTTTGGTTTTAAAAACGCACGAGACGAGGAGAAGCCGCAAGCATCACGTATGCGAGGTGCCAAATATTTACATAGTACTTAAAATTCAACTCTAGACAATATTTACTACAATGTATTAATCTTAATCCTTGAAGTTGAACACCAAAAATTTAGACCGTAAAACCTCTATTCTATATGCAATTTAATATATAAATAACCTCTATGTACTACCTAAAAAAGCACAAAATTTGCACATGTACAAGACTAGCTCCCAATGTGTGCGCCTTATGTTATTCTAGAATCCGAGTCGCTCACAAGTTGCGGTTTTCTAAAACTAAACCTACAGTAGGTTATCAGAATAACAGGACAAACATTCCTAACCTTGAACCACCAGACGGACTCTCCGGTCTCCTGTCAGGAGACATAGGACTAAACGGGCTCATATTATTTGCCCTAGGACTTGTCACATTTGAGGTGGTAAGAGAATCAGAATCAAGCAAGTCCTCTGCAATAAGAAAATCATCTAACAACACATCTGCAATGTATGAAACATTTTTATATTGAGATTTGAGAACCAAAACTTATGATGAGATGATACTTTCCTTCAAGCATTATGGTATGATGAGGAAAGGGTAAACTGGGAATCAAAATTTACCTCCCCTAAGACCGCCATAAACATATATGCGACCGCCAACAGATGAAGCGGCATGCCTACCGCGACGCATGACCTCCAAAGAAGAATCTTCCGTTTTTCCACCCTTGCCATTGCGTGCAGAAGTCACCATACCATGTCTATCTAACCAAACACCAGCAGCCGTGTCTAAAACTGTAAATGTAATCATGTTAAAAAAAGATCTATGTTTCATTTTCAACAATTAGATTACAATTTATAACATGAAAAGAAAACAAACAAAAAAACAAAGTAACCTGCAACAGCTGCTTCACCATCTACTGCTCGTCCTCCCCTCAAGACACCTCCTGTAACATGCAATCTAGCACCAACAAATACCTGATGACCGACAAGTTGATTTTATAAGCAGGGACTTCAAAAAAATTGTTGGCTTTATTTTTATTAATATTCGTTGAGAGATATGCACCAATTAAAAAATTATTACTTACCGCTGCATGTTGGTATCTTGGTGACGGTGAAACTCCAGGTGCAAGTGTCCATTCCCATTGACCATTCTTATGCATGAGCAATCCATAAGCATCTGCTAACGGCTGCACATGCAACACACACAAAAGGCAATAGTTCAAAGAAAATACACAGTTTGATGACAAATTGAATATATAATGCTAATATACCGTACATATGAAACGCTATATATATACGTAGAGTTGCTAGCAAAACAAGGCTAAGTATCATCATCATCATCATCATCATCATCATCATCATCATACTCAGTTAATCCCACCTATAGCAAAGCTAAGGTAGGGTCTGAGGAGGGTAAGATGTAGACAGCCTTACCTCTACCCCTAAGAATAAAGAGGCTGCTTGCAGTGAGACCCCCGGCTCAATGTGGTTTGGTATCAAGCCTTGGACATTAGGCACAGAACACTTAGCAATCGGGACAAACCCGATTGGTGCATGTACCCCTTTGTCTTTTGGCCATCCACACCACCACATGATGCATGATTAACCGTCCGTCGCTTTTAACATTATTTTCACGAAATTAGTAAAATAACGTTAAAACTAGTGCAACTTTACTTTTGCCCCCCAATGGCCACACAAGGCTAAGTATAAGCCATATAAATAGCACATACCGTGCCTAAGCTGTCTCTTCCACCACAAAGCAAAAACATACCATCTGCACGGGAACTAGCAGTTGCGTACCTGCACATTGTAACATACAAATATGATAAGTACACATCTTAGCCATTAAACTCACTCTTTAGATGTATGTAGTTACATGTTTGTTTATTCATAATTGATGCTTGATAAACAATAACATGAACACTCAAAGTTGACCTGACACTTCATTCATAACTTGAAAAATCATTTGACTTGATTTACTCTACTTATTTAGTTCTTCTCTTGTATTGTTATATTAAGTGTGCTTTAAATTTTTGCAATATTTGATACACTTTTAGATACACAAATAAGAATTTTCAAATACACAAAAAACTTTAGACCTAGAATGGCCAGAAAGGAATACACATGTATCTCAATCTCTTTAGCGTGCTAGACACATTTATGGATGTGTGACATTCAATGGATACGGATACAAATTTCGTATTTTTCATTCAAGATTAAATACAAAATCCATCTTAAAAAGCATTACCTCCTCAATTGTAACCTCAAATAAGTGAAAACATAAATTTAACATCTTCCAATGATCATGTACATATGCATAAAAGCATATGATCTTCTAGTCCAACCGGTCTATATGCTAAAAGATTTACCAATTACCATATATTCAAAAGGCTAATATGATGGTAAGAAACATTGTCTATTTTAGAGTCACGACTAGATAAACAAAAAGGCCACTGAAGAAGTTTTGACAAATGGCATTCGAATACTTTAATCACAACTAAATTAAATACTTACATTCTAGCAGAAGGTTTATCACCTCCCGGATTTAGTTTCTGCCAGGCATATGGTTTTTGAGCAGTATCCAAAGCCCAAGCATCGGAAAGCACTTTCTTTCCTAGAAGACAAGAAGATGTTATTATAAGTATGTACTAAAAATGTAGTTTACGCAATGGCACAAAGAAAAAAAAACAAATTTGAAAAGGAAGTTTGAAATAAAAGACGTTCAACCATAATAAAGACTTCTAAACGATATAATGGAACTACATAGTAGATAGCATGTCCAAAACACTTTGAAGTAACTATAAAGTGCTTCATATCTCACTAGAATCATTAACGGTAAGTCCTCCACAACTCAACTACAGTTTCAGAACAAATAACTACTAACAGGAATGACAAATAAAAAGCTTAAACCTAAGTAATAACAATATAACACTAAACAATGAGTCAATGAAGAATTCTGATTTCTAAGATACTGAGGGCCTGAAACCAAAGATAAACTGTATAAGCATGTAAAACCTAAAATTTAACTATATAACACAGGTTTCCACCATTTTTTTGCCCTTAAACCCCAAAAGGTCCACCTACCCAGCGCAAGTTGAGTTTTACCTAATTCCATCAGGGTATTGGTGATTTGGTGGGGTCCTGGGAGTTTACCGGTAACGGGTTTTCACGGTCACCAAAAATTAACAGCAGTACAAGCAAAACAACAGAAGAATAGAATCCAAAATTAACAACTACAACGACAAGATACTGATTTTATTTTATTTTTCAACAACAAAACACTTCAAAGTGATAGTGAAGATGTTAACGACAAAGGGCAACTGTTGTAGCGAACATTACTCTGTTGTGGCAGAGAAGTATTACTGTCAAGTTGTTAACATTTCACATACTAAATTAACCATCGATTTCAGGATTGATGTATCCAACAAATGACATAAATATTAAAAAAAAAAAAAAAAAACCCTCATAAAATGAGACCGTATTTGACTAATACACCCATAATTTGTTTAAGAGTGAAAAAGAAAAAATGTCTTCTATTCGTTTCTCATATATGCTCACGCACAACTACAAAAAATGGGAAATAAATCAAAACAGAAATGAAACACACATTCATAAGCCATCTTTAATACTTGTGAATCGTGTAAAATTTGGTAATTGACTCCACTTCTAGTTTTCTTGTTTTATACATATTCAAGTAAGCAGTCATTTTCCAGATGCAAAGAGATAAACTCACCATCATTGCCACTAACAGTAACAAGATATCGCTGGGCTACCAAATCCATTACATGTCCATACCGAGGACCAGGACCCTCCCCTCTAACAACAACGCTGCACACCAGAAAAAAACAAACAAACCAAAACTTAACAAAAACAACTCAAGAAAACAAGAAGACATAAACTTGACTGCACACATTTACCGGTGCCATTTGTATTTGTCATTAGTCAAGTCAAGCACGTAAAGATCATCCGTCGAATGCCCAGCAGGACCTATCCCTCCCTAACAACATCACAAACTTATCAAAACCAAAAACATAAACTCTATACACATTTCATCATAAACCTAAGGCTCGCAAAATAGGCCTTATCATGTTTAACTTGATTGATTGTAGGATCAATGATATTTAGTTTCATTCAGGATCGACATGCCCCTGGTTTGACGCAATTAACACAACTATCAAACATTCAAACATATAGAATTCGACTAGTTTATTTACGATATATCTCATGTCTATAACACAGGTGTATGTCTCATGTACCACGAAGGAGAAATAATGGAGTCTAGGCTCCTAATTTTAATTATATACAAAAAACAAAAAGTAAAAAAAAAACACATAGGTAGCGTTCATTTCATGGAAAGGAATTGGAGTTAGAATTCACGCGAGAACCATAATTTGACTTGGAATTTTTATGTGTTTGTTTAATAAAATAGAATGGAATCTCGATGGAATTGAAATGTGGATTCTCTTCCATATGTTGTTGTTCAATCACAATTCCTTCTTTTGTTGTAACGAACAACATAAGAAGTCGAACACACATTCCAATTCCATCCGAAGTCTATTCCATTCCCGTGAAACGAACGCTACCATAGTGAACACGTCAGGAATTGCCAGCCCTACATAAACCTAGTCTTCAATGTTCAATAACCTGAAATGCAACCATGGTTCCCACAACGGCCGCTGCATGAGCAGCCCTCGGTGAAGGCGCCTCCCCAGCCGGCTGAATTCTACAAAATTTCCACAAAATCAACACTCAAATTGACAAATTCCACAATATACAATCGCACACGGAACGCACGAAATTCAGAAACAAAGTATGTATAATCAGTGATAACCAACCTGGTCCATTTCCTAGTAAGAACATCAAACACATGAACAGAGTTTGTGACTCCATCTAACCCTAGAAATCCAAACATTTCAACAAATCAATCAATTTACAACTAATTAAACAAAGAATGGAAAATGAATAGTTTACGGATGCCAGGGACAGCGGAAGAGGGTCCGCCGCCAATAGCGGTGGCGCCACCGAATAAGATGAGGCGAGGGCCGTGAGATTTGGTAGGGGCAATGGCGGTGAGAGTGTGGGCGCAGCGTGGACCAGGAGCGTCGTCTTCTGTGTCCCAATATGATTCGATTGGAGTATAGGTTGGAGCTGCTGCTTGCATCCGTTGCTTTGAACCTATCATAGCCACCAAAACCCTATGGTTTACTTTACTTGACTCTCTCTCTCTCTCTCGTGTGGCACTTAGATTTGTTATAAGTTAGTTATTAGACTTTGTGTAGCTATTAGATTGGTTTTAAACGTCGCTACAAAATAAATATCTCTGAATCCATGATGTAATTACACACGGCAGTCCGTGATGGCCTGACTGTGATCATCACAAGCACCGCCTTGCCTCCATCGTGATGGTTAAATTTCATCGCGGCTGCGACATGCATCACGCTCGCGAAACGTTAGACAAACCATTTAAAATGACAAAAGAAAATTACATTTTACATATTTACCAACATTTCAAGTCCCAAATACAAAATTCTTCTCCTATCACATTCAAATAATTTCAAATTCTTCTCTTACACACATTCACAATTTCAACAATGATGCTTTGGACGGAAGAAGAGGAACTTGGGCTAAATATTGCGTACGACAATGTACACGAAGATACGTCATCAACAAGTCGGGGTGGTCCACAATGGACTAAAGTTTTAACCGAGTTTGGTGTACTAATCGGAGGAACACAACGTAGTTGTGATTCAATCTCACATAAGTATAGCGATATCTTTGAGAAGTGTAAAACGTTTGAAAAAAATCTTTAAAAAAACAAGAAACGCCCTAAGACCCTAACCTAACCGAAGACACACCCATAGACCCTGCTCAAATATCGTATGTTTCTAAGGTTGGCCAAGATTTTCCATATGTTTCGTTGTGGCAAATGTTACGGCCAAAATTACGTTAGATTTAGTTATATTTTCTAGTTATTATGTAATGTCTATGTTATTTTAACTTTAGTTCATGTAATGTTTATATTTTATTTAATGTGATGTTAATTTATTTTATTCAATCTAATGTTATTTATTTTTTTAGTTTATTTAAAAAAAAGTTAGTGATTGGGGTAACGACTACTCCTGGTGTTGTGATGGAATGTGATAAAATGAGCTCGCACATGAAGATTGGTTATGGTGTGATGACCACCTTACCCACTCTAAGAAAGAACACGCATATCAACTTTTTCCATTCTCTTGAGCCTGTATATGTTTTCAAGAGTTTGAGTAATTTGGTACAAACGACACAAATACATTCCACCATGCTGATTTAGCAATCAAACATGTAACAAAAAGATGATTCGTGGTCTCCGTCTCTATCCCACAGTTTGAACACAACGGATCATTTATACTAATTCCTTGTTTCATTACTCATTAGTTCCTCTTTTGTTGGGATTCTATTCAAAGAAGCTCTCCAATAGAAGTAGTTTACCTTTGGCGGCACCCAACGACTCCAAAATGACCATTCAACATCGTGATCGGTGATTGAAATTTTTATTATCTCCTTTATAATTTAAAAGCATTACTAACGGGGTCGTGGATCCTAAAAAATTCCGTCGTATAAGAGAAATGTAGACATGGATTAGAGATGGTGAGGAAAGAGGATGAATGGCATGTAGTGATGGAGAGTCTGTTGGGACAAAAGGCGAGCATTGTGAACAGTGGCGGATGTAAGGGTAATGGATGGTGGGCCTGTGCCCACCCTCCAGCCCATAACAAAAGCCTATATAACGGTGATCTAGTGATCTGTTTTAGCATTATAATGTAACCAATTCAAGGTGCCCCAAGCCCATATATAGTGAAGTGCCCATTATGAAAATTTGAAATGCCCAAACCCTCAACACACATAGCTGTTTACATCAAAACAAAAATAAAAAATCAATTTTTGGAATTATTATTGTATAGCAACGACAAAAGAAAAAAGACACGACATACAAATGGGTGTTTTAATTGAACAATCGAAGTAGTCTGTGTTATTTTATTATCATTTTTTTTAACCGTTCAAGTTTTACCTGACTCGTAATGTGCCCCCCGTATAAAAATTTTCTGTATCCGCCACTGATTGTGAAGGGAGATGAGGGAGAGTGACTCGGTTCATGGGGATTTTTGACTTCGTTGGGGTTTTCCTGGAAATTGTTGACATGGAGGTCTATGAGGCGTTAGCCGGTTGATATGCTATAAGTATAAAGTTTCACATGTGATAACTGATAACCAGGTTGTAAAAATATTATAAATGATTTAACCCGCCAATCCATTTAAAATGTGAATATTGGGCTGGCATAACAGGTTACACGAACCTGTTAAGACACGAACACGAAACTTGCAAACACGAACACGACACGAAGTCTAATCGTGTCATTTTTTTAAACACGAACACGAACATGTGTATAACATGTTAACACGATAAGACACGATAAAACACGATAAGGAACACTTAGTAAAATAAGTTAACATGACAAGACACGATAAGACACGACAAGACATGATAAGAAACACGATAAGACAAGATTAGACCTGTTAAGACACGTACACGATAAGACACGAACACGAAACAGATAAACACGAACACGACCCGAAATAAACAGGTCTTAACGTGTCGACCTGTTATAGACACGAAACCTGTTAAGGCCAAACATGAAACCTGTTAGATTCGTATAGGTTCGTGTCAAGTTATCGTGTTCGTGTCTGAATTGACAGCCCTACGTGAATACGAACAATATGTTTACAATCAATTTACAACTTCATAACTCGTTTGATTCATTTAATAAGCATGATTAAATACATTGTGTAGGTTACATGGGTTTTAAATGTATTCAAACCATAATAAATACTTTTTACATGAACAAAAATATACACGGTCTAAATTACTAAAGCTTCAGTTACACACATTGCTAATACTAAAAGGAGTTAATAGCTAAAATTGTCCCCGTGGTTTGGTGGTTTTTGCCAGTCAAGCCCAAAATCAAACTAAGTGCCTGAATAATTCAGTAGTTTCACAAAATGCGCCAAACAGTCCAATTTTTAACGGGGTTAACTCAATCTCGTTAAGTCAGGAGCAAAATTGTCCACTCACCTCTAATATTTTAACAAGACCTCGTTTCTCCTTATTAACCCTAATGTTTTACCTTTATCGTCATTTACATCCTGAAGCTATTATCACTGAAATTACATGTTAATTGTATTCTTTATGACACTGGAGGTTCAAGCAAAGAGGAGTTTTCAGTTAAGCTTTTATCATCGTGGTGAGTTTAATGACCCTAAAATAGTTATTATCTATCTAGACACCATGGTGAACTACATTGATCATCTGAACTCAGATTGTTTTGCTATGGTAGTTTTGTATGACATTTTAGCTGAACTAGGATACATAGATACTGATGAAGGTAGGTTTTTTATAAGCTGCCAGGACATAGCCTAAATACAGGATTAATACCAATCTTATTTGATGCACAAGTGCTAGAAGTAAACAAACTAGTTTACACTGAGAAGCTAATTGAGATATATGTTGAACATATTGACCCAGACTATCAAAGTTTAAAATACAGAAAGCTAAGTGAAGATGTTCAGGGTAATAAGTCTGATGAGGATGAATTCTCATATCAGACAAATTTGGATATGTGGTAATGTAGTGATAGTCAACATAGTGCTTAATCTGACATTGAATCATCTGGTAGTGAGGATAGAGCTTGTAACAACACGTATTTTTCCCCAATTATTATTTTTAATTAATAAAAGTTTCATTTTAAATTTTTTTTCTTTCACTCACATTTAATTACACGTATGTCTAAATTCTACTATATTAATAAATATAACTTCTTGTTCAAAAAAATTTAAAATTTATAAGTTATACAAAAATTTTGTTAAAGTTCAAATAAATACAAATTCTAAAGTTTCATATAAACCATATTATTAACCTCTTTATATATTTATATGTATTTGTTTTATAATAATAATAATAATAATAATAATAATAATAATAATAATAATAACATTTTCAGTTTGATATTATGAAACTTGCATTATGTTATAAACTCAACAAAACACTAAACAAATTAACAACCAGACACACACTTGGAGCCCAAACCAATTAGACCCAGCCCAAAACCCAACAAACCGAGCTAAGCCTAGCTGCAAGTTTTATGTTGGCAGTAGATTTTTGCAGCTGACTCATGACCCATTTGCAAGCTGATGAAAAGGTAGTTGTGCAGCTGCACATTTGACCAAAACTGTTGCACATTGCATATTTACCAAAACCTGCACATTTGTGCAACTTCAAAACTGCACATTTGTGCAAATTTGACCCATTGACCAAACTTTAACTAATGACTCAAACTAATGATCAATTTTCATAATAGTTAGCTAAAAACAAACGCACTGGAATTCATTCATTGATTTATCAAACTGATACATAACAAATTCAAAAGAAATGCATGAACAACTACATAATATTTGACCCACTTGCATTTTCTGACCCAAAGAACACACAATACAATATGATCAACACCCAATTTGCACCTAAATAAATCTTCAATCTTCTTTTGTCTAGTATCAACCTGGAATTTCCAGCAGCTAAGTTTGAAACCTCCTCCTCATGCACACAATGATGATCCACCCAAGCAAAACAAAGCCACAACTACCTCCTTATAAGCACACATTGGTTAGAAATTGAAAATTAACACCTTTAATCCGTAGCATACCGTTGGAAAACTTACCTTTCGATTACAACAATAGAAGCGTCGTCCAGGGTTTCCTAGATGTCCAGGAAGTCTTGATTACAATGCCGGATCCACACGAGCAAACAACCATCTTACTTGACTAGTCGAATCCACTCTAGGGTCTTCAATTGAAACGTTTGGATTTCAAAATTAGGGTTAACAGTGAATTGGGGGGAAATCAGGTTTATAAAGGAACGAACAAAAGTCTGGTTAAAATGTTAGAGGTGAGTGGACAATTTTGCTCCTAACTTAACGAGGTTGAGTTAACTCAGTTAAAAAAATGGATTGTTTTAGCGTATTTCGTGAAACTACTGGATTGTTCAGGCAATTAGTTTGATAGGCAAAAATCACCAAACCACATAGACAGTTTTGGCTATTAACTCTACTAAAAGTTTTTCTCTCTTTTTAATTTAGTTATATCCAAGCTTGTCACATGGTGTCTTGGCCCTTGGGACCTACTTGTGGGTTGGTTTATTATTGGTTACCACTATGGGTGGCAAAATGGGTAAGTTGGGTGGGTTTGGTTGTTGGGTCAGGATGGGTTTGGGTTAGGATGGGTATGGGTCAAGATGGGTAGATTAAAAAAATGGGTTAGGATGGGTTGGGTATGGATGGGTTTGGGTATGGATGGTTTGGATTAAGATAGGTTCACATTAAAATAAATTAAAATTTTTCAAAAAAATTAAAATAACAATAAAAAATTTAAAAAGTAAATTAAATTAAAAAAATAAAATTAAAAAAAAAAACAAAAATAAACTTAAATATAAAATTTTAGGGGATCTGAAGTATTTCATTTTGAACCGAACCGGTTCGACCCTACCGGGCTGGATAACAACCGGGACCGTTACGACCCGACCAGGCCGGGTAGCGACCAGAACTGTTTCGACCTGACCCGTCCTGTAACGACCCGGACCGTTTCGACCCGGCCGTTTCAACCTGACCCGTCCCGTTTCGACCCGGCCAGGTCCGGTAGCGACCCGGACCGTTTCAACCCGGTCGGGCCCGGTAAAGACCCGGACCGTTTTGACCCGACAAGACCGGTAGCGACCCAGACCGTTTCGACCCGACAGGGCCCGGTAACGACCCAGACCGTTTCGATCTGACCCGTCCCGTAGCGACCCGGATTGTTTCGATCGGGCCGGGCCCGGTAACGACCCGGACCGTTTCGACCCGCCCGGGCCCGGTAGCGACCCGGACCGTTTCAACCCGGTCGGGCCCGGTAAAGACCTGGACCGTTTCGACCCGACAAGACCGGTAGCGACCCAAACCGTTTCGACCCGAGCGGGCCCGGTAACGACCCAGATTGTTTCGACCGAGCCGGGCCCAGTAACGACCCGGACCATTTCGTCCCGCCCGGACCCGGTAGCGACCCGGACCGTTTCGACCCGACCGGGCCCGGTAGCGACCCGGACCGTTTCGACCCGACGGGACCTGTAGCGACCCAGTCCGTTTCGACCCGACGGGGCCCGGTAGCGACCCGGACCGTTTCGACCCGACCGGGCCCGGTAGCGACCCGGACCGTTTCGACCCGACCAGGCCCGGTAACGACCCAGACCGTTTCGACCTGACCCGTCCCGTAGCGACCCGGATTGTTTCGACCGGGCCGGGCCAGGTAACGACCCGGACCGTTTCGACTTGCCCGGGCCCGGTAGCGACCCGGACCGTTTTGACCCGGCTGGGCCCGGTAGCGACCTGGACCGTTTCGACCTGACGGGACTGGTAGCGACCCGGACCGTTTCGACCCGGCCGGGCCCGGTAACGACCCTGACCGTTTCGACCCGACCGGGCCCGGTAACGATCCTGACCGTTTCAACCTGACCCGTCCCGTAGCGACCCGGATTGTTTCGACCCGACCGGGCCCGGTAGCGACCCGGACCGTTTCGACCTGGCCGGGCCCTGTAATGACCCGGGCCGTTTTGACCCGACGGGACTGGTAGCGGCCCGGACCGTTTCAACCTGACCCGTCCCGTATCGACCCGGCCGGGCCCGGTAGCGACCCAGACCGTTTTGACCCGACCTGGCCTGGTAACGACCCAGCCGTTTTCAACCTGACCCGTACTGTTTCGCCCCGATCGGGCCCGTTAGCGACTCGGACCGTTTTGACCTGACCGATCCCGTTTGCAACCTGGACCGTTTCGACCTGACCGGGCCTGTCAACGACCAGACCATTTCGAACCGAATGAGCCGGTTAACAACCCAGACCGTTTGGACTCGATTAAGCCTGCTAACGACTCGAACCGTTTTGATGAGGTTGGTCTCGTTAACGATTCGTGTTGTTTCGACATGGTCGTCCGTTAACGACCCGAACGGTTTCAAACCGACTGGGTTATCAACAAATGCAAAAGATATAATTTTTTGTTTTTAGTGACATTGATTTCTATGAGGCACCAACACTTTTAATGTTGGGTGAGTTTTAATTCAGATTTGTATATGATTATCTAAAAATACCCATCCTGACCCATTTATTTTTTTTGACATACCCATCCTGACCCACTTACTTATTTCCTATAATTAAAATTACCCATCCTAACCCCCTTAAAAATTATACTAAACCCATTTTAACCCATAAGGTCAAATTTTAAACCCAAAACAACTCAAACTCAACTAGATGGGTTGAAATTGCCAGGTCTAGTTACCACCTTAAGACTCTGTTACCTTTTTAGGCTTACGTTGATTTGCTGAAAATAATCAAGGAACAAAAGAATCACGATCAATGTGCGAGTCGAACGTTCGGATGCATGGATAAGATAGATTTGTGAAACTTTGGCCCGTTAATCTATTTAAGAAACTTACCAACACCACTACCCGAGCTATTGGCGGATCTTCCTACGGGCCAAACGAGGCCCCTGCCCACCCAGCTTTTTCGCGATGTAAATTTACTAAAAATTTCATATGTATTGAGTTCGACCCTACCAGGTTTTTTTGTTCAAGATCCGCCATTGACCCGAGCTCAAGAGAAATGAATTATCAAGCTAAAAGCGCAAGTTTGTTAAATACATTTCATAATTATGATGGAAGACCTCATGATTAAAAAAGGTTTTATAAAACTAGGCATTATTAATTATTTAAACAAATCCAACATACCCAATGAAACAACACTAATCTATACATATAATAAACCAAAGCCATTTTAATGACATGGCAATCAAAGAGAGTATTCTCTTCATTGAGTGTGCCATGTGTCATCCCATGTGGCAAGAGCTTTATTTTAGGAAAATAATAATTTAAAATTTAAAAACAAAATTAGATTTTTATCGCTAATGTGTTCTCCTATAACTTTTAAACGTTAATATCTTTTATATATGAGATTTTTTAAAGAAAAAAATTGCACCAAATTAACGAGCGTTTTATTATCTTTCCAACGGGTACCATAGTGCTATATAAAAAACGGAGAAAAAAACGACTATTTTTTGTGTGGTTTTGTTTATACAGGAAAAAAACACAAAGTGTTCAGGTATTCATTAATCATGTATAGGCAAGTCATTAGTTATGTTCAAACCAGTAAATATGATTTTTATTTACAAGATGTGTTAGCATTGGAGTTGTACATTGTTTTATGTTAGGTTTTAATATTAGAGTTATACAATGTTTAAGGTTATGCAATAACATTGAAGATACATTGTTAATTGTTTTAGGTTAAGTGCTACCCGAAGCTTTCCTGCATGTAACTGTAAAACGCATCAGTCTATTTCAGGTGTAAAATTGATATTTCAAATTAAATTTCTCAACCCGGGACGCTCCTGGGATATATTAGTTTAAAAAAAATTGTGGGTTTGGGTCGGGCCTGGGATTAGGTGATACCCGACCCAATTACCCTTTTTTTTATATTATAATATGATAACTTACGGCAGAGATTTGTTTAAAATAATTATAATAATAATAATAATAATAATAATAATAATAATCATTAATCATATATTGTCAAGTCATTAATTATGTTGTCATGTTGATGTTATGTTGTAAGGTGAAATGGATCTTTTGGTATATTTTTTTTAAAAATATCTAATGTAAGTTGATACATAGATGCCACTTTTATAGTTTAGATACTTCTAATTTTATTCACTTTACTTAGATTTTTCAATCCGGGACGCTCCCGGGGTATAAGCTAGTAAGCAACTATTTTAACAAAATTTGACAAACATCAAAAGTAGAGAGCAATTTCATTTGGGGGGGGGGATCAACGATCACATTTCAGTTTTCGTCTGTAATCTACAAAACGCGCTACTAGTTTGACTGTGAAACTGCTAAACCCTTCAAAGGATAGCCCAGATATCGAATTGGATCTAACGTTAGCTACTCGAGATGACACATAAGGGTCTACAACTAACAAAACTAGGAGTTTGATGCTTACTCATGAGCAGGGATTAGGAAATTTTGAATGAACCTCATCTATTTCTGCAATGATCTCTGGACTAAGCTTCACTTCACAAGCGTTTACAACCTGTTCAAGTTGCCATAGTTTCGTAGCTCCGAAAATGGCACTGCTCACAACAGGATGTCTCAAAACAAAAGCTGCCAACAATACCAAAAACAAGTTAAATAAGCAATCCAAGCATGCGTTTAGTAGTTTTGTAGTGCGCACCTATTGCAAGGGATACCGGATGGATACCATAACGTTCTGCAATAGAAATGTATGCCTGCAGAATTTTGTTAGATCAGAAAATGATGTAACATATTCGACAATAATAAAACGAAAGTGAACTATATTTAACCATCAGCGTGACATATAAGCTCAATATCATATAACATGTAACATAATTAATCATCAAAAAAAAAAAACTGATGTCAATTTTACTAAGAGATGGGATTTACTTTAGTAGCTTCTCTAATGGTGTGATTTGATAGGTTGTATCTGGATTCCCCTTCGGAATACCTGCCTTTGAAAAGATTCAAACGAGCATCGGCTGCACCACCATCAGGTAACAGATACTTTCCGGAAAGCAAACCCATTGCCAAAGGGCTATACGCCAGCAATCTAACCCTATAAGTTATTGTAGAGAAACAATAAAAACAAGATCAACAGTCCGGTTCAGATTATAAAAGCATCAAAGATGTGAAGGTGGTGGCATAGTTGCCAATAGCAAACAGCGGACGATAGCGACAAGCTGCCCTTGGTTTTAAAAAGCGCGAAGCGCACTAAAGCGACGAGGTCCAAAACCGAGGCGCAAAAGCGGCGGGATTTTCGTACGCGAAGCGCAAGACGATTATATAATTTTTTTTATATATGCTATAGGTTTTCAGCATCATTTACCCAAAATATAGATACAAATAAGGTTTATACATGATTTAACAACCCTTTTAAGCATAAAAACACCTCCCGTACAAAAAGCGAGCGCCTCAGGGGATTTTTTTGGCATAAAATCGCGCTTTTCCTGCGCTTCTTGTACAAGGTGCGCCTAGGGTTACATAAGGCGCAGATCCTGGCGCCTCAGTGCGCCTCGCGCTTAAGCGCGCTCGAGGCGCGCTTTTTAAAACACAGAAGCTGCCTATACGCTATGTGGTGATAGGGATTAATAGCAGGCGCTATTTCCTGTTTCGTGATGCACTAGAAGAAAATTTCAAAAAAATTCTACCAAAAGCTCACTATTTTCCGCTATTTGTCGCTACCACCTATATAGCAACACATGAGCGCTTCACTATGCTATAGTGGGCGCTATGCTCGCTATTAATAACCATGGGTGGTGGAGGTGGCGTCGACGGTGTTGGTTGTGATGTCGATGACGATGAGTAGGTGGTGGAGACAAATGATGGTCGTACGTGGTGCTAACCCATTTGGACCAGTGTTAAGTTACCCAGTTTTATAACCTGCTGTATAATTTGAGTAGACACGTATTGACCCGTTATCTAATTTGAACACATATACAAATTGTTTTTGCCCAAGTCAGCCCATTTTCTGCCTACATTTACAGTAGTAACCAATGCAAACATACCTCTCTAAGTGACAGCATTCTGCCAATCCCGAATCAAAATTTCGGCACAGCAAGTTGTATGAGTTCTACAATATTGATGCAAATACTCTCATTAGATGCGGCAATATGGGCAGGCCAGGCGAGTTTGGGTAATGGATCATAATAGGTTGTGGGTCAAAACAGGTCGGGTCAACTTGGGCAACCTTAAACGCTATTTACTCAATTTTATAAAAATAAATAAATAAATAGGTAATGGACTAAATATGACTATGAAACTATTTTATATAGGACTTTTATGCATTTAATGAACTTTGGATGATTGTCGATCCGTATAACTTTTATTTTAAATCCTTTTGGGTTCAACGTATCTGGCCCGTTACAGATAAAACATAACCCAAATCGACCCATTTTAATGTAATATTTAAACCAAATTAAGTGATACAATACCTGAACAGATATTATCCTTGGATAAGCGGGATTATTTTCAGCAGCTTGTAGGAACTTCATGACCCCATATGGTGTTTCGTTACTGACACCAATGAATCTGATCTACACAAAGTCTTATCACCTATCGTTACGTAATGTTGATTTGGCATACAAATGATTACTAAGAGTAAATGTGATGACAGGAATACCGACCTTACCAGCATCAACTGCTCTTCCTAAAGCATCAAGTTGTTCTTCGAAAGTAACATGATTATTATATTGTCTGGCAGGATCATATTCAGTTTCTCCAAACATTGGAACATAGCTGCAACAAATTCAGGACATAATTTAAAAATAAAAGAAGAAGAAATTACTACGAAATTATGTTAATGTAGGTATTTAACGGGAAAATATACAAACCGGTCAGGCCAGTGCACTTGATAAAGATCAATATAATCAGTCTGTGCGCGCAGCAAGCTGCATGAGTTCTCCAATATACAAAAACCATCCATCAAACCTTTACATGCATCATATCATTAGAGCACAAAAATATCACAAGAACCGAGGCATAAACAAAGCGTGAATGCAGCAAGTAATTACAGAGTCTAAAAGTAACTCAAATATGTTTAAATATAGCAGTGTCGATCGACTTTAGCTCTGAATCTGAAATCCGTATACATGCAGCAACAACTACATATTAATATTTTCCTCAAGATATTATAACTGTCAAAATGAGAAGTGGGTAACACTCGAGCAGTAATCTTGCCCAACCATACAATCAACACAAATTGTTCCTACAACCGAACTATAACTTACAAGAAAAATAAAAAAAAAACTCAGTATTATCAATTATGTATCCCAATCATAGGAATATAGCATTGTTAAAGAATGTTTCGGTGATTATACGGAATCAATCTCTAATGAATTTACAAAAACAAGACATCAAATGTATTTAAAACTTTAATAGTTGTGCAAGCAAATAAATGCCACCATTAACGTACAAATGCAAACAATGTACACAAATATTCTTGTGAAACAAGTACATTGTCAGATTTAGCACTGAAGTGAACTAACCTATTATCGATGGCCTCCTTTATATTCCTTGTATCCAAACTTGTTGGGCCGCCTCGAATCCAAGTCATTTGCCCTGAAGGGCCACTAACCTGTAAACATAATCAGAAATAACCACACCAATAATATATATTTAATTTAAAATCAATAAGCAAATTCACAAAGCAAGCTCTTCCTATATTGGTTTTAAAAAGTGGGCATGAAGTGATCTAGAAAACGCCTCAGGGCCTTAAGCAGCGCCTGGTGCACATGTGGGTCAAAAATGGTCAATATTAGGGTGTGTAGGAGGCTGATATGTTAAAACAACCAGCCAACAGGTGAAAAGGGCTAACATCAAGGTTTAAAAGTACGGAAACGAGCCTCGAGGCGTAAGCCCGAGGCGGAATTAAAAAATAAATTAAAAAATTATATATCTTATAAAAAATAAAACACTAACTAATTTCATCATCAAATTCATCAAAAACACACTTAAAAGAAGACATGAAATGGCACAAAAAGTCTAAAACTTCAAAACCATACCTCAAAACCCCTGAGGCGCGCCCGAGGCGCACCTTTTCTTACCGCCTGAGGCCTGTGAGGCGCACCTAAAACAAAGAACCCCTGAGGCGACGCCTCAGACTCGTTTTTGACCCGAATCGCCTTGAAACGCGCCTCAAGGCGTGCGCCTCAACCGTTTTTTAAAACCATGGCTAACATGTCAAAGAGACGAGAGAGATGCAGCTTCTTGCTGTACATAGAGCAACACCTCGTGTATGTGAAGCTCATGCCTTGAGCCTCGAATTTCGGGACCTAAACGCATGGCTTTAAAAAGCGCCCCTTTTGTACATTGAGAGTTTTTGTTCATGAGGATGTTGTACAGTAGGCTTTTAGGTTGTAGACATAAACAATTTATTTATTTAATCATATATAAATCTTATTTATGGCTAAAATTTTGGTTAGGGATAATAAAAACCTACGAGACATATAAGAAAACTTATATGATCTTGGGCCTCGCGTACAAGAAACAGTGCGCTTTGCGTCATGGTTTTAGACCCTGTCGCTTCAGTAGGCTTCTCGCTTTTTGAAAGGCAGCCCAAATGCCTAACGGATTAAAAACCAAGCATCCGGTTACCCTATACCTAACGGAACCCTAAGAGAGCTTATCAATTCCAACCAACGCTTTTACACTTGGAAAACTGATATAAAACCGTTGAAACACAATGAACATAATACAAGCCGACCCGAAACACGAAGCAGGTTCCACACCACACAAACAAGTATACGGGTCGGGTCGGGTCGGTTCCACCGGTCAACCCGCCATAATTAACACCCATACTAATATCATTATCAGCTAACAAAAGCCTGTCTATAAAAAAAGAAAGAAAAAACAATAACCACCTTAGTAGCAAAGACAAGACGATGACGAGCCACTTTCCTGTCTCTAATCCACCGACCAAAATACTCTTCACTCCGCCCATGTGTTTCTGCACGTTGTGGCACTGGATACCTACCTTCAAATCCCACAAACACACATTAAATAAATAAATAAAAAATCCATAATAAAATTATTATTTGGAGTATTATTCAATTAAATAATAAAACTTATATAAGAAAAAAAAACGGACATTTCAGCAGAATCAAAGAAGTTAATTCCAGAATCAAATGCTTTGTCTAAGAGGTTAAAAGATTCAGATAATGTGTTCTGCTCACCAAACGTCATTGTTCCTGTCAATAAATAAAATTATATATTATAAGTAAAAAAAAAAACATATTTTAGTTGATTCATTGGTTACCTAAGCAGAGTTTAGAGACTTGGAGATTAGGGGAAAGATTTGTTAAAGGGATTATTGACATTCTAGTAACTGAATTGGAACAGAATTGTCGGGTTAATGATTGATGGAGTTTGGGTGGAGGAGCCGACTATTATAAAAGACTTGGTAATAGATAGGGTATACTACTGGTAAGCATGAAAACAATAATTAAAGAGATAACTACATACATAGTTATGGTTTATAGAAAATAACAACATAGAGTACTAACTTTATGTTTTAACATGTTAAGGGTTTATGGTTTCAGTTTTATAACATGTTGGGGTACTAAGACTAACTCCGTTAGTTTTTCTAGTTAAATTTTGATCAAATGACTAAAATGCCCAAGAATAACTAGATGGGTCATTCTTGTAATTAATTCTATTTTATTTACAAGGATAGTTTTTGCAATTTATTGAAATTAGAATTACCTATTGATATTATTAAATTTAAAATATTTAAATTTTAATAATATACTTAATTTAATAATTATACTATCCACATTTTAATATATTTTTTTATAAAACAATACTTTTATCCATATAAACCACCACCGATAAGCCTAATTCGTATCTACCATCAAGCACCCCGTCAACTCTCATCTCCATCGCCATTGCCGCCGTGCGTTATCTATATTTGACAAGATCATCAATATTTTTTAATATATAGAATTATGTATTAATATTATTAAAACTTAGAAATTTCAAATTATAAAAATATACAAAATCAAATAATTATAATATATACGTTTTAGTATATATTTTTTTATTAAACAATACTTATACCCACATAAACCATCGCCAATAAGCCTAATTCGTATTTTCCATTAAGCACCACATATACTCACATCTCTACTGCCATTGCTGCCATGCATTATCTATATTTGACAAGGTCGTCTATATTTTTAATACATAAAATTATCGATTAATATTATTTAAAAACTTTAAGTTATAAAACTTTAAATTAAATGAAGAGACAAGGCCGTTGAAATCTTTAGAAATGTGACATCCGTCACTTTTTATTTTATTTTTATATATAATAATAATAATGATAATAATAATAATAATAATAATAATAATAATACTAATAATAATCACACTATATCTAAACCACTCATAACCCAACCATCCTTCTTATATTCTTGGAGCCCAAAAACCCTCTTCTTTTCTTTTAAAACCGGAGTCCAGCAAGAGGCCCATCAGGCCCAGCCCAAACCCCTTTTCCTCCTCCCCTTGGTACCTGTTAAAAAAAAAAGATAAGAAAACTTTGCTTTAGCCAGGAATCGAACCTGAGCAAGGAGCCGGTTCATCCAAACAACCACACGCCAACAACCAGCTGAGCTACAGCTCCTACCTGTTTATATCCCAATCCTAATTATATATAAACTCACCCAACTCTGATCCAGCTTGCTCTCCTCTTCCCTGCTGCTGTTCGAAGCTACTGTACAAAAAAAAGACAGTCAACAAGCCTTGACCACAAGAATAGGATTAATTTTGGTAAGCATTAATCATGTGTATTGACCCCATAGTGATTCGCGTGATTACAGCCTCTAATCAAGCCTTATGACTCGGTTTTGACCGAGCTTGAACCCAAATTCTAATCCGTGTTTATAGAAGGTTTTGACTCAATTAATCTCGTGTCTATACCCTATATAAGCCGACTAAGTAAACCCCATAACATACTGCACATACAAACACACAATCACACAATCACTTGTATTCGATGCTCTAAAGTCCGGGTTTTTGACGTTTGAATCATACGACAATCGGTATGTATCTGTTTTAATTCGTAGTTGATATAGAATCATTTTGGGGTATAGATCATTAGCCCCATCGATTCATTGGTGATCTGCATACAATTGTTGCGATTGATAATTTTAGGGTTTATACGAATTGGGGCTTTTCTATAATTAGTGTTTATATATATTGATCGGTTTTAAATAACACAATCAGAAGTGTAGAGCAATTGGTGGTAAGTGTTTGGATAAAACCAGTGAACCGGCCTTGAGGCCAGGTTCGAGTCCCAACAGCGGATATTTTTTTTACATACTTTTAACATTATATCCATCCTAATTAACTTTTAAAAATACATTTAAAATACTAAATGTGATTTATAAACTCTATAAAAATTGTCATATGTTGTCCAAATGTCAAATTTCATTATAAAATTTTTAGTTTTTCAAAAATCATTTATTTAATATATATAATAAATATTACAAGTTTATTCATTTATAAATTGTAAAAATTAATAAAAATATCTAAACGATTTTATTAAATCTCACAAAAATTATTCTAAACTTGTACATCCTTAAACATTTCAGAAATTATTTTTAATTCAGAAAAACCGTGCATTTCATATTTTTAATTAATTTTTGTTATTTTAATTATAAATAATTCATAATAAATTCATTTTTCAATATTTTTGTACCAAAATTTTACATAAATTATTTCTATTCATTTGGAACTGAAATACAATTTTTAATTCAGAAATTCTTTAATTTTAATATTTTTTTAGATATTAAAGTTATATTTTGACAATTTGAAATAAATAGATTAAATATTCTATTTTCAAGAAAATAATTTTATAAAAATTATTTTCACACTTAAAACTTTATATTGTGACCATATTTGATTTAAAATTTACAAAAAGACTTTTGTTTATATATTTACCAAATTTCTCTCATTTATTAAACATTTTATTTATTAATCAAAACGAATACTTATCCCCAATTCGAAGCCCTAGGAAATACTTATAGACTAGATAGACTTAGACTTATTTGTTACATTATACATAGGGTGATACTTGGCAACGTTGGATTACACTTATTCAATTACACAAGACTTACCACCTTGCTAATGTGAGTATTACTTATCCCCTTTTTCGCTTTTACAACTTTTGGGGTGATTCATGCACAAGTATGCAAAACCTTCATATTCATTTACACATACATTTTTATTCATTTACAATTCATATACGTGTCTTGATTATCTTTGTGCATATGTTTGAACATGAACGTAGCTTACATACAAAATCATACATCTAGACATAACTTATGTTATGGTGCTCTTTACACATAGACGTAACTTATGTTACGGTGCTCATTTAGACATAACTTTGTGTTATGGTGCTCTTTTAGACTCACACGTGTTGAGGTGCTCATTATCAATTTCATTGTGCAAACTTTACATTTGATCTTTGTCTTGTTTGGTTACTTGCGTGTTTACATAATGCCTTGGTGATGCTAGACACATGAATTGTACTACCTTTTCAAACTTTTACTATATGTACAAAACTAAGTAGTACTCACCAACATCATATGTTGACAAAATTATTTTCGTGCATGTTTCAGGATAAGCTGCTTGACGCTTCACATAGGACTTTGGACTTAGATTAAATAAATCAATCATCTTTATTTTTGTTGTCTTGTATTTAATTTCACATGTTGTAAAACAATATTCAATAATCATATATTTACATTTTAGTACCATGAGCTTTTGAACAATCGTCACTACGTGGCACCTCGATGATTCCGCCATCGGTTGGGGTGTTACAAGAAATAAATTTGAAGAACCACAACACACACTAGGCCAAGATTATCGGGGAATGGTTTTAAAAGACTCTCGGTAGAAGAGGCTTCTTCCTTGGTGGTTGCTTTTTCCAAAGAAGAAATCCGAGAAGCGGTATGGGATTGTGGAAATGAGAAATCGCCGGGACCGGATGGTTATACTTTCGCCTTCATCAAGCATTATTGGGAGCAGTTGGAAAAATTCATGGTGGATATTATAGAAGAGTTTGTTGTTCATGGTTCGATTTATTCGTCGTGCAATTCATCGTTTGTAGCTTTAATCTTAAAGGTGAACGATCCGTTAACTTTCTCAGACTTTTGGCCAATTTCACTAATTGGAGTCATTGGCAAAGTCATCTCAAAAGTGTTGGTGGGTAGACTTATAAGGGTTCTTGGGAGTGTGATATCTAGTGAACAAACCGCTTTCATCAAAGGTAGAAACATATTCGACGGACCATTAATTGCAAATGAAGTAGTTTCGTGGGCAAAGAAAGCGAAAAAGGAGATACTTCTTTTTAAGGCGGACTTCGAGAAGGCGTATGACTGTGTCTCATGGAATTTTTTATCAATATAATGCACCACATGGGGTTCCCTACTAAATGGAAGACATGGATTATGGGGTCTCTGTTCACTGCTAGGTCGACGGTTTTAATAAATGGCACACCAACAGCTGAATTTCAACTTAAAAGGGGCCTGAGACAAGGTGATCCCCTTTCACCTTTCCTTTTCACTATCGTTATGGAAGCGTTGCACGTTATGGTGTCAAAGGCTGTTGAAGGCGGGACATTTGAAGGTGTAAAACTACCGAATAACGGACCGGTGGTGTCACATCTGTTTTACGCAGATGACGCCTTATTCTTGAGATCGTGGTCTGAGGAAAATATAAAAAGTCTAAACAGAATTCTACGATACTTTTCCATGGCATCCGGATTAAAGATAAATCAGTCGAAGAGTAATATTTTTGGTATAAATGTCGAACAAGAGATCGTTGGGGAAATGGCGGCTGTGTTGTGTTGTAACCCAAGGTCTTTGCCGTTTGTGTATTTGGGTTTGCCGGTTGGGGATTCTATGAAACGCATAAAAAATTGGAAACATATCATTGATAAATTTAACACAAAGCTGTCGTCTTGGAAAGCAAGATCCTTATCCTTTGCGGGCAGAATCGTTCTCGTGAAGGCTGTTTTGGGAGCAATGTCCAACTATTACTTGTCGTTGTTCAAAATACCTGTTAGGGTAATCAAGTTTCTTGAGAGAATTAGAAGAAGGTTCCTATGGGGTGGCTCAATCGGAAGCAATAAAATCAAATGGGTCATCTGGGAAAAAAAATGAGAGCTAAAAGTTTGGGTGGAATGGGAGTGGGGAGCATCGAAGATTTAAATCTAGGCTTGCTCGCAAAGTGGTGGTGGCGTTACAAATAAGCGTCAGATCAATTATGGTGCAAAGTTGTGAATTCAATCCATGGCAGAGGGAGGGTAAACGGCTTTGTTCCAAGAAAGAAAACCGGAGCTGGGGTATGGCACTCGATTGCAATGTTACATGCAGAATTTAACAAACGGGGTATGGATTTGGAAGCCAAGTTCGTGTGCAAAGTGGGTAATGGGGCGTCGATAAGATTCTGGGAAGAAGCATGGTGTTCAGATGGGAAATTGAAGGTTTTATTTCCTGAACTATACCAGATTAGCAAGATCAATGGTGTCAAGGTAGCTGACTGTTACAAACTCTCAGGTAATGATAATAGTCATCATCATCATCTTCATCATCATCATCATCATCATCATCATCATCATCATCATCATCATCATCATCATCATCATCATCATCATCATCATCATACTCAGTTAATCCCACATATAGCAAAGCTAAGGTAGGGTTTGAGGAGGGTAAGATATAGACAACCTTACCTCTACCCCTAAGAATAGAGGAGGCTGCTTCCAGTGAGACCCCCGGCTCGATGTGGTTTGGTATCAAGCCTTGGACATAAGGCACAAAACACTTAGCAATCGGGACAAACCCGATCGGTGCATGTACCCCTTTGTCTTTTGGCTATCAACGCCACCACATGATGCATGATTAACCGTCCGTCGTTTTTAACGTTATTTTCACGAAATTAGTAAAATAACGTTAAAACTAGTGCAACTTTACTTTTGCCCCCCGAGGGCCACACATATATACATTATTACTAATACTATTATCATTATCAGGTAATGATAATAGTATTAATAATAATAATAATAATAATAATAATAATAATAATAATATCTCTCCTAGTAGTATCAGTGTTAATAATAGTCATAATGATAATATTGGTCTCACTAATAATAATAATAATAATAATAATAATAATAATAATAATAATAATAATAATAATAATAATAATAAGAATAATAATAACAACAATATTCTCAATAGCTTTAGTATTGATAATAGCAGTATTAGTATTAACAGCCTTCATAATGATAGTAGTCGTCCTTCTAATAATGTTTTTGGTCCGATTAATAATAATAATAACAGTTCGTATAATAATAATAATAATAATAATAATAATAATAATAATAATAATAATTCTGTGGTGTGGGACATCCCGTGGAGGCGTTCGCCGAACACAATTGAGGAACTTGCAGCGGTACAGCGGCTGCGGACTTTATTAGAGGTGCAAGGTATTGGGGCTGAGGTAGATGTCTGGAAGTGGAGATCTCAAAACAAGGATCAAGAATTTGAGGTGAAAGACGGTTAGAGAGGATCTGTACGGGCTCACAAATGGATCGGCACAAGCATACAATTTTTTCTGGAACAAAATGGCCATTCCAAAGGTGAATTACTTCGGGTGGCGAACATTGGAAAACAAGATCCCGACAGCAGAAAACTTGGCATTTAGAGGCATTGGGGTAGGGGACGGACTATGTAAGAGATGCGGATTAGAGGTAGAGACAACGGAACACATCTTGGTCAATTGCGTTTGGGCTAGAGCTTTGTGGTGGAACGTTAGTGAATGACTAAAAGTACCGTCGCTCGCTAACGTGAATTCGGTCATGGACTTGATGGAAGAATGCTGGAAAAGTAACAAACCAAGAAGGTAGCAAAGGTAATCCATGCGATAGTTCTATTAGGTATGTGGAAATTGTGGATTGGGCGAATGAGTTAATTTTCAGGTCTGTCAATGTTGCTACACCAATAATGTTAAATGAGGTCAAGATAGAATCCTTCTGGTGGACGGTCCAAAGGGGAAAAATTTCAGTTGCGGACAAGACGAAATGGTGGGATTTCACAATCTTTGATAACAGTTGAAGGTTTATGGTATTCATTTTCTTTGGATGGGTCATGTTAGGTTATGTTATTAATTGTAATAATGTGGACTAGTGGGTGTAATATGTCGACCCGGGTAGCTTCTGGCTAGTTGTGTCAGGGCGTTTCGTGGTGTAATGTTTTTTGTCGGTGAAATGAAATTGCGTTTAATTGTTAAAAAAAAAAGAATTGGAACAAAAGACTGTTTGTAGATAAGGTGGTGCATTATTATTATTATTATTATTATTATTATTATATTTACATTTTATATTTATGATGATAATGTGATTAGAGTTGCAAGTGTGCACTCGTTTGGTTGTTGATCGGTTCCAAGCAAAACTGACTTGGTTTTATACTGGTTTCAGTTTTGATTTCATTGGTTCATGTTAGCACTTTTTAAAATCATATAAAAAATTAAGTAATTTTAACTTTTAGGTTTTTTTTTAAATAAGAAAAATGAATTTTAATACAAGAAAAACAAAGTTTTATTTGTGTATATGGCAAAGAAATATTTTTTGTTTCCTTAAATCGGTTTTGGTTCAGTTTCAGTTTTTTTTTTTGGTTTTTAACGGTGCCGGTTCCGGTTCGGGTTTGTTTGACTGGTTTTAGCGTCGGTTTAAGCCCGGTTTTCACTTAATTTGGGCTGACAACTTTGGAATCATAAAGAATGGATAAGCAAAGCCCCAAGAAAATTGCTTAGAAAGGTCAAAAGTTTGGTTTGGTTAAAGTAGTGGCTTGATTTTTATGGTCATTAGTTCTTTTTATGGTCAGTAGTTGCATTCAAGATAATCTAACAAATATGGAATAGTATGTGATGAAATGTGGAAAGGGAAAATAAAATGAAGGGAACTAATTGTCATGTTATTTATTTATTTTATTTTCATCATAATTTTATATAGGGATGAGCACATAGCGCTGAATACCGATCCCGCCCCGTCTCAAGTTTTCGAGTATTTCACCTTTAAAACACCTCACATTAAGCTTCGAGAGACATCACAAGGAGAACATATCATACATTATAGCAACCAATTGACTACATGTCCGCCTTGGCTATTTCCTTCTCAAGCACCTTAACATGAGAGATCGAAACGTATATAAAAAAGGTCATCATCCATTTGATTGTAATGAGCGAAACAGCACTCCGTCAATGGACCTGGATAGTAACCATCACTTCTCTTGTGCGGTCATAAAGGAAAAGCATTCCAGCGCCCGATATCTCCTAAGTTCATCACCTGATGTTGTCGTCCTGTTGAAAAAAATCAGGAAAAATGCAATTTTATAACAGACCACCTAAAAATTAAAAGTTTATTTATGCAAAATATTGTCCCACAAACATTATTATTGATTACATTAACTCTAATATGAAAATAAAGGATCTTTTGACTCGAATGACCTGTTGATTAACAGGTTAAGCAAATCCTATATACCTTTTATGATAATCAGTTAAATACAAATTAAATACTTACATATATGATTAGATTATTTCAATAATAATCCAACTTCTTTAGTCATCATTCCATGAATATTTTCTTCTAACCCTTACTCTCTCACCTTTAAAATGGATGTATTTCCATTCACTCAAGTACTTGTTAAGAACTAATTGTTGTTTCTCCATTTCACCAACATTTTTAAAGGTGCGTGCAACTTTTCTCATAGTGTCCTCATCAGGTTTTGATGAGCATACAAGGATATCATCCTTGAAAACGACCTTCGCGAGATAGATCTTTCATGGGTATGCAAAATCATATTCCAAAATGATTGCGCTTCATCTACCCTTTGGTCCATATCAAATGCCAAAAGGAAGGTGTCAAATGTTCCCATTGTCATTCCTTGACCTTTGCCAAACATCCATTTCGCCACTTGTTTTTCATATAAGAATCGCAATCACATAACACACACTATTGGTTGGAGAGATCCATTCTGATTTCCTATGCGTTTATAAGAAATTATTTTAAAGAGATTGAATTGTGGCCTCTAGATACTTTAGTTTTTTTGTGCCGATTATTTGGTTAAGGTTAACATTGGTTACCTTTCATTGGATTGATTTCCGTTTCCTAGAACAACCTACATAGATTATGTTGTGTTAAAACAGTTATGGCCTCATTGGTATCGAGTCTGCATCAAAACATAAATAAAGTATGCTTTAAGTTTTCTGCTATGTTCGAAATAAACATAAACATTAATTTGATAGCTTGAGAATGTGTTTCATCACCACAATGCACCTTTAGAGTTAATGTGAACTTTTTGACTACTGTATTCATTTCAACTTAGTAACTCCAAGACAAATATCGGTGGCATTTGACATGCGCATTCTTAGACGAACTCACAAGGCATTTACCTTTCCTTTCCTTCTCTTTATGAATATAAATTACTATAACAAAACTATTTTACCTTTGACACAACCAACACCAGTTGAACAATGCACATAGAAGGAGTTTCATCACTTAGGCTAGGCGGATCATGCACCACGATTGAACTTCGCATGCTGCGGAAACACATAGTACCCAAATGATTTGTGCTAATGTCTATATGTATGTGTATAGCATGTAGTATGCATGAACGAATCCAGTAAGTGTGCGCCCATGCCTGTGATGTGGTGTTTTGCTATATGCATAAATTTTGGTTGGAGCATACCTCTTTGGCAACATCTTTTATATTGTGTTTTTCCATATTACAAGTTATTAATTTTTAGTGATTATTTTCAGTACGTTCAACACTTGCTGCATTTTGTAGCGGGTCGCAAGCATGTGTAGTTGCGAATGGAAAGCCTAGACAAGCTTATCGACAGCGTTGGCGACATTCAAGTGAGCGAGACACCAAATACTTTCGTGATTTTCAAGTTTTATGTTTCGAAACAACTAGACGCTAGGCTGTGAATGTAAGAAGACAAACCAGCTACATTTTTGAAAATTTCAATTTGATGTAATTGTTATACTTGGTATTGTATCATTTAACTTATAGTCTCATACCGGGAGTAGTCGAACAAAAAAATGACTGTTCAGCGCGTTGCGTTGTTGCATTGTGGCGAGGAATAATTCTAGTTATCAATTATTAATCACTAGTAGGAAACCCGCGCGATGCGGCGGGATTGACACTTTTTATTTCGGTACTATATTTCAAATTCTTATAGTATTTGTTGTAGCATCATTGCGGTGGATATACGTCATAAGCGTTACACATGTCTAGTAACTAAAAAGATTTAACATTTAAATTGTAAAGTACTTTTAAGAAACATTTGATAAAATAAAGTAACATACGAAAGGAAAAATAAGTATTAATAAACATAAAAGTTGAGAAAAATAAAAGCTAGTGAACTACTTGAATCATGAGATCAATTTAGTCATACACGTTCCCAGTCTGCATGATCTCATCTATATTGTCTGCCCACCATTCATCATCAAGAATGATCACTGAAATTTCTTGTATATCTCCATGTTAGATTATTACATCTTTTGGTGAGGATGAGTTCTCTCCATTTTCTCCTATCTAAAGTGTCATCAAATATGTCTTCTTTGTCATTTTCATCAGAACTGTCTAAATCAATAACTTGACTCCGTTTTCATTAAGAGTGTCACACCCCAACCGATGGCGGAATACATCGGGGCGAGACTTGGGATAGATTGTTCAAAGACTTCATGACACTAGAATTCGTGATAATATAATTTAAAGATAAAATTTCATTCATCGCATAATCATTGTCTAAAAAGATAACATAATACAAATTGTTTCACGAAAAGGAAAATAGAACATCAAAATATAGAACTTAAACTAGCGTGAGTTTCTAGTCCAATCCTAAGTAGATTTCTTGAATATCTTGCATCAAACATTTCCTGCAACATGTATAAAATATCTGTCAACACATAAAGCATTGGTAAGCATACTAGTTTTAGTTTACATACATAGTATTTTAGAATGGTTTACTCAAACCTCATACTATAGCATTGCACATACCTATCATACAAAAGACATAACTCAAACCTGCGTGTACCACAGCGTATACCTAACATATTCATGTTAGGCCGTTTAAATCTTAACAATGACCCATAAAGGGGGCGGTGTGCTAGTCCTATAGCGCTATACATGTTAAGTGGGCTAATAATAGTTAATGATTTATGTCTAAGTATCTAAGAATCATAAGCATGGCAAGTAGCATATAAGTATGTTTAATAGATTGAGCATGTTTGTTTATGAAAGCATTAGTGTGTTTTGCATATGATACATGTTTACACCCCAAAAGTGATAAAGAGTAAAAAGGGGACAAGTATGAACTCACCTTTGGGTGCGTTTAGTAAGGCTCCAAAGAATGAATCTTGGGGGAGTAGTTCCTTAGCCTTGGTTAACTAGAATAAAAAAAATAAAAAAAAATAAAGGGTCTTAGATTTGAGTTTAGGTTATAGATTCAAGAGAGTCAAGCAAGCCTTTTAGGCGAACCAAGACACAAACCACCATGAAGGTGATTCGGATGGTCATAAGAGTCAAGCAAGCCTTTTAGGCGAACCAAAACACAAACCACCATAGAGGTGATTCGGATGGTTAGGAGAGTCAAGCATTGGTAAGGTAGGGATGTATCCACAAACCTTTCCGAGTTAATAAATTAGTAGAGTTTCTATAATTTAGTATTTATATAACTTAGAAAGTAGGGTATGGTGACTTAGTTTGGATGAGCATTGGCCTTCCTTTTGTCAACCATGAACCATAACACAAGTCCCTCCATCATTGAGTTGTTGGTGAACTTGGTTGGTATTATTAACAACTTAGTGCATAAAAGATAATAGAAGATGACCACATTTGAGGCCTCAAATTGGTGCCCTACTCATGTTTATTTGCCATGGCAAATAGGAGAGAGGTCCTAGAGGTTTCCTCAAAGGGTTTGAAGAAGAGGAGAGTGAAGAAAGTAGAAGAGAGGTTGAAGGTGAAGTGAGAAACTCACTTATTCTTGAGAGAATTCTTGAGAGATTTAGAGATTTAGAGAGGATTTAGGATTGAGCAAGTGTTAGAATGGGTAGGGAGTGGTGTATTTATAATTGGGGTGAATGAGTTGGGTATTTAATGAATTAATTAGGGTGGTTAAAAGTTAATTAGTGGTAATTATATTTTAAAGAAAAAAAATAAATAAAATCATAATTTAAAAAAAAAAAACGTACGGACACAATTTTGAAATTGTGTTTTCTTGTCAACTATAGACAAATGCCTTTTTTTTATATTATGTTTTTTTAAGTATTTATTAAATATATATATATATATATATATGTTTTATTAATAATAAAGATATATTAAGATCTTAACTAAATAAGTTTCTTGTTATAACGCCTAAACTGAATAGGATAGATTATAATGACGACCCGTCAAGAATTGGTAGGAGTAACCTAAACGAAACGAATAAAGGCGAACTTAGAATTTGTTAAATATAGCATTTATAATACAAGAAAATTAAGAATCACGCGACTTTATATAAAGTTTGCGTCGCGTAGAATTTATAGAATAAATGAAATAGATTAAGATTAAATGTAATTGATAAAATACTTTTCCATTGATCGTAAGCTCGGGATTACAAGGGTACAAAATGGAAAGATACAAGAATACAAGGACTAGAATGGAAAATACGAAAAAATACGAATGTTACAGTCTCCCCTACTTTAGGAAATTTCGTCTCGAAATTTATTCAAGTGGCTTGACTGAAAAGATGTGGGTACTTTTTATTCATTTGCTCTTCATGTTCCCAAGTGAATTCGGGTCCATTCTTCGATTCCCAACGAACTCTAACTAGCGAAATACGTTTTCGTTTGAGTTGTTTGACTTCACGATCCATTATTTCCACTGGTTTTTCGACGAAATGCATGGTCTCGTCGATTCGTACGTCGTCAAGAGGAATGTGTATGTTTCCTTCGGCTAAGCATTTCTTCAAATTTGAGACATGAAAGGTGGGATGAACATTATTGAGTTCTTGGGGTAATTCAAGCTTGTAAGCTACTTTCCCGATTCGTTCAATGATCTTGAATGGTCCAACATACCGTGGAGCTAACTTTCCTTTCTTTCCAAATCTGACTACTCCTTTCCAAGGAGAGACCTTGAGGAGTACTTGATCACCAACATTGAATTCAAGGGGTTTTCGCCGCTTGTCAGCATAGCTTTTCTGACGGCTTCGAGCAGCTAAGAGATTATCACAGATCTGGATGATTTTGTTGGTCGTTTCCTGGATGATTTCGGGACCAGTGATTTGTGCTTCACCAATCTCGTGCCAACATATAGGAGAACGACACTTTCGGCCATAGAGAGCTTCGAATGGAGCCATTTGGATGCTGGTATGGTAACTGTTATTGTACGAGAAATCGACCAATGGTAGATGAGCATCCTAGTTTCCACCAAAGTCGATTACACAAGATCGAAGCATGTTCTCAAGAGTCTGGATCGTACGTTCAGTTTGACCATCAGATTGAGGATGAAAAGCTGTACTAAGATTTAGTTGAGTTCCCATGGCAGTCTGAAATGTTTCCCAAAGACGGGAGGTGAATCGACCATCGTAGTCTGAGATGATGTCAAGAGGAATACCATGACGACAAATGATTTCCTTGGTGTAGATATGGGCTAGCTTTTCAACTTTGTAATCTTCCATTATGGGAAGGAAATGAGCTAACTTGGTTAAACGATCAATGATTACCCAAATACTATCATGTCCAGATGATGTTCGAGGGAGCTTGGTAATAAAATCCATAGCAATACTTTCCCATTTCCACATGGGGACTTCGGGCTGTTCAAGCAAACCCGACGGTCGTTGGTGCTCGGCTTTTACTTTGGAGCAAGTGAGACATTTGGACACAAAGAGAGCAATGTCCTTTTTCATACCGGGCCACCAATAAATGCGACGGAGATCTTGATACATTTTATCCGCACCGGGATGAATAGAGTATCGGGTTTTATGCGCTTCATTCATTATAAGAGTACGAAGGTCATCACGATTGGGAATCCAAATACGATCAAGATAATAAAGAATTCCATTTGCCTTGGACTCCAAGTGTAACTCGGCACCACAAGACATTTCTTCGTATAGAGTATTTTCATTGACCGATGTATGTTGAGCGTCTCGAATACAATTAAATAGATCATTTTGAAATTGAGAGCTACGAAGACGGTCGATTTCTCGGATGTTGCATAGAACTGCATGACTTTTTCGACTAAGAGCATCGGCTACTACATTCGCTTTACCAGGATGATAGCGAATTTCGCAGTCGTAGTCGTTTAACAATTCGACCCATCGTCGTTGTCGTATGTTAAGATCTTTTTGATTGAAAATGTGTTGGAGGCTTTTGTGGTCGGTAAAAACAACACATTTCGTACCATAGAGGTAATGTCTCCAGATTTTTAAGGCAGAAACTACGGCACCAAGTTCGAGATCGTGAGTGGTATAGTTCTTCTCGTGGATTTTGAGTTGCTTGATGCATAGGCGATGACTTTGCCTCGTTGCATAAGAACGCAACCAAGACCTTGATTCGATGCATCACAATAAACCACGAAATCATCATTCCCCTCGGGAAGAGCTAAAATAGGAGCATCACAAAGCATAGACTTGAGGGTTTCAAAGGCTTCTTCTTGCTTAGGACCCCAAATGAAAGGTTGGGATTTTTGAGTCAAAGCGGTGAGTGGTGTAGCAATTTTGGAAAAGTTGGAGATGAGCCGACGGTAGTAACCCGCCAATCCTAGAAAGGAACGAACTTCGGTAGGAGATTTTGGTGCAATCCAATTTTTAACGGCTTCAATTTTGGCAGGATCAACATGAATACCCCTATCGTTCACAATATGCCCAAGGAATTGAACTTCTTTTAACCAAAATTCACATTTAGAGAACTTGGCATAAAGTCGTTCGGCACGTAGGAGTTCTAGAATCAAACGGAGATGTCGTTTATGGTCGTCTTCGGGTTTGGAATAGATCAAGATGTCATCAATGAAGACAATCACAAAACGATCCAAATAAGGTTTACACACTCGATTCATTAGATCCATGAATACTGCGGGTGCATTGGTTAAACCGAAAGGCATCACCATGAACTCGTAGTGACCATATCTTGTGCGAAAGGCAGTTTTTGGAATATCTTCTTCGTGGATTTGAAGTTGATGGTATCCAGAACGAAGATCGATTTTTGAGAAACAAGTAGCTCCCTGGAGCTGGTCAAAGAGATCATCAATGCGTGGGAGAGGGTATCGGTTTTTGATAGTAAGCTTGTTAAGCTCACGATAATCGATGCACATACGGAAAGATCCGTCTTTCTTTTTAACAAACAAAACCGGAGCACCCCAGGGAGAAGTACTCGGGCGTATGAAGCCTTTTTCGAGCAATTCTTGGAGTTGACTAGCAAGTTCTTGCATTTCGGAAGGTGCAAGATGATAAGGAGCTTTTGCAACAGGTGTAGCACCGGGTATGAGGTCAATGCGAAGTTCAACAGAACGAGCAGGAGGAAGACCGGGTAGATCTTCGGGAAAGACCTCGGGAAAGTCACAAACGACAGGTATGTCTTTTATGCCTTTTTCCTTGTCTTTGGTTGTTACCACATGAGCCAAGAATGCACCATATTCCTTACGGAGATACTTTCGAGCTTTGGTACAAGACATGAGTTTGAGTCCTCTGGAGGCTTTCTCACCATAGATTTGTAAAGTGTCACCGCTATGAAGCGGTATACGGATGAATTTTTCGAAACAAACAACTTCGGCACGATGTTTTGCAAGCCAATCTATGCCTACTATGATGTCAAAACTTCCCAATTGCATGGGGTTTAGATATATGGAGAAATCATGGTCATTAAGATTCAAGGTGCAGTTTTTGATAATGAAATCAATAGAGATGGGTTCACCATTTGCGACTTCAACGGTGAATGGTTCCGATAATTTAGACCGTGCACAAGCAAGTAAGGGTTCAAATTCTAAAGAGACGAAACTCTTATCCGCACCAGTATCAAAGAGTATAGAAGCATAAGATCCATTAACAAGGAACGTACCGTTCACAACATCATTTTCAGTTTGAGCTTGGGCCGCATTGAGGTTGAAAGCGCGACCCCTTGGTGGTTGATTTTGAGCCGTAGCTTGAGCTTGAGTTGGGTTGTTGCGGGTACATTGAAGAGCAAAATGGCTAGGATCACCACACTTAAAACATGTACGACCATTGCCAATGGCTAGAGGAGGTTGGTTAGCGGCTCGGGGTTGGTTGGCAACTTGAGGTTGGTTGTTTGGGGTTCTAGGGCCGGTTTTGCAAGTTTGGACAAGGTGCCCATAGCGGTTTCAATTGGTACAGAAACGGCAAGTAGAGGTTGGTGGGTGATGAAAATGGCACGTGTTACATTTTGGGAAAGAGCCGGTGTAGGGTTTCTTGGCAGGCACTTGGTTAAGAGGAGTTGGAGCTTGAGCTTCGGTGGATGGAATGGTAATGGCATAGTTTTGGGTTCGGGACTTGCGTTTGCGGTTATTTCTATGGGTTGATGGGGTTTTGGCTTCCTTTGGTTTGTCGGTGGGAATGGTGGTGGTTTGATTGACGGTTTTGGTGGTGTTTGGGATAGTTAGGGTTCCATCTTTCACTTGGTTATCCGAGATTTTGGAAGCTAAACGAATGGCTTTTTCTAGGGTGGTGGGTTCGGCTCCTTCAACGATATCACGAACACTCGTTGGGAGGCCTTTGAGATACTTAGCTATGATCCTCTTAGTGGTGTTGAATTGGTGAGGTACAAGAACAAGGAGTTGCTTGAAACGATTGGTATAGGAGAGGTTATCACCACTGTTTTGCTTGAGTTTCCAAAACTCTTCTTCAAGTCGCTCAATCTCTTGAGCGGGGCAGAACTCCTCAATCATGAGTTGCTTGAGTTCCTCCCACGGTAGAGTTAAAGCGACTTCGTTTCCACGGGTGACTCTCTCGCTTTTCCACCACTCGAGTGCCCTTGATTTGAAGACACTAGTGGCGTGACGAGTGCGGAGATCGTCAGGGCATTCGCTATTGATGAAGATTAGCTCGATGTGGTCGAACCATTCGAGCATAGCGGTAGCACCATCGTTTCCCGTGAAAGAGTCGGGTCGATGTAGGTTAAATTGCTTAAAGGTGAAGGAGGTAGCTTTGGAGGATTCGGCTCTTGAGTCAACTGAACCGTGAGGGCTTACGGAGGCTTGGATTTTGCTAACTACATCGGGTATGACCTTGGCCATTTGCTTGGCCATGAAAGATAGCATTTTCTTGTTGGTGCTTTGCTTAGAGTTCTTGCTTGACATACGGTTTGACATAGAAGACATCTAAAGGATAAACAAAAGGTTTATGAGCTTTGATCAATGGTTTATTTGTATAAAGATTGCATTTTGTCTTTGTTTTAAAAGTGAATTAAGCATACAAAGCACATAGTGTCAAATAGTTCAAGTAGCATGTAGTTTCACATTGTGTATAAAGCATAACACATAAGTATAAGCAAGTATAGTGCATTTAGACCATATAAAGGAGCTTTGATTAGTGTTGGTTTGCGATTATTAGTATTGTTTGGAGGTTGCTAGAGTACTAGAGGTGCGAGTCTTGAGAGCCTTTGCGAGTAGTAAAAAAAAATAAATCGAATATATGTAGTGAAAACATAGCATGAAAACAACATTGAAAATATTATTAACATAAAATGAGGGGCTTGTTTTAAGCAAGCCATTGGAGTGTTTCGGAACGGAACTAAGACTAACCAAAGTGGTTCGAATTTACCTTTGAGTTTGAAAACATGCTTTGGCCTAATAGGTGGAAATACTCTCACCGAACTTGCGGTTAACGGTATTCACCCTTCCAGTTACTACATGTTTCTTGTCATTAGTAAATTTGAGACTTTGGCGAGATTTAAAAAAAATATCAAGGATTGAAACTAATCGCTAAGTTGTGGATTTCACTCCTATCTTAGCGAGGTCGTTTCTTTGAGTGTGGTTTGTACACTTTGTCCAACATGGTAAGAGAATTAATTCTAACCTTCGATTGGTAAGTGTCCACTAGAATGAGAATTGTGAAATTTTCACCAAGGTGAGGATATCACTCCTATCTTGGTGTAGTTTCAAAAATACAAAGAATTTACGCGGATTGAAAGTTATCACCAAAGTGAGGGTTTCACACCTATTTTGGTGATTTTCTTTCGTTTGTGGTATACGAGTGTCTTCGAGTGTAGAATAATCCACAAATAAGAAGGTAAATTTTTGAAGACAAGAGGATAGAGTAGAAGCAACATAGGGAGAACAAGTATTTTAAGCATGATAAAAAGGAATGGTCAAAAAGGTTCTTAACTATAGTCTAGGTCAAAACATGGCAATTTTCCTAATTCCCTATAGTCATGGCTCTGATACCAATCTGTCACACCCCAACCGATGACGGAATACATCGGGGCGAGACTTGGGATAGATTGTTCAAAGACTTCATGACACTAGAATTCGTGATAATATAATTTAAAGATAAAATTTCATTCATCGCATAATCATTGTCTAAAAAGATAACATAATACAAATTGTTTCACGAAAAGGAAAATAGAACATCAAAATATAGAACTTAAACTAGCGTGAGTTTCTAGTCCAATCCTAAGTAGATTTCTTGAATATCTTGCATCAAACATTTCCTGCAACATGTATAAAATATCTGTCAACACATAAAGCATTGGTAAGCATACTAGTTTTAGTTTACATACATAGTATTTTAGAATGGTTTACTCAAACCTCATACTATAGCATTGCACATACCTATCATACAAAAGACATAACTCAAACCTGCGTGTACCACAGCGTATACCTAACATATTCATGTTAGGCCGTTTAAATCTTAACAATGACCCATAAAGGGGGCGGTGTGCTAGTCCTATAGCGCTATACATGTTAAGTGGGCTAATAATAGTTAATGATTTATGTCTAAGTATCTAAGAATCATAAGCATGGCAAGTAGCATATAAGTATGTTTAATAGATTGAGCATGTTTGTTTATGAAAGCATTAGTGTGTTTTGCATATGATACATGTTTACACCCCAAAAGTGATAAAGAGTAAAAAGGGGACAAGTATGAACTCACCTTTGGGTGCGTTTAGTAAGGCTCCAAAGAATGAATCTTGGGGGAGTAGTTCCTTAGCCTTGGTTAACTAGAATAAAAAAAATAAAAAAAAATAAAGGGTCTTAGATTTGAGTTTAGGTTATAGATTCAAGAGAGTCAAGCAAGCCTTTTAGGCGAACCAAGACACAAACCACCATGAAGGTGATTCGGATGGTCATAAGAGTCAAGCAAGCCTTTTAGGCGAACCAAAACACAAACCACCATAGAGGTGATTCGGATGGTTAGGAGAGTCAAGCATTGGTAAGGTAGGGATGTATCCACAAACCTTTCCGAGTTAATAAATTAGTAGAGTTTCTATAATTTAGTATTTATATAACTTAGAAAGTAGGGTATGGTGACTTAGTTTGGATGAGCATTGGCCTTCCTTTTGTCAACCATGAACCATAACACAAGTCCCTCCATCATTGAGTTGTTGGTGAACTTGGTTGGTATTATTAACAACTTAGTGCATAAAAGATAATAGAAGATGACCACATTTGAGGCCTCAAATTGGTGCCCTACTCATGTTTATTTGCCATGGCAAATAGGAGAGAGGTCCTAGAGGTTTCCTCAAAGGGTTTGAAGAAGAGGAGAGTGAAGAAAGTAGAAGAGAGGTTGAAGGTGAAGTGAGAAACTCACTTATTCTTGAGAGAATTCTTGAGAGATTTAGAGATTTAGAGAGGATTTAGGATTGAGCAAGTGTTAGAATGGGTAGGGAGTGGTGTATTTATAATTGGGGTGAATGAGTTGGGTATTTAATGAATTAATTAGGGTGGTTAAAAGTTAATTAGTGGTAATTATATTTTAAAGAAAAAAAATAAATAAAATCATAATTTAAAAAAAAAAAACGTACGGACACAATTTTGAAATTGTGTTTTCTTGTCAACTATAGACAAATGCCTTTTTTTTATATTATGTTTTTTTAAGTATTTATTAAATATATATATATATATATATATATGTTTTATTAATAATAAAGATATATTAAGATCTTAACTAAATAAGTTTCTTGTTATAACGCCTAAACTGAATAGGATAGATTATAATGACGACCCGTCAAGAATTGGTAGGAGTAACCTAAACGAAACGAATAAAGGCGAACTTAGAATTTGTTAAATATAGCATTTATAATACAAGAAAATTAAGAATCACGCGACTTTATATAAAGTTTGCGTCGCGTAGAATTTATAGAATAAATGAAATAGATTAAGATTAAATGTAATTGATAAAATACTTTTCCATTGATCGTAAGCTCGGGATTACAAGGGTACAAAATGGAAAGATACAAGAATACAAGGACTAGAATGGAAAATACGAAAAAATACGAATGTTACAAAGAGAGCCTCTTGGATCTCTTCCTATTAATTTCATGTATCTGATCCTTAAAATAAATTAAAAATATTTAATACACAAGTTAATAGAAGATGAAATAAATGTTGATATTACCAATTCACTACATTCATGTTGAAGATCGGATTTGTAGGGACTAAACATTGCACCATAGCAAATAATCTCAACACTATTATCACCATTATCCTGCAACAAAGCACATACAATATACCACATAAAATAACATCCATGTTAATATTAAAAAAATTAAACATTAATAAATACAACCTTATACGCTACTTTAGACGCTTGTATGACTATTGGTTTGTTCATCTCCGTATGTTTTTCATCTAAATGAATCTGCAAAACCAAGAAGTTAACACTTAAATGATTAAGATATGTATAAAAAGGTATAATTGGTAAAATGGGACGAATGAAAACCATAAACTAACAAATAATCAACATTAGAAGCTTCAACTTTTGAATTCAGTATCCATGCCTACGTATTTTAGTAAGTGAAATAGGTGTGCATTAGTATATATTTATAAAATAAACTTTAGTAGGTTAGCACATGGTATAATTTTAAAATTCAAGATTTTCCCACCCCTTTAAATTATGAAATTTTGTTAAACTTTAGTAGGTTAGCACGTGGTTTAAATTTTGAAATTGATGATTTTCCCACCCCTTTAAATTAGGAAATTTTGTTTATCTTTGACTAAAATGTAAAAAATTATTGTGTTTTCTGTGAATACCGAATTCAGTGCATTTATCTTTTTTCTAACTTTGTTAAAAATAACCCCTTCAAATTAGGGAGTTTTGTTGTTATTAACATAGATGTTCATATCACATGGATATACAATATGCATCGTGTGTTTTCTACCAAATTGATGCAGCTGAGGTTTTTTAAAATAATTTACCTACAATTAATATCTACAATCCATTTTTATATTTTTTCTAAATTTAATTATTTTAAAGTTTTATATATCTAGCTAATTGTGTATAAAAGTTTAATGAGATTTCTTTTAGTTAATTATATTTATATGTATACCTATTAATATATGCATGCATACCCATATACATATGCACATATTGCTAATCTATATCTATATCTATATCTATATCTATATCTATATCTATATCTATATCTATATCTATATCTATATCTATATCTATTATAAAAGAAAGCTATTTTGATGACATGGCACTCAAGGAGGCATTCTCCCCCTTGAGTGTGCCATGTGTCATCCTATGTGTCAATTGGTATTTATGTTTAAAAAAAACATCACAAAACCTTTTGCTCACGTATTTTTATCTGCCCCTTCAATCCCTAAACCCTAACTCCACCCTCTCCACAGATCCAAGGTCAGAAACACCCAATCCTACCCCATCTATCTATATAAATCTTTACATATGATTGAATTGATTGATTGATCTATTTACGTTTTAATTGTGTGATTGATTATTTGTGTGACGTCAACGTTTTTGAAATACGTGTCAGTACTCTTGAGTTTTGATTATTCATAGGATGATTATGAATTCTTAGTATCGTTATTCAATTGTATGTCTGGTCCTGTTTGAGGATTATTGCTTCTTGCCATGATTTGGATCAAAATTGAGGTACCCTTTGAGTTGAAATTATTGTGATTTGTTGTTATTTGAAATATGATTTTGATGCTATATGGTTTGATTGGTTAGATAAGTGACTTAGTGTTTATATGTGTTGCTAGCTTGAAATTGTTTGTTAGTTGTTATACAATTTGTCTTGTGCTTTTGGCTTTAAAAATTAAATCCACATATATGTATTTGCAGCCATACACATCTAGCAGTCAAAATAATAACGTGAGTTCTGTTCCTTTAATATCTAAAAGGATTTTTATATATATACTTACAGTTACGGCCTTTTTTGTTGCCAGTTGGATTTCACATATGAACTATACGCAGTTGTTGTACATGCTGGCTTTTCATCTAGCTCTGGCCATTATTTTGTTAGCGCGCGATGGGAACCACCGCCTCCATCATTCGCAGAAAATATCTACCACAGGTGCAGCCGTTTCAGGTTACGGTTGTGCAGTAGCAGCAGCAGACGCGTACGCTGCAGCAGCCGATGATGCAAGCGACGTCTCCTGTGCCTGCTGCAACGTTGCAAACACCGTTTTTGTGGGCTCAAGCACCGCCACTGTCCCAGCCGCAACAGTTTCAAAGCAGCAGCAGGTAACAGCGTCCTTCAGGTTTTTTTCCATTTCTTTTTTTAATTGGTTTGTTTGTTGTATGGATATTATATTGATGGTTAGTGACCAAAGGGATGGATTATGGGGATACGAATTAGCAGTGTTTGGATTTGAATATGGATGGGTATGGTGATGAAAGTAAGAATCAAGATGTTGATCTCGGTGGGTATGTCATTAAGGGGGAGAATTCTGGTGACATTGCATGCGAACATCTACGATTTTAAAATGCCATGCATATTGCAGCCATAAGCGATAAAAATCAAGATATCCATAAGAAAATTCTTTTAAGATTTGACCAAAATATGTGTCTACATTACCTTTGGGATTTTGCATATGCCTTACTGATGTTGATAGAATTACATTATTCTAGCACTTTTTGACTATTTTTAGATAATTGGGAGTGATGATTTTCGACAAATACTATGGTTTTGGCGACATGAGGTAAACTCCAACGAGTTATCCGCCTATAATTTACATCTTGGTTGTTTTATGTAGTGGATTCTAATATAGGGTTTTGTTTTAGATCGTTCAGGTTTTTCGAAGCAACAAAAGATTAACGATCGGTGGTGTGCGATGACCGCTCGAATATGACGCAACAGGGGAGCTTCAAGTCATGGGCTGTCGAAGAGCAAAGAAAAATCACTCGAAGCTATACCCATTGCTTTGCCCCGTTTCAGCTTTAACGATGACCTTGACATTGCTGTTATCTTACTCGAGCCTATTAAGGAGAAATTCCCTATCCTATTATATGGTGATTTATATTAGGTAACTTAAAAAGTCTTTGTGCAAGCACTTAGATTTTACAACCCCTGGACGCTCCCGGGGTTCTTTTTGCTTTTGCTAATATATCCACCGCCGCCTTCTAATTGACTGTCATCCTCCCTCCGCCGTCACTCTCCTCCATCTAGGGCTGTGCAACGGTTCAGAACCGGACCGAACCGAACCAAACCGGACCGAATCGCGAACCGTTTATTCCAAAATATGAGAACCGGAACCGGAACCGATAATTACTAAACGGTTCGGTTCCAGAACCGGGTGAAACGGTTCTTATGAAACGGTTCTAAACCGGAACCGATTGTCAATAAAATCCCAAGATTAACATTAACAATTAAATAAAAAAATAAACAAAAACAATGATTTTTCTTTAAAAAAATTATCAACAGTTTGTGTTAACCATGGTTACTAAAAGTATAGCAGTTTACGTATTAAAATATGTTTTGTTCGGATCAGATCATTCTTTTTATACAGATTAAACGGGTCAGAACAAGCTGTGCTGACTGCTGACCATCACATAAGGCAATACTCTACATTCCTTCCAAGTAAAACAATTTAAAAGTGTTAAAGAACTATAAAGAAGAAAACAGCACATTCTATTTCAAACTAATAAAAGAATATTTAAATATTTAATTTAATTCAAAACGGTTCTAACGGTTCTTAACCGGACCCGTCGGTTCTAACCGGAACCGAACCGGGAACCGATTATGCCAAAATATGAGATCCGGAACCGGAACCTATAACATTAATTCGGTTCGGTTCTAGCGGTTCCGGGTCGGTTTCACGGTTTTCGCGGTTCGGAACCGTTTATTGCTCACCCCTACCTCCATCACTGACCTCCCAATCGATCTGCTCTCGATCTTCAATAAAGCCACACAGGTATGCTCTACACTATTCACACAAACCGTAAACAATCATATTATTATATATAGTTCGATAATTATAGATATTTTGCTTATTTCCGTAGCGAAACGCGGCAAAACTGGTGGATAATGGCATGGTGTCTTCCGAACAATGATTTGACTTTACGCGGGGTGTAGGAAGATGTTCATCGGATTATTGGTAGCGATTATTTCAGTTCGTGTATGCCTGTTGCTGTTGATACCCGTGACGGTATATGTTTGGTGTTTCAGGACTATTTCACTGATGGGTGGAATAAGGTTTTTCAAAATTTGGAGATTTCTTGGTTTTTTGAAAAAGATTGAACTTTCTTTTTAATCATCTATTAACATTTTAGTTAGTAATTATATTTTATTATTTGTTTTATGTCATTTAGGATTTTATTCTCTCATTGGATTTTTCAACCCGGGACGCTCCCGGGGTAAAAGCTAGTGTTGATTATTTAAATAGGGTACTACAATTGAAGCTATCAGTAACAAACGTGATAAAGCATTCTTAGAGCCCAGTCTCGTGTTGCAGTTTTGTTACCGTGTGACAAATTATTTGTCTGTCAAAGCAAGGATGAACCATAATGTTTAACAACATTATCATATTTTAAGAATCACTATTCACTAACGCTGATATGTAGATTTTGAGTGCCCTGTTTGGTTTTTTTAAATCGTTGTATTTTATTTATGTGAATTTTTCATTATTGGGCGGAACAATATTTAATACCAAATTCAGTTTTACAATTTTGAGTTTTACTTGATCATGAAATGGTGTTATGATTCAACATCCATATTATATTTCATCTAGTTAGTATTTTAAACATAAAATGCAATTATCACTTGTACATAAGGCATTCTTTCTTGTACATTTCAATCCACACATCGGTATTGATTATGACAAACACCGAGACGTTGACAAAAATGAGTCGGTCGTCATGGTATATTTGAATGTTTTTAAAATATAATAGTTTTAAAGTTATGATAGAATTAAATAAAAGAAATTATAATTTTGTAGGGGAGGGGAGGAAAATGTAATTACTAACTAAAAATTAGGGAATTAAAGTGAAAATAAGATAGGGTATTAAAGTGTAAATAATATATAAATGACTATTTTACCCTCATTTTAGGGTTGTTAATGAAAAATTAGTTCTTAACTTTTGGGTATCTTAAAATACCCATCACTCATGCATTATAATATAGTATAGATATAGATAAAAATTAGAGAATTAAAGTGTAAATAAGATAGGGTATTAAATTGTAAATAATATATAAATGACTATTTTACCCTTATTTTAGGCTTGTTAATGAAAAATTAGTTCTTAACTTTTGGGTATATTAAAATACCTCTTACTCATACATTATAATATAGTATACATAATAAAAGCAATTAAGAATTTGATGTTATTCTATTTATAAACCAAAAGGGAAACAAAGAATCAAATGTAAGAATATAATCATATGGGTGTGAAAGGCAACCGACCGACCATATTAACTACATAACAAATCCTCAACTAATATCATTGAATATTCACCATCTAACAAATCATAGATTTTCAATTCAATCTTATTGTATATACATACAAATGTTATAATATATAAATATGTTTGAGTACTCAATTTTAATTATTTAATTTGGATTTGATTTACCCGTAGACGTGGCGGTGAATAAAAAGATCATATATACACAAACTAATTTTTTTTACAATAACTAGAAAGTACACTTGGCAAATTCAACCCATCTAGTTAAGTTTAGGTTGTTTTGGGTTTAAAATTTGACCTTGTGAGTTAAAATGGGTTTAGTATAATTTTCAAGGGGGTTAGGATGAGTAATTTTAATTGTAGGAAATAAGTAAGTGGGTCAATATGGGTATGTCAAAAAAAAAAAAAAAAAAAAAAAAAAAACAAACAAATAGGTCAGGATGAGTATTTTTAGATAACCATATACAAATATGAATTAATACTCACCCAACATCAAAAGCGTTATTGACAGTCACTAAAAACAAAAAATTATATTTTTTTGCATTTGTTGATCACCCCAGTCGGTTTGAAACCGTTGGGGTCGTTAACGGATAACAATGTCGAAACAACACGGGTCGGTCGTTAACGAGACCGATCTCATCGAAACGGTTCGAGTCGTTAGCGGGCTTGATCGAGTCCAAACGGTCTGGGTTGTTAACCGGCCCGTTCGGGTCGAAACAGTACGAATCGCTATGGGACGGGTCAGGTTGAAATTTCTAGGTCGTTACCGGGCCCGGTCAAGTCGAGACGTCCGTGTCGCTACCGGGCCCGGCCTGGTCGAAACGGTCCGGGTCGCTAAGGGACGGGTCAGGTTGAAACGGTCTGGGTCGTTACCACGCCCGGTCGGGTCAAAACAGTCCGGGTCGCTACAGGACGGGTCATGTTGAAACGGTATGGGTCGTTACCGGGCCCGGCCGGGTCGAAACGGTCCGGGTCGTGACGGGACGGGTAAGGTTGAAACGGTCTTGGTCGTTACCGCGCCCGGTCGGGTCGAAACGGTCCAAATTATATCTTTAGTAATTGTTGATCATCCCAGTCGGTTCGAAACCGTTAGGGTCGTTAACAGACAGCAATGTCAAAACAACACGGGTCGTTAACGAGACCGATTTCATCAAAACGGTTCAAGTCGTTAGCGGGCTTGATCGAGTCCAAACGGTCTGGGTTGTTGACCGGCCCGTTCGGATCGAAACAGTACGGGTCGCTACGGGATGGGTCATGTTGAAATGGTCTAGGTCGTTACCGAGCCCGGTCGGGTTGAGACGGTCCGGGTCGCTACCGGGCAGAACCGGGTCGAAACGGTTCTGGTTGCTAATGGTCCCGATCGGGTCGAAACGGCCCGCGCCCTTACTGGGCCTGTTCGGAACGAAACTTTCCGAGTCGTTAAAGGGCAATTTGGGTCAAAACGATCCCGGTCGTTGACGAGCCTGATCTGGTCGAAACGGCCCGGGTCGTTGACGGGCCAGGGGGATCGAAACGGTCTAGGTCGTTAACGGTCCGGTCGTGTCGAAACGGTCCGAGTCGCTAACGGGCCCTAGTTGGGTCGAAATGGTTCGGGTCGCTAACGGGCCCAGTCGTTGACGAGCCCAATCGGGTCGCAACAGTCCAGATCGCTAACGTGCCCGGTCGAGTCGAAACAGTTCCGGTCGCTAACGGGCCCGGCCGGGTTGAAACGGTCCTCGTCGCTAACGGGTTTGGTCAGGTCGAAACAGTCCAAGTCGTAATGGTCCGGGTTGTTAACCAGCCCGGTAGGGTCGAACCGGTCCGGTTCAAAATGAAATATTTCGGATCCCTTAAAATTTTATTTTGAAGTTTATTTTTGTTTTTTTTTTACTTTTTTAATTTTTTATTGTTATTTTAATTTTTTTTAAAAAATTTAATTTATTTTGATGTGAACCTATCCTAATCCAAACCATCCAGACCTAAACCCATTGTGACCTAACCCATCCTGACCCATTCTTTTAATCTACCCATCTTGACCCAAACCCATTCTGACCCAACAACCAACCCAACCCAACCTACCCATTTTGCCACCCTAATCCAAACCATCCAGACCCAAACCCATTGTGACCTAACCCATCCTGGCCCATTCTTTTAATCTACCCATCTTGATCCAAACTCATCCTGACCCAACAACCAACCCAACCCAACCTATCCATTTTGTCACCCATACTAGAACTTTCTTTAAATCTTAAAATGGGAAAATCAAATTAAAAAAAAGGTATAATTGTAATTAATTAATAATATATCTATGCAATTAATGATCTTTTCCTATCATCATTCATCTATACCTTCCCTTCTCTTACAAGATTGCTACGACATATTTTTCCAGCTAAATATACATAATACGTATACTTTTAAATAGTGTTATTAAAGTTTTTATGGATGTGCACAAGTGTGTAATCATCACATCAACATGTTTTTTTTCAATCATACGCATATGAAGGTATACCATTATATACACACAATTATGTATATACTAGTAGAGTGTCCGCACGATGCGATGAGAAACACAACACTTGGGTTGGTGATTTTAAGGGTGTATCTAGGTCGTTATCAATGTGTGTTATGGTGCTAGTACTCGATATTGTTTACACAAATGTAGTGTAATATGACAATATGGATACCAATACTAATGTTTTGTTTGTACAAGTGTCGTTGGTCACTGTATCGTTATAGTAAAGACACTCGATATAACTTACAATACTAAAAAGACCATATTTTAGATATACCTTCTGTTGGAAATATGAGTCAAAATCAAGGTCAAACAAGAAATCAAAGAATGAAGTCAAAGTGCATAAATGGCTTGATAAAGTCCAGGGGGTATTTCTACCATTATATCAAAGTATTACTAGTGTTATAATAAGTATTGTTCTGTTTGTAATAAAAGTCCCAAACTATAAGGGTTAAATGTGTTAACTTAGAAATTAGGTCGTTAGAAGTCTGTTATGACTTATTGGGGTTATATAATCAGGATTAGGGCTTCGATTAGGGTTAATCATCTGTAATTGTTTTAATTTCAATTCTTTCTTTGTAATCATTCGGTAATCAATAAAGACTTCAATCGTTGGTCAATTGTTCTTGATTTTGATTGTTTCTTGTGTTTAATTACAACAATTGGTATCAAAGCAAGGTTGTGCTCGATTCAGAACAATTAAATCGAATCAATGGTGACAACGAAGTTCGAGTTGGAGAAATTTGATGGGAAGAAGCACTTCAGTCTTTGGAGGGTCAAGATGAGAGCATTGTTGGTTCATCAAGGCACGAGTGATGCTCTGTTGGGAGAAGCCAACATGCCTGCTGGTTTGACAGAGAAGGAGAAGAAAGATATGTTGGAAAAGGATCATAGTGCAATAATTTTGAGTCTTGATGATCGTGTTCTCAGGGAAGTGTCCAAAGAAACAAGTGCAGCAGGTATACGGGCCAAACTTGAGTCATTATACATGACTAATTCATTGGCTAATAGGCTGTATTTGAATAAGATGTTGTATACCTTTCAGATGGGCTATGGGAAGACAATGGAGGATCATACAAATGAGTTCAATAAGTTGGTGTTGGATCTTGAAAATATTGAAGTTGATATTGATGAAGAAGATCAAGCAATAGTCTTCTTGACATCATTGTCAGAACCCTATGAACATTTTGTGGATACTTTGATGTATGGGAGAGAAACTCTCACCATGGATGAAGTTCTTGCAGCCCTGAACTCAAAAGAGTTGAAGAAAACAGCTAAACCTAAGGAAGAAGGTGGAGAAGGACTTTTGGTGAGAGGCAAAGGTGATCACAGGGGTTCATGATTTAGGGGAGAATCAAGATTCAAGAGAAAGTGTTTTGTATGTCATCCAGAGAATCATTTGAAGAGGGATTGTCCAGAATTGAAGAAAAGAAAAGATGAATAGAGCATGCATAATCCCAGTTAATAAGATGGTTCATCAGAAGATTATGATGAATCTGATGTTCTTGTTGTGACTTGTGATGATTTCTGTGATGAAAAGTAGGTAATGGATTCAAGAGGTTCTTTTGGAATAACATATGTTTAAGGGTATTTCAGGGATTTGAAATATGGAAATCTTGGTGTGGTCAAGATTGGTGATGGAAGGATTTGTGAGATTCGGGGAATTGGGACTGTGACATTCATGATGGACAATGGTATAATTGTTGATGTTCATGATATAAGGTATGTTCCTGATCTAAAAAGAAGTCTACTATCGTTGGGATGTTTTGAAAGTAAAGGGTACCATGTGATTCTTAACGGTGGTAAACCCAAGGTTATGAAAGAATCAATGGAGGTGATATCAGGAACTAGACAAGTGAACAATGTCTATGTTCTTGATGTTCATGTTGTGCCTCATGTGCTCGAGTCCATTGATCATACACTTGAACAAGTATTGATTGAAAATTGTAAACATGAAGGTATAACAGGGTAGTGACTTAGAGGTTTGTGATAAGACTGTGATGGGAATGGGTCACAGCGTAAAACTCTCTAAGGTGGTTCAATCAAATGTTCATGATGATGTGTGCGGGATGTCAATGGGTTGGATTCTAGGTGGAGGTAATTTTCTGATTACTGAAAATGGTTTTCCAAGAAGGGTATTTCTAGAAAAGTTTGAAAAGTTGTTTGGATTTAAGATGAATAATAATTCTAGACAGGTGGAGTTGATGATTTCAAGAGAAGTTGGATATGTGCTCTTGAGGCATCTTGATGGTGAAAAGTTGTTCAAGGTATGGGGACTAGCTGTTGAAAAGCCAAGGGTAAGTGTAACAGGTTTGTGCTATGTATGAAAGATTTTTGGACTGAGGTGAAGCCTGTACTAAATAAGGTGGAGTTTGTCCAGATCAAGGTGGAGCCTGGTGAGGTTACAGGGAAAGAAACTCAGGTGAACAGGGCTGTAATAAGTGAAAGATTTAGTGTAAAAAAGGGACAGGTTAAGAGGGCAGCTGTGAAGATTTTCCCTGTTGTGATGAATCTGAAAATACAGCTGAAAAAGTCAAGTGGTGGAATGAAATGAAAGATGAAATGTATTCATTATGTGGAAATGATGCTTGGTTGATGATGGTTAGGCCAGAAGTGGTGTATAATAACAAAACTGATGTTAGGGGCAAAATGGTCATAGTTTTGGTGAATGTTGATTATGCAGAAGCTGTGGACAATGCCTGGTTCATTGAAGGCTATGATGTCCAGGTTTGTGAAGGTGTTATGAGATGGGAATGCAAGTTGCAACATGAGTCAGACTTGAGTTTTGCGTCATCAAAAAAGATCAAGTTGACAGAAGCAATGGGAAAGGACAAAAAGGTCCAGGTTGAAGCTGAGGTTTGGGCAGCTGATTTTGATGATCAAATCAGTGAAGTAATGGTGTTTGATTTTTGCTTGGATGGTTAATAAGTTGGTTAAACTTTGATTGATTGACTCAAGGTGGAGATTTTGACTCACATTTCCAACACCTTCATATTCAACAACACTTGTACTGGAATTTTGAGAAAGTCAACAAAGTTAACAAATTCAAATCAGTAAAAAATTAAATGGGTTATACTAAAACTTAAAAAAAAGGTGATATATATATCTATATGCTAAGTTTAATTTTACACCTCTGTTCTACATAGTTAAAACATTTACTTATGCATGAATGAAGCAGGTATTCAAAAACCAGACCATAAATAATAAATTAGTAAAGGTGTCAAAATGGGCTTGTAAGGTGGGTCAAGCTCAGGTTAAAAGGGATACTTCTTGGTTGAGTTCACCAAAAACATCTTTTTTTGGGTGCAAAATGCGTTTAATAAAATAAGTTGAGAAGATACAACTATAAAAACTATATTGGCATAATGTTAATTATAATATGTGCTTAGAACACTTTGAAATGCCTTAAACATATTTCCTCAAACTACTTTTTTACCTGCACATCTTCATTTCAAAACCAATCCATGACCCATATTTTTGACATGTATATCTTCGTTCCAAAAAGCGAAGTCCCGCAAACTATCTGAGCATCTTTTTTTGTGAACTGTGAGTTAACATGACAAAACCATCTCATAATAAAAGTTGATAGTTTTAGTTTGAAATATGCTGTCAAACTGCAATGATATTGTCATGTTTGCTAATTATTTTTCATCTTAATTTTATTTATTTTTTACTTTCTTTAAACAACAGGTGCGTACTTCACGTGTTGCATATCACAGGCTTCATAGGAGTCGGCCTCACCCACTTGCAAAATCCTTTTAATTAAGAAATGGTCAAATTATTTAAAATTAAATATTAGTTAACGAGCTACTAGATCATAGAACACACCTTATTTGCATCTACCCGAGAATGGTTAATGCAATTGCCCTTTTCACAGCAGCTCTAAAGATTGCTAGAGGTCTTAATAAATTTGTTTTTTAATCCTTGAACTGCCCTTGTCACAACAGCCCCAGTCTAAAATCGACATCAGTTGACCTGAATTAGACAAGAAACCTAGTTTAAAAAGCGTGCCTGAGGCGGGGGCGCAATATGGCGCAGCCTAGGGCGCCTACCCTATTTCCTGAAAGCGCAAGAAAAGCGCAAATTTTGACTTTTTTGGCCCTGAGGCGCTCTCCTATCGTATACCATGTGTGACAACCGGCAAATTCCGTACAATGTTTAAGATGATTTTAATCATGTTTTTGAAGTAATTAACATGGTTTAAGGTTATTTATGTTTAATTGAGCCATTACGAGTCCTACGATGTTCTTCTCAAAGTTCGGAGACGCCTTGATACCCTTAAAGAAAGATTTCGCGTATTTAACGTTAACAAACTGACGTCAGTAAAAATTTGTCAAACTGGACTAGCATAAGGTCATTCTATGTAAATACGGCACGTATTTGCTATTGGAACGATTGAATGTTAAATCGGCGCGGTAAACGGCAAAAAACGCAACGTTTTGGAAACATGGAAAGTAACTAACGCGGGAATCGAACATCAAAATTCATGGTTTTAACCGTTATCAAACTTTTGGAATAATTATTTATTGTAAATAATGTCATTTATTAAGTTTCGAAAGTAAACGGGTCGTTTAAATGAAGGATAGCACGGACGAATCGATTAACGCAATTTAAACACACCTTTTGAAAGAATGTGCCAGATGACGAATATAATATTTAAATTATCTGGTTTTGTTGAGTTTGTAATTATGAACATAAATGACTAATTTACTTGATGGATTACTAAAACGAAAATAAAACTGAGGCTCGCGATGTTCAATCGGATTCGTACGCGTAGGGAGACACCTACCCTGAAATCCTACGTCCCTACCTATAGAAGCTCTCTAACTCTTCCATTCTGTTCCAGAGTTTCATTAAAGGATGGAAGAGAAAGGATCTCCCTCCTCTTCCTTTCCCTCCGGTTCCTTCCAAATTGGAAAGATTAAAAATCACCCTAAAAACCTCTTTATTATCCCTCTCATTCTCTCCCTTTCCCTCCTACAAAAAACTCTAGAACACATTTTTTCCCACTTCCTTTCCAATCCTTTCTCTTCCATCCTTTAATGAAACTCTGGAACATAGTGTTCATCTCCCTCATTTGAAACCCTAAACTCTCTCTCACCTACCACTCCTCTCCCTTTCTGTGCTCTCTCTCACCCCTCTTCTACCAGAAATTGGCCACCCTCCTCTCCTCGTTATAGCATTTGACCACTACCATGCTTTGGTGGTGGCGACACGTCAGTTTAAGCCCAAAAACAGGCTGTAATTCCGATGTAATGGTGGTTTTGGTGGGATTTGGGTGGTCACAGTGGCCGGGTAGTGGTTGTGATGTTGAGTGGTTACAGGTTTGGTGGAGGTCTCAGCCGAAGGTAGTGGTTTGTCAACAAATTGGTCCGATTATGGGTCGTGGAGTGGTGTTTGGGACGAATGCGGTAGTGGGGTTCGGGTTGGGGGTGGATCCGGTTAATGTGTTCCTCGGGTGAGGGTCTTGGCTGAGGGTTTGGGGATAAAATGTGTCGTGGTGGTGGTCCCCGGTGGTTCTGTGGTCGAGGAAAACTAGAGACAGGGGACGATGGTGACGGTAATGGTGATTGTTAGGGCGGTGGTCCGACTAGTGGTTGAGGAGGCTGGTTTATGGTGGCTTCGGTTGTTATCCAGGTTCTATTCGGGTCAAGCATGGGTTTGTTTCGAGCTTGGCTCGGGCCAAGTTTTGGTCCCAGGTCAGATCTGGGTCGGGCTCATTCTGGGTTGATTTCATTCTTGGGTTAACTGGTCAATGCCTCAGTCAACCGGTCAACTCAGTCACGGTTCGGTTAGGTCAGATCCAGTCCATGCGCTGTACAAGCCGGTCGAAGTTTGGTTCATGTCAAACTTGCTCAACGGTCAGATCTGGTCCCGTTAACGTGTAGATCGGGATACACACAAGTGATTTCGATATAATAAGTTCCGTGTTTATTTTTGTGCAGTTTGCTAATAAATTATATATTTATAAATAATAAATATGGACGGATTAACTCACGAACGAACCGATAAAGTTTTAACAGAAAGTATAAGTTGAAAGAATTGGAAATTTGGATAAACCGTGACTAAATAATATGGAGATCGGACTGATTTGTTAAACAATATGTGGGTATATATATATATGTGTATATTTATATAAATAAGTGATTTATATAAAAGTTATTGAAATGTATAAAATCTCGTTTGATTTGGAAATTGCGGATTAGTTGTCTTTTTTTGGTGTGTTGATTTTGGGAAAATTGCAGACGACTTGTGTTGTCTGGTTTGTACAAAAACAAAGGAAACTCTACCCAAATTTTTATAAAATCCAAAGCGCGATATTGATGTATGTTTTTTTTATAAATAACTTTCCAAGTGTGTGACAAATGTATTTTGTACAAAATCGCGACGTTTTCGACAAAGATTATTTGTAACAATAATAGTAAATCCCAGATAACATTTTCATAACAAGACAATAGTTTTTTTTACCGAGTGTGAAGTATTGATGCGTTTTCGAAGGATTTTGGTAACTAAATATTAATGTTTATGTTCGGATTCAAAAATTATATAAACATTCGACTTTACTTGGAAACCTGATATACGTTAAAATATACATATATAAATCCCCGATTAAACTCCCAAATTACTCGTTTTCGACCATAATTGCGCGAATTCGGTACTTAACCGCTTTATATTGTTATTGCAGGTCCTAATCAATGCCCAAAAGACAAAGTTGAAGAAAACGGACGAAAACTGGACTGAACGGACAATTGTTGGACAATCAGACAAAACTAGAACACCTTCACAGCCATGCAAGGTTTGTGCAGGACCGTGCAGGGCCACTTGACTCGGAAACAACAAGCTGCAGTGCCAGTGCAGCTGCACATGCACCCAAAGTACCCGATCACCAAGATCAGCACGACCGTGCACCTGTCCGTGCGACTCACCTTCTCGACTGCATTGCCAGTGCACTAGGCAGTGCAACCATTGTTCTCGGGTACATCCTAATCAGCATGACCGTGCAAGGAAAGTGCACGACCGTGTGAGCCCCAAGATATTTTCAGAAACCACCAGCCCACTTGCTTGTCACATCACAAAGTAAAAGTGCACGGCCATACGCCACGTGTGCACGACCGTGCAAGAAATTGTGACTTGTATAAAAAAAGAGCAGAACCTCCTGATCAAATATTGGGTGATATTGGATATTTTCTGGACGATCTGAGGCGATTTCTGGACCCGTGGAGCTGCTGAGAAGCCATTTAACAAGCCCGGGTGGCGATCCAGATCATCTATCATAATCCAATCCATCACATTAGGCATTTTATGGTTTTATCTTATAATCTATTTCTTGTTCAAATCTGATTTTGTATGTTTTAATGTGATGTTTATGTTATAGATCATACACCTACGGGTAAAAACAATAGTATTTAGTATGTAAAAACAATCGTTTGTACATTTAATCATGTCTTGTATGATATTGGTGTTTTTCATGTTTAATCTTGATGATCATAATGCAACCTTGTTTCATTGTTAATGGATTTGTAGTTATGTTGGAATGACTTTGATGATTATCGGTTGTGTTAGTCGGATACATGTTGAAAAACCATCCGTTTAATCGATCAGTAGTAGACTAGTTAACTTGTTAATAAGTTTACACCATGAAACTGTAACCGGGTATTGGTTTGGTTAAAGTCAGTCGAATAATGATTAGAAATGCTTATCTGCACGTAAAAGGGTTTAAAAAGCTTAATGGTGTTGTTACTGATCTTTGACATAGTTGATGATCTTTGCTAGTTATTTTGGTTAAAATGGCGATCTTAGTAGATTTGTGTTCAAAGTTGGTAAAATGGAATAGGTTGTTAAATGCTCTACTTTATGCTAGTCTAGGTGGTCGTATTGTGTTTTCAGTATTCCTTTCCTTGATTAGTGAGGTTAGTATACTCATAACAGATGACTAACTTATCTTTAGAATATTTGCATGAAATTATATCAGCTGCTCGCTAATGAACAATTTGAGGTGGTTAACGTGTGTATTCGTGTTAGCTTTCTGTATAGTTGTCATGATAGGATTCCCGAAAGGGATACTAATTGTCGGAAAATGGGAATGTTGATCACACGCCTTTATATCATATGATATGTAGATGACATGATATGGTTGGTATTATATTGTCTTTATAGTTATATTTTGTATTTCGAGTCTTACATATGTTAATTTACTGTTTTAGAATTAATTTAGTTAAACAAACTTCCAACTATCTTTTACTGGTAACTCGGGGATAGAGTTTAAGTACTATTGCATCCGCTCGCGTCCATGGATCGATATCTGGTTCTTATCTGTACTTACTACATATATGACAGGGTACACTTGCCTTTTGTGTGTGTTTTAATGTTAAGAACTAAACCATTTTTATAAATATTAAAACCAAACGTATGTTAAAACCAGTGCTAAATTATGCGTACTCATGCACACGTTAAAACCTTTATAAAAATTAATGTTGTGAAACCTTTAAAGGCAAATGGATATGGGAAAAGAAGCAACAATTGTTGTTGGTCGGTTTTAATAACTACATTGGTATTTCTAGTGTAGGGGGGGGGGGATCAAATGAGAAGAAACTTATGTGAGAACAAAAAGAAGAAGTTACATAATGGTTAAACATTAAATGGTTTAACCATCTTTACATTAATTATCATCTATCTAATTAATTAGTTATTAATATTTTATCCTATACATTATCAAAATTTGTTCAACACATGTAAAAAGTCATCCTACATATATCGAAATTATCATATGATTATCCTACACATATCGAGATTATCATACGTTTTTCCTACACATATAAAAATTCATCCTACACATATCGAAATCACCCTTCACTTTAAATAAGATTTGATTTGGAATAATATATTTAATAATGAATTATGAGTTTCATTTATTTAACTAGTTTAGAAGAGGTTACAAAAAATAATAATCAATTTAACATTCAATAAAGTTATTAAATGAAATCTTCCTATTGGTTAGAATTTGTTCTTTTTCTTCTCACAAAACATTTTCTTCTCATTTGAACTCTCCACTTCTAGTGTATTTTCCTAAAATAAGTATACAAGACAACTACAATTATCCGAATTACGAGACGAGTTACGACTCGGGATAAGTTATACGTTTTGTGATATTAGTACAATGTGTGTTTACTTGTGAATAGTAACAAGTGCGCCACTTGGGTACTATGTCGCATGTTAAACATAGTCAATCTAAGTCACGATCGGTTCGTCAGGTTGAAATACTTAAAACTCGGGTTAGTACACGCGAGTCTAGATAGTTAGGTAAACTATCTTTTAACCGGAAAATAAGCTAGGCTTATATGTGATAGACTGTTAAGGTATCTTTTGTTGGTAATTAGGGCACAAGGAAGTCTGTCAAAGCTTCAGGCTTTGTTTGCTAGCTAAGCAAGGAAATTAAGTTGAGTTTCACGTCCCCTTTTTATTATTTTTGTTTTGGGGGAAAGATATGTTTTATCAAATGTTGTCACATGTCAAAATGTTTTTAAATGGTAAAATGTGATAAATGGCATGATGAGTACTTGGGTTTGTTGTACACCACTTGGGGTGAGTCCTCGCCTACTGTAACCATTTACTCGTGTGTTGTGTGTGTGTGTGAAATCGAGAACCGAAGGAATATTTGGATAGTACTATTGGTGCCTGACAAGGCCCACCCCTAATCGATAGCGTTGATTATGCAACCGTGTATGCCAGGAGTGCACGTATTCTGAACTAAGTTGTTATTCTCTGAGAAACAACTTCCGCTCATGGTGCCTTGCTTGTCTTGGTTTGGTTATGGGCTCAAGGGATTGCTTATCACAGTTTGTAGGAGTTAGCTACTCTTTACAAAGGTCGCTGCTTGTGTTTGTTCCGCACATGTTGTTAAAAGGTTTTGTTGTTATGGAACTAAAACCTATGAACTCACCGATATTTTATATATTGACTTCTTTTTAAACATATCTTTTAGGTAACTAAGTGCTGAATAGATATGCGGCTGGTACGGTGGAATTTGGGATGTCGGACAATGGTTGGGGGTTTCATCTATATTCGCCATTGGGATGGGACATAGACGGAAAACCCCATGTTGAACTTCATGTATGTTGTTTTGTGTAATGTTATGACAAGGTATTCTTTTTCGACATCTTAAGTAAATGATCTTTTCTAATTAAATATGGTTTGTGTTAATCTTGACTTTGATATGCTTTCGAGAGTTGCACCACGTGTTTCCGCCATTGGCGTGGTGTGACAGAAGTGATTCGGAGCCAAGGTTATAGCGAACTATCATTTTTGAAAATCTAGACTATAACTGGTTTTGGCTCGAAAACAAAAGTTTTCAAACTAATACACAACGAAATATTTTTAGAAAATAAAGAAAATTGTACATGGTTTTTAGGCCATAAGCTTACAAGTAATAGCAAGCGATAAGAGATAAAATATTATTATAAATTAGAATAAAAATAACTATCATTTTTCAAAGGAAGTCTAGCTTAATATATGTTTTAGCAGTGAAAAATGTTGTATTAGGCTTCTACCATAGTCTTGAATATGATGATTTCATTAAAAAAGCTGGATGATCCACTTATTTAAAAAATTTAACAAACCATGAGAGTCAAATAAATATTTGAATGTAGCATTTGACCTGAAGTGTAACACCAATAACACCTTCTATTTGACATTCTTAATTAACAAATCCACACAAAGTTCGGCAAATATAGGTGTTATTCAGGAGCTTTGTTCATCCATTCCTATTTACCCATAACCTATTATATATAAAATATTTAATAGCTTAAGTAAAATAACATCATAAACATATGAAGGTTCAAACCTGATTAATGGAACCAATGATTTTTCAGCAGCATGTATTGTTCCTTACAAGGACTCGGCCTGGTCAATATACCCTTCAAATTTTGTTGACTCAAGAAAGTTATGAGAAACAAAGAAACAATTGAGAAAGCATATAAATTTAATTTATTGGTTATTTTTTATTTTGCAGTGATATTCTAAGTGGAACTTGAGGGAATTATATTTTTACTACTATAAATTAGATGTCGAGTTACATGAGAAGACTGGAAAAAAATGCATACATAAAAGTTCATTGATAACACCTAACATTGTTTAGTGGGATACCTAACATTGTTTAGTGGGATCTCTGCAAGACATTCAGGAAAACATTATATGTAACAGTATAGATAGATTAGTGGAATTCAAAATTTGAACAATTGAAATTGTAGCTTAAACAATCTGCATCAACCTTTTGAAATTTTGTGTACAATACTTTAAAGTTTCCGCCTTTCAAAATCTATGTAAAATTATCATTCTATGTATGTTATAAACTTTCGAATATTACAGTTTGTTTCGATTTAGTTAATTTGGTTTGAGTTCGTCAAATTTCGGTTAACAATTCAATATTGCTCACCCCTATATATTTCAATCACATAACATATCCAACTTTAAAAAAACTATAGAAATACTGTACTAATATTAAAGAGAATAAAACACTTGTTTTTACTGTGAGTTTTTTTAAGAAAGTATTAATGTATAGAAAAGTTATGGATGTTAAAAAAATCGTGGGATAATTGGCTTTTCATATAATGGGTAAAGTGAACTATCAATAATTATCTACAATTTGGTTAAAGATGTGGGAATTAAAGTGTAATTTAGATGGAGGTATTAAAGTGTAAAGTGTTTGAATGACTATTTTACCCTCATTTTAGGGTTATCAGTGAAAAAAAAGTTCTTAACTTTTGGGTATCTTAAACTACCCTTCACCCATGCATTATAATATAGTATAGATATAGATAAATTCTAACACAAACAATGTGTAGGACCTAAAAGTTCAAAAACAATTACAGGATGGCTTGCAAAACCTACCCTTATTCGAAAACGTACATGGTTTTTTCGTAGAAGGCATAACATCTGCTTAACGGGGTAAACCACATACTTGGAGGAACCATAATCCCTATTTAAACCCGTTACCCCTCGATTTTCTAAGCGTAGTGCCTTTTTTTATTTTTTTTGTAAAATGTTACCCCTTAAATAAATTTTATGTTACCCCTTCGATATATTTTTCGTTACCGCTTAAATAAAATTTACGTAAGTTTAAACCTGAAACAAAATTTTAATAAATGCTCTATAATTATTGAAATTGACTACAATAAACAAAACCCAATGCATAAACCCAACCCATAAGCTTTGGGCCAAAACCTTATAACAAAAACAAAAATAAAAGACAAAGGCCCAAAATCTCCATCCTTTTCCCCTCTTTCTTCCTGTCATCCCTTGTTCACTTTTAACGACCAGAATAAAGGCCACCAAGAGAGACTGTAGTGCACCAGCCCCCTACCGCCTGTCAGCTCTACGAGCCTTGTAAGATTTTTTTAGTTTCTAATTTAGGGTTTTTATAATTAAAAGAGTTAATAGCCAAAACAGTCCCTGTGGTTTGGTGGTTTTTTCCAGTCCAGCACAAAATCAAAAAACTTGCTTGAACAGTCCCTTTAGTTTCACGAAATGCACCAAAACAGTTCAATCACTTAATGGGGTTAACTCAACCTCGTTAAGTCAGGGGCAAAATTGTCATTTATCTTATGAGCCTCCTTAAAACCCAGATGCCTCCACTCTGTTTTCTCTCATAAGTAAACCCTAACGGCTAAAGTAATTAAGATGCATAAAAAATAGAAGGCTGTATAATGAATTATCGGGAGCCTTATGGTTGATATCCTAAAATATAGATGACAAGATTAAAAACACATTATCACTCACAGTATTCAAAATTTAATTTGCATTACAAGCTATTGATTATACAAATGAAACTTTTGAGATCTAAATTAAAGACATACTTCAATCAAACCTCGTTCGCCTCATCTAGTAACTGTTTGTAACCTTCGATTGCAGCTCTCTGTAATTATTAGAGGTGGGTTGACGATTTTCCCCTGACTTAACAAGGTTAAGTTAACCCCGTTAAGTAACTGGACTGTTTTGGCGCATTTCGTGAAACTAAAGGGACCGTTCAAGCAATTATTTTGATTTTGGGCTGGACTGGCAAAAACAACCAAACCACAGGGATTGTTTTGGCTATTAACTCTAATTATAACTTTAAAAGGGTTTTGTATTTTATAGTTTTGAGGGTATTTAGGTTGGTTTGGACGAGAATATGGAATTATTATTTATTAATAATTGCAAGTTTGGTATTTCGGGATTTGTCATTTTGCATATATCCTATTGCCTTAATATTAATATGTTAGTAGGGTCAAGTTATCTTACACAGTGTAACAAAATGAGAAGAGCGAGAAGGGTAAAAAACACATTGGATCACGAAATATAACACAATGAATCACAAAATATAACGCAATGGCAATAAATATAACACAATGCTGAGAAAAATGACACAATGAATTGTAGAAATGACACAATGACAAAAATAAAGAAAAGATTTAATGATATAACAAAAATTCTAAAGCTACAAGCTAAAAATAGAAAAAATCACAAACCAAAAATTCTAAAGCTACAAGCTACAATGTTATCCTACACATTGTAACAAAATGAGAAGGACGAGAAGGGTAAAAAACACATTGGATTACGAAATATAACACAATGCTAATAAATATAGCACAATGATGAGGAAAATGACACAATGAATCGTAGAAATGACACAATGACAAAATAAAGAAAAGATACAATGATATAACACAAATTCTAAAGCTACAAGCTAAAAATACCAAAAATAAAAAACTATAACCTAAGATTGTTGGGTTCAATGAGATGTCGCATGAATGAGTTCAATCGGACTTCATTTGATACCCTTTCTTATGACTTCCTATTTTTCTTTCATCGTGTATTTGATCCTAACCCTATGTTAGTAACTTAATGTGTTATGATTAGGTTTGTGGCTTTGTGTGATTGTGAAAATGAAACAACGTTCTAATCCTAAACAAGCACTTATTAGCAATCTTTTTTTTTGTTGAAAATGAAACGACGTTCTAAATCCTAATTGCCTTTTTATTATTAATATGTTAATAACTTAATAAGTTATGATTGGGTTTGTGACTTTCGTTTACATTATATGAAACTATGGTAAAAAAAAGTTTTTTTTGAATGTTACGCCTATATTTATTGTAACGTTTCGTATTTTATCCTCTTTGTAATAAAGAATGTTATTCAATAAAGCTTCGAATCTTGACATTTTGGACGTAATAAAATTTTTCCTATCATTTCTAATCAAGTTATGATCATATGTATATATAATTAAATAGTTATAACTGTAAAAATGTGTGGACCGGGACTCGAACCCGCATCCACCACATAAACAAACAACCTTCGAACCAGCTGAGCCACAAGCCTCTATGTGTTCTATATCCTACACGAATTAAACTTAAGGTTTGATTATCTAACCATCAGTTGACTTTGAAAGTCAACACCCACAACAAATCGTTCGATTAATCAACAAATCCTGCAAGTTATCTGATAATTGGTTGAATGAAGTTTGTTAGCACTATACTCGGCCCCATCCTGGCAAAGCGAACGTTGTGGCAGATGCACTCAGTCGTAAAGAACGCATCAAACTTCATTGTGCAAGGGTTCGTACTGATCTTCAGGATCGTATTCTCCAGGCTCAACATACCTCAGTCACCCAAGGTATGAGGAAATGTCTTGTGGTGCTGAGAATCAACTTGAACCTAAACCTAATGGTCTACTTTATTTTCTCATTCGACTTTGGAATCCTGACCACGATGATCTTCGTACTTTTCTTATGAACGAGGCTCATAAGTCTCGTTATTCTATTCATCCTTTTGTTGATAAAATGTACCAAGATCTTCGGTATTCATATTGCTGGCCTGGTATGAAGAAGGATTTGCTTTTTTTATAGCAAAATGTCTCACATGTTCCAAGGTCAAGGCTGAACATCAACGACCCGCTGGTATGCTTGAACAACCATAGATTCCTGTATGAAAATGGGAGAGCATAGCAATGGACTTCATCACTAAACTCCATCGTACACCCAAAGGTTATGACAGCATTTGGTTAATCGTCGATCGTTTGACTAAGTCAGCCCATTTCTTACCAATCCGTGAGAATTATTCCGTGGAAAGGTTGGCAAGGAGGTACATGAGTGAAATTGTATGTCGCCATGGTATACCTTTGGATATTATTTCTGATCGTGGTGGTCGTTTCACCTCTCGTTTTTGGGATTCCTTACAAGACGCTTTGGGTACCAAGTTAAACCTGAGCACAGCCTATCACCCTCAGACAGATGGTCAGACCGAATGAACCATCCAGACTCTTGAAGATATGCTCAGGGCTTGTGTCATCGGTTTTGGTGGCGCATGAGATTCTCATCTTCCTTTAGTCAAGTTCTTATACAACAACAACTACCATGCCAGTATCAACATGGCTCCATTTGAGGCACTTTATGGTCGTAAGTATCATTCACCTGTCTGTTGGACTGAGATTGGTGAAGCCCAGATCACTGGTCCTGAACTAATCCAGGAAACTACAGACAAGATTCAATTGATCCAAGATATTCTTCTTAAGGCTAGAAGCCGACAGAAGAGTTATGCTAATAAACATCGAAAGCCCTTGGAAGGGAGTGATTCGCTTCGGGAGAAAGGGAAAACTAGCTCCTCGTTATGTGGGTCCTTTCAAAGTGCTTGACAAGATTGGAAAAGTGGCCTACAAACTTGATCTTCCACCCGAGCTAAGCAATGTTCACCCAACTTTTCATGTTTCGAATCTGAAGAAATGCTTAGCTGATGAGAACCTCCATGTCCCTCTTGAAGATGTGCAAATCGATGAAAATATGCACATTGTTGAGAAACCTATTGAAATCATGGATACTGGAGTCAAGAAACTTAAGCGCAGTCGCATCCCGATTGTCAAGGTTCGTTGGGAATATAAGCGAGGTCCAGAGTTCACTTGGGAACGCAAGGACCAGATGAAGTCTAAATACCCACACCTCTTTCCAGCAGACTCTCGAGCTCCAACTTCGGGACAAAGTTCCTTAAAGTAGGGGAGACTGTAACGTTTCGTATTTTATCCTCTTTGTAATAAAGAATGTTATTCAATAAAGCTTTGAATCTTGACATTTTGGACGTAATAAAATTTTTCCTATCATTTCTAATCAAGTTATGATCATATGTATATATAATTAAATAGTTATAACCGTAAAAATGTTCAAAAAAATAAAAATAAAAATGTGTGGACCGGGACTCGAACACGCATCCACCACATAAACAAACAACCTTCCAACCAGCTGAGCCACATGCCTCTATGTGTTCTATATCCTACACGATTTAAACTTAAGGTTTGATTATCTAACCATCAGTTGAATTTGAAAGTCAACACCCACAACAAATCGTTCGATTAATCAACAAATCCTACGAGTTATCTGATAATTGGTTTAATGAAGTTTGTTAGCACTATACTCGGCCCTATCCCCACTGTGATTTCCTCATGACTCGCGTATGACTCGTGCATTCAAAATTCAAATCCAATAACCTTCAATCAGTTCCAATCAGTATAAATAGGACCTCCTTTTGTAGCTAAACCCACCGAAAAATCATTTCTCACCTCCAATTTCTGATAAAACAAACAACTCGAGCCGTTTCAATCGCGTTTTGGTTGCAGTATTTGATCGGATCAATCAAGCACGAATACCCACTGTAAGCTTCAATTCGTTTTTTGGTTTTAGTATTCGGCCTGTTATAAACAATAGCCCCAAGGTTTCAGGGGCTATTGAACTCTGTTTTGATTAATTATAATAACTAGGGTTCGAATATATTTTTTTTTTTTTTGGGGAAGAAGACATATGTACGTAATGTTTATAATTATTACTGATTGAATAACATCACCAACGATTAGTTGGATCAGTTGGTAATTAGCAGTTTGTTTAAAATGATTGGATCAGTTGGAGACTGGGGGTTCGAATCCCGTCCACATCCTTTTTAATTTAACTAAATTTTGTTTCAAACTAAGGAGTTCTTATAATTAATTTAAACCAAGATTTAATTGTTCTCAGGGTCAAACCAGCTGGTCTGGCTTGTGATTTTAAAACTAATGAACCGGCCAAGGACTCGGGTCGAGTCCTGGCACATGAAACCATTTTTTTACAATTCTTTTATACTTATATATTCAATATTATTTTTAAAAATAGATTTTAAATACTAAACATGGTTTATAAATTCTATAAAAATTATCTTAAGTTATTCTGATGATAAAGTTTATTATCCAACTTTTAGTTTTTCAAAAATTATTTATTTATTATATATTATAAGTATTAAAAGTTTATTCATTTATAATTTCAAAATTCTATAAAAATATCAAAATGGCATTATAAAATTTCACAAAAATAATTTTAAACTTATAAATCAATAAGCATTTCAGAAATAAATTTTATTTCAGAAAAATCATTTATTTAATATTTTTAATTGATTTTTGTTATTTTAATCATAAATAAATCATAGTAAATTCATTTTTCATTATTGTTACATAAAAATTTCACATAAATTATTTTTAATTATTTAGATCAGAAATATAATTTTTTTTATTCGAAATTTATAAATTTTAATATTTTTAAATATTAAGTCTATATTTTGACAAATAAGTATTAATGTATATATATTCATCAATTAAGAAAATCATTTTATAAAAATTATTTTCATATTTATTACATTATAATACAACTACCTTTAATTAATATTGTTCAGAAATCTTTTTATTAATTATTTCTTTATTTATTAACAATTATTCCAATTTAATCATTAATCAATTATTAATTCCCAAATTAGGAACCCTAACATACTTTAGACTAGAAAACTTAGACTTACTAACTTTTCCCCAACACTTATTTATTACCTTGAAATAGGGTGATATTTGGATATACACGAGCCACATTTATTTATATATCAAGGGTCTCCATTCTAGCACTAAGGTGAGTTTACATAGTCCCTTTTTCCATTTCACTATTTTGGGGTGAAACATGTTACAACATCCAATTTACAATTCAATCATAAGTGTCTATGTGTTATTCTATGTTTCATTATGTCTTAAACATTACTAGGGTAAGCACAATTATTCTAGCATAATCATTAACATTGATCAGCCGACGGTATACAATGATAGATTTATTGGACTGACAATCCCACCCGGATACGTGCACCTCCTATATAGGTAGCGTGGGCGGTTATTATCGAACACATGACAAAATCGAGTGAACCATATGCGTATGGGATGGACCACAATATTCGAGTCACAAGGGTTGATTATGCACTCGATTTACCTAATAGTTTTGTTTTCACATATAAACTAGACTTGCCATGACACTCGAATTGTACAACATTTTTATTCAATATACAAACCTATGTAACTCTCACCAACATTTTTGTTGACCCAAAAACATTTTCAAAATTAACATGTTTTAGGTAACAATGAAGCTGAAGCTTAGAGCATGCTTGAAGAGTTTTTATGAAGTTACTTGCTTTATTTCATGATTGTACTAGATGTTTTGAATTTTTAGATAGTGTTTCTTTTAGATATTATGCTATGAATAAAGTACTTAAAATTCAATAAATACCATGTGCTACTGAAATAATCATCAATACGTGACATCCCGATATTTCCGCCATCGGTTGGGGTGTTACATGTATTTTCTAGATACGCCACATTATGTTGAATATAATAAAAAAATTTAAAAATGATTTATAGTTTTGTACCAGACAAAGAATAATATTATTTACTTTTTATTAATAATATCAAACCTACACGAGGATTTCAAATTATAAATATGAACACATACATTGATATAACAAATATTAATATAAGAAAAAGGAATTCCACTAGTTTGATTATATTGTCGTTTGCGGAAATCATATTAAAAGAAACAAAAAATTACAGCTAACAGATAAATGTTTTTCTTCGATAAAACGTGTCTAGTAAGTAATAAAGACATAAAGTCAATAAGTAACGTTCAAAATTTTGAAAAGTCTACAATTTAGGACAATAGGACAATATTGGAACATAATTTCATTTGTTCATTATTAAACCACTACCTCTTAGAATTACAATAGGGCATTGGTATGGCTTTAATATTCAACCCGTAAGGCTACTCGGTATGAAGACGCCTCAACTCTCCCATCCCACCTTTTTGTCCCTCGCCCATGTCCCAACACCGCCCCACCCTCGTCTTTGTCCCTCCCTAGACGCCCGGGACGAGCCAATCACAAGCACCCTCTTTAAATTTTGACCGTTTGGCTAAAAAAAAAATTATATACATACAGGGGAGAGGAGGAGATGGCTTTCGGTGATGGTGGGTTTCAAGAGAGGAGGAGGTGGTGGTGGTAGCATGTGGTTTTCCGGTGTGTGTGTTTTTGTTTTTCTATCTCACACAATGGGAATGTAGAGAGAGAGAGAGAGAGAGAAAGAAGTAGCAAGAAGAAGACTGTTTATTTCTTATTTGTTATTATTATTAACTTTTTTTTTATTTGCTTTTTTAATATTGAATTAAGCCCACACAACTTTAAGCATTTTATGTTTTATCTTTATAAAGTGCTAGACCGAAAGAAGCAGAAAAACTTTGTTTTTTAAAATTAAAAAAAATTAATTAAATAATGCAAGAGGCATGAACATTGTGGTGTCTCCCCATCCCCATTTTTCTCTTACTCATGTCTCAAGTAAGAGAAAAATGAAGGTAGATGAGGTGGCATGGAGACATCAACTTTTTGGTGTCTCCACACCCACTAGCCTAATTGTGTAATTTGTTTATTTTTTGTTTGTTTTTAGCGTTTCTCTCTCTCTCTCTCTCTCTCTATATATATATATATATATATATATATATATATATAGGGTCAAGATCGTGTACAAAGTGTTTTTTTTTGTGAGAAGCGTGATAAGTATTAAAAATTGATACTTAGACATCATTTTTTGAACTTAGTCGTGATGTTTTGGATTGTTTTGCCTATAAAAACACCAAACATAACAATTAAAAACAGAAAACAATGTATTTTAGGCTTAAAACTTAAAACACCATGCTAAGAACATTAGCAGTGTGTTTTAAGCGTTAAATAGTGCGTTTTAGCTGTTTTTTAAATTTAATGACTATAATACATTGTATTGTGTTTTAGATTGTTGTGTTTGGTGTTTTTCAAGTTAAAATAACCTAAAACATCATTCCTAAATCCAAAACATGATGTCTACATGTCAATTCTTAGTCCTTCTCACACTTCTCACGAAAAATGTACTTTGTACAGGATCCTAAACCTATATATATATATATATATATATATATATATATATATATATATATATATATATATATATATATATATATATAGGATCTGGTTCAATTGAGAACCCACTTGAGTTGTGAGAACTTGAGAACTCCTCTAGACCAATCACAAGGTGACACATATACAACCTATCATTTTATATTAAAGGGCAACGAAGTAATTTATCCCCACCCTAACCCCACCCCACCTCTTTATATTACTATTTTTTTTAAATAAACAACACACCTCTCAGTCTCTCTCTCTCAAACACACACTACTCTCTCTCTCTCTCTCTCTGAGTAAGGATGACGATGGTGGTTCGAAGATGAAGACGGTGGTTCGATGATGGCAACGGTGACTCAAGGGTTCGATGATGACGACGTTTTTGGGATCTGAAACGTGGTGGGGGTTTCGAACAGAAGACGACGGTGGTTCGATGATGTTTTTTCCGTTGGTGGTTTTTGGCCTTTGAAAACAGATCTGAACAGTAGGGTGAAGGGAGACGGGGGGGGGGGGGGGGGGGCTGGTTTGATGATGTTTTTTCCGGATCTTGAAGATGATGGGGGGTGTTTTTTGAAGATGATTGGTGATGATGAACGATGGGCGGTGGTCGACGGTGTTTTTGGAGGTGATGGTGGGGTTGGTGGGGGTCGATTTTTGGTGGTGGGTTTTGGGCTCTGAAAACAAATCTGGAGGCGGAGGGGGTGAAGGAGATGGTGAATGGTGGCGGAGGACGACAGAGGATGGTGGTTGTGGGATGAACAGATCCTTCGAAGCTGGTTTGTTGTTGTTGCTATTATTATTTGTTATTATTATTGTTATTACTGTTATTACTATTATTATTATTATTGTTATTATTATTATTATTTATGTTGTTGAAGATGATGATGTTTTGTTGATGATGATGATGTTTTTGCAGATGAAGGTTTTGTTTTCTTATGTAAGGTAAATAAAACAATGGTATAAAAGCTTTTGATTCATGTGTAGTATGATTTTTATAAATGTTGGTTGTTTTACATTGATGTAATACAATTTTGTTTGATGTTGAAGGGCATTTATAGTGGTGTAATACAATGTTATAGATAGTACTATGTATTTTTTTACACTAGCGTAATACAAATGTATAGATGTTTGTTTGGTTTTTACACTAGCGTATTGTTGTAATAGTTTGTGTATGGTAGATTTACACTGGTGTAAATAATTACACCAGTGTAAATCATCCTCATCAGATTTATCTTATTATTTGTTTTAAAAAAGTAAAGGAATTAAAAAATTAAATATAGTAAAAAAATATTATATTTGAATAATTGAATAAAAAATTAATATACTATTATATTATTTCTTTCTCCTTCCATGGTGTTTTTACCTAAACACCCATAATTGTACTTTATTATATAAAAATATACTTAATACAAATTTAAATAACATGTGAAGACAAAAAACCTTAAAATGTAATCTCAACAATTGGATTGAGAAGATCAATGGCTCAGATGAGTTCCTATGGTTCTCGCAACTCACGTGAGTTCTCAAAATAATATATAGGGTAAGGTTCCTGTAGGAAAATTGATTTGTGTAGGAAGTGTTTTCAACCATTGGATCTAAAAATGGATGGTTGAGATTAAAAGTTTGGGTTTGTTAATATTCTACTAATTATATTTTAATAATTAAGGGTAAGATGGTCCAATGTGTTTTAAATGAGGGTAGTAATGTCATTTCTTGTATTTTGATATAGAAACCATTTGACTATCACCCTTAAATCATGCCCCATCTCTCTCCCATCTTAATTTTAATCTTAAATATTATTAGTGATTATAATCTCTCTCATACATTTAAACCTGTTCATCTTTCAAAAAGAAAAAAACAAATAGAACCACAAAACCTTCTTTGCACCATTTATTCTTCATCTTCTATAATAGTGGGTTTAAAGTAATAGTGTTTTCTTTTTTTCTTTTTCTTTTTTTTTTGCTGATCTAACAAAATAATAGTGTTTTTTTTTACTAAACATGATTCGTATATATTAAAATACTTCTACTGTTTTAAAATACTTCTATTGTGTTTAGTTTCAATATAAAACACTATTGATGTTATTATAAAACACTTCCGATGATATTATAAAACACTCCTTATTTATGCATACTAATTTCTCTTTCATTATAAAACACTCCTGATGTTAACCTTCTGCCATGACTTGAATAATCAAAAAAGTGATAGAGATGGGTTATATGTTTAAAGAATCGAACAAGTTTTTGGGTATTAATCAACTTATTTGATATGAATATCTTATGATTCTTATGAAAAATAATGAATAATTAGTTAATTTAGGATGATTAATCTTCATAAATATCTAGATGTTAGTTGCTAATTTAGTGGGTTTGTAATAAATAAAAATATGGACAAAAAGTCTATAATGCCCTTCATCTAAAGATTTAATCTAATGCTTGAAAATACTTCCTACACAACCATTTTCCTACCGGTTCCTCTACATATATATATATATATATATATATATACACACACACACACACACACTTTTTCTAGAAAGGGTGAGAAGGATTGTGATCCATTGATCTTATATTTGAAGGGTTGAGATTAGTTTATTTGAAAAAATTAAATAATAAATTAAAGGAAGGGCATAAAAGGAAAATCACATTTGTTGACTTTCTCTCTCCACATGCAATGCACATGTCAATTCCTCTATCATTTTAAAACGTCTATAACTTTTTTATACGATATTTAAAAAAAACATTTGTCACACCCTCAAATTTCCACTTGCGGAGTTTTACCGCGAGGCGCATGACAAACCAGGATCCAAGTCAATGGTCACAATAAACAACACTATATGAAATACGTAAACACAAAACATAGTTCTCAATTTATAAAACCATAGCGGAAGCATTTAACCAGTTACAAAACCATGTACGACGATGTTCAAAAACTTTATTCAAAACATGAACCTAAGCCTAGACGCCATGCAGACTCGTGCGCCTAGTCCTCTGTTGCTACCTTAGCGACCTGAGAAAAACATACCAAAAAGACGTCAACATATAATGCTGGTGAGTTCACAGGTTTGTTAAATAAGTTACCAAAGTTACCAAAACGTTACCATGTCCATACTATACCAATGTCACCAAGTAGGGATGAGCATTCAAGCCCGAATACCGATCCCGTCCCGTCCCGATCCCGATACCGTACCGAACCGATACCGAACCGAGGGGTTTCGGGATCGGTATCGGTATCCATATTTATGGATTTTCGGTTTCGGTATTATCGGTATCGGTACGGGATCGGTACGGTATCGGTATTTTAAGGCAAAATAACGATACCATACCGGTACCGTACCGATACCGTACCGTACCGTATGTGTTCGGTATCGGGATCGGTATTGGGTTTTTGGACTTTTCGGTATCGGTATTGTCGGGATCGGTATCGGTTCGGTACCGATCCCGTCCGAGCTCATCCCTATCACCAAGTACGCTAGCTAGGCGTATGTTTTATTACTACTACGATTGGAAACCATTACTGGACACGTTTAGCAATGTTTAGCATATGTTTAAGCAGCCCGAATATGTTCAACATGTTTAGCAAAGTTCGAGACAACATGCACCCGCCCGGCCCTCCAAGCCGTCGAGTGGGGCAGGTCACGCCCAATAGATCTATCCACATTTCCCCCGTTGTGCATCCCCGCACATTCATGGTTTCCCCCGGGACTTCCAAAGATCGTATAGCAATACAAGTTAAAACCATAGTATGACATATGTTACCAAAATAGTTTAGCGCATGTTTTCTCACCCAAAAGTTAAAGCTGTAAAAGTGGGCCGTGAACTCACCTTAGATAGCGTTCTTCGGTTACTAGTAAAAATGCTAAGCTCTTGATAATCCCTCTACCGGAGATCTATCAAAATGTTCACATAAGTGTTCCGACTAATAACCATAAGGTTATCTAATCCCCGATTGTCCAGATCGTAACCAAGTATGTTTTAAAGCGTGTTTAAATGTTTAACCGACACACTAGACCGACCCGACATCCCGTCGGTGACTCATTACCCTAACTAATCAAGTATACATAGATTACACACAAGGTTCAAGCATAAAACACTTAGTTTGTATCAAAAATCTCATTTCTGCATCAGAACGGTCGAACCAGTCAGATAAAATCTCCTTCGCCCATTTTAAGTCTCCTTCGCCCGTTTTTAAGTTCTCCTTCGCCCGTTTTTCCACGTTCGACCGTTTGATCAGGTTCGCCCAACATTTTCCAGGTTCGACCCTGGATTCTCTCCTTCGACCATTCGAATGGTCGAATGAGTCTAGGTTCGCCCCTGTTTTAATAATTTTCCTAAAAACGCTTCAAACACATTCGAAACATCCCGAAACATCATCAAACACAGCAGTCAAGTATGATTAACATATCCCTACATAATCCCACCAATTTTGCCCCAAAACCAGCTTGTTTTAATACTTTCCCAAAATGGCAAAATTATGGAAATGTCACATCATGCATGAAATCTTTACCCAATTTGGAAACTTTTCAATACCAACCTATAATCATCTACAAATGCTCAGTTTATCATATAATCGAAAACCCCCAATCATTTTATTGATAATACTCAACATGCACAAGCCCTAGATTTCATAAAATTCCCAAAATACTCATAATAACATCATCTATCGAATAATAACCTTTACAATCTAAAACTATCATTCATAGCAGCCCTAGATCATGTTTCTAACATTAGAACAGCAGCAAATCGTTAAACAACACAAAACATCACATAACACATACTTAACATATGTTTATTGATACAAAACCTACGTTTACTGATAGGGTTTAGATTTAGAAAGGTGTTTAAAAGGTTTTTATTGATAAAATCTTCCTTAGAACAGATCTAGACATTTAGGGTTAGATAAAAACGGATTAAAATGCTTTAAAAGATTTAGGATTAAGAACACACCTTGGATTCTTGTTTAGATGTTGTAGATATGTTAGATTATGAAAAAGAAGAGCAAAAACTCCTTCCTTAGTGATTAAAATCATTTGAGAGTGTTTTGAGACGGTTAGGGTTTGTGAAATGGTAAAAAATGACAAAGTTTGGTATTTATACTAATCCTCCTTCGCCCCCTATCTGTGGTCGAAGGTAGCCTCCTTCGACCCTTTCACAGGGTCGAATGAACCCTGACTTGGTCGAATGAAACTCTTCCAATTCCATATCCCGAGTTCGTCCTTTTGCAAAGGGTCGAACCAAGACATCTTTCCTCCTTCGACCACTCGAAGTGGTCGAACCAGGACCTATGTATATCTAGTTTTCCAGTTTGTCGTGTTTAACGCATTTTAACACATCTTAACACATGAGCATGCAACCTTAGTCTATGTTTAACATATTTAAGCACGGATAATCATCTACACACCATTTAAACACATCTATGTATATAATCCACCACACGACCCATAATCTACACATACACTTAATTAGTTCATGTAATGTCACCAACAACGGGACCCGGTGTAACATTACGCATTTATTATACGTTACGGAGTAAAACAACAAGCTTTATTATTTTTGGTGTTATCTTGAACCCTTATACAAAGATAATTCTTTTTCACACATACACACACATATATATATATATATATATATATAAAAGTCTAATAATAATAATAATAATAAAAATAATAATATTATTATTAATAATAATAAAAATCAGATTTTATTTAGAAGCATAATATGTTATTTCTCTTGGACCCAAGACATGACATAACCCAACATCCCTAGCCCACTTTGTTCTTTTCTTTAAAGAGTTTCAGAACCCACAAAGATGTTCAGCCCAGATCAGCTTACACCGGCCTATCAGGTCCGGCCCACTTGTTCCCTTCCCCCTTATCTGTTTAAAAAAAAAAAAAAAAAAAAACTGCTGATGCCGCTACTCGAACCCGGATCAGACTCAACCCACACACACGCCACCACCATATGGGCTACACTCCTCATTTGATTTAAACTCAACTTAATTTGTATAAAACATCACGCGACTGTCTCATTCTTTTTCCTTGCTGCAGCCGTGTGCGACCAGACCCAACCCAATGTGCCTAACAGTCATAATTGGACTGTAATCTTGGTAAGAATCTCTGTAATTATGTCGCGCTTATTGACCATTGACTCGGTTACGCGTCCATTCCTATTAATCACCCCTAATTAAGCCTATTCACGCGATTATACACCCATGGCGAGTCAACCTTCCTAATCAACGAACCAGACCTTTCCCTATAAATTGAACGCGTCCAGGCCATCTACACTCGCCATTATCTCTTTCCCAATCTTCAAATCTTCACAACAAACCTCTGTTCATGTTATTTTGATTCGTGTTTGACTTTTAAGACTGACCGAGTAATCGTACACCAAACGTGATTGTAAGTTTAATTATTTTTGTGGGTTTTGTTAATCGGCATCTGCACAATGTTTGCCCTATGGTTAATTAGATTAACATTGTGTAGATTGTCTGATTGGAAAAGCTAGGGCTTGTAAGCTTAAATTGGGGATAATCATGATTTCTGCATTATTATTTATTTTAAATAAAACAAGAATCAACACAACCACTGGTCTAGACCAAGTGGTTGTGTCTGGTGCCTTTGAACCAGCCCACGCGGGTTCGAATCCCAGCATCACCAATCTTTTTCTTTTTTTTTTGAAATCAATCAAGCCTTATATATATAATTACTTATATTTTAAAATTCATTTTAAAATACTAAAACTCTTTTATAAATCCTACAAAAAATATTTTGAGTTAATCTAATAAAAAAGTTCAACTTACAATTTTTAGTTTTCTGAAATTTGTTTATTTAATATTTATAATAATTAAATCAAGTTTATTCTATTTTATTTATAAAAATCTATAAAAATATCAAAACGATCTTATAAATTTCCACAAAAATGATCCTAAGTTTTTACAACATTAAACTTTTCAGAAATGATTTTTATTTCTGAAAATCATTTATTTAATACTTTTAATCAATTTTTGTTAGTTTTAATCATAATTAAATCATAATAAATTCAATTTTCATTATTTTTGCACCAAAATTTTATACAATTTATTTTTAAATATTTAGAACAGAAATATGATTTTTAAGATAATAATTCTTTAATTTTAGTATTTTTAAATATTAAAGTTAAATTTTGACAATTTGTGATAAATAGATTTAAAAATCTATTTTAAAGGAAATAATTTTATAAAAATTATTTTTTGTACTTTAAACACATTCTTATGACCATCCTAGATTTAACATTTATAAAAAGGATTTGTAGTTATTTATTTACTAAATTTCTCTCAATTGGCGAATATTTTTAATAATAATCAAACGAGCAATTATCCCCAATTCGAAGCCCTAGAAACTTATACATTTGTAGACTTGATAGACTTAGACATATTTATTACTTCATTATAGGGTGATACTTGATATATTTGGGCAACACAATTATCCAAATTTCTCAACAGATATAACATTTTACCAAGGTGAGTTTTACATAGCCCCTTTTCTATTTATCGCCATTTTTGGGGTGAAACATGTTTATAACATCATCATTGCAATTCAATCATCAATGTGTCTATGTGTTTTCTATGTTGCATTATGTCTTGAGCATGATTAGAGTAAGCACCATTCTAGCATAATCATTAACATTGATCAAGCCGGCGGTAAACATTGATAGATCTATTGGACTGACAATCCCACCCGGATACGTGCCTCCTACAAAGGTTGCGTGGGTGTTTGTTATCGTATAACATATTCAAGTGGACCATGAGCGTATGGTATGTATCATATTATAACAGTCATCAGGGTTGATTATGCACTCGATTTATTTCTAGTATGTTCTCACATATGGACTAGATTGACATGACACATGAATTGCACAACATTTTATTCAATTATCAAAAACCTATGTAATTCTCACCAACTTTTGTTGACCCAAAACATTTTCAACTTAACATGTTTCAGGTTCTATTTGCTTGAAGATTTGAATTGATACTTGAAGATATGTGTATAGTTTTATTCAATTTGATGTACAAATTCTAGAACAATTGTATGTAATTCATTTAAATCATTTAATGGAATCTATTATTCACCATGAGCTACTGAACAATCATCATTACGTGACATCCCGATGTTTCCGCCATCGGTTGGGGTGTTACAGATTGGTATCAGAGCCATGGTTATAGGGAATTAGGTTATTAGAAAAATAATCTAGTCTATAACCATAGGATTTAACAAGTACTTGCTTCTTTTGCTTGCTATTCTCTATCTCCCTCCTACTTCTTATCCCTACTTTCATTCCTACAAGAAGGTTGCTCTCCATCAGTGGATCTACTCTTAAGACAAAATCCTCAGGTTTAACCTGAACCCCCTTGAGATCTCGTCGAAGTTCTAGATCTCAATAACGAACACGTGCAATCTGGAAGGGTGAACGCCTGTATTCTGAGTCTTCTGTCTAGGCTGGCATTGCGCATATATCCCAATCAGACGAGGGACCCGGATGCCTACCTGGGAATTCTCGGGATGAGTGTTCACTTATAGGCTAAAGCATGTCTTCATATGTTATTGGAATCTGGAATCTTTGATAAGTCAACGTTTTCGTTTATTCGTTTTAATTAATGGATAAATGATTACATTCCTTATATTACCTCATTCATTTCATGCCTCATTGAGACTTCATTGTGTTCCTTACAGATCATGTCTCCACGCCACAGCACTCGCATTAACAGTGGTGACAATCATGAAGAAAAGAGCAGCAACCACAACCACGACCACAACACTAACCACATTAATGGGAGCGATGCCCAACTAGCTGCAATTATTTCCCAACAATTGGCACGACAAATCACAACTCTGGTTTCTAACTTGTTGACTCAAGATATCCAAATGAACGGAAATGGCGTTGGAAATCATGAAAGGAACAGGACCTTAAGCAAGAAAACAAGTATTGTGACCGCGGTAACTACCAAGAACCAGAAACGCAAGGCCAGGAATTTTGCAAAAGACACCACTACCCCACCCAACAAGAAACAATACCGCGGAAAACTACCTAAGTGTGACACCTGCCAGTATCACTATCCAACCCAAGTGCCCTGCCGTCAGTGTACCAATTGTCAAAGGTATGGGCATCTTGCGGATGCTTGCCGAATCCCTGCTACAAATACCCTTGCTGCTCCAAGTAACCCACTTGAGACCCTCCAGCTACTTAACAGCAAACTCCATCATCTGAATGATGTCTATTTTTCCCTTTAATTCCATGTATTGACATTTTATTTTCAATAAATTCTAGTATTATCATAACATTTGTGTGCATGCTTGTTTGAATGTGAACTGATTGCTATATCTATGATCATACGTGCTTACTTGTACAACAAATAGTTGACTACCAAACAATCTACTTAACGATTGGTAGAGGTCATCATGTCTTTCCAACAGTCGGGAGAGGCCCTACCACCTGCTCAACGACTGGTGGGGACTATCAGACCTGCTCAACAATCGGTAAAGTCATAAAAGGACACAAAACCCTAATGTAAGGTAAATTGGTAATTACGGTCCGGAACGTAATCATGAATTTACAGGTACATTAAGGTAGTGTGAAATTTTATCAAGGTTTTCGGTAGACGACTAATTGTAAACCTAGTGTTTTCCTTTAACTTCGGGACGAAGTTCCTAAAAGTAGGGGAGACTGTAACATTACGCATTTATTATACGTTACGGAGTAAAACAACAAGCTTTATTATTTTTGGTGTTATCTTGAACCCTTATACAAAGATAATTCTTTTTCACACATACACATATATATATATATATATATATATATATATATATATAAAAGTCTAATAATAATAATAATAATAAAAATAATAATATTATTATTAATAATAATAAAAATCAGATTTTATTTAGAAGCATAATATGTTATTTCTCTTGGACCCAAGACATGACATAACCCAACATCCCTAGCCCACTTTGTTCTTTTCTTTAAAGAGTTTCAGAACCCACAAAGATGTTCAGCCCAGATCAGCTTACACCGGCCCATCAGGTCCAGCCCACTTGTTCCCTTCCCCCTTATCTGTTTAAAAAAAAAAAAAAAAAAAAAAAACTGCTGATGCCGCTACTCGAACCCGGATCAGACTCAACCCACACACACGCCACCACCATATGGGCTACACTCCTCATTTGATTTAAACTCAACTTAATTTGTATAAAACATCACGCGACTGTCTCATTCTTTTTCCTTGCTGCAGCCGTGTGCGACCAGACCCAACCCAATGTGCCTAACAGTCATAATTGGACTGTAATCTTGGTAAGAATCTCTGTAATTATGTCGCGCTTATTGACCATTGACTCGGTTACGCGTCCATTCCTATTAATCACCCCTAATTAAGCCTATTCACGCGATTATACACCCATGGCGAGTCAACCTTCCTAATCAACGAACCAGACCTTTCCCTATAAATTGAACGCGTCCAGGCCATCTACACTCGCCATTATCTCTTTCCCAATCTTCAAATCTTCACAACAAACCTCTGTTCATGTTATTTTGATTCGTGTTTGAATTTTAAGACTGACCGAGTAATCGTACACCAAACGTGATTGTAAGTTTAATTATTTTTGTGGGTTTTGTTAATCGGCATCTGCACAATGTTTGCCCTATGGTTAATTAGATTAACATTGTGTAGATTGTCTGATTGGAAAAGCTAGGGCTTGTAAGCTTAAATTGGGGATAATCATGATTTCTGCATTATTATTTATTTTAAATAAAACAAGAATCAACACAACCACTGGTCTAGACCAAGTGGTTGTGTCTGGTGCCTTTGAACCAGCCCACGCGGGTTCGAATCCCAGCATCACCAATCTTTTTCTTTTTTTTTTTGAAATCAATCAAGCCTTATATATATAATTACTTATATTTTAAAATTCATTTTAAAATACTAAAACTCTTTTTTAAATCCTACAAAAATTATTTTGAGTTAATCTAATAAAAAAGTTCAACTTACAATTTTTAGTTTTCTGAAATTTATTTATTTAATATTTATAATAATTAAATCAAGTTTATTCTATTTTATTTATAAAAATCTATAAAAATATCAAAACGATCTTATAAATTTCCACAAAAATGATCCTAAGTTTTTACAACATTAAACTTTTCAGAAATGATTTTTATTTCTGAAAAATCATTTATTTAATATTTTTAATCAATTTTTGTTAGTTTTAATCATAATTAAATCATAATAAATTCAATTTTCATTATTTTTGCACCAAAATTTTATACAATTTATTTTTAAATATTTAGAACAGAAATATGATTTTTAAGATAATAATTCTTTAATTTTAGTATTTTTAAATATTAAAGTTAAATTTTGACAATTTGTGATAAATAGATTTAAAAATCTATTTTAAAGGAAATAATTTTATAAAAATTATTTTTTGTACTTTAAACACATTCTTATGACCATCCTAGATTTAACATTTATAAAAAGGATTTGTAGTTATTTATTTACTAAATTTCTCTCAATTGGCGAATATTTTTAATAATAATCAAACGAGCAATTATCCCCAATTCGAAGCCCTAGAAACTTATACATTTGTAGACTTGATAGACTTAGACATATTTATTACTTCATTATAGGGTGATACTTGATATATTTGGGCAACACAATTATCCAAATTTCTCAACAGATATAACATTTTACCAAGGTGAGTTTTACATAGCCCCTTTTCTATTTATCACCATTTTTGGGGTGAAACATGTTTATAACATCATCATTGCAATTCAATCATCAATGTGTCTATGTGTTTTCTATGTTGCATTATGTCTTGAGCATGATTAGAGTAAGCACCATTCTAGCATAATCATTAACATTGATCAAGCCGGCGGTAAACATTGATAGATCTATTGGACTGACAATCCCACCCGGATACGTGCCTCCTACAAAGGTTGTGTGGGTGTTTGTTATCGTATAACATATTCAAGTGGACCATGAGCGTATGGTATGTATCATATTATAACAGTCATCAGGGTTGGTTATGCACTCGATTTATTTCTAGTATGTTCTCACATATGGACTAGATTGACATGACACATGAATTGCACAACATTTTATTCAATTATCAAAAACCTATGTAATTCTCACCAACTTTTGTTGACCCAAAACATTTTCAACTTAACATGTTTCAGGTTCTATTTGCTTGAAGATTTGAATTGATGCTTGAAGATATGTGTATAGTTTTATTCAATTTGATGTACAAATTCTAGAACAATTGTATGTAATTCATTTAAATCATTTAATGGAATCTATTATTCACCATGAGCTACTGAACAATCATCATTACGTGACATCCCGATGTTTCCGCCATCGGTTGGGGTGTTACAGATTGGTATCAGAGCCATGGTTATAGGGAATTAGGTTATTAGAAAAATAATCTAGTCTATAACCATAGGATTTAACAAGTACTTGCTTCTTTTGCTTGCTATTCTCTATCTCCCTCCTACTTCTTATCCCTACTTTCATTCCTACAAGAAGGTTGCTCTCCATCAGTGGATCTATTCTTAAGACAAAATCCTCAGGTTTAACCTGAACCCCCTTGAGATCCCGTCGAAGTTCTAGATCTCAATAACGAACACGTGCAATCTGGAAGGGTGAACGCCTGTATTCTGAGTCTTCTGTCTAGGCTGGCATTGCGCATATATCCCAATCAGACGAGGGACCCGCATTTATAATAATAATAATAATAATAATAATAATAATAATAATAATAATAATAATAATAATAATAATAATAATAATAATAATAATAATAATTAATAAATGAATTGAAAACATGACCTTGTCAGGCCCATTTTCGAACAGAGAAAAAAAAAAGAAAATTAGGGATCTAAGTTATTTTTGGGACGACGTTTTCTTATATTAAAAAGGGGATCGCATTATTATTTCTGGGGAGAGGATTTAGTGGCGCAATTATTTTTTCTTGGACGGAGGGTGCGACACAAGAAGGGAATATTTTTTGGAGAGTTCTTAGGACATAAAGGCATCACAGAAGAGACGAGAGGAAGCAAGTTTGCAGATCCAACTTTTGGAAGCATGAAGAACACTATGGCCATGAGTGGCTAATCCTATTGTATTACACTAGGGTTGTAAGCTTTTGATATCTAGGGTTTGAACACATTGGGTATTGTTCTTAAACTTTTGTTTATGTTATTGTGTGCTTGAATTAACCGTGTTAATTGGTGATTAATCTTATGCTAAACTCATTGTAGTTAATTGATCTTGTGCCAATTTCTCGTGAGATAAGCATGATTCCTTACGTTAACACAAACATAGGATTGTATATTCTAGGTAATGAAGTATAGTTTAATCTATCTTGATATTGATAAAACTTGATACCTAAGCCTATTGAACAATCACTCCGTTAGTGCCAATTACATTATTATTGTTTACCCAATTGTTAAAGCCTTAGTATTCAATTGCCGAATCCTTAGTGTAATCATTTTAATCCGATTGTTTACAACATCATTTTTATTTATAATTTCAATTAATTCTTAGTATTATAAACAACAACTTTAAATCAAAAACCTTAAATGAACAAAGTGCAATCTTCATAAGTCACCTAGCATCTTCATAAGCACCGCTGTTTAATCAACTAAATAATATTCACTAACCACACGCTCCTTGGATTGATACCCTACTTACCCTAGCTACCTAGGTTAATTAGGTTTTGCATGACCCGTGACGACCGGTTCATCACATTTACAAGATACTTCTCCCAAAAGACTGCTGACCCTAACATCTGTTCTACCCAAATAACTGCTGTGACAACTGCTGCTGCAAAAGACTGATTGGATAACAACTGATAGAGAAGAACTGCAGATCAAAGGTCTGATGAAGAACTACTGCTGATCAAAGTGCTGAAGACTAAAGGTCTGTTGGATCCAATAGCACTTAGGCTCCAACGAATGATACAAGACCATCAGAGTTTCCTCAACAGAAGTTTACCCTTCAGAGTTTTACAATGTAACAATAGTTTGTATATAGCAGATGTTTTATGTTGTTATTCTGTTAGAGGTCGCTGTCTTAGGTGACGTCAGCTTAGATCATCAGTGGTTTAGATTTGTCTATAAATAGAACAGTGCTTGTACTGTTCTATTCATCACTCGAAACATTCTCTTAGACAAACAATCACAGAGTGATCAGGCTGAGGGGGAGTACTTGTAATATTGTAATCTTTCAATTAATGAAAGTATTCGATTGAAAACAATTATTCTCTTGTTTTGATTTATATTTTATCATTCCGCTGCACTTTCCATTTATAGTTCACTTCATTCTTCTCATCTTTACTTAAACAAATCAAAACAATCAAACTCAGATCCTAACAGTAAAGAACTACAGGTTTAGACAGGTTCTAGCTGAGACAGGTAAGCTTTGTACCTGATGATGGAATCGGTCGGAGGAGGAGCAAGTTTGGCAAGTTAAGCACTTGTCACACAAAATTTTCAGAGTATTAGTGATATCCTCAGGATATCATTACAAAATTTTCATTAAACATCCTAAATAATCTTTACCACTTTTTAGCCAAGACATAGGGATATCATCCCCAAAAGGAATGGAATCCCTCTTCGCAAAAAAGAACTTTGATTTCCAAAACCTGTCAGACTTAATGAAATCATGCAGGAAATGAGGATCTTTGTAAGCTGAAGAACACAACGGTTGAAACCATGAGTTTTCAACTTATACAGGTAAGACAGGTCACGAATCTGAAGATTGATACCATGAATCTCGATGATCTTATTACAGACCATTATGATCCTCCAAACCTCAGACATAGCCTGGGCATAGGCCATCCCAGTTATATCAAAGAACTCTTTGATGAACAGGAGAATGGATATCTTAAACCCAGGTGGAAAGGCAGGTATAGGAAGCAGATTTGTATAGAGGATGCAAAATCAGACTTCGCATTCTGGTCATATGGCCTAAACACAGTTAATTTAGGGAAAGCCCCTGAATTATTCATAGAAAGGATATCATTGTCTATGAATGTACATACTTTGTTTGCAGGATCTTGTAACAGGTTTTGTTGTATAAAGTCCTTATGGACTCCCATACTTCCTGCAACCCTTTTTGATTTTTTACCCATCCTGAGAATTCTTTGTACAAAAAGTTCGAAGATTGGTAAAAACAGAGAAAAGCAGAGAGGAAAGAAGAAATAACCTTTCTGATAATCCTATTCTGATTATAAAGGAGGGATTGAAGTCTAGATATAGACGGTGAAAGGTGATAAGGTGTAATGGTCATCCCTAAATCATCGACCAAAATATAGCTATTGATATCCTATCAGATGTCAAATCATCCTCAGAAGATAAGCATCAGAATTAAAAATATTATAACCGTTAAGATATTTACGGTAACATATTTTTGGGGACAATTGTTGTGGGTGAAATCTTCAGGATAGCACTAACCTATATTTTCTGTAGCATCCTCAGGATACTGAAGGACTGGTCAGGCTTCAGGATGTAACAACATTCTGACCTATGTGCATCCTGAGGATAGACTGATGAAATATCTTATTGTTATATGAATGCAGGATGATTTTACCTCATATTCTCTGAGTAACATCCTCAGGATGCTAAAGGACTAAGCAGGGTTCAGGATGTAACAGTGTTCTCACCTCTGTGCATCCTGAGGATGGACTAACGAATTATCTTATTATGATATTATTAAAGGTACACTTAATCAATATTAAGGCTTGTAACTGATCCCTAACAGCTATATTGACTCGTTAAAAGACAAAGGAGCTGATCATTGAAGACCTATGCGTGTAGAACAAGTCCACCACCAAAGAAGAGGTAAAACTTGTAACCGACAAACATTAATGGAAGGAGAGAAACATGGAAACAGTTAACCAACAACTATATTCAGTTGAAACAGCTGCTACAACGGTCATATTCAGTTGAAACAGCTATAACGGTCACTTGAAGCCATCAAAGAACATAACTAACTAGCGGATTATGTGGGATCTCTTATTTACTTCTTGTACTATATAAATGGGAGTATTAGACGAGTATAGGACACATTGCTCACACCATAGCTACACACATACACTTAGATGATTAAGAAACACTCACACAATCATTGTAACCTTAGTACACTCGTCCATTTGCTCATCCAAAGTTGTATCTTTTTTACCAAATTAATATTAACAAACAAGGCAGGGGCCTAGTCTCCTCCCAAGGTTTTATGCCGACGATCTACAACTGATCAAGGGCTTTCCTCATAGATCGAGTGTTGTTCTTTGTGTTTTAGTACTTTATTTGTTCATTACGAACAGTTCCATCCCGAGGATATAACTGTCCATCCCAAAGCAAACCTAATCCATACCGAGCATAGTTGTCATATATTTACTTCTTTAGCATCCTGATACACCGTTTTCAAAACATAACTGAGTTTTTAACATATTTCACACATTTAGCACTCTACCTCACTTTTACTAATTTGGAATACAAAATTATTTCTACTAGGTAATTTTTGACCAAAACAAATATGATAACAACTTTTTGACGCTATCAGCTTTGTGTTCTTTGATATTCTGCAAACATTAGCTAACACTTAGTGTTATAAAAGAATGATAAAAAATAATACCTTTTGTATCTTCTTTGTTGAGCAATTTTCCTGATTTTGTCATATTCTTCATAAGTCCCTTTCATCATCAGGATGGTCTTCATTATCTTGAGGATGTCCCTAGTTTCTTCATTCTTGGGATGGTGTTGCATCCTGAGGATGTACCCAGTGTAATATCTTCAGCATAGACTTCAAGGCTATAATCCTTAGGAAGAATTGAATCTTAATAATATCCTGTAAAGGCAGGCTTTGTTATTATACTGGCGACTAAGGCCTTTGGTTTAATCTGGGATCAAAAACCCTTTTGTTATATTTTGGTGATAAAACAATTATGTATCATCTTGAGAATAACTGGCGATAAGGCCTTTCGTAATAACTGGCGACAAGGCCCTTAGGAATAACTGGCGACAAGGCCCTTAGAAATAACTGGCGACATTGTAACACCCCAACCGATGTCGGAAACATCGGGATGTCACGTATTGATGATTGTTCAGTAGCTCATGGTAAATAATAAATTTCAATAATTGATTTAAATACATTACATACAATTATTCTACAAGCATTTGTACATCAAAATGAAAAATACTAGCTACGCATCTTCAAGCAATAACTCAAATCTTCAAGCAAGCTATAACCTGAAACATGTTAAGTTTGAAAATATTTTGGGTCAACAAAAGTTGGTGAGAATTACATAGGTTTTGATAATCGAATAAAAATGTTGTGCAATTCATGTGTCATGGCTAGTCTAGTCCATATGTGAAAAATACTAGAAGTAAATCGAGTGCATAATCAACCCTTGTGACTGTTATAATGTGGTACATCCCATACGCTCATGGTTCACTCGAATATGTTATGCGATAACAAACACCCACGCTACCTTTGTAGGAGGCACGTATCCAGGTGGGATTGTCAGTCCAATAGATCTATCAATGTATACCGTCGGCTGATCAATGTTAATGATTATGCTAGGATTGTGCTTACCCTAGTCATGTTCAAGACATAATGCAACATAGAAAAACACATAGACACATTGATGATTGAATTGCATATATGATGTTGTAACATGTTTCACCCCAAAAACGGTGATAAATAGAAAAGGGGCTATGTAAAACTCACCTGAAATTCACTGTGCAAATACTAGCAAGTAGCAACAAGTCTGAACTTGAATTAACTGAACTCTTGTATCCTATTACAAATAAACGATACCTTAAATTCTAATGCAAATACGCTTGTTTCATTTATTGATTGTATAGATAGTTTATTCAACTACCTAGACTCGCATTGAATGAATGCGCGTCTTAAAGTGTGTATGACTTAACGAACCGATTGTGCTTGGTTTAGTTTCTAGAAAATATATGTGAAGGTATAGTTATATACAATATATACTTTATTATGATATATTCAGGATTTCACGACTTGAGACTAGTTGTAAAAGGAGCATTTAGACTAGTGAAAATAATGTACGCGTAACATGATTCGCGTTTTAGTTTGTTTGAAGACCGGATAATATATGCATTATGTTTATTTATGCACGCTTTTATAACATGACGAAATAAAGTTTGAATAGCGTCTATTTGTAAAGCATAGCTTCTTTTGTACGAAATAATAGATTTGACCATCCGAAACGTTTCTTATATTTTATAAAAATTTGGGCAGAGTTTCCTCTGTTTTTGTAAGAAACCAGACAACGCAAGTCATCTATTTTATCCCAAAACAACAATAGACCAAACAAAAACCAATACAATTTATAGTCTTTAAACGCGACAAAAGGTTCAAGTTATCAAGATTGTAATAAACGAGAACTATATGTTTTGAACAAGTAATATACATATATATATAGTCTGTTTTCAAAACATGTCACCCAAATTTATCAACGCTTTAGAAACTCTAGATACTATACGACTCGGTTAATGTTGTGCTTGGATATATTCGTATGTATGTTTCAAACAATTTAATAGTTAGTGTCGTGAACATGTTCATAGGTATATCTATTTATACATTTAACCATTTTATCGCCTCATCGTTACATTAGCCCTTTTATACACATAAGTCGGTTCGGTTCGTTTGGTCCTTTTAGAATAAGTATTTATACACAATATACATGAAAATAAGTAAATAAATAAATAAATAAAAATAAACTAAGATCGTGGCGCGCGTTATACCTTCCCGATATCCGATCTCGCGAACCAACACGTAACTCGTCCCGTACCGCGTGTCGACTGGTTTGACCATGGCTGACCGTTGACTAATGTTGACTTGCGTTGACCAACTTTGACTGTTGACTACGATTGACCGGATCTGAAATGTTTGACCAATGTTGACCTGTTGACTCGTGTCTCGACCACACCCGAATCTGACCCGGACATCCTTTGATCTGTACACTACCACAGCCGCCTCCATCTCGAACCAAACAACCACCACTCAGCACCGCCTTGAACCACCACAAAGCACCACAGTCCGATTTGGGCCTGAAACCCAGTGCCACTACTGTTTTTGCGCGTTCCTCGGGCCACAGGCCTGCGCCGCCGCTGACCTGAGAAACCCTACTCGAACCATCAACATTCTGAGCTGTATCAGATCTGTATCAGATCTGGTCTGTCCGTGTCTGCGCCATGACTGAACACCACCGCTGCGTCTAGGGGTGTTCAAATTCGGATAATCCGAATTTCGGATATCCGAATTTCGGATAATCCGAAATTTCGGATAGTCAATATTGGGATCCGAATCCGGATCCGAAATTTCGGATATCCGAAATTCGGATTATCCGAATTTCGGATTCGGATTCGGATCATCCAACGGATAATCCAAAACTTAAAAAAATATGAAAAAATAAATAAAAAATAATAAAAAAAACGTTCTACTTTATGTCTAAAATGTGAACCTCTTAAAAAAAATAGAAATCGAAGTTAGATAAACGATATTGGAACAAAAAAAAATGTAAAAGAAACTTACCGTTTGGTGGACGGGGGCTATGGAGGTCGTAGACAAGGTGGACGGGGGCTGTTATAGAGAAGAGAAGATGAGCGACTGCTATGGATTGGAGTAGTATGGACTTAGGGTTAGGAGGATTAGGGATTTAGGATTGTGTATTGTGTTATATAGTGTATATAATATTATATATTTATATATATTTTTTTAATATTCGGATTCGGATAATCTGATTATCCGAAAATTTTCAAAATCAGGATCCGAATCCGAATCCGAAATTTCGGATTATCCGATTTTCGGATATCCGAAAATCGGATTATCCAAAATTTCGGATAATTCGGATTCGGATAATCGGATTTTTCGGATTCGAATTCGGATTCGGATTTTTTTGAACACCCCTAGCTGCGTCACTTCTGCTCCGGCAACCACTACAACCACAACCATACCCGTAACCATACCCTTAACCTGCCCCAAACACCACCCAATCGCCACCTAGTGCCGCCTCCTTTACCCATTTCGGGCTCCAACAACACCACCCTGCCGCCGCCTGTTGATGCGTTTTGCGACTAATGATTGGATAACTAACATATGTTAAAGATTTGTAATATGGGCGAAGGTAGAAAGAAGTGGGCGAAGGTAGAAGCTTAGTGGGCGAAGGTAGACTGGAACTGATCAGAAGATACGTTCGTACCTTAGTAGTGGGCGAATGTGGAAAAGATCCACATTCGACCAGTGCAAAGGGGCGAACGTGCAGTATCTATAAATAGGTTTTGTGTTTTTGAGTATGTAATAGAGTTGTCAGTTGTGTATGTGTTCAGGTCAGGTTCCAGGTCATTTTGTGATAGTGTGTGTTTGATCTAGATTAACGTGTAAGTCGTTGTAAAAGCTTATTTGACAAAGTTAATCTATGAAAAGATGTTGAAAATGATCTTGATTGTGTTTTGATTAGAGTTTTATCATTTTGTTCAGAACTAGGGTTTCCGCACCTGGTTTTGTGACTTGTATGATCATATTATCCTGTTTTAGTTAAAATCTTTCGCTCACAAAGTGGTATCAGAGCTTAGAGGATCATACAACAACAAATTTGATAAACTCAGAGCTGATTTGGACATGTTTTTGATCAAAATACATCTGTTTTTACATAAACATGGTTTTTGAGTGTTTTTGATTGATTTAGAGTTGAATTAGTGGTTAAAATCAAGTTTTCCAAGAATTAAAGTTGCTCCAAATCAATTCCGAAGCATAACCTGATTAAGATCATTCAAATCCATAAACTTTTTGAAAATCTGAGATCAAAATAACTGTTTTTCAAAGAATAACCGTTTTTCAAAGTGAGATCTGAGCAAAATGGGTGAACCTGGAACCTGAGTGGTCGAAAGTGTTTGTGGGTGGGCGAACCTGAGTAGAGTTTGGTTGAACCTGAAAATTGTTGTAGAAATTTTCACTTTCGGGTACAGAATTCCACATTCGACTGGTTTGTTTTGGGCGAAAGTGGAAAGTGTGTTAGTCTGTGTTTACATTCTGGTGATTTCTACGTTCGGGTGGTACTGTTTGGTCGAACTTAGAATCAGAAGGGACGAAAGTGTTATATTTTGGGCGAACCTAGTTTATTTTGGGCGAATCTAGGTCAATCCGGGCGAACCTAGGATTTACTTTGGAAAATTTTCTAAGTGTTGAAGTTTTTCTAAGCTTGTGATCATGTGGAATTTTCCGACTACACCGAGACCAGCAACAACACAACCACAACAGCAAGTGATGGACCCATGGACATTGGCAGCACAAAAGACGAGCACACAGTCTTCGCAACCAATAAACTACATGGCGATGACGAGCTCGATGCCTCAAAGTGTAGCACCTCCAGCACCACAACATGACTACTGGGGAGTAGTAGCGGCGGTGGTAAATACACAAACTACTAATGCTATTTCTACTTTGATTAACGATTTGTCTTCAGGTAGCGGGAATAGGCCACCGAAGCTCATGGACATATCAGAATACAATCAGTGGCAGAACAAGTTCAAGATTCATTTAGAAGGCATGGGAGTGGAAGGAGCAGAGGCATGGAGCATGATTGCTAAAGGATACACAGCACCGATTTTGGAGAATACAGGTGAAATGATTCCTTTGGAAAGCTTAACTGAGGATGAGAAGAAGAAATATGTGGTGGAAAAGAAAGCCTTTTCCCAATTGACTCAGGCAATAACAAATGATCTGCTACATCAATTTGGGACTTGTATAACCTCTAAGCAATTGTGGGATGTGCTTAAGAGGAGGCATGATGGGAATGAGAAAACGAGAAGTTTGAGGATGGATGAACTGAGAAAGGAGTTTGAGAATTTTTCTTATATTGGAAATGAAACTTTAAAAGAATTAACTCCTAGATATAGTCATTTGCTAACCGAATTGTCTAGTTATGGTATACAGATTCCCATGAAGAATTTGGTGGATAAGTTTGCAGATGCTCTACCACCTTACTGGGATCAGCATGTGGAAGTTCTCAGGGAGAAGGATGCATATCAGTACTGGACTATTCAAGAGTTCATACAGAAGCTGGAAAACAAGGAAATGGAAGAGAAGAGGAAAGCTAGGAGAGCACAGGTTCATCAGAATCCTAGTTTATACTTTGGAGGTACTTCAGTTCCTGTGAGTAACTCAAGTTCAGGAGGGGTAGTTGCACCACATGTTGCTTGCATTTCCAATGTTATGGAACCACCAAAACCGACCATCAACTACATGGCACAAACTTCATCTTACTCACAACCATCATACACACAACCACCACCACAACAACAATACAACAATTCCTACATTTCACCATTCTCCCCAATGCAACAAGCAGGTTTCTATACTGCTAGCCAATCTCAACAACCAATGAACCAAGTTACTCAACCTAATCAACAACAAGTGGTTTTGGAGACTTCTAACTTGGGAAATGTGACAGTGGAAATTGCTCAACAACATATTGCACTAGTCTCAGCAATGGTTTCATCCTACAATGGACTTGTTGCTAGTCAAATTGGGAATAACAACTTAACCAACGAGGACTATGCACAGATCGACAAGGAAGAGATGGAACTAATTGATATCCAATGGGCTTTTGCAAGCATCATGAGAAGAGCAACAGACTTTATTGAAAAGACAGGTCGAACAGATTTGGGAACTTCTCCTAACACAACCTACGGGTTCAACAAGGAGAAAGTTACTTGTTTTAACTGTGGAGAAAGAGGTCACTTTAAACGTGAATGCACCCAGCCACCAAAACAAGGTAATAGAAACCTATTCAATGCAACCTATCAGAATCGTCAACAACAAAACCAAAACCGAGTTTCTTACCAAAACAACAACAACTACCAAAACCGTCAAAACAACTCTAACAACAACCAAAACAGACAACCTAACACACCAAACCAGATTCAAAACCAATCTCCTAACAACACTAACCGAACAGTTATACCAATCACTACACCAAATGAGACACAACAGAACACGAGTCAGAATCAAGCACTGATGACTCAACAAGATGAAAGGTTTGATTGGTCGGGATTGCAGATAGGAGTGGAGGAAATTACTACTGGTGGAAATGTGGCTTGCGTTGCTTGCAAGGTTGATATTGAAGAGTCGGTGATGGAGGAAGAAAAGAAAGAAACTGAGGAGTGTGAAAGTGATGATTCTGAGACTGAGATGAATGTGGAGAATGAACCTGTTGAGGTTAAGGTTGAAGAAACTCATTCTGGAATGGTGATTGATACAGTTTCTGATGTTCCTGAGGAATGTAGATCAGTTTATTCAGATTCAGATAGTAAATCGGACACAGAGGCAAGTGTTGATTCTTTAGATGATGACATTGATCAGTTGTTAGCAGAAGCTGATTTTCTGATGACAAGGAAGTCGTGCATTGCTGATGATGCTTTTACCAAGATTGACTATTCCAAGTTTTTCACTGGAAAGGAAGCTCATTTCGCATTGATGGCCATGACTGAACCGCCAAAACCTGTAAGTTCTGAATCTAGCACTGATGTTAGGAGTGATAAATATTGTGGAACATGTGATAGATTGACTGAGGAGAATAAACAACTCCGAATTCAACGTGATAGTGCTATCATAAACAGTCAATCTACTCGCAAAGAGTTGAATGCTTTCAACAAAGTATTAGATGGCTATAAAAAGGACATTTGGCAATTAACAACTATATCAATGAAATTGAAAATACCAAGTTGGAAATGGCAGCCATAAAATGCTTTGCTGAGAAAGTAAACAAAAAGTTGGAAAGTTATAAGCATATTGCTTATGTGGTAGACCATATCATTGATGATAACACCACCAATTACAAGTCTGTACCATCTCCGGTTCTTTTTGAAAATCATAACTATCACCAAGTTATACCGGAGAGCTCGGTAAAATCAGACTCATCATCGGAAATGGAATCTAATACCTCGAGTATTGGTGATCCTTATTCCGATGTGAGACCGATTTTAGGCTTGAATGATGAGGGTGTTTATGCTGAAAGTGTGAATTCAGACTCAGAGAATGATGATACTGGTAATGACCAAACTGTTAATGCATGTGAAATTCCAAAAGAAAATCACATCATTACTACTGAACCAGTGTCACCATCTCAACATGTGCATCCGATGGCAACTGCTCATCGTGAGAAAAAGTCCGAAAAGAATGAGATTAGAAAGGACCTTGAGAATGAACCAAGTGACAAACCTGTCAAGGTGTTTTATCGGATGGAAGGATCCGATAAAATCATCTCTGATGAGGAATTTCCAATCAAGAATGCTAACTATGCTAAAATTGAAAAGATTTGGCAAGAAAGCACTATTTGGTTTCCAAAACATGAGAGAACAAACGAAATTCCACCAGAAATTTTAAAGAAATTGTTTTTGAATGTTCCTCAAGAACCAAAGGTCCATGTCACAGAATTCATTCGACCAAATGACAAAGCAAATGGTTTTCATGAGCCCACTTACTCAAAAGGACCACTTCCTGAGAGTTTGAGGAATCAACAGTATAATGATCAATATCCTGTTAGATCATTTGCTCCACCAAATGCTCATTATGTTTTTGAAGAGTATCGCAAATGCTTTAAATGTGGGGAACGTGGGCATTTACTTGCTCAGTGTCCATATGTAAGGCATAAAAGACATGAGGTTGAAGTTAGAAATTCCATGAGAAAACCGATTGATCATTATGTTCCACCACATAGACGAGTTGTTCCTCAACAACAACAGTTTTATAATCAAAACAATTTTCAAATGAGGAACAATCGTCCAATTCAATATGATCAAAGAAATCGGATTGCTATGGAACAATCATGGAGAAAGCCTGTGGTGAGCGCAACAATTGATAGGCAAAAGGTTCCACAAAAACCAATTGTCAAATCAAATGTTGGACCTAAGTCTGTTAACTCAGATAAGGTAGCCAAGAAAGTTACTTTTGTTAACAATGTTCAGAAACCGATTGAGAAACCAAAATCTAAAATTCGCATTCTTAAACGGTCTGAACAATCTTGGACATCCAATGGTACTCCAGGAGCTTCTACTTCAAAGGTAAGTGAGAAAAACGAAAATGTTTTGAACAATCAGAAAAAGATTGATCCAAAACAAAAAGTTGTTGAAAAGGTTAATGAGGATGTTTCTTTGAAAGCCGATGTTCAAAGGCCCAAGACTCAGGCTTGGGTCCCCCGAAAGAACTAAATGATTTACTTTTTGTGTGCAGGGAGCTTCAGCTGGCCCTATTAGCAGTCTCTGGATTGTTGATAGTGGAGCTTCAGGCCACATGACGGGGGATCTCGCATTGCTGTTTGACGTGAAAAACATCAATGGAGGGTATGTCGCTTTCGCGGGTAATAAAGGTGGATATATCACAATGGAGGGAAGCGTGAGTAATGGGATTGTGACTTTCGAGCGGATATCTTATGTGAAACAGATAGACTATAATCTGCTGAGTGTCAGTCAAATATGTGATAAACAATTTTCTGTGCATTTTGATGACAAATCCTGTTATATTCTCAAACCGGGCTTCAAAATTCCAAAGGAATGGATAATGTTGATGGCACCTCGCGTCAACAATCTCTATATTCTTGACATGTCCAAGGCGATGACATCACAGGGGCAAATAACATGTTTTCTATCCAAAGCGACTGAGAAAGAATCGATAATGTGGCACCGCAGAATGGGGCACATTCATCTGAGAAAAATGAATCAACTTGTGAGAAATGGGCTTGTCGATGGAGTAAACGTGAAACATTTCCATCTGAACGACAAGTGTGTAAGTTGTATGAAGGGGAAGCAACACAAACAGTCCCACAAAGTGAAGAAAGTTAACTCTGTAGAGATGCCGCTTGAGCGATTGCACATGGACCTATTCGGACCGGTCAAGCGCAAAAGTCATCTTGGAGAGCTTTATTGTTTAGTTGTCACTGATGACTATTCAAGATTTTCATGGGTGATGTGTTTGAAGAACAAAAGTGACACCTTTACTAACCTACAAGTTCTGTTCACTCGATTGGAGAATATCTACAATTTGAAGATAAAAAGAATTAGGAGTGACAACGGGACGGAGTTCAAAAACGCCAAGATGGATGAACTTTGTGAAAGCAAAGGGATACATCATGAATATTCGGCTCCGTATACCCCACAGCAGAATGGTGTTGCTGAACGAAAGAATAGGACTCTAATTGAAGCGGCTAGAACAATGCTCGCTGATTCAAATCTTCCAGTAATGTTCTGGAATGAGGCGATTTATGCAGCAAATTATACATTAAATCGGGTTCTAACAGTGAAGAAATTTGGAAAAACATCTTATGAACTGTTACACCGACGAAAGCCAAATTTAGAGTATCTAGAACCTTTCGGGGCGCCATGCACGATGTTGAATCCAGGTGAGAAGTTTAGTCCTAATGCTGAGGAGGGATATTTTGTTGGATATGCAACCCCGCTCAAACGGGTATTCAACAAGCGAACTCGTCAGGTGGAGGATTGGGCTAACGTGGAAGTTCAACGATACACTCAAAATTTGCAAGGCACGGGTCCTGATTGGATGTTTGATTACAAAGATTTCTTTGAATCATTCAACCTAGATAGCTTGGTTGAAGAAGCTGTTATCAGATTACTTTACGAGTGTGAAAACGCGGCGACTTCACCGTTGATGCGTCCAATCACCGTGAACCCCCTACCAGCTTCTAATGATACCAGTGCTCCTATACAAGAGGAAGAGATGTTTCAAGAGGCTTCAACTTCATTAGACACTTCAGAATCTGAAGATGAACAATTTGAAGAAGCCGTTCTTGAACATGCAGAAGAATTAGAGGCGCAACCAGTGAACCCAACTCCAACTCCAGAAGTTGCTTCGTCATCAAACACGGGTCATGATCTGGATGCTGTAGAAAACTTGACTGCTCAGACGGGAGTTATTGTACCTGTTAATCCGGAATCTCGGATTCATCGTATTCACCCGCTGGAGCAAGTTATCGGTGATCCTGGAAGTGGTGTTATGACCAGAGGGCAGCTAAAAAGCGTTAACTCGCCAGAGAGTTTTGGTGCTTTAGCATTATATGCCAAAATTCAAAAATCTGGTAGTCAAAATGATTGGTCATTTGCATGTTATGTGTCGCAGGTAGAGCCAAGGACATACAAGGACGCTTTGAATGAAGATGCCTGGGTTGAGGCAATGCAGGAGGAGTTATTGCAATTCCAGTAGTTGGGAGTTTGGACGCTCACAGATTTGCCGCCGGGAAGGAAGAAAATAGGCACTAAGTGGGTGTTTAAGTGCAAAAAGGATGATCGTGGGGTTATTGTTCGCAACAAAGCCAGATTGGTTGTGCAGGGTTTCCATCAAATCGAAGGGATTGATTACAACGAAATCTATGCACCAGTAGCACGAATTGAAGCTATTCGGATGTTCCTCGCGTTTGCTTCATACAAGAAATTCAAAGTCTATCAAATGGATGTCAAGAGCGCATTTTTGTACGGGAAAGTCAAGGAGGAGGTTTATGTCGGGCAGCCACCAGGCTTTGAGGACCCAATCCACCGGGATAAGGTCTACGTGCTGAACAAAGCTTTATATGGTTTGCACCAGGCTCCAAGACAGTGGTACGAGGAGCTAAGTACATACCTCATCTCCAAAGGATTCAAGCGCGGCCTCGTCGATTGCACCCTCTTCACGAAGAAGACGGGAGATGATTTGCTTCTAGTACAAATTTACGTTGATGATATTATATTTGGTTCGACTAACGAACTTTTGTGCAGGGAATTTGAAACTATCATGCAAGAAAAGTTCGAAATGAGCGCTAAGGGGGAGATGCAGTTTTTCCTCGGCTTACAGGTGGACCAAAGACCCGACGGGATCTTCATTCACCAGACGAAATACGTATCCGACATCTTGAGCCGATTTCAGATGGAGGACTCTAAGCCGATGGATACCCCGATTCAACCCAATCACGGGATTGGAGTGGACGCTAAGGGGGAGCTGACAGACCCATTTACATACAGAGCAATCATCGGATCTCTGATGTATTTGACAGCGTCTCGACCAGATATTATGTATGCAACGTGTCTCTGTGCTTGCTATCAATCGAAGCCGAAACAAAGTCATCTGACGGCGGTCAAGCGTATCCTTCGATATCTGAAGGGTTGTCCATCAAAAGGACTTTGGTACCCTAATGATGATGATTTTGATTTTATTGCTTTTAGTGATGCAGATTGGGGCGGCTGTGACAAAGATAGCAAATCAACAACAGCTGGTTGCCAGTTTTTAGGGAGCAGGTTAATTACCTGGCAATGCAAGAAACAGACTTCCGTGGCACTGTCTACCTGTGAAGCTGAGTACATTGCAGCCTCAAGTTGTTGTTCGCAAGTACTCTGGATCCAACAACAGATGGTGGATTACGGTTTGCAGTTTCTTAAAACCCCTATACACTGTGACAACGAAGCCGCAATTGCATTAACTAAAAATACTGAAAATCATTCTAAAGCGAAACATATCCGGATTAAATATCATTTTATCCGCGATTGTTACGCTAAGGAATTGATAGATATGGTCAAAATCCATACTGACTACCAACGTGCAGATTTGTTTACAAAAGCTTTTGACAGATCCCGCTTTGAATATCTTTTAAAAGTAAACAATATAAAGGAAAAACAGGACTAATCGGCACCTCGGTTTATCGCTTTTTAGTTTTTAGTTTTAGTTTTAAATTTTTTTGGGAATTTCTCTTTGCTAATTGGGAATTTCTCTTTACTATCATAATCCTCAAAGAAGTTGATGCTTTCGAGGGGATTATTTAATCCTCAAAGAAGTTGATGCTTTCAAGTGGATTGTTTCTTTCAAATTTTTGTTTTGTTTTTCAGAAACATTAAAAACCCAAAAATATGTTCTTTATTTTAGGGGGAGTCTTTTTATCGGAAAAACCAAAAACATTGAAAAACTTTCAAAAAACCCTAAAAATTAGAAAAACCAAAATGATTTCCTGGATAAAAAGAGGAAATGATAGTACATCAGTGGGGATCTGACACAGGCTAAAGAATTGTATAGTATATTGAGGCGTATGTTGATTACGTGTGATATGCTGATAGGCTTCGTAGACTAAATATTGCGTGCATTAGTGATACAAACATAACAAACTACGCGTTAGTGGCTGAACACCTCATGGGCATATGGTCTTAGTACCGTAATTTCGTTTGATAGGATTGCCAAAATCTGAGGTTTCGGGTCGTTATGTTATTGTTATCCGGGATATTCTGATTAAACTTCTGTCGTATTGATTTACGGACCTAGTTTCATCAGAATATTTGCAAAAAGAGCATATTGCCAAAACCGAAAGTTACCGAATTGAGGAACTTTATGTTTTATTGATCAAAGATCATTATTACATCGTATTGACTTTCTGATGCAAATCAGTGGTTAATATCAGCCTCAACCTAGTGTATACGCACATGTTACTTTGTTGCATTTATTTGCTGACCTGTACACCTCTGTGCTATATACTTTGTAAACTTTACGGATAACTCTGGCATAATCACGCGTTACGATGAAGCTTTGTGCAATTACTTGATACGGGAGTATGTCGTGTGTGTGGGAACCACAATGTGTTAGTCTAATACACCTAATTCGTATCATTTTAAAGCATTGCGTAATTGTCTGCATGTGAGCTTACGTGGACCACAATATCAGCAATTGCCGTATCACATATTGTTTCTAATGATAATATTAAAACAGATCAACGCTGTGTTCAGATTTCTCAGTAAACTGATATGATCCTCTTACCGGATATCACAAAATGTTTACTGCTTTCATTTACTTTGATGCATTTTACTTTGTTGCATTTTACTGTTTATTGTCAAAAAAAAAAAAAAAAAAAAATACAAAATCCAAAATCCAAAAAGATTTTAGGTGTGTTTTGATAAAATTTCAGAAAAATCAAAAAGATTTGCATTTCTGCTCTATTTTTGATAACCGGGGATGCTTGATAGTCAATTTCTGAGATTTGATAAAACCATCTGGGCTTTGTATCATTCAAACTGTGAAAAATTTGAGTTTTGGAAGTTTAACAGATTGAAAAATGTTGAATGGGATTCGAATTCGTGATTTGGCGAAATTTTCAGATTTTTCCATTTCACATTCGCCCCTTAATTGGGTCGAATGTGGAAAAATCCTCACTTTCGACCGTTTCAATTTGGACGAATGTGGGACATTTTCACCTTCGGGTATAAATTCCACCTTCGGGTAAAACTTTTCACATTCGGGTCATTAGCTTGGGGCGAATGTGGAATTACCTCACATTCGTCCATATCCAACGGGCGAAGGTGGCCTTTATATATAAGCCATTCCAGGTTCGAGCCTTTCATTCAAAAATTTTTCAAAAATTCTTCGATAACCAGACCTTGTTGCTTGAATTTCTTTTGATTGTGTGATTCATTCCCTGTCCTTTACTGATTGTTTTGACACCAAAATTACAGGTATTGAAGCCGTTTCAAGAACAGAATCGTTGTTCTTATTAACCGGACTTAGGGTTTCAATTTTAGGGGTCTTAGGATGTTTGTTAATGTTTGATTTTGATTTACATTCAATCTTCATCAGTTTTAGGGGGAGAATGTTAAAGGAATTAGTGTTTTAACATTGTTTGATGTATTGATTGTTTAAACATAACAGTCGTGACCTAATTCCACTGAAAAACTAATGAAAATTGAATAATCAGTATAATTGATGATACACGTTTGTTGGTCGGTCATATTAGGGTATATTTAGATCAAAATGATATGTTAAAACAACTTTGGCAAATTTTAAATTTTGGGGATGAACATGTTTCACATTCGGGTCAATAAAACGGGCGAATGTACATTTTGTGGACGAATGTAGTTTAAAAATGGGCGAATGTGTTTTTTAACCAAATATTTTTCACATTCGACCTAAAAGTTTTACTTTCGTCCAAAACAATTTCACATTCGTCCAGAACAAAATGGGCGAATGTAGAATCTTTTAAACCTTAAAATTTTTAATTTTTTTGTCGTTTTTGCATTTTGACGTGTGTTTCTGTCTTTGATGTGCAGATGGCTGATCAATCCGAAAATGTTGAAGCACCAGTGGAAAATGTTGAAGTTCCAGCAGAGAATATTGTTCCAGATCCGGTGCAACAGGCTGAAGCATCTGTTCCAAGCAGTTGGCCGTTCGAGCGATCTCACAACTGCTGTGCGTATCTTGGTGACGTGGAGAAGAATACAGAGTTCACCGGGATCATAGAGTTTTTGAGAAGGAGCAGAATTGTACATGCATTAGCCACACCGACGATCATATATAGAGACATTATTGAAGATTTCTACCAAAATGCGAAGTATGACTTCTGGGATAATCAGACGATTATCAAGAGCAAGATTCAAGATATGGAGATGTTTTTGACAGAGTCTGATATACGGGAAGCACTGCAGATCAAGTTTGAAGTCAGTGAAGATCCCAGAGAGTTATCATGGACTGAGCAGAAAGCTTGTTTCTTACGGATGAAGTACAAAGGTCCGATTACAGATGGATCTATGTATAAAGGGAAGCTGGGCGTGCAGTTCAAGTACTTTGCACACGTTATTATCCACGTATTTGGATGTGTGAGCGGTGTATATGACGTTATGAGAAGAAGTTTGAGTTCGTTAATGGTTGCGTTGACTCTCAACAAACCATTTAACGTTTCTGGTATGATTCTAGACCATATGCTGGAGATGCTGAAAGGTATGAAGTACAAGAAGTTCATGCTATATCCGAGATTTCTGATGATGATCTTTGACCACAAGTATCCAGAGTTGAAGAAGGATCCAACTATGATCCTAGGTCAAGATCACATGAACATTCGTACTCTAGTGAGGATGAAGGGATACAAAGGTGTGCCAGATAGTGAAAAGCCACCTAATAGGAGACTCTTTGGAGCTTTGGCTCGTCAGGATTACACTGATCCTGGCAAGAACAAAGCAAGGCACGATAATAGTGATTCGGATAATGATGATCCCTTAGTGTACGCTGATTCAAGCACTAAGAGGAAGAGACAAGTAGTCAATCCTGGAGCCAAAGGGAAGGGCAAGGGAAAGATTGATCAGGGAAGTTCAAAGCAACAGGCGGTTAGACATAAATCAATGGCAAAGAAAGGTTCAGGTTTGGTGGATGAAGAGTCAGTTGATTCAGAGGAGACTGAGATAGACGAGCAGTGGGATTCTGATGCTGAAAACGTTAGGGCCACCAAACGTAAGGCCACTATGGTTGGTGAGTCTGAATCTTTGAACAAGTCGATTGAAGAAGCTGAGAGAAGAACGAAGTCGTTGAATGATGATGTTTTAGGTATTGATATGGATGATTTACATGTTGGAGAGACTGTGGTGGTTAATTTGCCTAAGACGAAAAAGCAAAAGACCATGGCGAAGAAGTCTAGTACGAAAGAGTTGAGAGAGAAAGAGTTAGCTCAATTGTTAAAAGGGAAAAGAGTGCCCGATGCTGGTACATCATCAAAGCTATCTTCACCTGTCGCCAAGAAGCAAAAGAAAACCAAAGAGGCAGAACCAATATCAGCTGATCAACTTAATGTTGCACTGGACAATGTACTTGACATGTTCAGAAAGCCTCAGAAAGAAAAAGAAGTTGAGTCATCCAAATCCAAATCCAAGAGAGTCACTGTAGATGATGATGTGATGAAACAGGTGAACAGGAAAATGGATGACATGATGAAAATGATTGTAGCTCAACAAGCTGAGATAGCCAAGTTTAAGCAAAATGAAGAGAAAATGCTTCAGATTGTGGTTGCTTCTAAATCTAATCAAGATGAGATCAATGAGAAGGTTAAGATGCTTGAAGCTAAGAATGAGAAGCTTGAAGGAAAGTGTGCAAGAAACAAGAGCAGGATTAAGCTGATTAAAGCAGACAACAAAGAACTAAGGGCTGAGAACAAACGCCTTAGTGATTTGATTGATGATTTGTATAACACTGCACCCAAGTTGAAGGAGGGTGAAGAAGATGAAGGAGAAGAAGAAGAGAAAGTTGATTATGAAGATTCTGAATCTGATAAAGAACAAGATGATGATGAGGATGATAATGAATCGGAGAAAAGTGATGATGATGATGACAAGAATGATGATGATGATGATGCAGAAGGTGCTGGGAGATAGAAAGGAGATGAGTTTAGCAGTGGTAGTGATAATGATGGAGGAGATGATACTTCCAGATTTACTTATGAGAAGAGAACACCAAAGAAGAAAGATACTGGAGAATCAAGTTCAAAGAAGAAGAAAGGTGAGAACGTTGATTCAGATGAAAGTATCTTCTGGAATGAGAAGGTGAGATCTCTATCTGATGATGCTAAACAAGTGTACAAAGATATGTTGGAAAAGAGAGAATGGACCATTGAGTTCACAGGATGTTTCGCTGAGATATTCCAAACTGATGATTTAAGATATGAATTGGAATATGAAGATCCTGATCTTGAGGAAGGAGAATTACCTGCATCTGTGGCAAAGGAAATTCTAGATGGTCTTGCACAGAGGGTAGGGAAGACTTTTGAGGAGTTTATAGTGGACGAGTCGATTCCAGATATTCCTGAAAAGGATATTGGAAGTCACTCAGATGATATGCAGACTCCTGAGAATGATGAAGTGGAGATGGAAGATATAACTCATGAAGAGTTTCCTCAGTACTTCAGACAAACTGATGAAGAAGAGGTATTTCCTGATTTTACTGAGGTACCAAATAATTCAGCAAAGCAGAAAGCTCAGCAAAGAAGTGCAGAGTTTGTGGAGAAGGTATTTGGTGCTGATAATCAAGGACCTTCAAATCAGTCTGATGAGTTGAGGAGTTATTTGAGAAGATTGAGGGAAATGGATGAGAACCGACCGAAGCCTGAAGCTCAAGGTAACTTTTATAGGTTTCACAATGCCAAGTTCAAAGGCAGAGCTCTCGGGTGGACATATTTAGGCAGGCTGAAGTGCATAGCTGCTAAATGGGAAACAGGAATCTTGTACTTCAATAGATTCTGTGATTTGCTTACTCTACCATACTGGGCGGTCAGAGATTTATGTAGATTCCCAATGTCAGGTGCTGAAGTGAATGGTTCGCATGTTGGATGGTGCGCAGATAAATTGGTTTGGGAAAGTCGAACAAGATGGAAAAGATTCCAGCCTCAATATCCCCGAAGAAAAGTTCATAGGGATATTGATCCTCAAACCAATATGAAACGAGTTACTTTGATCTACAAAGCACCTGAAGTAATGAGAAAAATACCGTTGATGCCTATGCCACAGCATTTCAGTGCTGATTTTATCTTCTGGTATTATGATTGGAGAAAGGCTGAAGCGGTGATTGTGTTGAGAGATGGGAAGGATAAATACAAGCATGTTCATGTATTTGATCCTATGTGGTTGATTAATTGCACGTTTGAAGACATCATCATGCTTTTCTACAATCCGATTTACTATGAACCAAAAGACTTTGCTCAAGCAAGAAAATATACTCAAGTGGTTGGAGTTTGTTTTGCTTATGACATCAATGCGGGAAGCAATTTGGAGAATAAGCTTGGTAAGACAGTGAAGATAGCGAATGTGTCTAAACCAGTGAAGAGAACATTTGAGCCTCCAATGACTACTGAGCAGAAGAAACAGCTCAGAATCAAGTTGATGAACAAAACAATGGACCAACAGAGAAAACTATCCAATCAATAGTCGAGGGGGAGTTTGTTGATGCGTTTTGCGACTAATGATTGGATAACTAACATATGTTAAAGATTTGTTATATGGGCGAAGGTAGAAAGAAGTGGGCGAAGGTAGAAGCTTAGTGGGCGAAGGTAGACTGGAACTGATCAGAAGATACGTTCGTACCTTAGTAGTGGGTGAATGTGGTAAAGATCCACATTCGACCAGTGCAAAGGGGCGAACGTGCAGTATCTATAAATAGGTTTTGTGTTTTTGAGTATGTAATAGAGTTGTCAGTTGTGTATGTGTTCAGGTCAGGTTCCAGGTCATTTTGTGATAGTGTGTGTTTGATCTAGATTAACGTGTAAGTCGTTGTAAAAGCTTATTTGACAAAGTTAATCTATGAAAAGATGTTGAAAATGATCTTGATTGTGTTTTGATTAGAGTTTTATCATTTTGTTCAGAACTAGGGTTTCCGCACCTGGTTTTGTGACTTGTATGATCATATTATCCTATTTTAGTTAAAATCTTTCGCTCACACCGCCATACTTCTGCACCCGTTTTTTTTTGGGCTTCCGGAACATCACGCCGCCGCCACCATAGGAGTGGTGGCCGGCCGGCTCTGCTGCAGAAAAAAGGAGAACAGAGGGAGACGAGGGAGAGAGCTGGAGAGAAAGAGAGAGCTACCTTAGAGTGAGAGGGGTTTCTAGAGAGAGAGAGTTGCGGGACTTGTGTGCTGCTGCCGCTGTGTATAGGGGTGAGGAGGAAGAAGCTTCAAGGTTAAAGGGAGGAGGAATAATGGGGTTTATGGCTTGGTGGTGGCTAGGGTTATAAGGAAGAAGATTTAGAAAATAGGAGGTAACCTAAGGTGCTTAAATAATAAATAGGTAGGGTTTGGTGTGTAGGTTAGGTGGAATATTATTTCGTATACGAGCCAGTTACCGATTCGGGTCTCGCTTTAAATTTAGCTCGTTCAATCAATAAGATAATTATTTCACATAATTTATTTATATAAACTGACGTAGAACTAGTATTTGGACTCTATATATTTTACTCGTATAAATGTAAATGTATATGCTCGTTAGAACTTTAGGGGTCGTCTAAAATATGAACTAACCAGTATTTTTACTCGCTGCGAGTTGCTAGATCATGTAATTGCAAGTGATGAATAATCTTAGTTCTTAACTTAAGAGAGTGTATTTTTAACTAAAAATAATAACTATATTGTTTTGAAATAATAAAATAAAGTAATTATATGAATATATTATTTTAATAATGTTTTAGAAATAGCTGGGCGTTACAGACATGGCCCAAAGAGACGTTGAAAAACGTCTAACCATTAGAGACATTGAAAAATGTCTAAACCTTAAGAGCTCCATTGTATATCTCAAAGATAATGAAATTGTCAGCCACTTTTACATGGACTGGTCCCACCATCCCGAGAATATACATGGGCATCGTGCGCTCCAGGCGAGGGTTGCTAACCCAATGTGAAAGGTGAAAACCTTTAGACCTTAGGAAGGTGTCGGACACTTTAACGGAGGAGAGGGTGGCCAGCCCCCTAGTCTTCTAAGCATTCCATCTTCAGGATGGTACTGCAAAATTCTCAGGATGGACTATTTCTAGACCATGTTTACTGAAAATATAATTGATCGAAATAAATCAAGGATAAGTACTTACATATGGAGATGATTCATCTCTATCAGCCTTCACCTTCATCCCACCTGTGATTCGGATCATGGTTTCTCATATGCATCCTTAATCATGGTAGTATTCAAGTGTATAACATTCCAAGCTCTTGGTAGAATCACTCCTTCCATTGTTGACAGCCAATATACTCCTTTTCCTGCTTCAGAATCGATTAAGTATGGACCTTCCCACTTAGGAGCTAGCTTACCATCGCTTGGTTTTGTTGTATTTTGGAAGGCTTTTCTCAATACCAAGTCTCCCACTTGAAATCTTCTTATCTTGATGTTCTTGTTGTAAGCTTTAGCAATCCTTTGTTGATATGCTGCCATCCTTAATTTAGCGGCATCCCTGAGTTCATCTACAGTTTCCAAGTCTTGTAGTAATGCTTCAGAATTAGTAGTTGCATCCTGAAGATGCTTCCTTGCTGTAGGCATGACCATCTCTGTTGGAAGCATTGCTTCTGTTCCAAAGACCAAAGAGAAAGGTGTCTGACCAGTAGCATTCTTCGAAGTAGTCCTATCAGCCCAAAGTGCAAATGGAAGTTCTTCTGCCCATTTTCCTTTCTTTTCCCCAAGCTTCTTCTTCAAGTTGTTGACGATGATTTTGTTTGAGGATTCCGCTTGTCCATTAGCTTGAGGATGGACTGGTGTTGAAGTTACCATCTTGATCCCCCAATTCTTACAAAAGTCAGTTGTTCTTTTGCTAATGAATTGAGAACCATTGTCACAAATGATTTCATATGGTACTCCAAATCGTGTCAGAATGTTTCTTTTGATGAATGAGACCACCTCTTTATCTCTAACTTGCACAAATGCTTCAGCTTCAATCCATTTCGAGAAGTAATATGTCATCACTAGCATGAATGCCTTTCCTCCAGGAGCTTTGGGTAGCTTTCCTACTATGTCCATTCCCCATTTCATAAAGGGCCATGGTGAAACAATAGGATGTAGTGGTTCAGCAGACCGGTGAAGTATGTTGCTATGTCTTTGGCATGCATCACACTTTTGGGAATACAGCATGGCATCCTTCTTCATAGTAGGCCAATAGTATCCCGTCCTCAGAGTCTTCGAGTAGAGAGATCTTCCTCCTGTATGATTTCCATAATCTCCTTCGTGGATGTCATTGAGTACTTCGTTTGCTTCATCCTTGTTGAGGCATCTCAAGTACGGACCTGCAAGAGACTTTCTATACAAAATATTGTCTATAATTGTAAATTTAGATACCTCTATCCTGAAAGCCTTTGGATTTTCTTCATCAGGAATGACATCTTCTTGTAAATATTTGATTATGGGAGTCATCCATGATGAGTCGTCTTGTTTCTGAGTGGCCAAAACAGTGATATCCTCAGGATGGTCTGGTTTATCCTCAGGATGTGCCTGGCCATCCTCAGGATGCCACCCTTCAACCGCCGGTTTCAAGATGTGAATGATGGGAATCTTGGATTCTTCCGGTAAATTAAAGGAGGATCCCAGATTTGCTAGGGCGCCAGCTTCAGCATTTTCTTCCCTAGGTACCTGTGTTAGTGAAAATTCTACAAAAGAAGTAGCTAAATTTTTAATGATTTCAAGATAAATGGCTAACTTTTGTCCTTTTACTGCATATGATCCATTGAAATGGTTAGTAATCAACAAAGAATCAACAAAGACTTCAATTTTAACAATATGTAAATCTCTAGCAAGTTGTAAACCAGCAATGAGAGCTTCATATTCAGCTTCATTATTGGTTGTTTTAAATGCACATCTAATGGCATGGGGTATCTTGTCCCCTTGTGGCGATTTTAGTAGTATTCCCAGACCTGTGCCTCTTGCATTCGAAGCACCATCAGTGCATAGAGTCAATTTTTCTAAATTTTCATTTAGTTATTGAACTTCAGACTCTACTTCACTCAGGATGTCACTACTGAAATTAGCCACAAAGTCTGCTAGGGCCTGTGACTTGATTGCATTTCTAGGCTCATACTCTAAGTCAAAGGCACTTAATTTAACTGACCATTTTGCCATTCTTCCAGACATTTCAGGTTTTCTTAATACATTTTTAATGTGATAGTTAGTTTGAACATATATTTTATGTGTTTCAAAATAATGCCTTAACTTAGTAGAAGCCATTATTAAAGCTAAAATAAGTTTTTCGAGATGTGAATACCTGGTTTCTGCATCTAGGAGAGTTTTACTTACACAATAGACAGGATGTTGTTGCCCTTCGAAGTCCTTTACCAATACAGCACTTATTGCATTCACAGAAACTGCAAGATATAGCTTGAGAGGTTCTCTATCCTCAGGTTTCATCAACAATGGAGCTGCTGCAAGATAATCTTTGACCTTCTTTAATGCTTCTTCATGCCTCTGTCCCCGGTCGAATTTGTTATTCTTTTTCAGGATGTCATAGGACTCTTTACATTTCTCTGAGGATTTCGAGATGAATCTATTCAGGGCTGCTATCCTGCCAGTCAGCCTTTGCACATCCTTAATATTTCTTGGGGATTTGAGATCAAGGATGGCCTTTATTTGTTTTGGGCTGGCTTCTATCCCTCTTTTTGTTACCAAATATCCAAGAAACTTCCCAGCTCCAACTCCAAAATGGCACTTTGCTGGGTTTAACTTCATGTTGTAAGCATCCAGGATGTCAAAAGCTTCTTTGAGATCCCGAAGATGAACTTCTCCTTTCTTGGATTTCACTACCATGTCATCAATGTAGACCTCCATTGTGTCCCCAATCTTTTCTTTGAGCATCATGTTCACTAGCCTCTGATAAGTGGCACCTGCATTTTTTAATCCAAATCGCATGGCTATATAACAATATATACCTGATGGTGTCATGAATGCTGTGTCCTCCTGATCATCCAGTTCCATTTGTATCTGTTGGAATCCTGAGGATGCATCCATGAATGTCAGCATCTCGTGGCCTGCTGTAGACCATTGAATCTATGTGTGGTAGTGGGAATGGATCTTTAAGACAGGCCTTGTTAAGGTCTGTGTAGTCCACACACACTCTCCATTTCCCATTTTTCTTTTGGACTACGACAACATTTGCCAGCCATCTTGGGAATTTTACTTCCCTTATCATCTTAGACTTCAGCAGCCTGTCTACTTCTTCTTGGATGATGATATTTCTTTCTGGAGCAAACTTCCTTCTTTTTTGCTGAATGGGCTTGAAACTCTTATCAATCCCAAGTTTGTGAGTAATGACATCCTTTGATATGCCGGTCATATCTTCACATTTCCAAGCAAAAGTAGACATCCTACATTTAAGAAAAGATATTAGTGATTGTTCAATATCATGTGGGATATTCTTACCGATTTGCACAGTGATATCCTTGTTGTTGTCGTCAAGGCAGATAGCTTTTACATCCTGATCAGGATGTGCTTTAACATTCTGAGGATGGCACTGTGCATCCTGCTGTAATTGCTATGCTTGACGGGATGAGGCCTTCATTGATGTCGTGTAGCAATCCTTAGCTTCTTGTTGATCGCTGTTGACCTTCAAAACTCCCCAAGGTGTGGGTAGTTTCACACATTGATGATATGTTGAAGGAACTGCCTTCATATCATGTATCCAGGGTCTCCCCATGATGACATTGTAGCAGGATAGGGAATCTATCACACAAAATCTCTGGATAGAGTTCACCCCTTCTACATATACTGGTAGCTTGATGTCACCCACTGTGCTCTTGGTTTCTCCACTGAAGCCCACCAAAACTGATGACCTGGAAACTATCTCCGATTCCGGGATGTTCATCCTCTTGAGGGCCTCGAGCTGGATGATGTTTACTAAACTTCCTCCATCTACAAGAATACTGCGAACAAAGTGGTTAGCAATATATAAAGTAATAACCAAACCGTCATGATAAGGATCAAGGATGTTTTCTCTGTCTTCTTCCTCAAAACTTATCACTTTTGAGGTTGTTAGGATGGTCATCTTCGTTGGTCTTTCTCCTTTTTCAGACTTTGTTTCCCTCGCATGTCTTTTAGTAGCTGAGTATGAGGTTCCACAAATGTCTGACCCTCCTGAAATAAGGTTGATAATGCCAGCATCCTTAGGTGGGGATGTTGCTCTTTCCTGGATGTTTGTGCCATCCTGAGATCTTGATTTCTTTTTGCCTAGGAGATCCTTGAGGTGACCCTTGCTTAAGAGATATGCTATCTCCTTTCTTAGTGCAATGCAATCTTCAGTGATATGGCCAAAATCTTCGTGAAAGCACACCATTTGGATTTGTCTTTCCATCCTGCCTTGTTGTCCTTCCATGGCCATCTTTCTTTGTCCCCTAGATCCTTCATGGCATACATCAAACCTGTTACATCCACAGAAAAACAATAGTCTGACAATTTAGGGCATTCATCCTCATCGTCATCCTCTACCACATTGACCTTCTTATTATCAGGCCTAGCATATGGTTTATGCTTATATGGTTCGTATGTGGGAGTGGATTTTCGATTGGGATGGTTATATTTTGAGGATGATTCTATCCTCTCTTGTATCTTCTTATCATCCTCAAGTCGGATGAATCTTAGGGCTCTGTTCCTGACTTCATCTAGGTTCATGCATGGATTCATCACCAACTCTTGGTAGAATGGTGAATCATTCTGCAGTCCCATCTTGAAAGCCTGAACCGTTGTTGTAACATCCAGGTTCAGGATGTCAAGTGCTTCCTTTCCAAACCTAGTAATGAATTCTCTTAGTGATTCCCCCTATGGTTGAGTCACCCTGTACATATCACTTGTCAAACGTTCGAACGTTTGACTACAAGAAAACTGATTATTAAACATGTTAATTAAATGTGCAAAAGAAGTAATAGAATAGGGAGGAACACTTAGGAGCCATTTCAGGGCTGGACCAGTGAGAGTTGAACCAAATCCCTTGCATAAGCATGCTTTTTTTAGGTTGATAGGGATTGGATTTATTTCCATCCTTTCCCTATATTGAGCCACGTGCTCCTCAGGATCAGTTGATCCATCGTAGAGCTTTGATGTGTGTAAATGTATATATAAAAATAACACAAGCTTTAATTAAAACGACTCACCTAAAAACTACACACGCACGGCAAGTGTACCGGTCGCAAAGCAGTAAACAGATAAGACCGAGTATCGAACCCAAAGACGCGAATGCAACTCTCGATCACAACCTCTACCGAATACTAGCCTAAATAAATATATACTTAAATGGGGGGTTAAACTAATAATTATAAACTAGAATAAAATAAATATAAATAAAACAACCTCAACTGCTTAAACAAAACTAGGAACTTGGAGAAATCGGATAGGAAGAAGGCTGGTTACTTAGGTAAAATCCCTAGACACTAACAATAAATCCTGAATCTGGTAATTAACTTGAGACCCTATTCTTATCTAACAAACCTCCTGTCAAAGATAGCTCACTAGACTCAAGGCGGGACAAGTGTAGAAATGCTAAGATGGACCCGGATCGCCCTAGCATACCAAAATCCCACAGAAATCAGATTAAAACCTCTCCTGGATTAAAACCCTCAAACTATGAAGCAGACTTAACTCAACTGAAGAAAACCTAGGAAAACTCTAAACACGGACAAGTAGCGACTCCCGCCCTAGCGCTTGCCAACTACCGAACAATGCCTAGTTAGTTACCTAGCAATCTCGAGTTAGATTTCTCACCCTCAAGAATGGACTGCACGTCTTAGTTAATTTATTATATTAGTTAGTTATACTTGTATCGTACTCCAATCCCAAATACTAGCACGCTAACCTAAGTTGACGAACTAGATTGATTTCAAGGCCTAGGGGGTATCTCTACATGCCTAGCTCCACAAAACCAATAAACAAACTTCAAATAAAATCAACGCCAACACACATATATCAAATCCAACAATAAAATTAAAGTCATGTAATTCTACACATCAAATTAAAAACCAAAACCATTAAAAACTGCAAAAAAAAAACGTGTCTAGTTCATAAACCTAAGCAACCATAAAAGGTTTAGTTCATCATTATAATTAGAAACATAGTCATAAAGTCTCGAAAAACAATGATAAACATGTCTCTAAATAAATAAAAACGATAAAACAAACCACCGGGTCTTCGAATAATTAATCTTTGGTGCACCCGAACCTTCCCCTTCAAAGCTCTCCTCCTTTTTCCTTGATTCGCTGTTGATGCTCGATGCCTTATTTCTTTGATGGCTGTTGAAAATTATCCCTCTGCGATTGAATGATATAAGGAATGATATATATTCCTCTCTTCGAAGTTATATTCCCCCTCATCAATGTCGACTGCCGCTTCCAAGGAATATATCTTGCTGCTTCCAAGACAAATTACTAAAACCCTTACAAATTTTGTGTTGGGCCTTGGGGTGACTTTGTCACATAAAAGGCACGTTTGTTATTTTTTTCCTTTTATTAATATTATAACATATTATTATTATTATTATTATCTATAGTATTATAACTCGGTGTTCTACACTCGGGTGTTCTTGGCTTAACCAAAGTTCCTCGTTTACGCTCCAACGTCCACACGAACACCTACCAAAATATAAAATAAATAAATAAGTACTAAAAATGACTCAAAACTAATAAAAATCTATAAAAACTTATACTAAATAAAATAGACCGGTACAAGCCTAAAACTAATAAAAACACTATCTAAACGACTCGAAAATTGTACAAACTTTACACTGGAAATAGATGTATTTTACAATACATCAAATATCCCCACACTTATCTCTTTTTCGTCCCTGAAAAAGAATTATGCTATGGAATCACAGTTAGGTTTACATCCGGTTTCAAAACATAGGTTACTTAATTAATAATCTACTAACGTGTTGATTGCGATTGCAGGTATATTGATCCTCTTAAACCCACACCGGTTTCCAAGCCCCTTTTTATTTATATTAAGTTCATGTTGATTAGTCTATCTAGGGTCTCACTCGAAAGAAGCCACAGTTCCTCCTAATCCCGCCTCAAGCTTATGATGCTAAAGGAACGACCAATTGACCATTTCCTAACCGTCTTATGTAGAAAACCAAGAGAATTTAAAATCACTTTTTTTTTTTTTTTGGCATACTTAACTCAGAGGGTGTGACCAATCCAAGTCGCTATCCCAGTGGCCAGGCACCTTAAGCTTCAGCATTTTTTTTCATCTCAGCATACTTAACTCAGAGGGTGTGACCAATCCAAGTCGCTATCCCAGTGGCCAGACACCTTAAGCTTCAGCATTTTTGCTTTGATTTCTAATTTTTTTTAAGTGATTAGAAATTCTAACGGGTTTCTACTTATAACGGTGCTTCTTATACTATTTTTGGCGGTTTCGGTCTTCCCGTTTCTCCTAGATGCGAACCCGCAAAATAGCCTAACATAATTAATTTATTACTTTTCAAAGGAAACCTTTCTACCGGCCGAGCCTACCCACATATCCCAAATCAGACACGTTTTCAATCAATTTTAATCTCTTATTATACATACTATTTGAAAACCGGACACCTAACTTTACCTATCATTTTCCATATTTTATATAATGCAAACTTCAAAATCAGGGACTTTTTTTTTTCAGTTTTTTTTTTTTACTCAAACGACTTTATATACAAACTAAACGACAGTTTCCCATCCCCACACTTAAACTCTACATTGCCCTCAATGTAGGAATAGAAAACGGCTCAAAACAAAAACTAATAAAAAAAATTCCGAATACAAAAATAAAAAGACGAGGGCAAATTGGAAAAGACTTAGCTGGTTAATTAATGCGTAAGCTCCAAAAACTCTAGTCCAATCCAGCTCGATCGTATAGCATTTTGGTCGCGATCGGCTCTGACACAATGGTAAACTCTCGGGTTGCTTCAATATAACGTACAGCTCCAGAATCGCCCGAATGGAGATTGAGTACGAGCGGTACAATCCAAACCTGCGTAAAACGAAACAAACAAAACCCGAGCATAATACCGAACCACACAAAAATAAAAAGACTCAAACTACTAACTTAGACTCATAATTTAACAACAAACAAGAAAACGTACCTGCTTGGCAAAATGGCGGTGAATGGTGGTAGAACCAAATGGGTAGAAAAGAAAAAAAAAATCTGGTTTTAGCTCAACGTGAAGGACACTGGTGATCACAACACGCGTTGCAAGAGAAAAAAAATATAACTTTCCGGGGTAATAGCCGGTCGCATAAGGCGAACAGGTCAGCCCAGACTCCTCACATTACGTGAAAAATCTTTTTTCACAGAAAGTTAATTAATTATTTTTTTTAAGAAAAAATATCTTTTATTACCCGAACCTCTACCAAAACTCCCAATCATAAAATATATATAAAGATAAATACATGGGATCCGCTCATGGTGAAATTTCCTCTACCTAAGCAAACACGCAAACCTGCAAACAGACTCAAAGACACAAAAAAACAAAGATAAAATAGAAAGATAAAAACCTATGAACCACTACCGAATGACGGACCATAAATAAAAAAAATGAAAAGCTAGAAAAAAAAGGTATAAATATAAATTTACAAACTCTACAGAGCCTCCCCACACTTAAACTTAATCAGGGGGCTTCTCTTTTATCTGGACCCGATCCAATCCGTTTAATTCCACCCGGTCCATATTATTTAGCAAAATTAAATTAGTGGAATTGAAAAATATCTTATCGAATTTAAATGGGTCGGGCCACCAATATTTAAATTTACCTGGACCAAACCTGATTCTTGGCATGTAATGAGGGGACTTGTTGTCTCTGCAACTCCTGACCCTCACCCTGTGTCGGTCCAGGTGCCTCTTCGCCTTCTCCCGTGGTGGTGGCCATGGTGGTGGCACTAGTAGCAGTGTAATATCCAATGCCTTCACGGGCCGGCTGTGGTGTTCTTTTTCTTCCACCATTGCTTCTTTCTCATCTTCCTTGTTTGGTGACACTTGCTCAAAATCTTTGTCCACTTCTGGAGCTGTCAAATCAACAAACTCGTCACCAAACTCTGCTTCCCCATCAGCTGCTTCTTCAAGCAGGTCAGTGGTGTCTTCCCCTTCCACCACTTCTTCCTCAAACTACCAGCCTGTGGATTCTGAAAAATCCATATCTTCCTCAGCCTCCCCTATCTTCTCCATCATGGCTTTCCTATGCGCGTCCCAGGCTATCCTTTCTATCTCCTCATCATCACTCCAGACATCTGCCTCCCAAGGGTATGCTGTTGAACTAGAGATCTGGCAAGGCTGCTCATCCTGCTGAACCAAAGGTGGGACTAAGGCGTCCATTATGGTCTCTGGCTCTAACCCTGAATCCTGCAAAATATCATCCTCACAAGACAAGTGTAAAGAATCATATGGGTCAGTTAAATCATGCACAGAATCAGATGAGTAAGGACAAACAGTTTCAGCAACGGGACTAATACAATCAGGTAATCTAAGTGTTACCATCTCGTCTGGGTCATCATATGTGAAATTAACCTGCTGAACTGGAGGTGGGACTTCAACGTCCATTATAGTCTTCAGTTCATCCACCTGAGTCTGTAGCCTCTCAAGTGCCGCATCTTGTTCCCTCAAATAGTCAGTGCGCATGGATAGCAAAGAACGCATATCCTTGAGCATGAGCTCTTGATTAGCAAGGAAGGCGTCTTGCTTAGCAATAAGGGCGGCAAAGTCGGGCCTAGTGTGAGACGAGACATCCCGATAATTGGGATGTGGATACAAATGTTGGCTAGGTGGATACTCTGACGAGCTACCACCATGCCTTTCCGCATACATCTCAGCTTGTAGACGATCAGTCCGACTTTTTATTCTATCTAGTGACTCAGATATTGCAGGGTTAAACCACCGGTTAGCCTGTGGATATGAAGGCTGGTATGACTGATATGGCTGCGGCTGCAAATACTCATTAAAATAATAATCCGTGGAATACCCCGATGAATATGAATGAGGGCATTTTACGGTAAAGTGGGGTCCTCCGCAGATCTCGCACATGATAAAAAAAAATTATATATTACGAATAAAAAAAAATAATAATAATAGGAAAAAAAATAAAAACAAAAATTATTCACAAAAGGGTAGACCAGAAACGGAGCGGATAATTCTCAAGAGTGCGAATTGCGTCCCCGGCAACGGCGCCAAAAACTTGATGTGTGTAAATGTATATATAAAAATAACACAAGCTTTAATTAAAACGACTCACCTAAAAACTACACACGCACGGCAAGTGTACCGGTCGCAAAGCAGTAAACAGATAAGACCGAGTATCGAACCCAAAGACGCGAATGCAACTCTCGATCACAACCTCTACCGAATACTAGCCTAAATAAATATATACTTAAATGGGGGGTTAAACTAATAATTATAAACTTAGAATAAAATAAATATAAATAAAACAACCTCAACTGCTTAAACGAAACTAGGAACTTGGAGAAATCGGATAGGAAGAAGGCTGGTTACTTAGGTAAAATCCCTAGACACTAACAATAAATCCTGAATCTGGTAATTAACTTGAGACCCTATTCATATCTAACAAACCTCCTGTCAAAGATAGCTCACTAGACTCAAGGCGGGACAAGTGTAGAAATGCTAAGATGGACCCGGATCGCCCTAGCGTACCAAAATCCCACAGAAATCAGATTAAAACCTCTCCTGGATTAAAACCCTCAAACTATGAAGCAGACTTAACTCAACTGAAGAAAACCTAGGAAAACTCTAAACACGGACAAGTAGCGACTCCCGCCCTAGCGCTTGCCAACTACCGAACAATGCCTAGTTAGTTACCTAGCAATCTCGAGTTAGATTTCTCACCCTCAAGAATGGACTGCACGTCTTAGTTAATTTATTATATTAGTTTGTTATACTTGTATCGTACTCCAATCCCAAATACTAGCACGCTAACCTAAGTTGACGAACTAGATTGATTTCAAGGCCTAGGGGGTATCTCTACATGCCTAGCTCCACAAAACCAATAAACAAACTTCAAATAAAATCAACGCCAACACACATATATCAAATCCAACAATAAAATTAAAGTCATGTAATTCTACACATCAAATTAAAAACCAAAACCATTAAAAACTGCAAAAAAAGCGTGTCTAGTTCATAAACCTAAGCAACCATAAAAGGTTTAGTTCATCATTATAATTAGAAACATAGTCATAAAGTCTCGAAAAACAATGATAAACATGTCTCTAAATAAATAAAAACGATAAAACAAACCACCGGGTCTTCGAATAATTAATCTTTGGTGCACCCGAACCTTCCCCTTCAAAGCTCTCCTCCTTTTTCCTTGATTCGCTGTTGATGATCGATGCCTTATTTCTTTGATGGCTGTTGAAAATTATCCCTCTGCGATTGAATGATATAAGGAATGATATATATTCCTCTCTTCGAAGTTATATTCCCCCTCATCAATGTCGACTGCCGCTTCCAAGGAATATATCTTGCTGCTTCCAAGACAAATTACTAAAACCCTTACAAATTTTGTGTTGGGCCTTGGGGTGACTTTGTCACATAAAAGGCACGTTTGTTATTTTTTTCCTTTTATTAATATTATAACATATTATTATTATTATTATTATCTATAGTATTATAACTCGGTGTTCTACACTCGGGTGTTCTTGGCTTAACCAAAGTTCCTCGTTTACGCTCCAACGTCCACACGAACACCTACCAAAATATAAAATAAATAAATAAGTACTAAAAATGACTCAAAACTAATAAAAATCTATAAAAACTTATACTAAATAAAATAGACCGGTACAAGCCTAAAACTAATAAAAACACTATCTAAACGACTCGAAAATTGTACAAACTTTACACTGGAAATAGATGTATTTTACAATACATCAAGCTTCATGCTTGGAGTTTGAAACCGCTTTGGGATCTCTGCATCACATATTGGAGGTGCGAATCTTGACATCCTATGGCATGCTGAGGATACCTCAGGGATAGGTTGCACTATCCCAGGCACACTCGATACCATATCTTTGATCTTCTGAAGCTCCCTTGCTAGTTGAGGCATTATTCCTGTATCGTGCAAAGAAGCAACATCATTAGCAGTAAAAGTGCTAGAACTTAAATTATTACCATTAGTGTTTTATCCTTGGGATAGCACAGGTGTATATCCTGTATCCCTGGTGGTTGCCATCCTGGGAGCAGTAACTGTTTCTGGAGCAGAGAATCCAGAACTCATGGGGATAAAATCTCCTTGATGCACCCCTCCAGAGATGCTAGAATTAAAACCTAACGCCCTGGGTTGCAATGGTGTCCCCATGTCTTCACTTGGCCTTCTTGAGGATGATTTAAGAGCTTGTATCTCTCTTATCAACATCCAGTTTGTGTCTTGTTGTTGATGTATCGAGTCTTTCATTAGTGCAAACATAGAAAGTAGTTCATCATTTGATACAAAAACAGGAGGAGTAGATCCAGATGGTCTAGGTGGGATTTGGGAAGTGGAACTTCATGGAAGTGCAGGTGGAGGTGGTAAGGCAGTGTTTCTAGCAGAGGTTGTAGATGGCATGGATGTTGAAAGAGATTTTTGTGAAGAAGCCATAGTTGTCAAATTTTGTAAATAGGAATTAAATAAAAGAGAGTTTTAACAAAGTTTTTTGTTAAAATAGTACCACTTGCCCCATGGTGGGCGCCAAATTGTTTTGGTAAAAAATTATCTAGTAAAAATAACTTTGTATTCCAAATTAGTTTATGTGAGGTAGAGTATTAAATATGTAGAAATATGTTTGTAAAACAATAATATTCTTAAGATGGTGTATCAGGATGTTCAATAAGCAAAAATATAACAACTATGATCGGGATGGCTTAGGTTAGTTTCGGGATGGACAGTAATATCCTCAGGATGGACAGTTATATCCTCAGGATGGAATTGCTAAGAATGAACAAATAAAGTGATAAACAACAAGAACAACACACGATCTACAAGGAAAGCCCTTGATCAATTGTAGATCGTCGGCATAAAACCTCGGGAGGAGTCTGGGCCCCTGCCTTGTTTGTTAATATTAAAATGGTAAAAAGATACAACTTTGGATGAGTATGTGGACGAGTGTACTATGATTACAATGATTGTGCAAGTGTTTTGTGATCAGCTAAATGTATGTGTGTAGCTATAGTGTGAGCAATGTGTCGTATACTCGTCCAATACCCCCACTTATATAGTACATGAAATAAACAATCCCATGAAACTCGCTAAGTAGTTAAGTTCTTTGAAGTCTTCTCATGACCGTTGTGGATGTTTCGTCTCAGGTGAACGTTACTACAACGGTTTCTCCTTAGCTAGTTTAATGTTTCAGCTGTTTCCTCTTTTGTCGCCGATATTAAATGTATATCGGTTACAGTTTTGACTATGTCTTCCATCTTGACCACGAGTTGTATCTCTATCCTTGACATCTTTAATTAAGGGTGATAATATAGATGTTACCAAGCATGAAATCCATATTATAACTTATTTGTACCTGCAATCATACGTAGGAGAATCAACTCGTTAGCTCATTCTCAGGATGTGCACATGCTGAAATACTGTCACATCCTGAAGTTAGTCAAGTCCTTCAGCATCTTGGGGATGGCACATTAGGGATGTGAGGTAAAATCATCCTGAGGATTTTCACCCACAACACTACCGTATGAAGACGCAAAGGGATCAAGCACATGATATGCTCGAGGAATTGAGAAAGTTGATCAAGAGGTTCACCTATCAAACAAGACAAGTGATGGAGGAGTCAAAATACCCTTTGGCGATGTGAAGAGAGGAGGCTGTGAGGTAGGGATGGGGATCAAATGGTTTGAGGTGTTCAAGAAAAGAAGCAAGATGTAGTAATAATAAGTGTTAGGTTATGTGATAATATTATGTGATAGATTATGTGGTAGGGTGTGGTAAGTTAGTAACATTAAATACGTGGTATTATGGTATTTTATGTATATATATATATATATATATATATACACACACACCTATGACGTAATTATCTGTAAATTTTGAGTATGGTATGAAATATATCTGGATATTATAATAATACGACTTGGAATATGAAAAGGGATAATTGTAATTAAGTAATAATATTATTAAGGAAACGTAAAATTAGTAAAACTCCTATATTTCCTATAAATCAACGTACAACACATGAAAAGGAAGAATGGACAACATATATGTTAACATTCATGCATGTGCACCTTCTACTTCTTGTTTTGATATTCTTTAGATAAACTCGTATGTGAAATAGAAAGGATAACTTTTATAAAACAACTCTTTTCCGCATCTATAATAATTTGTAAAGATAAAAAAAATATAAAATAAGCATATTACTAATTAAATTAACTCTTTATTTTAGAAAATGCCACAAAGATCCGAACGTAAGACAAAGACAAGGCAAGAATTAAGGGATGTATTATAATCAAAAACCAAGAAAAATAATGCTTCTTCATCTAAACCAACCAGAACCACAGAAGAAGAAACCCCAATAGAAGAAACCGTTACCGCTAACGAAACCAATGACTTAGAAGAACGAATGAGAAAGCTAGTGTTAGAAAGTCTTCAAGATTCTATACCCACGATCATAAATATGTTAAAAAACCCCATACTTCCAAATCCCCAGAAAGAAACCATGAGGAAGAATACATAAATTTAGAAGATATCTAGTCAGATCTAAATTCCGTGATCATAAAACCTTTATGGCCTGTAAACCCGAATCTTTTGATGGCAGCACTGGGGCTGCAGGAGCTACTCGATGGTTGGAAGAAATGGAGTCAATCCTATAAATCAGTAACTGTGCCCCTAGGAATCAATTAAAAATTTGCCACCCATTCGTTAAAAGTCGAAGTCTTGAACTGGTGGAATACGATTAGGTAGCTAAGAGGCAGGGGCGTAGTATCTAGCATAACTTGGATAGAGTTTTGAACCCTTATAACTGAAAAATATTGTCCAATCAGTGAAATAGAATAGATAGAAATGGAATTTCTAGGATTGGAAATGAAGGGTTTAGATTGTATGGGTTATGTGAACAGATTTAACCAACTTGCTCGATTAGTACCCCATCAGGTAACTCCCGAATCTAAAAGAATCGGAAGGTTTATATGGGGCTTAACTCCCCAAATTCTAGGAATAGTGAGAGATGCTAAACCAGTTAAGTTTTATGTCGCTTATGAACTAGCCTTAAGTTTGACTGATGATATAATAAGGCACAAAGAAAAAGAAAAAGTACCAGTAGGAAATAAAAAAGGGTGGAATGAAACTTTCAGAACTACCAATTACAATACCTCCGGTAAAAGTCAAGAAATTTCAAAAGATCAAGGAAACCCTGAAAAGAGACAATACCGTGGAAGTAATCCTTTTTGCTCCAAATGCAAATTTTATCATACCGGGGAGTGTAGAAAAAATGCAACCTATGTGGTCAATTCCACCTTGGCGACTGCAGGGGACCACACTGCCAGAAGTGCAAGAAAATTGGACATTTGGCCACATAGTGTAGGTTTGACCCTAATCGCCCACGACTCTGTTATGAGTGCAAGGAACCCGGCCACTACAAGGTTAATTGTCCCAAACATAAGAAGCCACCCATAGTTGAACAAGGAAGAGGAAGAGCTTTTGTAATCAATGCTGAAGAAGCCTGAGACGAACCAGATTTGGTCACGGGTATGTTTTACATTAATCAGTTACCCGCATACGTTTTATTTGACACTGGGGCTAATCTTAGCTTTGTTTCAAAAAATTTCATAGAAAAGATAGATATCCTCCCTGAACCCATGAATAAAACATGTGAGATAGAAATAGCTGATGGAGAAATTTTAAAAGCTACCGAAGTTTTCAAAAAAATTTCATTAACTATTGAGAATCAAGAATTTAAAATAAATCTCATACCTATGAATTTAGGAGAGTTTGATATTATCATTAGGATGACTGGTTAGCAATAAACCAGGTAGAAATCATTTGTAAAGAAAAACTAGTAAAAATCCCATTACCCAATCAAGAAACCTTGATCATATACGGTGCAAAACCAAAAGGAACCTTAAACCTAATCTCTAGTGCCAAAATGATGAAATATCTGAAAAAGGGGCATCAAGCCTTCCTAATACTTGTAAATTTAGGAAATGAGGGAAAGGAACCAGAAATAGACGAAATCAAAGTAGTGTCCGAATTCAAAGATGTATTTCCCAATGAATTACCAGGTCTACCCCCTCCCAGACAAGTAGAGTTCCAAATTAACCTAATTCCTGGAGCAGCACCAATGGCCAAAGTTCCATATAGGTTAGCTACTTCAGAAATGAAGGAACTCACAAGTCAATTAGAAGAACTCATAGAGAGAGGTTTTATTAGACCTAGTACATCCCCGTGGGGAGCACCAGTACTCTTTGTAAAGAAGAAAGATGGGGCCATGAGAATGTGCATAGATTATAGAGAACTCAATGTATGCGCTTAGGATCGTCAAATCTACAAAGAGATTTATCAAACAAGTTTGATTCAGGTGCGGAATCCCTGAATCAATCACAATTATGATAATCAAACAATCAAAACACAGAAATCATCTTTCAAAGCTTTTTCTCATTCATAAACAACTTGAATTACACGTTTTAATAATGTTTACAATCAAATCTAACATGAAAATAAGTTGACACAAACACTAGGGAGAGACACAAAACAGGAGGGAATAAAATGACCAACAACTAACTTTCAAAAATTGCTTAACCTATTTATAGTCCTGCACATTCGCTCATATTGTATGGTCGAATGTGCAGGTTCGCCCAAACACATTGGTCGAACCAAGCATGACATAACAATTAATTCTACATTCGCACTCCTGTCTCTCCTTCGCACCAATACTTCTCCTTCGCACCTTCTATAATCTTCATTCGCCCAAAGATTCTTCATTCGCCCATTCGATAAACAACACTAACATATGTTTATTGTAATCCAAAGCATTAGTCGCACAAAATGCATCTACAAACTCCCCCTCGACTATTGCTTGGATTGTTTACGCTCTTGGTCCATAATCTTGTTCATATGCTTTATGCGCAGTAGTTTCTTCTGTTCTAACGTCATCACCTTCTCAAATACTTGTTTCGGCTTTTTCTTCTTCACTTCAGGAACTTCTTGAACTTTAACAAACTTGCCAAGCTTCTTATTGTAGTCGCATCCGGCATTAATGTCATGAGCAAAGCACAGAAATACCACACGCTGGTATTTACTTGCTTGTTCAGCATCCTTCACATCGCTAAATATCAGATTGTAATACAACATAATTATATCCTCATGTGAACAGTTCACCAACCACATAGGATCAAATATGTGTATTTTCTTGAAGTTCTTTTCACCATCCTTTAATACTATCACAGCCTCTGCAATCTTCCAATCGTAATACCACCAGATAAAGTCTTTTGCAAAGTGTTGAGGAATCTGCAACAATGGAATATGTTTCAACACTTTCGGTGGTTTGTACTTTAGAGTCACCATGGGCAAACCGGTTATATCATCAATGTTTTTCTTGTGAACAATCCGCTTCGGATACTGAGGTGCAAAAAGATTCCACTTCGTCCTGCTTTCTCTCGCCATTTTATCAGCAAAGTAGGCAATGTGATCATTTGACGATCCAGTCAACTTATGTCGACAAATATCACGAATAGCCCAGTATGGGAGAATCTTCAAATCATGAAATCTATCAAAATAGAGTATCCCCTTCTCCCACTTCACGGCAACACACTTCAACTGCTTAATAAACTTCCAACCCAACGCTTTTCCTTTAAACATTTCGTTGTGGAGTTTATAAAAGCTTCCTTGAATCTCTTCTTTCGGACGATTGGCTTCTTTCTCTTTTAGTTTCCTCAGTAACTCTTTCAAGGTATCGGATTGTTTGATATGCGGTTTATCATGCCCCTTGAACACTTCATCAACAAACTTATCGCTCTTTTCTTTTGCAAGTTTCTCGGCTTCATTCAATAGCTCATCAGTGAATGCAGTAAATCCAGATTCCTTATCTTTCTTAAAATATTCTGGATACTCTTCACTGGTTACATCTTCAACTTCAATATCCTCGAACACAGGTACGTCACGATCATCAGAATGATTTCCAACTTCTTTTTCAGGTAGATTAGGAATCTGGTTATCAGCCAATAGTTCTTCTAACGTTTTCCCAACCTGCTTCGCCAAACCTTCCAAAATCTCTTTTGTCATTGCCGCAGAAACTTCACCATCTTCTACGTCTGGATCATTATACTCTAATTCAAGCACCCTGTCACTAGATTTAAAGATCTCAGAGAATCTGCTGGTCATGTCGATCGTCCAGACTCGATCAGTAAGCATCTGGCGATACATCTGTTTATCATCTTCAGACAATGACTTCAACTTTTCATTCCAAAAGATCGTATCATCATCAACCGATCCTCCAGGAGCTTTAGAACTAGATTCTCCTCCTTTTCCAGATTCCCGTTTCTCATACTTGTATTTATCTGTATCATCATCAATTCATCATCATTATCATCATCATCATCATCATCATCAAATGCAGAGCTGCTATCATCACCAGATTCATCATTCTTCTTCTTTTTTGGAGCCTTTCCAGCATCTTCATCAAGATCCTCATCATCCTCCTCCTCATTATCAGACAGTTCGAAATCAACCTGCTCCTCTTCACCTTCTTTAAACTGAGGAGCTCGAGAGTATAAATCTTTAATCAGATTATCCATGCTTTTATTACTCTCTTTTAGCTTTTTATTCTCTTCCTTCAAAGCTATAAACCTTCTGGTGTTCCTTTGCTCATGTTTTAACAGTTTCTTATTATCCTTCTGCAACCGTTTAATCTTCTTTTTCAGTTCTTTATTGTTCTCATGTGATGTAACAACGACATCCAACATTTTTGAGTCGTTCTTTCTCAATTGATCTATCTCTGTCTGCTGCTTGTTTATAATATTCATCATTTCAGTAAGTTTGCAGTTAACAGTGTTCATCACAGAACTATCCACTGTAACCTTTTGGGTAGAAACTTCAGCAACTTCAGGCAGTTTACCCTTCTTCATCTTCTTCAGTACATTATCCAATGCCTCGTTAAAAGCGTCAACAGGTACATCAGCTCCCTGTTCAGTACTGGAAGTATTTGTGGTTTTCTGCTTCTTAGAAGCTGGAGCAGCAATCGGTGATTTCGAGCTTGAAGCAGGTGGCAACTTCTTTCCTGCTACTAACGATTCAATCTCTCTAGCTCGTTTCTCTGCAGGCTTTAATATTTTTTCTTTCTTCTCGAATTGGGGCTTCTTTGGTTTCTCCCCCTATACTGGTGAACCAGGAAAATCTCCTGCTCCCATACCTAATCCCTCATCCTCTTCATCTAAGTGAATAGGGCTCTTCATTCTCTGTTCTTCCACACATCTATTTAGACTGGCAGACTCACCAGCCACAGTGGCCTTGGGCGTGGTGGCCTTAACAGTCTCAGTATCAGAATCCCAACGTTCATCCTCTTGCGTCTCTTCAGAATCGACTGACGCTTCATCAACAAGGTGTAAACCTTTCTTAGCCACGCTCTTCTGCCTTCTTGACACTTTCTTCTTCTTTGCAGGCTCAGTCTCAGGAACAACTTCAATCCTGATTTCTCTCTCCTTACCTTTGCCACTCTTTGCTCCCACATTCACAACCTGTCGCTTTCGCTTTGCCTCAGGGTCAACAGGATGTAATGGATTATCTTCGTCCGATGCACTGTCAGCATGCCTTACCTCATCTTTACCCGGATCCACATACTCAATCCTAGCCAAATGCCCAAATAAACGTCTAACAGGTGGTCGTTCATTCACCGACAAGCCTTTATAAGCCTTCATTCTTGCCAATGTATTAATAGACATATGCTCTTGAACTATAATCTGCTTTGGATCCCTCTTCAACTTCTTATACTTGTGATCAAATATCATCTGAAGGAATCTTGGATATAACAAAAACTTCAAATTCCTTGTACCTCTAACAGGTTCCAATAAATGTTCCATAAGCATCCCTGATACGTTGAACGGTTTGTTCAATATCAGTGCAACCATCATTGAGCTAATACTCTTTCTCATCAAGTCATAACCTCCTGCTGCTGAACCAAAGACATGGATCATAACATGTGCCAAATACTTGAATTGAGGACAAAGCTTTCCCTTGTGTAACGAACCATCAGTAATCGGCCCGTTATAATTCATCCTTAGAAAGCATTTTCTCTGTTCAGTAAAACTAAGTTCTCTGGGATTAGTCTTTTCATCTTTAAGCTTCAAAGCTTCCCTGATATCATTCTCTGAAACAATAACTAACTGTCCTTGAATCTTGCTAACCAGAGATGATTCACACTCCTAGAAATCCATCTTCGCGTTCGTCCAGAACTCTTGTAGCAAGTCTCGGTAGATAATAGCAGGTGTAGCAATTGCATCTATCACCCGACTCCTCTTTAGAAACTCGATAATCTCTGTAAACTCGGTGTGCTTTTTCACGTCCCCAAGATATGCACAACAGTTATGCGCATTCTCAAACGGCAAGATCTCTTCCTTTCCTTTCTCAGCAGCTTGTGCAGATGATCCAGCTTGTTCACTAGGTTTTTCCTGTTCAGACATGGTTTATACTGTAAAACAAAACAAGAAAACATGTTAAAAATCGACAAAATATACAAAAATTGAAAATTTGGTTTTTTATCTCTACATTCGCCCATTCGGAGGTGCGAATGAGAATTTTTGGGGGTGCGAATGAGAAGTTTTAGGGTTCGAATGTGAAAATTTTGATTAAATGTTTCATTCGCCCATTTGAACTTCATTCATCCAAACAAAACATCTCCTTCGCCCATTTTTGTACATTCGACCATTCAAAATGGACGAAAGAGACTGTTCTTCATTTCAAATTTTAATTTTTGAAATTCAGTGGATTTAATCTTGTCATTTTGATTCATTAGGCAAGTAAAACCTCCGATTAATGTTTCCAAACAATCAATTTTATCAAACATTCATTATTTCAATGTTTTCTAATAAAACTAGGGTTCGAATGAAAAAGATGATCAATTGATCATTCTGATGGATTTGAAACCTTAGTTTTTGGATTATCTCCCCCTAAAACATTGATATAATGGATCCTAATCAAAAACAAAATCAATTATCATGTTTAAATCATAGTTTGATGTCTGTTAGGGCTTGAACTGAAATGAACGAATTAATCACTCAATTCTTGATGTTAACCTGTAAAAATGAGTGCAAAATGATCAGCACGAAGAGACGAACACAATGGTATGGTGTAAAATCACAGGGCAACAAGTGGACTTTAAATCAGAAATTTTGAAATTTTTTTGTAAGGGGTCGAATGAGCAGATAAGGATATATATAGATTGCTCATTCGCCCGTTTAACCCGGTCGAATGTGAAGCTTTTGTCTCCTTCGCCCCTAATGAAAGGTGCGAATGAGATAAAAGGGTTCGAAAGAGAAAACAACTTAAGAACTCTCACATTCGCCCAAAATGAAACGTACGAATGAACAAGAAATTCCTCCTTCGACCCAAGCGAATGGGCGAAGGTGAATCAGGAATTTTGAAAATTTTACCAAATCTCAAAATCGAGTCCCGTTCAAAATATTTTCCAATTTTTAAGCATCCGACAATCATATTTACTCAGTTAAAGATAACAAAGCTCAAATGGTTCATCAAGGTTTAGAAAATCGTCATCAACCACCATCAGCTATCAAAAATAAGATAGAAATGTAAAATCTTTTTGGATTTTCTAAAATTTATGTTAAAACACACCTAAAATCTTTTTGAGTTTTGTAATTTTTGACGAGAAAATAAAATGCAGAAATGTAAAGATAAAACAGTAAATGTTTTGGAATTTCCGGTAAAGGGATCATATCAGTTATTAAGAAATCTGATCACACCGTTGATCTTTTGATTATTATCATTAAAGACAATGTGTGATCTGGCAACTGCTAATATTGTGATCCACATAAACTCACATGCAGACTTTTGTGCAGTGCTTTAGACTGATACTATTATGTATAGTAGAAAAATAATTGCCTGTGGTTCCCACGCACACGACATACTCCCGTATCAAAAAGTAAATGCACAAAGACTCATTGTAAAGCGTGAGTATGCTTTCGTCGTCTGTAATTTACAAGGTATAATGCACAGAGGTATACAGGTCAGCAAATTAATGCAGCAAAGTAACATGTGCACTCTACCAGGTTGAGGACTGATATCAATCATGATTTGCATCAGTGATTAATATGATGTAATAGATAATCTTTGATTATCATAAAACATGGAAAGTTCCTCAATTCGGTAACTTTAGGGTTTGGCGTAAAGCTCTTGTATAAAGACACCCTATCTGATCTAGGTCCGTAATGACTTACAACAGAAGATCAGAGAGGCTATCCCCAGACAACTAATAACATAACGACCCAAACCCCCGAGTTTTGTACAAATACCCTATCAAACGAAATTACGGTACTAAGACCATATGCCAATGAGGAGTTCATCCACACATCAATTCGTTTGATATGTATGTATCAGGCACGCAGTAATAGGTCTACGAAGCCTATCAGCACATCGCACAGACTCAGACACACGCCCTATATAGCATTACATTTCTTTAGAATGTGTCAGATCCCCACTGATGTACTATCATTTCCCCTTTTTCTCCAGGAAATCATTTTTGGTTTTTCTGATTTTTATAAGTTTTTGAATTTACTGTTCCCAGGGATAAGCTGGAGCATTTCAAATATGTGACTGCCCACATATCGTTTGTTCACAGAAATCTGACGGCATTAATCTAAGGGAAGAAGATATAGCAGTCAGCAAAGAAATTTTCTAATTTTTATGGATTTTGAAAATTTTCAATGTTTTTGGATTTTTGAAATTTTTCTGAAAAACAGTAAAAATTAAACTAAAAACGATAAACTGAGGTGGTGATCAGTCTTGTTTTTCTTTAATACCATTAGCTTTAAAAGATATTCAAATCTCGATTTATCAAAAGCTTTGGTAAAAAGGTCCGCGCGTTGATAATCAGTGTGGATTTTGACCATATCGATCAACTCTTTAGCATAACAATCACGGATAAAATGATATTTAATCCGGATATGTTTAGCCTTTGAGTGATTTACTAAGTCTTTTGTTAATGCGATTGCGGCTTCATTATCACAGTAAATAGGGGTTTTAAGAAATTGCAAACCGTAGTCCACCATCTGTTGTTGGATCCAAAGAACCTGTGAGCAGCAGCTCGATGCTGAAACGTATTCTACTTCACATGTTGATAATGCAACTGCGGTCTGTTTCTTGCATTGCCAGGTCATGAGCCTGCTCCCCATAAACTGGCATCCAACCATTGTGGATTTGCTGTCTTTGTCACAGCCGCCCCAATCTGCATCACTAAAAGCGATTAGGTCAAAATTATCATCATTAGGGTACCATAGTCCTCTCGACGGACAACCCTTCAGATATCTAAGGATACGTTTGACAGCTGCAAGATGACTCTGTTTCGGCTTCGATTGATAACGTGCACAGAGACATGTGGCAAACATTATATCAGGTCTGGAGGCGGTGAGATACATCAGAGATCTGACAATTGCTCTGTAGGTAAATGGATCAGTTAGCTCCCCCTTAGCTTCAACTCCAATCCCGTGATTAGGTTGTATTGGGGTATCCATCGGCTTCGAATAATCCATCTGGAATCGGCTCAAGACTTCAGAAACGTATTTCGTCTGGTGAATAAAGATCCCCGTTGGTCTTTATTCCACCTGCAAGCCTAGGAAAAACTGCATCTCTCCCATTGCACTCATCTCGAACTTTTCCTGCATAACACGTTCAAATTCTCTGCACAGAAGTTCGTTAGTAGACCCAAATATAATATCGTCAACATAAATCTGGACTAGAAGCAAGTCATCGCCTGTTCGTTTAGTGAACAGTGTGCAGTCTACCAAACCTCGCTTGAATCCTTTTGAGAGAAGATACGTGCTCAGCTCCTCATACCATTTCCTTGGAGCTTGGTGCAACCCGTAGAGAGCTTTGTTCAATACATAGACCTTATCCCGGTGAATAGGATCTTCAAAGCCTGGTGGTTGACCTACGTATACTTCCTCCTTGACCACACCGTAAAGAAATGCGCTCTTGACATCCATTTGATACACCTTAAATTTCTTGTATGATGCAAACGCCAGAAACATTCGAATTGCCTCTAAGCGTTCAACTGGTGCATAGATTTCGTTGTAATCGATTCCCTCCACCTGATGAAATCCTTGTACAACCAAACGAGCTTTGTTCCTTACGATCACTCCTCTATCATCCTTTTTGCACTTAAAAACCCACTTCGTTCCAATCTTCTTTCTTCCCGGGGGCAAATCTGTTAGTGTCTACACGCCAAGTTTCTGGAACTGCAACAACTCCTCTTGCATTGCTTCCACCTAAGCATCGTTCAAAAGAGCATCCTTGTAAGTTCGCGGCTCCACCTGCGAAACATAACAAGCAAAAGACCAGTCATTCTGAAAACCAGATTTTTGTATTTTGGCGTATAAAGCAAGATTGCCAAGGTTTTCTGGTGAGTTCGCATTCCTCAATTGTCCTCTTGTCATCACACTGCTACCAGGATCACCAATAACCTGCTCAATCGGGTGAATTCGATGTATCCGAGATTCCGGATAATCGGGTACTTGGACTCCCGTCTAAGTAGTTAAGTTCTCTGCAGAAACCAGATCATTACCCACATTCGATGTTGAAGCACCATTTGTAGTTGGATTCACTAGTGGTGTCTCTGTAGCATGATCTAAGATAGCTTCACTTGTAACATCATCGTCGTCATCTTCTGATTCTGATGAATTCAACGTTGTGGAAGCTTCTTGAAATACTTCTTCTTCAACGACAGGAACATTGGTATCATTAGAAGCTGTTTGAGGATTCACATTGATCGGACGCACTAACGATGAAGTCACTGCGTTTTTGACCTCGTAATATAAACGTAGTACAGCCTCTTCAACCAAGCTGTCTAGGTTGAATGATTCAAAGAAATCTTTGTAATCAAACATCCAGTCTGGACCGCTTCCCTGTAAGTTCTGAGTATACCGCTGCACTTCAATGTTAGCCCACTCCTCGACCTGACGAGTTCTTTTGTTGAATACCCGTTTGAGCGGGGTTGCATATCCAACAAAGTATCCTTCCTCAGCCTTCGGTGCGAACTTCTCAGATGGATTAAGCATAGTACAAGGAGCTCCAAACGGTTATAGATACTCCAAATTCGGATTGCGACGATTCAACAGCTCATAAGAAGTTTTGCCAAACTTCTTCACCGTTAAAACGCGATTAAGAGTATAACAAGCTGCGTAAATTGCTTCGTTCCAGAACATTACTGGAAGATTTAAGTCCGCAAGCATTGTCCTCGCCGTTTCAATTAGAGTCCTGTTTTTACGTTCCGCGACACCGTTCTGTTGTGGGGTATACGGAGCACTATATTCATGATGAACTCCTTTGTTTTCACAAAGATCGTCCATCTAAGATTTTTAAACTCCGTCCCATTGTCACTCCTAATCCTCTTGATCTTGAGACCATAGATATTTTCCAGACTAGTGAACAGAACTTTCAAATTGTCAAATGTGTCGCTCTTCCTGTGTAACCACATTACCCATGAGAATCTTGAATAATCATCAGTCACCACAAGACAGTATAACTCCCCAGCATGACTCTTACGCTTGACCGGTCAAAACAGATCCATGTGCAAACGTTCAAGTGGCAGTTCAACGGAATTAACTTTCTTTGGCCTATGGGATTGTTTGTGCTGTTTACCTTTTTTACAACTCACACACTTTTCATTTAGGTGAAAATGTTTGACGTTCACACCTGTGACAAGTTCGTTCTTCACCAATTGATTCATCTTTCTGAGGTGAATGTGTCCCATTCTCCTGTGCCACATGATTGATTCTTTTTCTGTAGCCTTGGAGAGGTAACACGTGACTTGGCCTTGGGTGGTCATGGCTTTTGACATATCAAGAATGTACAAGTTGTTCACTCTCGACGCCTTTAGCATCACCCACTCTTTCGGAAATTCAAACCCCGGCTTGAGTATGTAGCAAGATTTGTCGTCAAAGTACATAGAGAATTGCTTGCCGCATATCTGGCTGACACTCAACAGATTGTAATCTATCTGCTTCACATAAGAAATTCTCTCGAAGCTCACAATTCCATTGCTCACACTACCCTCCATGGTAATATAGTCTCTTTTGTTCCCGGCAAACGCTACATAGCCTCCATTGATATTTCGAATATCGAACAGTAGCGAAAGATCCCCAGTCATGTGGCCAGAAGCTCCACTGTCAACAATCCAAAGACTACTCACAGGGCCAGCTGAAGCTCCCTGCACATATCAAGTAGAAAAGTTAGATTTTTCGGGGGACCCAAGCCTGTTTGGTCTTGGGTCTTTGAACAGATTGTTTCAAAGAGTCAGTTTTCTCACAAACATCTTGGGTTTTATCAACCTTTTTCTTATCACATAAATCTTTTTCTTTCTCAGATTTCACATTTTGTGAAGTTGAAGCACCCTTAGAACCCTTTGATCACCAAGATTGTTTAGTCCGTTTCAAGATCCGGATCTGAGATTTTGAGGTCTTAGCCGGTTTCTTTACTTCATCCTTGAACGATACCTTCTTGGTTACCTTCTCTGATTTAACAGAGACAGGTCCAACTGCTGGTTTGACATTAGGTTCAACATGAACCTTTTTGTTGTCAGCAGTTGCGTTCACCATTGGTTTCTTCATCTGTTTCTCAGTGGCTATCCGGTTGCGTCTATCATAAGTCATTGGACGATTTTCCCTCCTTTTGAAATAGTTGTTTTGATTATAAAAAGGTGCTGGCTGAGGGAAAAACCGTCTCTGTGGATAACTGTGATTATCAACCGGATAATCATACTTTTGCTTCATCTCCACCTCGTGCCTCTTGTGTCGTACATACGGGCAGTTGGCAAGTAAATGCCCCCTTTCCTCGCACTTAAAAGACGCACGGTACTCTTCATAGTTTTCTTTGATGTTCGACTTAGAATAACTAGCAATGGGATATTGATCAACCATACACTGTCTTCTTAAACTCTCAGGAGCGGGGTCCTTTGAGTAAGTCGGCTCAATAAAACTATTTGACTTGTATGTTGGATTAACAAATTGTGTGACATTGACCTTTGGATCTTTAGGAATATCCGAATGAATTTTCTTTAAAATGGCTGGAGGAATATCATTTGTTCGTTCATGTTTCGGGAACCAAATGGTACTTTCCTGCCAGATCTTTTCAATTTTAGAATAATTTGCAAATTGAATCGGATATTCTTCATCAGACATGATCTTATCGGAGCCTTGCATCCGATAGAAGACTTTCACAGGTTTATCACACGATTCATTTTTCTCATCATTTGACTTTTCAATTTTCTTTTCAATTTTCTTCTCAACTTTCTTTTCAACAGACTTAACAACATTCTTTTCAACATTCTTAACAACAGGCTTCTCAACTTTCTTATCAACATTCTTTACTGATTGATTCTTTCTGTGAGCGTTAGCCATGGGATGGACAATCTGAGATGGTGAAACAGGTTCAGTAGTGATGATGTGATTTTCATCAGGAATATCACTCACTTTTTCAACAACCGTCTCAGACTGTTCATCCTCTTCATCAATCATCAGCAGCAACCACACCTTCATTGTTTCCCAGAACAGGTCTAACATCAGAATACGGGTCTCCGACACTGGATGTGTTGGACTCGTTATCCGATGTAGAGTCAGATTTGACTAAGCTCTCCGGTGCTATTGCATGCAAATTATGGTTTTCAAACAACACCGGAGCTGGGACAGCTTTTGTAGTTTGCACTACTAGACTGTGAAGGCTCTTCTATTATGTGGTCAACGACATAAGCAATATGCTTATAACTCTCAAGCTTTTTGTTAACTTTCTCTGCAAAGCACTTGATGGTGGCCATTTCCAATTTTGTGTTTTCTAAATCATTGATATAGTTATTTATGGCCATTTTTTTAACGACAAAGTCTTTTTCAATTCAGACACATCTTTCTTATACCCATCAAGTACTCTATTAAACTCTTTTGATTCTTTCTGATATAATTGACAGTTGATTTTTGCACTCTCAAGTTGAACCTTGAGTTGCTTATTTTCATCTGTCAATTTATCACAAGCTTTGCATTGTTTAACACAAGTTGAATTAGAATTAATAGTAGATTCAGTACTTACCTGTTTGGGAGGTTCTGTCATGGCCATCAGTGCAAAGTGTGCTTCCTTCCCAACGAAAAACTTGGAATAGTCAATTCTGGTGCAAGCATCATCCACTATGCATGATTTCCTTGTCATCAAGAAGTCGGCTTCAGCAAGCAACTGGTCAATGTCGTCATCCAGTGAGTTAACACTAGATTCAGAGTCAGAATCACTCTCCTCATCAGAATAAGTAGAATAAAAGGGCACCTGTGTGGAACCACTTTACTGAATTTTATGCTTTTGATGGAAAAAGAATGTCTAAATGCAATTACTGTGGTAGGGTGTTTAATGTTTCATCAAAGGCTTGTGGTACATCTCCTATGAATAATCATCTATCTAGTTGTCCATCAAATCATACAAAGGAAAGTTCTAATCAAACTAATTTGGTTTTTGGTAGTTCTTCTAGGGTTGATAATGAGTCTAAAGTTAATTTGCTTGCTTGGAAATTTGATTAGCAAGCATGTAGGAGAGCTATTGTTGAGATGATTATAATAGATGAGCTTTCGTTTAAGTTTGTTGAGAATAAGGGTTTCCGAAATGCTATGAAAATTGTTCAACCATTACTTGTGGTTCCCTCTAGGAGTACAATCACTAGAGATTGTTATGAGATGTATCTTTATGAAAAGAACAAACTTAAAGCTGAAATTAAAAGGGATGCACTTAGAATTTGTTTGACGACATATACTTGGACGTCTATACAAAGAATTAATTACATTTGTTTAACAACTCATGATTCTAACTGGAATCTACAAAAGAAAGTCATTAATTTTTGTCCAGTTTTGAGTCATAAAGGTCATGAAATTCGGAGGGCCGTAAAGTTATGCTTACTTGATTGGGGGTTTCAAAATGTTTTTTACCGTGACTGTTGACAATGCTAGTAGCAATGATACAACTATGGAATACTTGAAAGGTAAGTTTACAAAATGGGGTAATTTTTGTGTCTTAAATACTAAATGGGCTCATGTTCGATGTATGGCGCATGTACAAAGTACATTACTTCTAATGATTATGTTGATTCTATAAGTTGTATTCATAGTGTCTTGAAAGAATGTTCTGTGAGTAACGATGATGGACTTAAAGTGATGGGGGGCTAGTATGAAAAGAAGTTTGACAAATATTGGGGTAACATTGAAAAGTTTAATCTGTTAGTGTTCGTTGCTTCTGCGTTTGATCCTCGGAATAAGTTTGATTATCTTGAAGTACTTTTATGTAATATGTATGGTGCAACTCTTGCTGGGAAAGTTTATGGATTATGTAAATAACTAATGGAGGAGTTTTTTAATGATTATAAAAGGATGCATTCTGATAAACCTTCAAAAAGTGATGATTCAACACCTACCATGTCACAACCTACAGCTACAAGTTCGTTTGACTCATGTTTGTTTAGTAGTGAGGGTGATGCGGTTAATATTCTTAGAGAAAAAAACATGGCTGAAGTAAAAAGAAGGAAAGCAGAAATGGGAACCGGGAACACAACAAAAAAATCAGAGTTGGATAGATATTTGGAAGATGAGATTGAAGAAGATGCAGATTATTTTGCTAGTAAAGAATTTTCTGTTTTAAGGTGGTGGAAGAAAAGAAGTCAAACTTTTCTGATTTTATCCCGTGTTGCTCGTGATGTCCATGCAATTCCAATTTCTACGGCCGCTTCTGAATCTAGTTTTAGTACTGGGGGTAGAGTACTTGACTCATTTAGGAGTTCTTTAACTCCTAAAATGGTACAAGCTCTCATTTGTTGTCAAGATTGGATTCGATCATCCAATGTTCTGGTTAATGTGGAAGAGCACCTTGAAGATCTTGAAAAGTTTGAAGATGGTAAACCTATATATGTGTTTAAATGTTGAATTTTAATTATTATATTTTATGATTATGAACATTTTTTCCTTTTTTTTTGCATATATAAGACAATCAATGGGAGAAACAACCGTCGTTGATGTTTAGAGGCATGAGCCGTGAGGTAAGTTTATATGTTTATTGTCGAACAATGTTGAGTAAATCATGTTGTGTATTGGTCTTATATTTAGGTGTAGGTTAAGTAAAAGAGTAGGAAACTTTTGAAACACAAATATTATACTGAACTAGTTGAACAATCTAAGGCGCTAGGACATGAAACATGTTACATGTATGGCTGCATCTTTGTCTTGAAGCTGGATGGCTGCTTCTGGTTTAAATCTTCTGAGAAATAATAAATGCATTTCATTTTATTTTGCAGGTTATTGTTTTGTGGTTGTTGCTGCATGCTTGCTGACTTGCTGTTCGGATTGAAGAATTTCTATTTTTACTTTGTTTTGAACTACTTGTTTTACTTTGTTTTGAAGTGTTTATTATTGTAGTATTGTGATGTGTGGTTGTTTTGAACTACTTTGTTTTACTTTGTATTGAACTACTTTGTTTTACTTTGTTTTGAACTCTTTGATTAGGAAATTATAACATGTTAAAAGAGTATATGATAAAACGAATTTATTCGAATTCGCTTCGTATTCGAATATCTAATACGAATTCGAATATAATTCAAATTTAGTAAAAAAAACAATTATTCAAAAAATTCGATAAGAATAATTCGAAAATTCGATATTCGATTCGATGAACACCCCTATACTCAATTATTATATAGGTAGATTTTCCCTTCAATGATCAAATCGCTACCGTTTTCTCAATTCTTATAGGTTCGATTGCTTCTGTTCATTTTCTGCATCTTGTTAATATTATTGTGTTCTTTGTAATTATTCATACCAGATATCATATATGTTTCTGATTTACATATGTATGTGGATTCGTGTATTATCGAATAATATAGATTTGTAGAGTTCGGTAGATTAATAGGATTGTATGTAATATTCTGTACTCATTCTGTACATCGGTTGAAGCTTTTACGTCGGTTGATAAGATCTATTAGGGTTCACAATTAGGTCGAAACTCTGTACTATAGTATGATTAACTTGAGTGTGATTGTTGTGTCGAATGCTTGTTGTCTTTCGGTTGATTTTACTGTCAATTGTTTGTTGTTTTTGTTTAAGTTTACCTTTAAATGCTTCTTGTGTTTCGGTTGATTTTACTGTCGAATACTTTTTGCTTTCGGTTGACTTTACTGTTGAATGCTTGTTTTTCTGTCGATTTTACTATTAAATGCTTGTTGTTTTTGGTTGACTTTACTGTCGAAGGCTTGTTGTGTACATGTTTGTCTGCGCTTAGATGATTGAGCTTGTTACTTTAATTGAATTAGATTGAGACTGCGTGATAGATTTGTGTGAATTTGTTGAGTTTAGATCTGGATGGGGGCATATCTTCCAAGAGAATGAAAGTATAGAATGCACGGTCACGGATGACCTTATCCCCTTTTCTCGTGTTTAGATGATCTTCCATCAAGTATCAGCAATTCTCGTGTGGATAAACTAGCAACGCGATAGGTTACACAACCAATTTTTCTTATTTTAAATATTTAGGATGGCACTTGTTCAAACAACTTTTCATATACAATTCTTGGATAGCAAGTTTCATAAATTTAACATTATTTATATACAAGTCACTAAGATTTCATCTAGGACACTCGGTGGAGATGTGTCCGGTTTATTCTTTTACACAATCATCAACTCGCAAGAGCTAACGGTTAGTACATTATAGGCCTATGAGAGTGAAACCTGCATCATACATTATTAGGACGCCAGGTGCGACTATGCCTCGTTTATTATTTTTCTTAGATTTGATTGTGAATACTTATGGTCGTGTGTCTGTTTATTTAACGTGCTTTATGAAATCATGTTATGAATTTTCTGACTTAAACTTTCTACAAACTTATGTTTCTCACCAACTTAACTTAACCCAATTTCTCTACATGTTTCATGTAATAATGCTCAAGCTTTAGCTCCCAAATTAAGTGTATACTAGTTTTGTAAACTTCATGTACTAACCTCAACAAGCTTTAGCTCCCAAACTAATCAATTATTGTTCATGATTGATTAAAATCCAAACAATCAACTGAGATTGATGAAACATACACTTAAGGGTTCATACTCTATTTCTTGCAAGAACTGACTTCAAATAGATAGGCATCTAGAGGTTTTGAAACTTTGCTTAAATGAAATTTAAGCCCACTAATGTACTTAATTTGGACATTAGCAACAGAATTGGATATCTTCACTTTCAACTCCAGTTTTGTCATCCATTAACCTTTTTATTTAGATTTTGACACTTCTTAAGTAGGATTCATATCAACACACTTGAAAAATGAAAACTTACAATACAATAAAAAAAAAATGGGATGTTATGCTAACATGTTACCATTGTTCACACATTCTCATGTTTTGATAGGGTAAAAACATTTACATATTGTTATGACATTAATCATGTAGCATCCAATAATAACTACATGCGCTGCATATTTTCTCGTTAGAGAAAGAACTTGGTAGAAAAGATAGTAAACGATGTTATATTAGGGTGGGAGGGGCGTGGTAGAAAAGATAGTAAACGATGTTATATTAGGGTGGGAGTGGCGTTACCTGTAAAGAATCCGGGTACCCCTTCATCACGTCAATCGCAACCTGCTTTCTGGATTACCCGCACACCACCACCCGTAAATCCCTCCCCATCGGCGGCAACACCTATGACCCCTCTCTCTCTCTCTCTCTCTCTCTCTCTCTCTCTCTCTCCTCCGCGTCTTTGTCTCTCTCCTTTCACACCGTAACCTATAACCAATGTTGCAAAAGGCGCTAGGCGGGCGGTGAGGTCCAGCCTAGGGACTAGTCAGGATTAGGCGGAATTAGGCGTTTTGTTATTTTTATACATATTATATATATATATATATATATATATATATATATATATATATATATATAAACACAAATTTAGGTGTTTTTTTAAAATATGTTAGAGATAGAAGGGTTAAATGTTTAAATACATAAACTTATTTTTAGCTTTTATGTAAAACATTATAAGTTAGAAGAACTGAATGTAAAATAATGAAAGTTAGGGGGTTAAATGTTAAATAACTAAATATAAAACACCCTAAAAGGATAAGCAGCCGCTTTTTCTTCTTCATGCTTCCATTCTTATACTTCTTCCTGCATCTCCTTTCCTAGTAAGTCTAACCCTAATTTTTTTTCTTTTCCATCATCATACACCACCAGCGCCTAGGTCGGCCTAGGACCGTCTAATCCCTGCCTAATGGCCAAAACGACTAGGATCCAGCCTAGGACCTTATTCCAATATTGGGTACCGACTAGCGACTAGGCGGCGCCTAGGCGGCCGCCTAGCTCGCCTTTTACAACACTGTCTATAACACAGAAAATGTATCCCTGTCTACACGGACCCCACTACCTAGCTCACCGACGACGTTAAACCCATGAGGGTAGTGGGATACCAAAGGCCATTTCGAGTGGGCTCCCTTATGGTGTTTATATCACGTATCTCTTAAGTGCAAATGTAATTGACATGTAACATAAGTAAAATAATGCTAAATTTCTCCAAATATATATACTTTATACACAAAACCACTTTTTAGTATTAAAGCTAAATAAAATAAACTAAAATTCAAAATTTTTAAATAGAGTCACATGTGATTTGAGTAAAGTCATCATAATTATATGTTTGTGTCCAAATAACTTTTGGCGTATTAAAATCAAACACCTTTAGCTTCAAGTAATCTCACTCGGTTGCTACAATCAAACCACAAACAAACTAACAACACAAACGTAATTTATAACTATATACTTGTAAGAGACTGACAAAATGAAATAATACTTGGTGCTATTACAAAACGACCACAATGTTGTTCTTCAAGTTAGCTTCCATTGACAACCTATTAAACCTTCAAATTTTGTAGGGATTTCTTACCATCAAATCCAACAAACCGAACCGATTAACCAATCGGTTAATCTCGCATTGTAATTAGTACTAGTAGTAATAATGTCAGACGACTATGTTGTGTGTTCTTCATGTTTTTCGTTCCCTAGAGTTTTAACTTCGGATGAAGTTTCTCATTTCCTCCATTAACGTGTAGAAATGGTCGTTGTTTGGCAAAAAATAAAACCCGATCGTCGCTTTCTCCAAGAACAAAAGCTTCACGTCGTGCCTGGACTTTTGCAACCCTTTGACATACGCCAATTGCCAATCTTGTACAAGATCTAGCCCGGCCACGACGACTAAACTTTTGGGAAAGTTGAGCCCCGAAAGACTCGACCCACGGGGGCCAAATATGTTACACGCGGGATGATCTCTATCCTCGCCTTCGGGCAAAAACGCTCGCCAATACCAATCCCTATCTTGCAACTTAACAAAATACTTCCCATCAAGTCTCTTCTCGGACTCTGTCCTTTCCTCCCCACCAAACAACGGATGCAACAATATGTTCCCAAGTACCTCCACGTTGCTCATCGCAGCGCGATGAGCAACATGGTGGGCGATGTTCCCACCCGAGCTATCCCCGGCTAAATAAACATGAACTTTTGACTCTTTACCACTTACAAGCCATGATCTTGAATGAACCCACTTCAAAGCCTCCCAACCATCCTCATAAGCACTCGGATACCGGTGTTCCGGCGATCGCCTATAGTTAACCGACACCACCACGCCTTCAACAAGCCCGGTCAACCGCCTACAAAACGTGTCGTAAATCGCACTATTCGCCGACGAATGCGTGAAACTCCCACCGTGAAAGAATATCACCACTGGAACCACTTCCGTCGCGCTTAGCGGCTTCTCGAGTTCTATCATCCCGGCACCTAGCTGCCGGCCGGAATCATTTTCCGGCGAAACATATCTGTAAACCCGGTTCAGTAAGTTGGTGGACCGGTCAACGACATCAAAGGAGTACACACCGTCGACCGGAACAGTGTTGGCTGACACTTTCCGGTCTAGAAACTCGGCTAATTCCCGGTTAAATGTACCGTCCGGTCGACGGAGCATATTATAAGCTAGCTTGAAGTTTGATATTAATATCCATGTGTGAAGAGGAACAACTTTCTACAAAAACAAAACAACAAAAACATGTTTTTTACACAAAGTTAGAACAAATGTTACAAGATTATTATTATTATTTATTTTTTTTAATGAAAAAAAAGGGAATTTTAATGATCATAAAAAGCCCTGCACAAATTAAGAATTTTTACCCCCAAATTAGTTACTATAAAAATAATTAAAATAACACAAACCACCAAAAAAAAAAATATTTCACACAAAGTTACAAACATTTTGCATAGTTGATCATTAAAAAAAAAAAAAAAAAAAAAAAAAAAAAAACTAGTTTCAAACATTTTGTATACTTGATTGAACAAAAAAAGAGGGAATTGAAATGATAAAAAAGAAACCCTGCAAAATTATGAAATTTTTAGCTCTAAGACTATAAAAAACCAAAAACTCTACGAAAAAAAAAATAAAAATTAAATTAAAATTACCGAAAACGTGCATCAAAAAACACAAACAATCTACAAAAGAGATTTAACCATTTTAGGTGGAACACATAAAACAAAATAAAAGTAGGCAAAGATAACAGATCACAAAATAAAAAATAAAAATAAAAAACTTACCTTTGCTTCATTAGCGTTAATTTCATTACTTCCAGCCATCAAGTACCACACCCACTTGTTTTCCGATCAAGTTTCAGGTCAAAATATGGAGGAATATATAAAAGATTAATAAAACTTGCAACACCCAGTTGTTGAAATAATAATATGTTAATTAGTGGTATGATGAGAGAATTTTGCAAATATGTGATGGAAAGAAAGAAAACCCAGAAGGTGAATTTAGAGAGAGAAAGAGAGAGGGGGATGAGAGAGAATTTAAGGGGGAGGAGGACGACGGTGGTGGACGGAGAGACGACAAAATCAGGCGGCCGAAATAAACTTTTTTAAGTGGGCCCCACTCTAATTATTATTATTATTATTATTATTTTTATTATTATTATTATTTGTAAATCTTTATTTTTTATTTTATTATTATTAATTTTGTAAATTCTAATTTCAACCCTTGGGTTTTGGTGTTAATGGTTTCTTTTTTTTTTTTTTGGACACTTGCTTTAATATAAAAACAAATGTAATTATAACAACTCCACCTAAGTCTTCTTTCTTTTGTCTTGTATTACTTAATTCATTGCATCTCCACAAAAATTCTTCCACTATAGTATTTGTTTTTTAGGTGAACCATATATGGAAATTACATAGGTATTTGTTGATGTATATGGATATGTATTGTTGTGGTATGACCATGTGGAGGGTGCTAGTGGTGGATTCGGAATTTATTTTTATTTGTTTGCGTAAAAGAAGGTGTGGTAAAAAAATATATAATAATTTTATAGTTGCTTTCTACGTGTAGTTTTTCTTTTGAAAACGATGAAGTATAGCATCATTTGTAACACTTTGAAATGCTTTTGTGGCGTGTTTTTATCGTTTGAAAACAATCGATTACAAGCATTTAAAGATTGTTTATGAGTTTGATTGCGCAAATTTGACTAAACAATTTTTATTATAGAAACACATATTTTGAATCTTGTGTTTATAATAGACAAAACTAATTATGGTTTTAATAGTCGATAAATCAAATGAAAAGATATATGTTTTCTTGTTTCCACCATCACTCTTACATGATGGACAATGTTGTTTAAGTTAGCGTTAACTTTTAACACATTATCAATCTACACGTCAAGTGATGTGCATGAGGGATTAATTCTCCATTATAAAAATCACATGGATAAGATTCATGCAATTTACTTAGCTTTTGAGGCATTAAACATAGAAAATTGTTTATACGGGTTGAAAGTCGTCCTGTTTTGAAGTATTTAGGTGCTAATCTTATTATCGAAACAAATATTTATGTTGTTGTGATTGATTGGTGAATTGTATATGGTTTTTTTGGCTAATTGACTTGGCATATAAAATTCAAACTATTAATTTATATATATCGCTTTAAATTCTGAATAAATATCTTTTCATAGGCATAACGATCAAATTTCTTTTATCATTTAGGTTAGTCTCGTGATCTCGTGAAACGACTGTACTGTAAGTTAATAAAAAAACACCGTGAACTTCAGTGATCTTATAAATGGAGGAAAAGATAACAAACATAGATTATGAACTAAGTATTAACACTTGTTAGCCTACACGATATGGGGGTAGAAGGTGGCGTGGAGCCGTTTTACGCCACCATCACCACATCGTATGTGATATGAAAGGTGGCGGGGTTAATTGGAGGGAGTTTTCCATAGGGCATGTGACAAAAGGTGAGGTGAGATGGATGATTATGATTGGTTATTGGGTAATGGATGATTTTTTATTAGTTGCTTGACTTTTTTATTTTTTTAAACCTATCTACGCTACTAACACCCTGTCGTTTTTTGGAGGTTAGAGGGGAGTTGACGTGACTGCCAAATGTCGTTTCATGCTCCCTTCACTTCATGGCCACACCGTGTAGCCTTAGGCCACTAGGGGTGGTCATCACTATATCACTAAGCATTCAATTGATAACATATGATCTAATTAAACCATCCAAAAAACCTCTCTATGAGGCGGAACTCCAAGAGTTGGGCCCTTCAACGGCCAAATCATGAAGACCTGCAGAAGCTTAGGAAGAGGAAAGAAGAAGAACAACATCGTTTGAAGATCACAAGACCAAACAATAATCTAAGATGGCAACCGGTGCTAAGCAAGAAGGAGAAAACCATGGAGAACAAGTTCAGAAGGAGGGAAGAAAGGCTCAAGCGTTCTACAACGTTCTTTGTTTCTAATTTACCGGAGGATTGCACTGTTAATATGTTTTGGAAAGCTTTTGATTGCTTCCAAGACTTGGATGATGTATTTATTTCCAGGAAACGGGATGTCTATGGGAACCGTTTCGGTTTTGTCCGATTCATTAACGTAGGGGATATTGATGTGTGGTTGTCTAAATTACATGGCATCTCCATTGATGGAGCAATATTGTCTATTAGTGTTGCAATGCTTAACAGGGGTGGTAGAAAAGTTAGTTATCAGCCTAAGGTGAAAAGTACGTCTGTTTTTTATAGGCTGGATATGCTGAAGCAGAGGCCGGAGGTGATTATGCAAGACTCTCAGCATTCGGTCGATACAAATAGTGATTTCAAAGCAGCCCTCACTGGTTGTTAGTCGGAAGTGAAGAATGTGATACAGCTGGAGCTTCCTCCCATAAAAGCGTCGGCGATGAAAATGTGGGCTTCTAAATCTTTAATAGGGGAGACCAGAGATTTGGATACTCTGAACATTGTTGTTCAGGCTCTATCTTCTCTTGGGCTTTCGGGGTTCGAGGTTAAGTATATTAGTGGTTTGAAAGTCCTATTATTGTTTCAAAATAAGGATGATGCGAAAGATTTTTTGCTGTTCAGTTATGATTTGTGGTCACAAAATTTTTCAAGGTTGTATATATGGGATAGCAACGCTCTGATCTTCGAAAGAATTGCCTGGATTAACATAACGGGGATTCCCATCAACCTGTGGGAAAGACAAGTTTTTAATCGTATCGGTGAGAGATATGGCACGTTATTGAAGAAGTCCCAAGTCTTGGAGCAGGATGTGAACCTAGTCAGGTGTAAATTGGCTTTTTAGTTAATTCTGTGGAGCCAGTTGCCAAGTCCGTTAAGATTATGCATCAAGGGAAGACTGTGTCAGCTAAGGTTATGGAGATTAATGATGGGTGGGTGCCGAATTTTCTGTCCGGAGATTCAACGGTGACAGTTTCTTCTCCTGTGCCTAAGATGAAGTCCAAGACTGTTAGGGTTGAGGATGATGAAAAGTCGTTTGAAGCTGAATCGTCAAATGCATGCATGGGGAGTGTGAATGCAATTGTATCTACACTTATCAATATGGGGACTTGTACTCCTACTTTAAATATCTTAAATGGGAGGGATGACCCACAGGCCAGCTATGATGATGAGCAGATTTTGTCCCCTACTGGGCCCAGTCCCTTATCCCGAGCCCATATTAACAAACCTCCTAATGATCTTTCTTATATTACCACTCGGCCCAAACAGAAGAAGAATATGAATGAAAGAAATCCGGCCCAAAATTTTCAAACCCTTACTTGAACGCTGACTTAAATGCTAAGGTTGATGATGATCCATTTTGTCTTAATGATATCATTCTGCAAACCTCTAAGGAGACTAATAATAGAAGAGCTACAGAGAAGAGTAATGGGGATAACCAAACGCATGATGACGATAGGGAGTCTGGAATTGAAGACCAATGTCCCGGTTGTTTTGACGACGCTGGCGATGATGTTTTTGAACAGGAGGTCGATGAAACACTTAAATATGGTGAAGGACTTGGAATTCAGATGCCTGGATTCGAAAATCAGGTTAGAAAACTGATTCATGGGGAATTGGTGCTTAATCGGTCGTCATGAATATTTTGTCAATCAATATTAGGGGGGTTACCGGTGTTAATAAACCGGGTTGGGTCAGAAAATTAAAATCCGATTCCAAATGTTCTTTTATGGGTATTCAAGAAACGCATCAATCGGGGCTCGAACGGGATTTTTTGGGGAGGTTTTGGGGGAGACATAGATTTGAAGTGTTAATTTCTGATGCGGTTGGTAGATCGGGCGGGCTAGCGTCTTTGTGGGATCCTGAGATGTTCTTAGCTATGTCCTCTGTTATCGATCAGAATTTTATTTTAGTCTCTGGTTTTATTAAGGGGATAGAGACTGTTGTTAACTTGGTCAATGTCTATGCCCCGAATGTACCGCAGGCCAGAAAATATCTTTGGGACAAGTTGCTGGATATTCAATCCGAGTTGCCTAGTTTATGGGTCTTTTTTGGTGATTTTAATGATGTCAGGAACCCAGACGAAAGAGTGAATTCAAGATTTGACCACAGGTTTGCGGAAGCCTTTAATAGTTTTTGTGACACCCGGCAAATTCTGGTTAACAGCGTTGTTTAGATGAAAGTCTACCTTAGCGAGTCACGCGTATATTGTACTTAACTGGGTTAGTTAAGTCGGGTTATGGTTCGGGAACTATTGGTTAGTCTAGAAGATCATTGGTTGTTGGTCTAGAGGTTCGTTAGATGTCAGTCCTTAACCAAGTGTACAAACGGTGACGATTTGTAGGATCGTCAGGGCATACGGAACGTACGAGTCTCGAGTCCCGGGAATTGGTGAACGAGTGTAAATATGTGTATTTACTTGTGTTATGTGTTTACAATCATTATGTGACTTGTCGGTACGTGAATATGCATTAACATATGTTAAAACGGGGTTTAACGCGCAAAACACACAAAACCAACCCCTATAGGCGAGTAGGAGGCCTAATCACCTATAGGGGAGGCGAGTAGGGAACATTAGAGGCGAGTAGGAGGCTACTCGTGTATAGGAAGGGGCGAATAGGCCCAATTGCCTGAACAATCAGGCGATTAGGATTCCTAATCGCCTGAAACTGCTGCATACTCGCTAGTAACGGGCTGGACGACTAAAAACGACTATAAATACCATACTTAACCTCCTAAACTTCATTATACCAACCCTAGTCGTCCCATAACCCGCCCCAACACATAAACAACCTCTGGAAGGCGATTTTTGATCAAAACTCAAGGTTTCAAGCTTGAATCATCATATTTTCATAATCCTAAGGTTTGATTTTCATCCATAACTCTTTATAAACGTTTTTAATCAATCCCTAATGGTCCAGACCTGTTCTTAAACGAAAAAGCTTTCTGAAAATCATCAATAAGGGTTGTTAATCGGATTATAACTAATATGCATGCATTATGGGTGTGTATGATTAGAAAGCTAGGGTTTTTATGATTCATGATGATGATTTGATATGTTATTTTGATAGATCAGTATTGATATTGATAGTATGATGATAGAAATCTCAGTAAATGGATATTAGGGTTATGATTACGCGTGTTAGTATGATGTTGCATGCTATGTGAATGGTGTTTGGATTACTTGGTTGCATGCAGGACTGATTATACGAGGTTAAACGAAGATTTTGGGTTAAACATGTTTAGGATAGTGTTTGGGATGATATTGGGTGGTTACACACGTTCTGGATCTGATTTGGAGCGTTAAACGCGCGAAAAACCGGAACAGCAAGGTTACAGGCGAGTAGCATTCCTAATCGCCTATGTTATAGGCGAGTAGGGTGCTAATCGCCTATAACACAGGCGAGTAGAGGCCTACTCGTGTGAAAGATCAGGTGATTAGCCCTAATTGCTAGTAAGTTCATGTGAATAGCCCTAATTGCTAGTAAGTTCATGTGAATAGCCCTAATTGCTAGTAAGTTCATGTGAGTAGCTCCTAATCGCCTATAATAGAGGCGAGTAGGGTTTCTAATTGCTAGTTGACCAACCTAATTGCTAGTTGACTTTTCCTAATCGCGTGTACTGCTGCTGTAAGTGTAAATTAGCATTCCGAGACCCGATTTAACATGTAGTAACATGCTAGGAACCCCGTAACATGTCTAATAACTTGGTAACATATATTTGGATGTAATTTGGTGATACGTGAACGATGTGCTATAACTTGTTGTGCGTTAACGTATGTTAAGTGTAAATGCGTTATTGTATGTTTTGGAGCGTAAACATAACACGGGGAGTCTCGGGTCACCAATGGGATGTCGAGTCTTGTACTTTGGGTCAGTTAAACAGTCACGGTATTTTCAAACGAACTTGGTTATGGTCTGGACATCTAGGGACTAATTAACCTACGGGTTATTAGTCTAAGTACTTGTGACTGTCGTATGTTAGGTCGCCGCTTTACGGGACTAGCATAGCAGCTGAGTTTACTCGGGTTAAGGAGTAACGCAACTTAAGGTGAGTTTACGGCCCCTCTTTTAAACTGGTTTTATACTTTCGGGGGAGAAAACATGTGTTAAAACGATTATTTGGTAACTACTGTCATACTACGGGTTTCTATTGTGTACTACACGATCTTTGGAAGTCCCGGGGGGAACCATGAATGTGCGGGTTTGCACAACGGGGAAATGTGAATAGCGCTATTGGGAGTGACCAACCCCGCTCGTCGACTTGGAGGGTCGGCGGGTGCATATTGTCTCAAACAGGAACAACAGGAACAACAGGAACTACATCGGGCATACTTTTGGTATTCGCGTTAGTAATGGTTTTCCAATCGTGGTAGTAACAAAACGTACGCCTAGCTAGCGTATACTGGTTTTCGATTTATTATAGTATGGACAGGTGGACTTGGTCTTGGATACAAAACCTGTAAACTCACCAGCATTTTTGTGTTGACGTAAACTTTTACATGTTTTCTCAGGTCGCTAAGGTAGCACGACTGGACTAGGGCGCACGCGTCTGCACGGCGTCTAACTAGGGTTGCATGGTCTTTTGAGCGTTGAACTATTATTTCATTGTTGGGATACTGTTTTTGAATAAGCTTCCGCTGTAAACGGGATTTTAAACTATGTTTTGAAATTGCATTTATATTCATTTAGACTTGTTTATTGTGATCGTTGGTTTGGATCCTGGTTTGTTATGCGCCTCGCGGTAAAACTCCGCAAGTGGATTTTGAGGGTGTGACAGTTTTATATCGGATGCCGGGCTGTTGGAGTACAGGACAACGAGGAGCATATTCACATACATCTCTGACCATTAGGATGTGAAAATGAGCAAACTTGATTGTTTCTTGGTGTGCGATGGTTTCATTGATTTATGGCCGCTTGCTACGGTTTCGGTGTTTCCTAAAGGGATTTCCGATCATTGTCCGATTTTGCTTGCGTGCATGGACAACGATTTCGGACCCCATCCCTTTTAAATTCTATAATAGTTGGGCTGATTCAGTGGAGTTGCGAAATATGGTGGTTGAGGTGACTTCGGGTCTGATTGGGGGTCAAAGAGTTGATTGCCGGTTTGTTAACATGTTAAAACAGCTGAAGAAGAAGATAAAACTATGGAGAAAAGCAATCACTGTTGCTGAAAATTTGGTGAGTGAATCTCTCCATAAAGTTGTGGCTGATCTTGAAGGTAAAGCGGTCGTGAATAATCTTTCTGATGAAGAGAAATCGGTGAGGGTCTCCACCATGCTTCAATTAAGAACTTGGAATGTGCTAAAGCGAAAGATATTCATCAAAAGGCCCGTATCAAATGGTTGAAGTTCGGTGATGATAACACTAATTTCTTTCATAGAATGGTGAATGTTAATAAAGCTGGGAATCGTATCGTGGGCTTAGATATTGGAGGTTCTTGGACTACCAATCCTAGATCAATCAAAATGAATTTTCTTAGATGGTTCAAGAAATTATTTTCTGAACCAATGCGTCGGCGACCCATATTTGCTAATTATGGTTGGAACCAACTTTCTACCACCCAAGGCGATGATTTAACGAGACCGTTTTTGGCTGAGGAAGTCTGGTCTATTATTAAGGATTGTGATGGCGGTAAGGCCCCCGGCCCCGATGGTTATACTATGAAGTTTTATAAAAAAATTTGGGAGGATCTAAAACCGAACCTGTAGAGGATCGGTTTTGTAAAAAAGGACTAGGTGATCAAACAAATAGAACAATCCAGGTGCGGAAACCCTAGACCGTATGCAATATGATAGAGATCAAATCAGAACACAATCAAACACCTTTTAATAATCATTTCATTCATAAACATGGTTAATAATCTTGTTTAGATAATGTTTACAATGAAATAGGTCAGTTATAGAATATTCCAGAACCTAGAGAGAACACACACTCGACCTCTAGACCAAATGACCAAAACCTTAATCACAAAACAAAACTTTAAGCTTATATAGACTGCACGTTCGACCCCACGTAATGGTCAAATGTGTCCTTCGACCCTGACACTAGCTCGAACCAAACTGATATCATCTTCAAAGCTTCCTTCAACCCTATAAAAGTTTCCTTCGACCCCTCGACAGGTCGAACGGGTTATTAATCAACACAAAATCTTCCATAAACGCTATATAGACAATCCAAAGGCGATAGTCACATTCCGTGCACTTACAAACTCCCCCTTGACTATTACTTGGATTGTAATCGTTCTTTATCAAGCGCCTTGTTCAACAGTTTGATTCAGAGAGCTTTCTTCTGCTGTTTGCTCATCTCTAGTTCTAAATGACGTTTCGTTGAACTTTTTTTCACTTTACTAACCTTCATGTATTTTCCCAGCTTCTTATCAAATTCACACCTCGCTTTAACATCCCACGCAAAACAGAAGCATACAACCCTGTGATATTTCATCGCTTACTCCATGTCTTTCTCTTCACAGTAGATTGGATTGTAGTACAACATGATAATGTCTTCATACGAGCAATTGATAAGCCACATAGGATAAAAAATGTGTATCTTCTTGAATTCTTCCTTAACACCTGCATTCTTCAGCAAGATAACTGCTTCAGCTGTTCTCTAGTCATAGTACCATAACACAAACTCTTTGCTGAAATGTTGTTGGATCGGCATCAAAGGAATCTGTTTCAACACAACAGGAGGTTTATATTTCAACGTCACCTTGTTCAAACCAGTAATATGATCAACCTCTTTGTGAACTTTCCTTTTTGGATATTGAGGCTTGAAAAAGTTCCACCTAGTTCTGCTTTCCCAAGACATTTTATCAGCAAAATAACCAACAACATCATTGTTAACAGAAGCACCGCTCATTGTATGTCTACAGATATCCCTTACAGCCCAGTACAGCAAGGTTTTGATGTCATGGAACCTGTGAAAGTACAAAATTCCCTTCTCCCACTTCACACCTATGAAACGTAACTGTCTGAGATATTTCCATCCCAAAGCTCTGCCTTTGAACAGTTCATTATGGTATTTGTAGAAACCTTCTTGCACTTCTGTCTTTGGCCTGTTAGCTTATTTTTCTTTCAATTTCTTCAAAAAATCTTTCAAATCATAGGATTGTTGAAAGGTTGGTTTCTGATTAGCATCTTTATCAAACACCTCATCCAAAATCTTCTTGCCCTTTTTCTTAGCAAGCTTCTCAGCATCATCAAGTGTTTCTTCATTCATCTCAGGTATCACACCTTTCTCTTTTTCTTTAAAATACTCCGGATATTCTTCACTAGTAATATCCTCAGTCTCAATATCTTCAAAACAGGAGTATCTTGATCATCTGAGTGATCACCTGCATCTTTCTCTGGAATATCAGGAATCTCTTTATCATTCATTATATCTTCTAGAGACTTCCCTATCTGCTTTGCCAATCCTTCCAAAATCTCTTTAGAAACCGCAGCAGCTACTTCCCCATCTTCTAAATCAGGATCATTGTATTCCAATTCATATCTCATATCCTCTGATTCAAAGATCTCAGGAAACCTTCCAGTTAACTCAATCGTCCACACATTCTTCTGTAACATCTGACGATATAAGTTCTTATCTTCATTAGACAAAGATCTAATCTTTTCAGTCCAAAAGATGTTATCATCATTATCAACAATCTCAGCAGGCGTCTTTTTAGAACTAGACTCACCTATGTCTCCCTTATCAGTTTCTCTCTTCTCATATCTATACTTGTCAGTGTCTTGATCATCATCATCATCAGAACTACCATCTTCATCATTTTTATCATTTTGCTTTTCACCAGTCTTACCTCCTGCATCATCATCATCATCTAATGTGTCTCGAAAGTCATCATCTTCATCATCAGAAGGTTCATAATCAACCTGCTCTTCTTCTTTATCCTCTTCCTCTTTATTACCTTTCAACTGTGGTGCTTTAGAGTATAGATCGTCAATCAACTTTCTCAGAATTTTTTTGTCTGACTTGATCTTCTTATTTTCAATCTGAAGCAGCTTGATTTTCTTTGTATTTATCTTTCCACGAGTAATCAACATCTGATTCTTAGATTCAAGCTGTTTAACTTTTGCTTCAATCTCTTCTTGATTAGCTTTGGAGGATAAAACAATCTGAAACATTGTTTTCTCATCTTCTCTCATCTGTTTAATCTCCTCCTGTTGTTGATTAAATGCCTTCATCACATTCTCTATCTGGCGATTAACAACTTCCATTATCTCACTTGAAACTGTAACCTGTGGTGAATATGATTCAGCAGTTGGTGTAGTAGCAAGTTTAGCAGTTTTCTTCTGCACTTGTTCTAAAACAGTCTTTAACAAACTAGAAAAATTTTCAGGAGTTGGAGCTGGGTTCACAATAACTTCCTCCTGAACAACTTTCTTCTTCTTCACTGCTGGGGATGCAATAGGTGTTGTATCTTTAGAGCTTCCAATCGCTGGTACTTTCTTTCCAACAACTAACAGATCATTCTCTCTGTCTCTCCTCTTCCTAGGATTTTAGCCATAGTTTTGCTTCTGGCTTTCTTAATCTTTTCACCAGCTACAGGAGATCCAACAAAATCAAGATTATCAATTGTTAAGTCCAAATCTTGATCATCCAATTCTCTATTCCCGTGGTTTTCTTCTTCAATTGCTTTGTTCAAACTTTCAATCTCACCAACCATAGTGGCCTTGGGTTTAGTAATCTTGATCGTTTCATTCCCTGAATCCCATTCAGCTTCAACTTGAGTCTCTTCTGAATTAGCAGACTCTTCATCAACTAACATCGTCTTAGCTTTACCTTTGCCTTTCATTGATTTCTTCTTCTTTGGTTTAACATCATCAACCTTCTTTTTACCTTTACCAGACTTAACACCTTTGTTAATAACTTGACTCTTTCGCTTAGCATCTTTGCCAACTGGAAATAAAGGGCTATCTGAATCAGAATCACTCTTATCATTCCTTGCTTTGTTTTGACCTGGATCCTTGTAAGCAACATCTCTCAAATGTCCAAACAGATTCTAATAAGGCGGCTTCAAGTTATTAGGAACACCTTTATAGGCTCTCATTCTGCTCAACGTAGTGATACTCATGTGAGTTTGATAAACAATCTGCACCGGATCCTTGTTCAATTCATGATACTTGAGATCAAATATCGTCTGAAGAAATCTTGGATACAAAAGAAACTTATCAGTCTTCAAACCCTTCAAAACTTCCATTAAATGCTCAAAGATCATCCCATACACGTTAAATGGCTTCTTCAAAATCAAAGCAACAACCAATGAGCATAGACTCTTTCTCATCACATCATATCCACCTCTCATTGGTCCAAATACATGTAGAATCACATGTAATAGATACTTGAAATGAGGACACAGCTTTCCTTTGTGTAGTAGGTAGTCAGTGATTGGAGCGTTGTACTTCATTCTTAGAAAACACTCTTTGCTCTATCTAGGATAATTCAGTAGGATTAGTTGGAGAATCTCTCAACTGTAAAGCTTCCCAGAAAGTAATCACCGCTCTCTTCCAGAAATCCACATGATGATCTTTGTAGAGTGTCTTCGGTGTAGCAAGAGCATAGATCACTCTGCTTCTCTTTAAAAACTCTATCATTCCAGAAAATTCTTCATATTGCTTGACTTCACCGAGAAATGCATAGTAATTATGGACTGGTTCGAATAACAACTCCTTTGGTTCTTTTGATTTCTCTGTATCTTGTACCTCCTTCTCTAGGTTTTGTTGTTCAGCCATTATAATCTGCAAAACACATAAAAACGAACATGAAAATTTATCAAAAACGATCAAAATTAAATTTTGGTCAAAACATTCCTTCATTCGACCCAAACGGGGGTTCGAATGTAAAGAAAGTGTGTCGAATGAGAAAAATCATATGAATAAAAATTTCATTCGACCTCAAACAGTCCCTTCGACCTAAAAAGGTCTCATTCGACCCTGCTGAAATGGTCAAACGGGCTGTTTGTTTTTAAATTTTCCAAACATCAATTCAGCCATTACAAACATCAAATTTTGGTTCGATTACACCCTAACATGGCCGATTAACATTTATCAACAATCAATTTCATCAATTAAATTATTATTGATGGTTTTTAATCAAAATCTAGGGTTTCATTATTTTAAACAATCAATTCAGTTCAAAATTGTGTTAAAACACTTGATTTTGGTTTCCTCTCCCCCTAAAACCATCGATAATGGTTTATTTACAATCAATTGATGTGTTATCAATGTTTAAGGTCTCTAATTAGATTTACTAGGGTTTGGTTTAAAAATCATCGATTCTGAACTGTTTAAGCATCCTTTACTTGTAAATGTTGGATCAAAAGGATCACAATCAATCAAGGAACAAGATTATCAGGTCTAAAACACACGAGCAACAAGGTCTGGTATGGTGGGAAATTTTGAAAAAAATTATGGGCGTTCAAATGAGGTGATCTGATATATATAAGTCTCTCATTCGACCCTTACAGGGGTTCGAATGAAAAATAGATGGTTCGAATGAGAAAAACTCACCCAAACTCTCTCATTCGACCTCATTAAAAGGTTCGAATCAAAGCTCAAAAATCTCCTTCAACCTAACGAAAGGGTGAATGAGTTTTTGGAAATCTGAAAATTTTACCAAATTTCGAATTCGACTCCCGTGTTATTAATTTTGATCATTTAAACTATTAAACATTCATCATTTACCATTTTAATGACACAAAACTCAAATTGGTCTGTCAAACTTCAGAAAATGACCATTAATCACCATCAGTTATCGAAAAATAAAACAGAAATGTAAAATCTTTTGGATTTTCTGAAATTTTTGTTAAAACACACCAAAAATCTTTTTGAGTTTTTGTATATATGAACTAAATCAACAGAAAGCAATAAACTTTTTGTGATTTTCCGGTAAGAAGATCATATTAGTTTATGAGAGATCACATCACACCGTTGCTCTGTTATATTTAAACTTTACTGACAAGGTAATTTTGGCAACTGCTGATATTGTTGTCCACATAAGCTCACATGTATACTGTTATGCAATGCTTTAGACTAATACTCTTATGTATAGTATAAACCAATTCACCTATGGTTTCTACACACACGACATACTCCCGTATCAAGGAATTTTGCACAAATATCCATTGTAACGCGTGATTATGCTTTTGTTATCTGTAGTTACAAGGCATGAGGCACAAAGGTGTACATGTCAGCAACTCAATGCTACAGAGTAACATGTGCACTCTACCAGGTTGAGGTTTTATATCAATCATGATTTGAATCAATGATTAGATACGATGCATTAGATAATCTTTTATTATCATCACAGATTTAAAGTTCCTCAATTCGGTAACTTTGGGTTTTGGCATTAACGCTCTTTTATTAAGATACCCTGTCTGATCTAGGTCAGTAAAACCTTACGACAAAAGCTCAGAGAGGCTATCCCCAGATAACTAGTAACATAACAACCCGAAACCTCCGAATTTTGTACAAACCCTATCAAACGAAATTACGGTACCAAGACCATATGCCCATGAGGTGTTCATCCACATAGTAAACAGTTTGATATGTATGTATCAGGCACGCAGTAATAAGTCTACGAAGCCTATCAGCACATCACTCAAAATTAACATTTATCAAGCATTTTGACATTTTAATTCTTTAGTATGCAATAGATTCTCACTGATGTACTATCATCTCCTCTTTTTCTCCAGGAAAAATCATTTTTGATTTTCTGATTTTTATAGTTTTTGAAGTTTTTCAATGTTTTTGGTTTTTCTAATAATGCCCCCCCCCCTGAAATTAAAAACATATTTTTGGATTTTTGAATTTTCTGAAAGCAAAATAAAACAAAATAAAATTGATAAACCGAAGCGACGATTAGTCTTGTTTTTCTTTAACACCATTAGCTTTTAATAAAAATTCAAATCTTGATCTGTCAAAAGCTTTGGTAAAAAGATCAGCTCTCTGATAGTCAGTGTGGATTTTGAGCATATCAATCAAACCTTTAGCATAGCAATCACGGATAAAGTGATACTTAATCCTGATGTGCTTAGCCTTAGAATGATTAACATTGTCTTTAGTGAGTGCAACAACGGCTTCATTATCATAATGAATTGGGGTTTTAAGAAATTACAAAACCTTTGAGCACCAACTCGAGGCTGCCACATATTCTGCTTCACGTGTAGATAACGCAACTGCTGTTTGTTTCTTGCACTTCCAGGTCACGAGCCTGCTCCCCAGAAATTGACATCCAGTCGTTGTGGATTTTGCGTCTTTGTCGCATCCGCCAAAATCTGCATCACTAAAAGCAATAAAGTCAAAATTATCATCATTAGGGTACCATAGTCCACGCGAGGGACAACCCTTCCGATATCTCAGGATTCGTTTGACAGCTGCCACGTGACTCTGTTTCGGGTTCGATTGGAATCTAGCACAGAGACACGTTGCAAACATTATATCTGGGTGAGATACAGTTAGATACATCAAAGATCCGACGATGGCTCTATATGTAAAGGGATCAATAAGGTCCCCCTTAGCATCAACTCCAATCCCATGATTGGTTGGAATGGGAGTATCCATAGGCTTTGAATCTTCCATCTGGAATCGGCTCAAGACTTCAGAAACATATTTTGTCTGGTGAATAAAGATGCCCATTGACAATTGATCCACCTGCAAGCCCAAAAAGAATTGCATTTCTCCCATAGCGCTCATCTCGAACTTTTCCTGCATGACTTGTTCAAATTCTCTGCATAAAAGTTCATTAGTATAACCAAATATAATGTCATCAACGCAAATCTGAACAAGAAGCAAATCACCCTCTGTTCGTTTTGTGAATAGGGTAAAGTCTACCAAACCTCGTTTGAATCCCTTGGAAAGAAGATATGTGCTAAGCTCCTCATACCATTGTCTTGGAGCTTGGTGCAAACCGTACAAAGCTTTATTAAGCTTGTAGACCTTATTATAGAGGATTAGTTTTTATAGAAAAACACTAGATGATTATACAAGTGAAACAATTTAGGTGCAGAAACCCAAGATCGTATGCAATATGATATAGATCAAATCAGAAACACAATCAAACCCTTTTAATAAACATTTCATTCATAAACATTGATGATTAAACCTTTACAATAGTGTTTATAATGAAATAAACCCTTAACAAGACTTTTCAGAACACAGAGAGAACACACACAAAACACAAGACTCCAAATGACCAAAAACCTAACTTCAAAATAAAACTTTAAGTATTTGTAGTGCTGCACATTCGACCCCCCAATATGGTCGAATGTGATCTTCAACCAACATCATAGCTCGAACCAAACTATTCTTATTCATAAGCTTCCTTCGACCTTCAGTAAATCACCTTCGACCCCTCGACAGGTAGAATAAGAACATTATCAAAACTACAACTTCCAAATAACGCTATATAGACAATCCAAAGGCGATAGTCACATTCCGTGCATTTACACTTATCCCGGTGGATAGGATCCTCAAAACCTGGTGGTTGCCCAACATACACTTCTTCCTTGACTACACCATACAGAAAGGCACTCTTTACATCCATCTGATACACCTTGAATTTCTTGTAGGATGCATACGCAAGAAACATTCGGATTTCTTCAATGCGTGCAACCGGTGCATAGACTTCATTGTAATCAATTCATTCTTTTTGACGGAAACCTTGTACGACCAATCGAGCTTTGTTTCTGACAATAACACCTCGATCATCCTTTTTACACTTGAATACCCACATAGTACCAATTTTCTTCCGGTCTGGTGGTAAATCTGTCAGCGTCCAGAGTCCGAGTTTCTGAAACTGTAGTAGTTCCTGCTGCTAGGACTGTGCAAAGGGTCGGGAACCGACCCGAACAGACCCGGACCCACTAGAACCGTATACCCTTTTATTGTTGAAATTAGGAACCACAAACCGAACCTTAAAAGGCTACGTGGTACCGGATCCTAAAGGTTCTCATGGGTCGGGTAAATGGTCTGGCCCTCTAGAACCTTTTAATGTAATAGGCTTTTAGAAGGTTACTTATTTCTATTCTTTTACCATGCTCGTAAAAGAGTTCCTCCATATGGTTTTAACAATAGCTCACGAGTTGCCTTTTTTTAATCATTTTTTGTTTCTTGACGTATGTTTTTGTTACAATTTTGTCATTCTCATCACTTGAAACATTATGTGAATATATTATGTATACATCACAAATACACACACACACACATCAGAGCGACATACTTATATATTTACTTCAATTTTTGATATAATATATATATATTATAATATTTCACAACTATGCATATACATCAAGCCGGAAAATATTTCAAGAAAAATACATTGTTATTTTTATAAATAATATTTTTTTAATACTGTATTAACATTACGTGAAATCGATTACAATAACTCGTAAAAAAGAATAACGAAAAGACTAAAAAGAGTATTGTTTTATTTTCTGTTAACAATACATATCTATTGGATCATTTTTATAAATTAATGTTTATTCATACATTATCAATCTACTAATAAGTCATGTTCTAATTAAAATGCAAACGGTTTTTGTGGTTCTTATATTAGAACCGTGAGTTTGGAACCGACCCGAAACCGATAATTCGTATAAATCTTGAACCGCGAACCAACCCATATATTTAAAAAGGTTTGGGTCCATGGTTCTCGCGGGTCGGGTCTAAGGTTCTCGTGGGTCCGAACCACAAAACGCTCACCCCTACATGATGCATAGCTTCAACCCATGAATCATCTTGTAAAGCATCCTTGTACGTCTGCGGCTCAACCTACGAAACATAACAAGCAAAAGACCAGTCATTTTGACAACCAGATTTCTGTATTTTGGCATACAGAGCTAGGGCTCCAATGTTGTCATGTGAAGTTGCGCGTCTCAATTGACCTCTCGTCATCACACTGCTACTTGGATCACCAATAACTTGCTCAAGCAGATGAATCCGAGATTCCGGATGATCGGGAATAGGAATAATCGCTGGAACATTGAGATTCTCTGTAGTCTCCAGATCATTGCCCGTATTAGATGAAGATGCAACATCTGGATTTGGGTTCACTGGTGATGTTACCGTAGCATGATCTAAAATAGCTTCACTGAAATCATCATCATTGTCTTCAGACTCAGATGAATCAAGAGTTGTAGATGTAACCTCACGAATTTTCCCATTTATTTTGCATGAAAGTATTTCCCGATCCATGATATAAAGTCTAATTTATTTCTAAGTATTCTTATCTTTATCCGTGCACTCTATTTTTCTAAGTTCAATTTATCATTGTACTTAAGAAAAAAAAAAATCTTCAATCATGACATATTTCCTATCCTAATTCTATTTATAAATCGTCATTTTATAAGACGGTGTTTTTTATTTTCTAATTCAAACTAATGATTTTTTTTATTTCTTATTTAAAGCTAATCATTTTTTTTTTCAATTACATTTATAATCTCAAACAAGGAAGATATAAATTCATTTCAATATATATATATATATATATATATATATATATATATATATATATACCAAAGTCAAACAGTCAAAGTCTTAGTCAAATAGTCAATTCATCATAAAACCTTAATTTATGGTGTTGACCAATTTTAATGGCTAATTGAATCCAAAACTAGTATAAAAATCCACCTATGACCCATTATACTTTGGACCTCTAAATCGATTGTTTCAATCCGATTAAACTTTCCCTCATACCTTTCTTCTATAGTCTATTACTTTTACAATTGAAGCTTTGATTATAAGCTCTTGTAATTGGCAACTTTGGGGCTACACATATTCTATTTCCCGAGACTTAATACTTTGCTAAGGTGAGTTTACGTAACCATGTTTATGCAATTCTTTATACTTGCAACATTATACTTAAGCAATTCTACATACATGTCTAGTTGTAAACTTTAAATGCCTCATGATTTAGACAACAACAACAGTTAGACTCGCTTCAACATACATAATCATTAGCTATGGCCAAGCCGGCGATACTCAATAATAGATCTATTGGATTGACAATCCCACCTAGATTCGTTGACTATCTCTCACAACCTTGATTCTGCTTCAAGATTTTTCATCATCCTCTCAAGAACTAAATTCATATCCTTCACCTTCTCACACATGAGCTAGTTACCCATGATAACCAAACTATTAAAACTTGATTGTGTGTTGCATCAAACATAATCCTTAGTTATACATGAGGATTCGACTATCTACCATATTTGAACATTTGAAACTAGAATTCATGAAAGATAAACTATTTGCTATAGACACACCTAGAGTTATTAACCTTGTCTAGGACAACACTATTACAACTCGCATGCTATGCTTGATACTTGATTGTTTATATGTACATATTATCAATTTGCAATTTGTGTGTGAAATAATTGGTACACTTAATCAAACAATTGGTAGAGGATGAAGTACTTGCTCAACAGTTAGTTGAGTACCAAATAACCTACTCAACGATTGGTAGAGGTCATCATGCCTGCTCAACAGTCGGTAGAGGCCCTACAACCTGCTCAACGACTGGTAGAGGCTATCGCACCTGCTCAACAATCGGTAGAGGTTCTTACTCACTGACTGGTAGAAGTCTTTTTCCTACTCAACAGTTGGACTCATTTTTGGATACATTGTAAACGATTCAATCACAAGGTTATTTTGCATTACTTACATGTGTGTTTAGAGTCATAGAAGGACACAAAACCCTAATGTAAGGTAAATTGGTGATTGCGGTCCGAAACGTAATCATGAATTTACAGGTACGTTAAGGTAGTGTGAAATTCTAATAAGGTTTTAGTAGTTCATTTGGTTTTCATATAGCCAATCAATTCATGCATTTCTTATAAGATTCCTAAAACATAAGTTTAGTATTTTGCTAGATTCTTATGCTTCTTGCTACTTCAGACGAACCTAATCCAATCCTTAAAACTCACATCTCATACCTCTGATCCAAATTATTCGAAACAAATTATTCTATTACCTATAAATTCATGTTGTGCCTTAACCCAAACCACAGCTGCCTTAATTTCTACCCAATCACTGTCAACCCGGTGTTTTTTTTATTACTTCGGGACGAAGTTTCTAAAAGTAGGGGAGACTGTAACCTCACGAATTTTCCCATTTATTTTGCATTAAAGTATTTCCCGATCCATGATATAAAGTCTAATTTATTTCTAAGTATTCTTATCTTTATTCGTGCACTCTATTTTTCTAAGTTCATTTTATCATTGTACTTAAGAAAAAAAAAATCTTCAATCATGACATAATCCTATCCTAATTCTATTTATAAATCGTCATTTTATAAGACGGTGTTTTTTATTTTCTAATTCAAACTAATGATTTTGTTTTTATTTCTTATTTAAAGCTAATCATTTTTTTTTTCAATTACATTTATAATCTCAAACAAGGAAGATATAAATTCATTTCAAAATATATATATATATATATATATCAAAGTCAAACAGTCAAAGTCCTAGTCAAAGTCTTAGTCAAACAGTCAAAATCTTAGTCAAATAGTCAATTCATCATAAAACCTTACTTTATGGTGTTGACCAATTTTAATGGCTAATTGAATCCAAAACTAGTATAAAAACCCACCTATGACCTATTATACTTTGCACCTCTAAATCGATTGTTTCAATCCGATTAAACTTTCCCTCATACCTTTCTTCTATAGTCTATTACTTCTACAATTGAAGCTTTGATTATAAGCTCTTGTAATTGGCAACTTTGGGGCTACACATATTCTATTTCTCGAGACTTAATACTTTGCTAAGGTGAGTTTACGTAACCATGTTTATGCAATTCTTTATACTTGCAACATTATACTTAAGCAATTCTACATACATGTCTAGTTGTAAACTTTAAATGCCTCATGATTTAGACAACAACAACAGTTAGACTCGCTTCAACATACATAATCATTAGCTATGGCCAAGCCGGCGATACTCAATAATAGATCTATTGGATTGACAATCCCACCTAGATTCGTTGACTATCTTTTATGGGGAGCGCGGGTGATTGTTATCGTTCCAACATAATATTAAGGTGAACCGTGGATGACGGGATGGACCTAAACTAGTCGGAGGTTTGATTATGTCGATTCAACATTTCATGTTTATTCATGTAGACTTAAATTTACGATAGACATATGAATTGCTAAACTTTTATTCTTAAACTTAATTGCTTGACATGGCTTATGTATTCTCACCAACTTCTAGTTGACCCCCCCTATTTTTACAACTCAACCGGAAATAATGATGATTGAAGTCTAGAGAGTTAGCATGAGGAGACAATTTGAAGTTTATGCTTTGTTTGGCTTTTTGATGTATTAGAAATCCATTCAAGACTTGTTATGTATTCTCAATTTTGGATATTTTACTTTAATTAAATTTCAATTAAAACTTGAATACCATGTGCTATTGTATACTCATTCCTACGTGACACCTCGATGTTTCCGCCATCTGTTGGGGTGTTACAGTAGAAGCTTCTTGGAAAACCTCTTCTTCATTAATAGGAGCATTGGTATCATTAGAAGCTGCTGTTGGAGGAGTTACGGTGATTGAACGCACTAACGATGAAGTTACTGCATTCTCACACTCATAATATAATCGTAAAACAGCTTCTTCAACCATACTTTTTAGATTGAATGAATCGAATAATTCCATGTAATCAAACAATCAATCGGGCCCATTTCCTTGAGAATTCTGAGTGTAGCGCTGGACTTCAACATTTGCCCACTCTTTAACCTGTTTGGTTCTTTTGTTGAATACGCATTTTAGTGGTGTCGCGTATCCCACAAAGTAACCTTCTTTAGCTTTAGGTCCAAATTTCTCAGTAGGTTTCAACATAGTACATGGCACCCCGAAAAGGTTCTAGAAACTCCAAGTTCGGCTTTCGTCTGTTAAGCAGTTCATAAGAAGTTTTGCCAAACTTCTTCACCGTTAACACACGATTCAATGTGTAACATGTTGTACGAATGGCTTCATTACAAAACATAACTGGAAGATTAGAATATGCAAGCATGGTCCGTGCCGCTTCTATTAGAGTCATGTTCTTTCTCTCTGCAACACCGTTCTGCTGTGGAGTATATGGTGCACTGTACTCATGATGAATACCCTTTGAGTCACACAGTGCATCCATTTGAGAATTCTTAAATTCCGTACCATTATCACTTCGAATTCTCTTGATCTTCAATCCATATATATTCTCCAATCGAGTAAACAAAACGTTCAAATTATTAAATGTTTCACTCTTGTGTTGCATGCACATCACCCACGAAAATCTTGAGAAATCATCGGTTACCACAAGACAATAAAGTTCACCGTTGATACTCTTGCGTTTAACTGGTCCGAATAGGTCCATGTGTAAACGTTCAAGTGGAAGTTCGATAGAATTTACTTTCTTGGGCTTGTGGGGCTGTTTTTGTTGTTTCCCCCTTTTGCAACTAACACATTTATCATTAAGATGAAAATGCTTCACATTCACGCCCTCAACAAGTCCATTCTTCACCAAATGATTCATCTTTCTTAGGTGAATATGCCCCATCCTCCTGTGCCACATGATTGATTCTTTTTCGGTAGCCTCATATAGAAAGCACGTGACTTGTCCCTGTGTTGTGATTGCCTTGCTCATGTCAAGAATGTAAAGATTATTCACTCTTGGTGCCTTCAACATGATCCATTCTTTTGGAATAACGAAACCGGGTTTCAGTATGTAGCAATATTTGTCATAAAAGTGAACCGAAAACTTCTTATCACATATCTGACTCACACTCAACAAATTATAATCAATTTGTTTCACATACGATATCCATTCGAAACTCACAATCCCATTACTAACACTCCCTTCCATAGTTATATAACCTCATTTGTTTCCCGCAAATGCCACATATCCTCCATTAATATTCTTGATATCAAAGAGTAGTGTTAAATCTCCGGTCATGTGCCCAGAAGCTCCACTATCAACAATCCAAATACTGCTAACAGGGTCAGCTGGAGCACCCTGCACAAGTCACAAACAGGATTAGTTTTTAACAGGGACCCAAGCTTGTTTGGCCTTGGTTCTTTTAATGTTAGCTTTCAAAGATTCTTTTTCATAAACTTTCATGTTTGAATCAACCTTTTGCTGGTTGTTCACAACTTTCTCACTTTTCACTTCAACTTTCGCAGATGATGTAGAAGCACCTAGAGAACCCTTTGGTGTCCAAGTCTGTTCAGAACGTTTTAGAATCCTTATTTGAGGTTGTTTAACCTCAATAGGTTTCTTTGTATCATTCGTAAAAGAAACTTTCTTGGCTACCTTATCTGATTTAACAGATACAGGTCCAACTGATGATTTGACAGTAGGTTTTGGAAAAACCTTTTGTTTATCATTAGTCGTGTTCACCATAGGTTTCTTCAGCTTTTTCTCCATGGCAATCCGGTTTCGGTTATCATAGACAATTGGAAAGTTTTCCCTCTTCTGATAAAAACGATTTTGGTTATAAAATGTTTGCATTTGAGGAACAAACTGTTTTTGTGGAAAATGCTGTCTATGATCATCAACCGGATTCCTCACATTCTACTTTCTTTCAACTTCGTGCCTCTTATGTCTTACATATGGGAAGTGAGAAAGTAAATGCCCTCTCTCCCCACATTTAAAATATGCACGGTATTCTTCAAACACATTCTTAGAGTTAGGTTTAGCGAAATATTTAACCGGGTGTTGATCATTAACACACTTACGCCTTAAACTCTCAGGAGCGGGCTCCTTTGAGTAAGCCGGTTCAAAAATCCGTTAACCTTTTCTTTTGGCTTTATAAACTCAGTGACATGAACCTTTGGTTGTGAAGAATCATCACCATACTATATCCGAATAAGTTCAGGAGGAATATCATTGGTCCTTTCGTGTTTAGAAATCCAAATGGTACTCTCTTGCCAGATTTTCTCAATTTTCGAATAATTGGCAAATTGTAAGGGATATTCTTCATCTGAGACTATCTTATTGGATCCTTCCATCCGATAGAAAACCTTCATTGGTTTGTTAACTGATTCATTTTGTTCAATCTTTTTAACTGGATGATTCTGTTTGTTTGCAGTTTTCTGAGGATAAGAAACATGAGATGGTGAGATTATCACATTTGTTCTTATGTGATTTTCCAAAGGAATTTCATCAGATTTCTTAGGTTCCTCATCTTCAATATCTGAATCATCAGTTACAGGAATGACTCCTTCATCATTCGATCCAAGTATCGGTCTCACATCGGAATTTGGATCGCCAATACTAGAAGTGTTTGATTCATTATCTAATGAGGAATCTGATTTCACTAAACTCTCAGGTGTTACTGAATTTAAATTTTGATATTCAAATAACACTGGAGCAGGAACAGCCTTATAATTGGCATCATTGGATTGTGATGGTTGCTCAACAATGTGGTCCAAAACATAAGCCATATGTTTATAACTCTCTAATTTCTTGTTGACTTTTTCAGCAAAACACTTGATCTTAGCCATTTCAAGTTTTGTTTCTTCAATTTCATTAATGTAGTTGTTAATGGCTATTTGTTTCAAAGATAGAGTCTTAGTCAACTCTGAAATATCCTTTTTGTACCCCTCAAGTGTTTTGTTGAAATCAAGTTGATGCTTAAGTTGATTAACTTCGTCAGTTAATCTATCACAAGTTCCATAATATTTATTTTCACTATTAGCAGAGTTAGGACTTACCGGTATCGGCGGATCTGTCATGACCATCACTGCAAAATGTACTTCCTTCCCAGCAAAGAACTTTGAGTAGTCAATCTTTGTGAAAGCATCATCAACCATGCATGATTTCTTCGTCATCAGAAAATCAGGTTCAGCTAGCAACTGATCAATGTCATCATCAAGAGAATTAATGCTAGCTTCAGAATCAGATTTGTTTTCTGAATTCGAATAGACAGATTCCGGTTCATTAGAGACATCAGCAACGGAATCAATAATCGTCCCTGTAACCGTTTCAGTAACCAGTTCATCAACCTTCTCATCAACAAGATCTGTAACCTCCTCAGCAATCTCTTCAATCACAACTTCAGAAACTTTCTCAGTCACTTTCTCACAAACTTTCTTGTTGGGCTAGACTTTAGAGGTTTGCGTTGTCTTGGGTTATGTTAGTCTTGTTAGTGGGTTTCGGCCTATATGGCCCATGTAAAGTGACCGCCCTATGCTAATATAAATAGGGGGTTTCTTAGTCAATTTTTGGTTGCTAGTCTTTTGTGAAGTGTTCTCTTGTTTTGGCCGAGGTGTACCAGATGTCTCTTTGAAGACGTGTGCACTCAATTAATAAAATCATTCTCTTTTAAGTTTCTTCTTTGTTCTTTCCATACAATCATTGTTTCCGCCTTTGATTGTGTGTTGTTTGATACCTGGTAGAGAAGATCTTGGACTAACATTTCTCATAAACCAAATCATCATCATCTATCACCGGCTCCTCTAAAAAAATTTCTTGTGCAAAACAAGCTACATTCCCACCGGTAACCTCTTCAACACCCAATTGCATACTCTGCATGCAATTCCAATCAAAACCCTCGTCCTTTTGAATCACCAAAGCCTGGTTTTCATTTTGAGGTTGGGCATTTAGTGTAGAAATTGGAACAATAGTTCTTGTTGGGTTAGAATTTGGTGTAGTTTGGTTTTGGTTAGGTGTAGAAGTTTGTCTAGATGTGGTATTTTGAGAGGTGTTTTGTCGATTTTGGTAATTGTTTTGTTGTGGATAGTTGTTGTTTTGGCTTTGATAAGTGACTTGGTTTTGTGATTGGCGATTCTGGTAGTTTGAATTAAATGGATTTCGGTTACCTTGTTGCATGGGTTGAGTACACTCTCGCTTGAAATGGCCTCGAGTTCCACAATTGAAGAAAGTTACCTTGGCTTTGTTGAAACCATACATAGTATTTGGTGAAGTAGCGAGATTAGTTCTTCCAGTTTTCTCAATAAACTCAGTAGCTCTTCTCATCACACTCGCAAACGCCCACTGTATGTCGATCAATTCCATCTCTTCCTTGTCGATCTGGGCATAGTCTTCATTAGTCAGATTATTGTTTCCAATCTAACTTGCCACTAGTCCATTATATGAAGCAAACATTGCTAAGACTAGAGTAATGTGTTGTTGTGCCACTTCCACTGTCACATTGTTCATGTTGGAAATTTCCAACACTATTGGACTTTGGCTCGAAGATGCTTGAGGCATCATCTGAGGAACATACTGTTGTTGTTGAGGTATAGATGAAGTATAGCAAGCTGCAGACATATGTGGTTGTGTTGGTATGTAAGAAGTTGAGGTGTATGAAGTTGGTGTATAAGATGGTCCTGGTGCAAGGTAATTGATTGGATTTCTTGGTGGTTCAGCAACACTTGAGATGCAAGCAATGTGTGGTGCAACGGTTCCACCTATTGATGAAGTAGACATGGAAGCAGATGAAGTAGCATGATACAACTCTGGATTTTGAGGAAACTGAGATCTCTTGGCTTTCCTCTTTTCTTCTATCTCCTTATTCTCCAACTTCTGTATGAACTCATTGATGGTCCAATACTGATAGGCATCCTTTTCCTTCAGCACTTCAACATGGTGACTCCAGTACGGAGGCAACGAGTCAACAAACTTGTCCACTAATTCCTGCATTGGAAGGTTAATCTCATAGTTTGACAATTCAGATAATTAATGACAATATCTCGGAATGAGTTCCTTCAACATCTCATTTCCCACATAACTGAAATTCTTGAACTCTTTCTTCAACTCTTCCATGTGAAGTCTTCTGGTCTTCTCATTACCATCATGTCTATTCTTCAAACAATACCAAAGTTGTTTCGAAGTAGTACACGACCCAAACTGATGCAATAAATATGTGGTCAACGCCTGTGAAAACTGAGAGAATGCCTTCTTATCCAGTGCAAACTTCTTCTTCTAGTCATCTTTTAAGTCTTCAAGAGGAATTGGGATGTTCGTATTCTCAACAATTGGAGTAACATATCCCTTCATTATCATTTTCCACGCCTCTCCTCCTTCCAATCCCATGCCTTCCAGATGAATCTCGAACTTCTTTTGCCAATTGTAGTACTCGGACATGTCCAACAACTTCGGAGGACGATTACCACTACCCGATGATAAATCATTGATGAGTGTAGTAATCGCACTTGTAGTATAGGACTGTATTGTTGCTGCGGCAACTCCCCAAAGATCATTCACTAGTTGTTGTGGAAGTTGAGTAACAGGTGATGGTGTTGAACTTGTCATAGCAATGTAGTTGATCAGCTGTGATGGTTGTGTGTTCATCTTCTGAGAAGCAACTGCCCATGGATTCATTGGAACATGATGTTGTTGTGTTGTAGCAGGTCTAGGTGTAGTCGGAATTCCCCAAATGTTGTCCATAATGCTCGGAATGTAAACACTTAGAAAATTTTCAACAAACAGAATCTGGTTCGACCTTAGAAACAAAAACGTGGGTTCGAATGAAGGAAATTTTCTGGTTCGAGCCCTTCAACAAACTCGAATGAGAAACTGTAACACACAAGACTTGGTTCGACCTAACACAACTCTCCTTCGACCTCCCGGTTGGTCGAATGAAACAAATTTGGTAGAATAACAACCCAACACACTCAAAAACTTCTGGTTTGACCTAAACTCTCTCTGGTTCGACCAAAAAATCACTGATTCGACCCAAAAACTCACTCGTTCGACCTAAAACTCTCTGGTTAGACCTGACCCATTTGAAAACGGTTATTCTTAAAAAATCAGTTAATTTGATCCAAATTTTTCAAAAGTTGATGGATTTTGATGATCTTTATCAGGTTTTGCTTCAGATTTGATGGAGATTAACTCTAATGAATGAAAATTTTGATTGTATCTGTGAAATCTAGTCAAAATCAATCAATCTCCATTATCATTCAAAGTTTATGCAAAACAGAAAAATTTTAGGTGTTTTTTGGTGAAACAAACTGTTCGAAAACTATCAAATTGCAATTGTATGATCGAGATAAGCTCTGATTCCACTTTGTAGAGGATCGGTTTTGTAGAAAACGACTAGGTGATCATACAAATAGAACAATCCAGGTGAGGAAACCCTAGACCGTATGCAATATGATAGAGATCAAATCAGAACACAATCAAATACCTTTTAATAATCATTTCATTCATAAACATGGTTAATAATCTTGTTTAGATAGTGTTTACAATGAAATAGGTCAGTTATAGAATATTCCAGAACCTAGAGAGAACACACACTCGACCTCTAGACAAAAATGACCAAAAACTTAATCACAAAACAAAACTTTCAGCTTATATAGACTGCACGTTCGACCCCACGTAATGGTCGAACGTGTTCTTCGACCCTGACACAAGCTCGAACCGAACTGATTTCATCTTCAAAGCTTCCTTTGAACCCTCGACATGTTGAACGGGTTATTAATCAACACAAAATCTTCCATAAATGCTATATAGACAATCCAATAGCGATAGTCACATTCTGTTCACTTACAGAACCTAGTGGAGGCTTTGAATGAGTTTCATGATTCGGGAGTTATATGCGAAGGCTGCAGTGCGTCGTTCATATCCTTAATCCCTAAGGCCGTGGATGCTCATGATATTTCTAAATATCGGCCTATCTCGCTTATTAGTTCTTATTATAAAGTTATAGCTAAGTTGCTCGCGAATAGACTTATACCGATTCTTGATGATTTGATCTCCCCTACGGAGTCCGCGTTTGTTGGTGGTAGAAATATTCTAGATCGGCCTCTTATCGTTAGCGAATTAATTTCTTGGGCCAAAGCTAAGAAGAGGCAAATTCTTATTTTCAAAGTGGATTTTAAAAAGGTGTATGACTCGATAAATTGGAAATTCATTTTTAACATGCTCCATCATATGGCGTTTCCTCCTAAATGGATCAATTGGATAAAAGGTTTCCTTACATCCGGAAAAGGGTCGGTCCTTGTTAATACCCCGACAAATGAATTTCGGTTTAAAAGAGGTCTGCACCAAGGCGATCCTATCTCCTCGTTTTTATTTATCATTTCCCTTGAAGTGGTGGATATGTTTATGAGAAGAGCCGTGGATTCGGGTATGTTTCAATGCGTCAAAATATCGAATGATGGGCCGACGATTTCTCATTTATGTTACGCGGACGACGTTCTTTTCATTGGCAAGTGGTCGACTCAAAATGTGAATAGCCTTAATCGTTTTCTTAGATGCCTTCATTTGGTAACCGGTCTAAAGATTAACAACAAAAAGTGTCGCATCTTTAGAGTGGGTGTGGATGATGTTGATGTTTCTTATGCGGCCGAGAGGTTGAATTGTGATATTGGGTCTTTTCCATTTAATTATCTCGGTATCCCCATTGGCGCTAATATGAAAAGGATAAAGTTTTGGGACCTGGTCATCTCGAAAATTAAAGGCAAAGTTTCGCCTTGGAAGGCACGCTTATTATCCTTTGCGGGTAGAGTTACCCTTGCCAAGTCGGTCCTTAGTAACCTCCCGTCTTATTTCATGTCGTTCTTTCCGGCGCCGAAAAGAGTTATTAAAAGAATTGAAGGGCTTAGACGTGACTTCGTTTGGGGTAAAATGGGAAGTGGTCAAAAAATACGATGGGTCAAATGGTCGAAAATGATCCTTCCGAAGAAGGTTGGTGGGCTTGGAATTGGGGGAGTCGAAGACTTTAATCTCGCTATGCTCTCAAAATGGTGGTGGCGGTTTAAACATAATCCGAATCAGCTATGGGCCAAGATTATTCGTTGCATTCATGGGTCGCAGCCGGGTGGAGACTTAATACCAGTCAAGAAATCGGTGGTTGGAGTGTGGAAAGATGTTGGGTCGATGGGTGAGGTGCTTGCTCGTCTGGGTATTGACGTGGGTAATAAATTGTCGGTTCGGATAGGAGCCGGTGATAAGACTTTGTTTTGGACTGATGTGTGGCCGGTCAAACGCCTCTGTGTGCAGAATTTCCCAACCTATTTAAAATCGCTAAGTGCAAAGCAGCTTTCGAGATGGGGTATTACCGCAGAATTAATGGAGGTATCGATTGGGTTTGGGAATGGGAACAGGAGCCGAGATCGATACAACAGCTGGATGAATATATGAGGCTGATTAATCAGTTACATAGTCTCAGTCTTGGGTTTGAGGCTGATCGTTGGAAGTGGAGTAACGAAATGGGAGTTAATTTTGCTACTAAAGCCGTGAGGGCTGATATCATGGCTGCAAACATGGGACAAGAGATCGACTCGAGTTTTTAGTGGAATTCGTGGGCTCCTATGAAATGCAATCTCCTCCTTTGGCGAGGAATAATGGGTAGAGTTGCGTCTAAGATTGAGCTTCATCGAAGGGGCATGATGTCAATAGATACAAGCTGCAATATGTGCTGGATCCGGCTGGAGTCATCTGATCATCTTTTTGTCGAGTGTTTGTTTGCCCGTTCTATTTGATGGAACGTGTTGGTGTGGATGCGTCTCCCTTGGCCGGTTAATTGCAAGACTCTCAATGATTTATATCGCCACATCCGTGATAGCCCGGGCTGTAAGAAATGGAAGAAATTCGTTCATACGATAATGTTGGCCACAATTTGGAATGTTTGGGCGGCTTGAAACAAAATGGCTTTTGAGGGGGTCTTCGTTTCGGTGTCTAAGACTGTGGAAATCATCAAAGAGGAGTCGTTTTTTTGTGGATTGCGCATAGATCGAAGCTACCTAGTCTTAGCTGGGATAAATGGATTGATTTCTCTGTTTCGGACATGTTGTAATTTGCTTGTTTGTTTGGTTTTGGTGTTTGTTTTGTCCAGTTTCTTGCTGGGGCCTTATATATATATATATATATATATATATATATACTATATTATAATGCATGAGTGAGGGGTAGTTTAAGATACCCAAATGTTAAGAACTTATTTTTCATTAATAACCCTAAAATGAGGGTAAAATAGTCATTCATACATTATTTACATTTTAATACCCTATCTTAGTTACACTTTAATCCTTTAAACTTTGCTTAACTTTTGTTTATTTAAATTATAGTTAAATTTCTTTTCCATATTTTAAGCAAACCACCCCTCATGATTTTAAATACTCATATTTTTAATACATTTATACTTTTATAAAAAAAATTACATCATAATAATGAGCATTTTATTATCTTTAATTTGAGTATAGTATTGCCATTTTTTATTTAAAAAAATCTTTATGTGCTACATGATTAACGACATATAGGAGTGAGCAATAACTAAACCGTTCACCAAAGCCAAACCAAAAATCTGACAAAACAAAACCAAAATCTATTGAAAACTGAAAACATCCGATTTAACTTAAAATTGGTTATCGTTTTCTTTTTGTACCCTTAGTTAACCCAAATTAGTTAAACTGAAACAGACCCATTACTATATTCATAACAGTATGTCCGCACGATGTGGTAGGAAACACAGACACTTCTAATGGTTCATGGTTGGGTTAGGTTCAGTTTGGTTATAAGCCTCAACCGAAACAAAAATCGACGTTATCGGCTTATCAATCTTGTTAGCCAACTGGTTAACTGGTTCATTCTATTTGGTTATATTGTCGTTTTTAGTTCGGATTAGTTATTTCTGGTTAATAACAAAAACCAAACTTTGGTTAAAATTTTGCTTAGAAGCACATGAAATGAAGGTATAAATACATGTAATGGATGTATAAAGGATATACATGTATGAGTGGTTCAGTTTTGGTTTGTTAATTTTGGTTAACTTAGGGTACAAAAAAACCGATATTAGGTTAACTCGGTTTTGGTTAATTTTATGTTCGATTTTGTATGTTTTTGTTCGAATTCGGTTGAGTTTCAATTATTGTTCACCTCTAGATATTGCTAATCATGTAAAAAATCAAAATTTTAATTAAAAGTATATAGCAAATTATACTCTAATATGGTTTGAAGCTGAGTAGATAGGTTTATGAATTGTAGTGGCGGTATCAATAGAGGGGGTTTTGAAATTTTTAGCTTCTATACCTAGGCCTGTAAACGAACCGAATATTCATTTAATTTTAACTGAACACGAACACATAATCAAACACGTTTTTATGTTCATGTTTGTTCATTAAGAAATTTGTCATGTTCTTGTTCGTTTATGTTCGTTCGTTTAAACCTAAACGAACAGTTCACCAACGAACATAAACGGACGTTTACGAACATAATAAATGTTAACGATTTCGTATTCCTGAAAAAACCCAATTACTAATTGGTTATATATTTATACAAGTAGCTTGAGCCCAATTTATATTTGTATTTATGTAAATATAACTACGTATGTAATTAATAAACTAAAACATGCATAAATAAACGAACATAAACGGACGTTCACGAACATAATTGAAGAAACTCAACGTTTGTCCATGTTCACTCATTTAACTAAACGAACAAATTTTTTTGTTCGTGATTGTTTGTTTATTAAATAAACGACATAAACGAACAACGTTTGTCCAGCTCGTGAACATTCGGTTCGTTTACATGGCTATTTTTTTTACCTCTATTTCATGTATTTATACCTCCATTTCATGTACTTCTAGGCAAAATTTTTTTGCCAACGTTTGTTTTTGTTATTCATCAAAATTAACTAAACCGGACTAAAACTGATAATCTAATAAGATTGATTAATTAATGAATTTTGATTTTAGTTTTGGTTGATGCTAATAATCGAACTTAACAAAACCAAACACATCCTTAGAAGTGTTTGTGTCTCCCGCTGCATCGCGCGGACACTCTACTAGTGTGTGTGTATATATATATATATATAGGGTATGGTTCAATAGAAAACTCATTTTATTGAGAGAACTCGAAAACTAAATAATGACCATTGATCTTACAAGATCAAGGGCTGTGATTAAAAGGATGTGGGGATTAAAAAAGGCTAAGATTTTACAAGGGAGGGTAGTTTTGGAAAACTAAAGTTTTCAAAACCTATTTTCACACTCATTCAAACAAATCAAAAAATCCCTCACATGTTCTCTCTCTCTCTCTCTCTCTCTCTCTCACTCTCTCTCTAACTCTCTCAACAAACATCATAGGGTTTCATTAAACTCGTATTAGATCAACAATTTACCACGAAAATCAATCAATACTCTTTGACGATCGATATAGGTACGATCTCATACTTGCAAACAGTTTTATTCGCATATAATCATAACATATTTGGTGTACTACACACATATCGCATCATCTCATGTATTGCGTCGATTTTTATGTGTTTTGTGTAAAATAACGAAATGTTGAACAACATTTGATGTTTTATTCATGAAATATATGTTAAATATGGTTGATGTTAGTGTTAATTGATATTATGGGTTTTTTTGTCAAGTGCTATGGATGTAACTGCAGTACACATGTGTAGTATGATTATTTCAACTAATGTTAACAATGATCAGGCTTTGTATGATATGTATTGCACAAGTGTGATAATTGTTCCATGTACTACACATGCGTGATAATATTATTTATGATAGTTAGTGTTAAGTTAAACTGATGTGCTTGTCATACGTTGCACATATGTGATATCTATAATTGTATTTCACTTGCATAGTAGGCTTGTTTTAGTTGATGTTAGGTGTGAACAGGATTTGTATGTAATGTATTACACATGTGTTATAAATGTTTATTGCATTACACATGTGTGATAATTTAATTTGTGATAGTTAATGTTAAAATGATACAATGTTTTGTTTGTCTTGTGTTGCCATATATTACAGATGTAACTGTATTGCACATGTGAAATGCAACTATTATAGCCAATGTTAAATGTGAACATTATTTGTATGTAATGTACTACACACGTGTTACTAATGTGTATATATTACAAATGTGTGATGGTACAATTTCTGATAGTGTTTATCGAGATTATGTTTTGTTTGTCATGTACGCGCATAGGTTATAAATGAAACTGTAATTCACATGTGTAATATGCCTGTTGTAGTTAACATTCATAGTGAACGGGGAATTGTTTGTATCATCTGAAGCGGATTTGATACATGCAGAAGAAGAAGAAGCAATGTTTGATGTAGATTCTCCAATATCATCTATCAATATAGGTTGTTTCCTCGATTAACTTCTATATGTGATGAAAATTCTCATGTATCGTGTATTTATTTGAATTAGATGAAGAGGTTTGACCTAATTAACAACAACAATCACCACAACAACAAAAAAAATCGTACAAATAATCGTGACATACACACATATGTGAGATTAAAAAAATATACCTTCAATCATCGTTAATATCAAAGTGTGATGAATGTTGATTCAAATACAGAGGCTGAATAGATGAATTGAGATATATGATCATACGATATGTGTTCTTGATTGGTTCATTAATTTGAATATTAGAAATTGTATAGTGTTCTACATAGTTTTGGGGGTTGTATATTAGGTAATGAGGTTTTATGAACTATTTGACAGTAATACCCCTGTGCTTAAGGAGTTCTCATTTGAACCTTCCCATATATATATATATATATATATATATATATATATATATATATATATGGGTGGGTTTAATGGGGAACCTAAAAAAAGTGGGGAACCGTGGAACCATGCATTTAACATGTTAATTATATCATAAAAAATCAATTTAACATATAAAAAAATCATTTTTATCAAAAACTTTAATTGGAGATTTTGTATATAAATGTATGTAGAAGCTTCTTTGACAAAAAAAAATCGAAAAATAAAATAATAAAAATGCTTAAAATTAGTTTAAAAAGGTAAAAAAAAATTTTAAAAATTAATTTTTTTTATTGGAATAGCTTTTACACGTCTTTATATGCAAAAGCTCTGAAGAAATTTTTGAAAAAAAATAATTTTTTGCATGTTAAATTGAATTTTTAAAATATATTTAACATGTTAAATGCATGGTTCCCCAGTTCCCCACTTTTTTGAGATTCTCCATTAAACTTTACGCTATATATATATATATATATATATTAAGTTTATTTGCTGTTAAAAAAATCACTAAACATTCAATAAATCATTATGTATCACCACATTTCATCAATTTATTACATTTATCAGTAAACACTCGTGGTGATCATCAGTCATCACATCCATCCATAACCCTTTCTTTTCACAAAAAAAAAAAAAAAAAAAAAAAAAAAAAAACAATAACTAAATACACCAGTATCAACAATTTTTTAAATTACAATACAAAAGTAAAATAATAAAAAATTCAATAAAAAATACAACCTAAAAGAAAATTTAAATAACCAGTACGTTCCCGTGGGTTTTTGGGATTGGAGGGGATTTCACATAGCTGCCAAGTGTCGTTTCATGTTTCCTTCACTCCTTGACCACACCGTCTAGCCTTAGGCCACTAGGAGTGGTCATCACTATATCACTAAACATTCAACCAATCAGTATGTGTTACTTCATTTCATCAATTCATCACATTAGACCATGTGTAATGGGAACTGGAATTTTCAAGCCTCATGTGACATTAAATGACACGTGACATGTGGGTTTCATATTGGGGCTTGAAATGTAAAAGGGGTGTAGTGGTAAGGTGAAAATTTTCAAGTCATTCCAATCATTTAATATTAATTATTTTTTTTATTTTGAAAATAAAAACAAATAATATTTCATAAAAAAATTTCATTAAACAAAAATAAAAAAAATTACACTACCATACAAAAAAACATACTTAAAAAAACACGAAACATGCTAAAAAAATAAAAATACGACACAATCTAAAGGTTGTATTTTTCGCGGATTTGTTGCTTATGCATTTAAGCCAAGTGTAACGCGTCTCCCATGAGGTGGTCGATCGGCTTAGACAAAAATTCGATGTCTTTTTCCATTTTGCTTCGCATCCTGGATCGCGACAAACTTTTCGTTTGCTACGACTTTTCTTCGCAACGAACCATTCGCACGCTTCTTCTACCCGGTGGTCGGGCATATCGGAATCAATGGAAGAAGAAGTCTTGGATCGTTTCACTTTGCGTCTGGGCGTCGACGTCATGGCCGGTACATTGGACCATTTACAATTCAAATAAGTGAAGTTACCACGAGTTTGATTGTACTCCTCCAACGCTCGTTTCAATATAGCGACGTCGCCCCGACCACTACCCCAATTGTTTTAAGTCGTTGGAAGACTTCTTGAAAAGCATTACAATAACGATTGATGTCGGTCCACTTGCTTGAGATGTAGTCCTTGTCCCGATATTCGACTCGGTTCATCGCCTTGAAAAACGTTGCTCGAACCTGTTGCCAAAAGAGGATCAAACATATATTATCTTAATTTAAAAAAAACAAACATATATAAAAAACACTTACCAATTTCAGGATCCTCCGAAGCGTCAAGCCACGCACGTGCATTCGTGTACTCCTCGTCTTTGGTCCACTTTTGGTAGTTTGATTTTGGACGAATCGCCTCTCCCTTTTTTTTTGTGGGACCGTTTTTTCGGGTTCATGTTGTGTGTTTGATGCGATTTAAATGTCTGGTTCTTGGTTGGCATGAGATCCCGACATAGCGCCAACGTTAAATATCATGTTATTTTTGTACCCCATTGGACTTTCATAAAAATTATATGGCATGTTGAGAAGTTGAGAGAAACCCATCGTGTTCGGATTGAACTTGTTTGGGTTGAAGGTTGGTAGTGGTTGCGTTGTGATGGGGCGAACGGCATTTGGGTTACTTGGGCGAGATGGAACACCGAGCGGGGCACGAAATGGTTGCATTTTGGGTGTGTAAGGTCGAAAGAACTTTTATAAAAAAAAAGATAGTTTTTATAAAAATAAAGGAAGAAGATGAAAAAATAGGTGTGAGCGGTGTGGTTTAAATAGTTGATATTGTTTAATGTTTTTTTTTAAAAAAAAAAATCAAACGTTACAAATATTACCGTTGGAAAGCTTGCATTAGTTGATATTGGTCCATAAAAACGCCGCTAAAATATTCCTAGAGCTCAAAAAACGCCACCCAAAACTGGGCGGCGTTTAATTAGGATGGGGCGTGGATTTGGGCAAAGACGGCCTAATTCCCTTTCGATTACATATGGTCTTATAACTAAACTTTTGGGGTGATCATCAGTCATCACATCCATCAATAACCCTTTTTTTTCAAAAATAAATAAATAAATAAATAAACAATAATTAAATACAATAATACCATCAATTTTTTAAATTATAATACAAAAATAAAATAAAATAATAATACTTAATAAAAAAAATACAACCTTAAAGAAAAATTAAATAGCTGGTAAGTTTGGCTCGTTGATCTGGATATCTAGACCACCAACGTGTTCCATAAGGAATCATTTGCATAAATAGTGGGTTTATTATTTTACAAATTACATTTGGGGGGTATTGGGGGAAAAAATTGAAATTGGTGATGCATAGAACTTGTTTGGCGTCATCTAATTAACCAAACCTTGACGCCGCCAATTGAGATGATGTATTTGAAGCCGCCAATTCATTTTAAGGTATTGATGCCGCCAATTCATATCTAAGTTTCATTTCTTATATAAGGCGAGGCCTCTGCCCATTCTCTCCATCCCATTCCACACCTATGCAAATACATTATAACCACAATAAACCCCCATTTACAACACATTGTAAAAAACTAAACAAAATACCAATATGAGATATAATACTTTTCCTGCAATTGTTCTGGAGGGTACGGTTTTTTATTGATATTGGGTCGATGTTACATTCACATGGAGTTTTAACAGTTTTGGGCGGGGATGAGCCGTGCTTAAAAGCATCCACTCCTGTCTCATCCCCTGCTTGGCATCGCTTTTCTGGGGTCCAAAAAAGCGGTGTCTTTGGATCGGTGTTACATCCACATGAAACTACTTGGATCGATATTACATCCACACGTGGTATAACACGTGTAGAATGCAACATTGTCACTGTAGTTTATAATATTTTGCCATTGGTTGTCCTTGCTAGTCTTAATCTCCAGTCTACCAAACCCGGACATTCCAACGGTCTCTTTAGGGGAGTCAACTTTCCAGACAAAGCCTGTAGGGCAAGGCCATCCGGTGTTGATGAATCACATCATGTGATTAGCGACGTCGAAGACATCGGATGATGCGGTTCTTCACCGTGCTACTTTGGCAGGGCTGTCTGGTTTGATCATTGGGTACCCTTAGATTTGGTACACATATTCAACAGATTGATTGATGTTCCCCTGTTTGATTCAGATGGGTTCGGACCCCAACTTGATCCCGAGCCCTCAGTTTGACTTCAATAAAGCAATTGTGATGGAAGGTGAGAAACGGAAACTTAATGAACTCGGTAGATTGTATAGTTTGATTGAGTAGTTTGGAATTGGTGATCTCGGAAATAAATTGTCTTGTAACTCGGTAGACTATATAGTTTGATTGAGTAGTTTGGAAAAATAGTTGTTAAGTAAATTTGTATTATTTGTTTTAAATAAATCTATCATTATTACATGGCCCGTTTTCAACAAATTGAGTTTTCCACAAAAATGACCTCCGGGCCGTTTTCGGGACTCCCGGATCAGGCATCGGAGACCCGAAAACAGCCCGGACTTCGTGCGAAACCCGTGTATTAGCCAAGGCCAGCGCGTCCGAAAGCCCGGATGCCTGACGGGCAGGCCCTGCCAGACTGTACAGAGGCCCAAAAATGGCAGCCTGGCCCGTTTTCAACAAATTGAGTTTTCAACAAAAATGATTATGTGATCTTGTTTTAGTGTTTAACGCTTGTATTTGGATTTTAATTCTAGTGGTTGTTTCTCACAACAATGTTTGAATCACATGTGGCTTAACGATTTGTATATTCATATGCATACACCAAAAAGAATGTTACAACAACAGTAATTAACACATGATTAAAAGTTAAACCAGTCCGTGGGAGGCTGATTCATAAGACGTTGAGATTGCCTTCTTGGTGGTTGGTCTTGATCGTTGGGTGGTGGTCCTTGATTCCCGTACTGATCATCGGGAAAGAGGTTTAAATTCAGTGCGATCGAAGGTCCTGGCCGGGTTGAAGGTCCTGCGTCACACGAATTATGCGGGGGATGGTAATGGAAATTACTAACATCGAGATCAATCCGTGGCACCCCCTGCCCAACCGGCGTCACAAAATCCTGTGACGGAAATGCCCAACTATCTCCAATTCCAATTCCGCTTGCAATCAAGTTAGCTAGCGGACCTGTCACCGCCGGTTGACCGCTACCGGACCCACCAACATCACCAGTTCCCTGTACGAAGGAAGTATCCACTCCAAACGGAGTTCCAAGTTGATCCAATCCAACGTCAAAGAGTTGCGGGACATATCCCCCACCCTGGTTCTGATTGTTGCTTGCCGCAACAGATGCACCAAACCCACCCTCATTGTACAACGGGCTTCCAGCTTGGGGTTGATTTTCTGCCACGTTTGTCGGCACCTGACAGGGAGCGTGTCGCCGGCGTACCCTTTGAGGTCGTGCCGGTGCTGACAAGTCGACGGGGTCCCTTGTAAGATGCGTCGGATTTTGGAAGTGTCCGACATCTTGTGACATCATCATACTGTGGAACGCCGTGTTCTGTATATGCTCAAGCTGGGTGGCGAAGGACTGAGGATTATTAAATGCCTGTTGGGAGGACCGGTAAATATCCCCTATGGCATCCCTCTGCAAACAAAGTTATTAGTTAGAAACCATAAACTCAAATAATTAATGTATGAAATAGACACGTAAAAATGCTTTACCATCAGTTGGATTCTAGCACCGTCGTCTTGGAAACCGCCAACTGGGGCCGGTGCTACACTCGGATTCCCAATAAATGCAACGGTACGGCTCAAATACCATTGCATATAACCGGGCTCTGTGGAATTCGTCCTTATGGGATCGGTCCTGTAAACCGTGCTACGACGGTTATTCCAGGCGTTGATGTAGGCTTCGTGCCTACTCATCCAGTCCGCCCCGTTGTGTCCTTGCCGCCCCAAAGCATGCAGTTTTTCAAGCTGAGCCATGGGTGCGGTTACGCTTATTTCGGGAGGTATGTTTTGGAACATGCCAAATTGCTTCATAACCCGTTGAGGGTAATGATGCTCAACGATCTCAAAGCATATAAGCGGACAACAGCTCCTCCAGCTTTGCATCCCACTTGAACATATAGCCGGGAGTCGATCCAAAACCGCGGTGTAGGGGGTCCAGTTGAACTAAAAACATAAAAACAAACACTTAAGTCAGTTACAAAACACAATAAATGCATGCATGATTAATACAAAAAAACTAAAAATAATTACTAACACGTGTAGAATGAACATACCATGTTCTCGTTCAACGATTGTAGTTGTGAACGATATGCTCGGAGGTAGTGGGTGCATACCTCCTTGAAGTTTAAATTGCGGTCTCTCCACCTACAAAATTAACAGTTTAAAACACGTGTTCAGTAAAAAAAATACAAAGGGATGCCATGCAGTCACACATTATATTTGTTTGGGATTTGAGATATATACCGAGCTGCTAGCGGACAAGAATAATCAAACCGGTTTGAGGATGGTCGTGGCGCGAGACACCAAATCCTCTCCCATGCCCATGTTTGAAGGAGCATCATGGGCCCGGTCACGGCTTTCCTATCCGGCTGGGTGGCATCACAAAGCCGCCTGTAAAAACAACCGAGAACCGCACTGCCCCAGCTATAAGATGCTGTTCGGCTTAGGTCTCGTAAAAATCTTAAATAAAAAACATTTAGTCTATTATTATTATTATTATCAGGAAATAAAATGGAACCGATCAAATAAAAAAGGATTAAACGAGCCTTGAAAATGCACTCTTCATCCGTAGCCTCTGCTTCAACAAACGGCTGCTTTAGTTTATTAATAATAACACTACCCAAAACGGACTTGCCGGACATTTGGGCCTCTGTAGGCGTAACACCTAACAATCGTCGGCACAACGCTATTGCGTCGGCAGTAGACAAATTATCATCTACCCCAGACACAACAGCTCCCTCAATAGGTAACCCCCACAAGACGTTAACATCTTGTAAGTTTCGGGCATCCATCGTTCCACCAAAGCTGTTATCAAGGAGTGGTCAACGTATCGATAACCACAATCTATAAGGCCACCAAACCCTGCGGCATCGACAAGGTTACGAACCCGTCCTACAACAGGGTTGTCACGAAGTTCCCGCCGCAGGCTTCTATCGCTACGCTTTACCATAAGGGACGCGTTGAAGTCTTCCTCGTTTATAAAAACATGAAAGGCACGATGTCGATCGCGCAGATACAACACATCGTTGCTTAGGGGACCAGGGTGTAAGTTTATGTTTTGATTCATGGTGGGAGGAATTTGCTTGGTATGATTTTTTATAAGTTTCAAAGGTTTCAGATGGAGATTGAGATTGTAATGGTGTGGAAATGGATGTGTGTGGTGGTCCTTCTTCACCTCACCCTCCATTTTATAACCTCCAAAGGCTGATTTCTTGCACTCCCAAGAACACTATTTGCCTATCAAATCATCTGCAAATTACAAGACCATTGCATGCAATGCTAGAGACCTTGTGAGTGTATTTTATAGCCTGCATGGTTGCAGGAATCGAGCATGCAAGAAGACTAATTCTCATTTGGTGGTTTCAATGCATGGAAATGGATTGGCGGGATGATGGCGGCAATATTGAAGACCACGCCACTTTGATTGGCGGCATCATTGACTTCCCCAAATGGGTTGGCGGCATCAAGGTGAAGTGCACAAATGGATTGGCGGCATCAATGCCCACTGGAAAAGATTATGTTGATACCGCTTAATGGATTGGCGGTATCACTTTAATATTTATTAGATACCGCCATTTGACACCCATACATCACCAATTTTGATTTTTTCCCCCACTACCCCCCAAATGTAATTTGTTAAATGATAAACCCGCTAGTTATGCAAATGATTAGTTCCATAAGATTAAATCGTAGTTGATAGTGGGTTTGTTTATTCCTAAACTCCAAAATAATATCATCGCTAACATCTACTTATGTCGGAGGGTCAGTAACGTAATCTGGAGATATTGCGTGCCCCTCTTCCTTTACGATCATATTGTGCAATATGAAACACGAGTACGCAACACTCCTTATTTCCGCTTGATCATTCAAACAAATCGGTGGATTAGTTATGTGCCACTACTTTTCAAAACACCAAACGCTCGTTCAATGTCTTTTCTCGCATATTCATGTAACTTCTTGAACAATAACGAATAATCTTAAATATACCAAGTCGGGAAGATGGCATCAACAAGATAGAAATCACGTCAATATTGTCTCTCGTTCACTTTAAACGGACACGTTGGGGCGGTTCCTTGTAACTCGGTATCGAATAGTGGTGAATGATGTAGAACATTAGTGTCGTTGTTTGAGCCGGGAGGACCAAAGTACGCACGCCAAATCCATAAATCATTTGACGCAACCGCTTCCAGCTTGATCCTTGGTTTTTTATGGTCACCTCACCTAAAATGGCGTACAAACTCTTCAGACAACTTCTCCAAACAATGCGCATACAGTCGATGTTACCGACCATCCCTGGAAGGTGCCATCTAGTAGTAGAGTGGTGGTGGTAGAGTTGTGGTGGTAAAGTGGTGGTGGTAGTAGTAGTAGAGTGGTGGTCGTGGTATTAGAGTGGTGGTCGTGGTCGAAGATTGGTGATGGTCGTAGAGTGGTGGTGGTCGTAAAGTGGTGGCAGTCGTAGTGGTAGTAGTCGTAGTAGTAGAGTGGTGGTTAGTAGTCGTAGTAGAGTGGTGGTAGTCATATTGGTAGTAGTCGTAGTCGTAGTTGTAGTCGTAGTAGTAGTAGTAGTAGAGTGGTGGTTAGTAGTCGTTGGCGTAGTGGTAGTAGTAGAGTTATGGTTAGTAGTAGTCGTCGTAGTAGTAGCCGTAGTAGTAGTCGTGGTAGTGTTGGTGGTAGTGGTGGTAGTAGTGGTGATAGTAGTAGTGGTAGTAGTAGTGGTGGTGGTGGTGGTGGTGGTGGTTGTAGTAGTGGTGGTAGTAGTAGAGGTAGTGGCGGTGGTGGTGGTGGTAGTCGTAGTCGTAGTGGTAGTAGTAGCAGCAACAACAGTCGTAGCAGCAGTAGTAGTGGTAGTAGTAGTTGTCACGCCCTCAAATTCCACATGCAGAGTTTAAACACGAGGCGCGTGACACACCAGGATCCCAGTCAACGATCACAACAAACAAACGACAAACATGCATACATATATATATTAAAACCAAAACATCATGCTTTGACCCGTAAACCAGCAGCGGAAGCATTTCTTGTTTACAACCAAAATGCATATTATAGTTTACAAAACATTGTTTAGTATGCATCAAAATTCTAGACGTTGTGCAAGACTCCATGCGCCTAGTCCATTAACTGCTACCTTAGCGACCTGAGAAAACATGCCAAAAATGTCAACATATAATGCTGGTGAGTTCACAGGTTTTCTTTTATAAAAGCGTTGTTGTAAGTTCGGAAAGATCATATCTGTTACTATAGGTTATGAGAACGTTAGCTAGACGTTAAGTGTTTCTACTACTGCGGTTGGGAACCCATTACTAAACCGGTATAAGTGTTGAAGCCAGCCCGGACGGACGGGATTACCGATGCCTCGGTAACCTCCAAAGTATTAGAGACAATATGCACCCGCCCGGATCCCAGCCGTCGGGTGGGGTTTGTAAGGCCCAATAGATCTATCCACATTTCCCCCGTTGTGCATCCCCGCACATTCATGGTTTCCCCCTGGGACTTTCCATAAAAGCCGCATAGTACATGAAGTAACCATAGTATAACATGACCTTTAAAGGGTAAATAAGTAAGTAGCATGTTTCTCCCCCGAAAGCAAAACGGTAAAAGTGGGGCTGTGACACTCACCTTAGAGTGCGTTACTTGAAAACAGTTAAGTAATTATGCTATGATAGCCCCAACTAGCGGCGACCTATCATAAGATGTGTATAAGTATCCGGACTAATAACCCGCAGGTTAACTAGTCCCTGAATGTCCAGACCATAACCATAAACGTTTGAAAACACCTTTGACTGTTAAACCGACCGTACCAGACAAGACCTGACATCCCATTGCTGACCCGACATCCCACGTGTTAGCCGAATATAAGACATCATGCAACATATGCAATTAAACACTTAGTACACGCAAGAGTTCACCTAGTCTAGCATAACGCTCAATTAACGCATAAACAAGTCCAAACACGTGTTACCAAGTCATTGGACGTATCCCGGGGTCCCTATCATGTTCCTAGGTGTCAAATCATGTTCTGGGATGTCAAAATACGCTTACGACAGCAGTACACGCGATTAGGAAACTAACACGCAGTTAGGAAAAGTCAACTGGTGATTGGGAGTGGTCAACATGCGAGTAGGGGTGTATTCACCTGATGTATCATGCGATTGGGGTCCTAATCGCCCCTGCATCAGGCGATTAGGATTCATAATCGCCTGTTGCAGATGCGGGGTGCGTTTTCACGCGTTTAACGCTCCAAATCAGATCCGAAACATGTAAAAACACCCAATATCAAACCTAAACCATTTACCAACCCATTCCAAGCAAAAACCCCCAATTTATCTCTACTCTAACGGCCTCGGTGCGATTATTTCCAAAAATGGCAAAGTACTAGGTTTCATTAACTATGAAATCTTTCCTTAAATGGTAAAGACCAGATTACACCTCCTACAAATTGCAAATCATCGTCTCTATGTTATAATATCATTCTAGTGTGATTCCTAACAACAAACAAGCAATGAATCATATCATAACATCCTAATTCTTCAAGAATCACCCAAATGGGTCAAAATGCATACTTTCATCAAAACACTATAACAATAGCTCAAACCCTTAGATAATAATCCTAATAACTCCTACACATCAGAAGTACATCAATTTCATAGAAACATTCATGTTATAATCACCAAAAATCATCATAAGTATAAATACTTCACATATAGCAAGTATTATGGTGTAGACTTGTTTTAGAACTCATTTCAAAGGTTTTTTAAGACACATACTTAGCAAAACAAGGTCTGGACTTTTGGGGAACCAAAACAATAACATTACAAAGGTTTGGGATCAAGAACACACCTTGGATTTTATCAAAGAAAGGTGTGTTAGCTTGGGAATGATGAGTTTTAAAGCAAAACAAGTTCCAGAAGTGTTTTGAGGTGTGTGGGAGGCTTAGGATCTGTTAGGGTTGCACTAAGGGTGTTTGGGGAGTCAAGGGTTGTATTTATAGGTGTTTTGACTCGTGCATAGCAGATCAGGCGAGTAGGGGAGCTGATTAGGCGATTAGGAATCCCAATCGCCTATATACTGGCGATTAGGAGCTCCATTCGCCCCTAATCCCTCCCAATCGCCTATAATACTAGCGATTAGGCAACCCTCTGGTTCCTAATCGCCTGTAGCATTCCGGGTTGGGTTTTTGGCGCGTTAAACACTATTTTAACATATATAAACATGTATTCACATACCGACAAGTCACATAATGATTACAAACACATAATGCACGATAACTAACACGTTTACATCCGTTCACCAATTTCCGGGACTCGAGACTTGCGTGTGTGCGTTAATCCCGGTGATTCCATGAATCACCAATCCTTGTACTCATGGTTATGGACCGACTCCTGATGATTCCCCCGAATCATCGTAACGACTCGACTGACCCAATTAAGTACGTAATATGCATAACTCGCTAAGGTAGACTTACTAGTTTAGTCAATGTTACTAACCTGAGTTTGCCGGGTGTCACAATAGTCGTCGTCGTGTAGTGGTAGTAGTAGTAGCAGCAGCAGGAGCAGGAGCAGTAGCAGCAACAACAGCCGTAGTAGTAGCAGCAGCAGCAGTAGCAGTAATAGTAGCAGTAGCAACAAGAATATATATATATTCCTATTCCTATACGTATACCTATACCTATACCTATACATATATATATATATATATAAGTATAGATATATATTCATAACTATAGTTAAATAACTATTATTTAATCAATCAAAGTGTAGAAATGTGATCTAAAACATGACACATATACAATCCCAAACCTGTGATCCATTTACAATTCAACCAGATAATTAAATATAAAAAAAAGCAAAAGATTTTTAGGTCATACCTTGATGAAACACCTAAGATAAAACACCTTGAATCTTACAAACGCCCCGCTAGTAGACTCGATCACAAATCACCAAGAACCTGAATCAAATACTTGAAATGAATCCACCTAAATCAACCTAATTAACGAAGAACGGTGGAAACGCAAGATGGAAGATGGTTGTTATTATGACAGCGGCACACAGTGGAAGGGAGGCGTGTAACACCCGAAAAACTCTGGTTAGTAACTTTTGTCAAACTAGTAAGTCTACCTTAGCTAGTCATGGATACATTACACTTAACTAGGTCAGTTGAGTCGTTATGATGGTTCGGGCAATCATCGGGAATCGTTACGATGATCCAAGGGATCATCGGGGGTCAGTCCATAACCACGTTTAAAAGGATTGGTGATCTGTAGGATCGTCGGATTTAATGCACACACGTAAGTCTCGAGTCCCGGGGATTGGTGAACGAATGTGAACGTGTTAGTTATCAAGTGATATGTGTTTATAATCATTGTATAACTTGTCAATATGTGAATACGTGTTAATATTTGTTAAAATAATGTTTAACGCGCCAAAAACCAGTTCCAGCTACAGGGTGTGACTAGCACCCTACTCACCTATTGCAAGTGGCGATTGGCATCCTAGTCGCCTGTAAAAGGGGAGACTAGCTAGGCTAGTTGCTACCTGCAGCAGCCTAGTCGCCGATAGTGTCTGAAACGACTAGCAACAGCTATAAATACCATACTTGACTTGTAAAACATCATTTGTGAAACCCTGACTCTCCCCAAAGCTCTCCCACACTATACTTAACCTCTGGAACCCATTTTTGCCCTAAATTTACTATTTCCAAGCTTTAAACATCATTTCTAGCAAAATCAAAGGTGTGTTATTCATCCTAAGCTATCGTCATGTCGTTATTTTGATCCCTAAAGGTTCAGACCTGGTTTTATAAAGTTTGTGTCTTTGAAATTTGAAAACAGTTTTAAAACAAGTCTAAGCATTTAAATGGGTTCTATGTGAAGGATTCATGCAAAGAACGGTTTTTGGATGATTAAAACATGGGGATTCTTATGAGTTTCGTGTTTTGTTGATAGGAATGAGTTATTAGGATGATTACCTTGAGTTATGAAGGTTGTTTGATGTGTTTTGATAATAATATGCGTTTTGACCCGTTTGAGTGCATTGGGAGGATTTAGGATGTTATATGATAATATGATGATTGTTAGAGTTTATGCTAGAATGATGTGATAATAGTATGATGATGATTGAAACATTATTATGTGATGAAATATGATTATTTGCCATTTTGGGAAATACTTGCAATTAGGGTGTTAGACTGATGATAAATTGGGGGTTTTCTTTTAGGATAAGTTGCTTGATGATCATGGATTGATATTGGATATTTTTACATGTTTAGGATCTGATTTGGAGAGTTTAACGGTCGTAAAGGGTCACCCGAACTGCACGGGGCGACTAGCTAAGCTAGTCGCCTCATATGAACCCAGTCTGTAACACCCCAACCGATGGCGGAAACATCGGGATGTCACGTATTGATGATTGTTTCAGTAGCACATGGTATAAATTGAATTTTAAATAATTTATTCAAAACATAAATATCTAAAATAAAGTGATGTCTAGAAATACATGATATCAAATAAGCAACAACTTCAAATAACTTCAAACAATAACTTCATGATAAATCCTTATGCAAACTCAAGCCTCAGCTTCATTGTTACCTGAAACATGTTAATTTTGAAAATATTTTTGGGTCAACAAAAGTTGGTGAGAATTACATAGGTTTTGATAATCGAATAAAAATGTTGTACAATTCAAGTGTCATGGCAAGTCTAGTCCATATGTGAAAACATACTAGAAGTAAATCGAGTGCATAATCAACCCTTGTGACTGTTATAATGTGGTACATCCCATACGCTCATGGTTCACTCGAATATGTTTTGTGATAACAATCACCCACGCTACCTTTGTAGGAGGCACGTATCCGGGTGGGATTGTCAGTCCAATAGATCTATCATTGTATACCGTCGGCTGATCAGTGTTAATGATTATGCTAGAATTGTGCTTACCCTAGTCATGTTCAAGACATAATGCAACATAGAAAAACACATAGACACTTTGATGATTGAATTGCATATAGAATGTTGTAACATGTTTCACCCCAAAAACGGTGATAAATAGAAAAGGGGCTATGTAAAACTCACCTTAGTAAAATGTTATATCTCTTGAAAAATAGAACAGTGTGTTGCCCCAAATATGCCAAGTATTACTCTATAAATAAGGTAATAAATATGTCTAGTCTATCTAGTCTACAAATATACTCTAGGGCTTCGAATTGGGGATAAGTGCTCGTTTGATTAATAAATAAAATGTTTAAATAAAAAGAGAAATTTGATAAATAAATAAACAAAAGTCTTTTTGTAAATTTTAAATTAAAGATGGTCACAATAATAAGTTTAAAGTATGAAAATAATTTTTATAAAATTATTTTCTTAAAATTAGAATATTAAATCTATTTATTTCAAATTGTCCAAATTTAACTTTAATATCTAAAAATACTAAATTTAAAGAATTATTAGATTAAAAATTATATTTCTGTTCCAAATAATCAGAAATAATTTATATAAAATTTTGGTGCAAAAATATTGAAAAAAGAATTTATTATGATTTTTATATGATTAAAACTATCAAAAATTTATTAAAAATATTAAATAAAGGATTTTTCAGAAACATGAAAGGTCGGGTGAACATTGCTAAGCGTTTCTTGATTAAAACATGAAAGTTCTCATCAGCTAAGCATTTCTTGAGATTCGAAACATGAAAGGTCGGGTGAACATTGCTTAGTTCAGGTGGAAGATCAAGTTTGTAAGCCACTTTTCCAATCCTGTCAAGAATTTTGAATGGGCCTACGTATCGAGGAGCTAGTTTTCCCTTTCTACCGAAACGAATCACTCCTTTCCAAGGGGATACCTTAAGAAGTACAAGGTCCCTAACTTGAAATTCCAAGGGTTTACGACGTTTATCAGCATAACTCTTCTGACGACTTCTAGCCTTGAGAAGATTATCCTGAATGAGTTGGATTTTGTCTGTGGTTTCCTGGATTAGTTCGGGTCCAGTGATCCGGGCTTCACCAACCTCAGTCCAACAGACAGGTGAACGACATTTACGACCATAGAGTGCCTCGAAAGGAGTCATGTTAATGCTGGCGTGATAACTGTTGTTGTATGAAAACTCGATCAAAGGAAGATGAGAATCCCATGCGCCACCAAAATCGATGACACATGCCCTGAGCATATCCTCAAGTGTCTGGATGGTACGTTCAGTCTGACCATCTGTTTGAGGGTGATAAGCAGTACTCAGGTTCAACATGGTACCCAAAGCATCTTGTAAAGAATCCCAAAAGTGAGAGGTGAAACGACCATCACGATCAGAGATAATGTCCAAAGGTATACCATGACGACATACGATTTCACTTACGTACATCTTTGCCAACCTTTCCACAGAATACTTCTCACGAATAGGTAAGAAGTGGGCTGACTTGCTCAAACGATCGACGATTACCCAAATACTGTCAAAACCTTTAGGTGTACGAGGGAGTTTGGTGATGAAGTCCATTGCTATGCTCTCCCATTTCCATACAGGAATTTCAGGTTGTTCGAGCATACCAGATGGTCGTTGATGTTCAGCCTTGACCTTTGAACAAGTGAGGCATTTTGCAACGAAAAGAGCAATATCCTTCTTCATACCAGGCCACCAATACGAATAACGAAGATCTTGGTACATCTTGTCGGCTCCAGGATGAATAGAATAACGAGACTTATGAGCCTCGTTCATAAGAAAGGTACGAAGATCATCACGGTCAGGAATCCAAAGTCGATTAAGAAAATAGAGTAGCCCATCAGGTTTGGTTTCAAGTTGAGTCTCAGCACCACAAGACATTTCGTCGTACATGTTACCTTGGGTGACTGAAGTATGTTGAGCCTGGAGGATGCGATCCTGAAGATCAGTACGAACTCTCGCACATTGAAGTTTGATACGCTCTTTACGAATGAGCGCGCCAGCCACAACATTCGCTTTGCCTGGATGATAGCGAATTTCGCAATCATAGTCGTTAAGTAACTCAACCCAACGTTGTTGCCTCATGTTACGATTTTTCTGGTCGAAGACATGTTGGAGACTTTTGTGGTCTGTGAACACCACACATTTGGTCCCATAAAGATAGTGTCTCCAAATCTTAAGAGCAAAGACGACAGCGCCCAATTCAAGATCATGGGTGGTATAATTCTTTTCGTGAGTCTTGAGTTGTCTAGACGCATAAGCAATAACCTCTCCTCGTTGCATGAGAACACAACCAAGACCTTGGTTTGATGCATCACAATAGACCACGAAGTCATCATTACCATCGGGTAGAGACAAGATAGGAGCTTCACAGAGTTTCAGCTTGAGAGTTTCAAATGCTTCCTCTTGCTTTGGTCCCCACTCATAGGGTTTACCCTTGTGAGTTAAGGCAGTGAGAGGAACAACGATCTTAGAGAAGTTGGCGATGAATCGACGATAATAACCAGCCAAACCAAGGAAAGAACGGACTTCAGTTGGAGTTTTAGGAACACTCCAATTCTTCACAGCTTCGATCTTTGCTGGATCAACATGAATTCCATTCATATCAATGACATGTCCCAAAAATTGAATTTCCTTAAGCCAAAATTCACATTTTGAGAATTTGGCATACAGTTGTTCTTTCTTTAGGAGACCCAGAATGGAGTGAAGATGTTGCTCGTGATCAGACTTTGATTTCGAGTATATCAAAATGTCATCGATGAAGACGATCACGAATTTGTCAAGGTAGGGTCTACAAACTCGATTCATTAAATCCATAAACACTGCGGGAGCGTTGGTCAATCCAAAAGGCATGACCATAAATTCATAGTGACCATAATGTGTACGAAAGGCTGTCTTGGGAATATCTTCATCGTGGACTCTAAGCTGATGATAACCAAAACGAAGATCAATCTTCGATAAGTAGGTTGCTCCTTGAAGTTGATCGAAAAGATCGTCAATCCTAGGCAAAGGATAACGATTCTTGATAGTGAGTTTGTTGAGTTCGCGATAGTCGATACACACTCTAAGAGATCCATCTTTCTTCTTAATGAACAAGACAGGGGCTCCCCATGGAGAAGAACTGGGGTGAATGAAACCTTTATCAGAAAGTTCCTGTAGTTGATTGGCAAGTTCTTGCTTCTCAGAGGGTGCAAGGCGATAAGGAGCTTTGGCGACAGGATTAGCACCAGGAACAAGATCAATTCTAAACTCCACTTGTCGAGCAGGAGGCAAACCAGGTAAATCCTCTGGAAAGACTTCAGGATAGTCCCGAATGATTGGGATGTCTTGGATACTTTTGCCCTTGTCCTTCTTTTCTATCACGTTAGCTAAGAAAGCTGTATACCCCTTTCGTAAGTATTTTTGGGCAGTAGTACAAGACATAAGCTTAAGCTCGCCACAAGGCTTCTCACCATAGATCTTCAAAATCTCACCAGATTCTTGAGGAATGAGAATGACCTTCTCAAAACACAGAATTTCAGCACCAGCCAGTCCATGTCTACTATGACATCAAAACTTCCAAGATGCATAGGGATGAGATCGATAGAGAAAGTATGTTAGTCGAGGTTCAGCACACAGTTACAAATAATAGAATCGATCGAGATAGAATTCCCATTAGCTACCTCTACCACTAAAGGTTCCTCTAGGTTAGTTTGGGGTAAGTTAAGTAAAGGTTCAAACTTCAGTGATACAAATGACTTATCAGCTCCCGAATCAAATAATATGGATGCATAGTGGTTATTAATGAGAAACGTACCATTCACCACCTCGTTGTTGTCACGGGCCTGGTTAGCATTGAGATTGTAGGCACGACCTCGAGCACCTTGGTTCTGGTTGCGGTTCTGGTTTTGATTGCGGTTTTGGTTCTGGTTTTGGTTTTGGTTACGATTGGGGCAATTATTGATATAGTGATCAAGGCTGCCACAATCGTAGCACTGACCACGAGCAGGTCTGTTGTTTTGTTGGTTAGGAGCTGGGGCATTGTTGTTTTGGGCAGCAGGAGGAGCTCGGCAGATGTTCACATGGTAACCATACCTTTGACACTTAGTGCAAAAACGACATGGCACCTGTGCTGGATGATGGTATTTGCAAGTGTTGCACAAAGGGTGAGGTCCGGTGTATGGCTTCTTGGCTGGGTTTTGTGCTGCAGGTGGGGTGGTAGCAACCATGTAGTTCCTAGCCTTGCGCTTCTTGTTGCTTGAGGTCTCGGCTTAACCTCAATAGCGGGCTGAGGAGTGTCTTTTACAGCAGTCTTCTTAGTGCCCTTGCGGAAGAGAGTACCGTTCTTCACATGATTATCAGTAAGAGTAGCCGCCAGACGTTTGGCTTCTTCCAAGGTGGCAAGATTCCTTCCCCACACCGTGTCATGGATTTGCATGGGTAGACCACCGATATACTTCTCGATGGCTCAGGCAGGGGAGTGACTTTGTGGGGCAACAATAAGCTAAGCTCGTGAAAGCAGGTATTGTAGGCAAGGTTTTCCCCACTATCTTGAGCAAGGGTGTGGAACTCATCTTCTAGCTTCTTAACCTCGTTGCGAGGACAAAACTCATCCTTCATAACCTCCTTGACTTGATCCCATGTCATAGCAAGAGCAACTTCGGTCCCACGGGTGCGCTTTTCCTCATTCCACCAAGTGAGTGCTCGTTTGTGAAGAACACTCATGGCGTAACGAACCTTAAAGTTGTCGGGGCACTCACTGTTGATGAAGGTATTCTCAATACCCTCAAACCATTGTAGGAGTCCTATAGCTCCTTCTTCTCCACTAAACTTTGGGGGATTACAGGAATTAAAGTGCTTAAGAGTACAAGCTGGGAGACCATTCCCGTTCCCGTTGAGGTTTCCATTTCTATTACCGTTGCCGTTACCGTTCCCGTTGCCGTTCATCTGGATGACTTGAGCTAATAAGTTAGGAACCAGAGTCGCGATTTGCTGCGCCATTTGTTGAGAAATGATCGCAGCCAGTTGGGCATCGACACCATTGTTGTTGTTGTTATTGTTGTTGTTGTGGTTAGCGTCGTGGTTGTTGCTATTCACTTCATCTTAATTGTCACCACTGTTAAGGCGAGTGCTGCGACGTGGAGGCATGATCTGTAAGAGACATAATGAAATGAATGAGGTTATATAAGGAACGTAATCCTTTATTCATTAATTAAAACGAATAAACGAAAACGTTGACTTATCAAAGATTCTAGATTCTAATAACATATGAAGACATGCTTTAGCCTATAAGTGAACACTCATCCCGAGAATTCCCAGGTAGGCATCCGGGTCCCTCGTCTGATTGGGATATATGCGCAATGCCAGCCTAGACAGAAGACTCAGAATACAGGCGTTCGTCCTTCCAGATTGCACGTGTTCGTTATTAAAATCTAGAACATCGACGAGATCTCAAGGGGGTTTAGGTTAAACCTGATGATTTTGTCCTATTAATCTAATGGTGGATCAGGATTGCAGCAGACGAATAAGAGTAATCACTTGTAGGCTTAGGGTTGTATAGGATAGGGATAAGATTAAGGAAGCAATTTAGGATTTCAAGTAAGAGAAGCAAGAACTGTTTAAGTCCCTAAGGTTATAGTCTAGATTATTTTCTAATAACCTAATCCCTATAACCAAGGCTCTGATACCAATCTGTAACACCCCAACCGATGGCGGAAACATCGGGATGTCACGTATTGATGATTGTTTCAGTAGCACATGGTATAAATTGAATTTTAAATAATTTATTCAAAACATCAATATCTAAAATAAAGTGATGTCTAGAAATACATGATATCAAATAAGCAACAACTTCAAATAACTTCAAACAATAACTTCATGATAAATCCTTATGCAAACTCAAGCCTCAGCTTCATTGTTACCTGAAACATGTTAATTTTGAAAATATTTTTGGGTCAACAAAAGTTGGTGAGAATTACATAGGTTTTGATAATCGAATAAAAATGTTGTACAATTCAAGTGTCATGGCAAGTCTAGTCCATATGTGAAAACATACTAGAAGTAAATCGAGTGCATAATCAACCCTTGTGACTGTTATAATGTGGTACATCCCATACGCTCATGGTTCACTCGAATATGTTATGCGATAACAATCACCCACGCTACCTTTGTAGGAGGCACGTATCCGGGTGGGATTGTCAGTCCAATAGATCTATCATTGTATACCGTCGGCTGATCAATGTTAATGATTATGCTAGAATTGTGCTTACCCTACTCATGTTCAAGACATAATGCAACATAGAAAAACACATAGACACTTTGATGATTGAATTGCATATAGAATGTTGTAACATGTTTCACCCCAAAAACGGTGATAAATAGAAAAGGGGCTATGTAAAACTCACCTTAGCAAAATGTTATATCCCTTGAAAAATAGAATAGTGTGTTGCCCCAAATATGCCAAGTATTATCCTATAAATAAGGTAATAAATATGTCTAAGTCTATCTAGTCTACAAATATACTCTAGGGCTTCGAATTGGGGATAAGTGCTCGTTTGATTAATAAATAAAATGTTTGAATAAAAAGAGAAATTTGATAAATAAATAAACAAAAGTCTTTTTGTAAATTTTAAATTAAAGATGGTCACAATAATAAGTTTAAAGTATGAAAATATTTTTTATAAAATTATTTTCTTAAAATTAGAATATTAAATCTATTTATTTCAAATTGTCCAAATTTAACTTTAATATCTAAAAATACTAAATTTAAAGAATTGTTAGATTAAAAATTATATTTCTGTTCCAAATAATCAGAAATAATTTATATAAAATTTTGGTGCAAAAATATTGAAAAAAGAATTTATTATGATTTATTTATGATTAAAACTATCAAAAATTGATTAAAATATTGAATAAATGATTTTTCAGAAATAAAAATCATTTCAGAAAGGTTTATTGTTATAAAAACTCAGAATAATTTTTGTGGAAATTTATAAAATTGTTTTGATATTTTTATAGAATTTTATAAATAAAATAGAATAAACTTGATTTATTTATTATATATATTAAATAAATAAATTTTTGAAAACTAAAAATTGTATGTTAAACTTTTTCACTAGATTAACATAGTATAATTTTTGTAGAATTTATAAAAGAGTTTTAGTATTTTAAAATGATTTTTTTTAAAATACAAGTAATTATATATATATATATATATAAAGTTTGATTGTTTTTAAACAAAACAAAACAAAAAGAAAAGAAATATTGTTGCTGTTGTGGATCGAACCCGCGTGGGCCGGTTCAAGGACACCAGACACAACCACTTGATCTAGATCAGTGGTTGTGTTTGGTTTCTGTTTGTTTGAATTTTATAACCATATTCAAAATCGTGACTCGTAATGGACCGGTAATCACGATATCATGCCAATCTAGTATCAATTACGCGTTCAAGATGGTTATATATGGAAGATTGCTGTCACAGTTGACTTTCCAAGTCAACTGTGAAGGATTAAATCACGCGTTATAATAATTATATGTTGGGTTTAATCCAAGATGTATGTGTAGAGCAGTTGGTTAAGTCGTGTGTGTTTGTGACCCGGCTTGGGCGCGGGTTCGAATCCCGGCCCAAGCTTTAATTTTTTTGACATTTATCTTATATATGTATATTATGTGTTAGGGTCTGAGTTTGTTTGTTTTGATTGTTTAACTAAATGATGACAATAATGGAATGAAAGTAGAATGAAAGTGCAGCGGAATAATAAACTGTAAATCAAAACAAGAGAGTAAATGTTTTTCGATCGAATGCTTTCATTAATATATCAAAGATTACAATCGTACAAGTTACTCCCCCTCAGCCTGATCACACAGTTGTTTGTCAGAGAGAATGTTTTGTGTGTGATGCAATAGAACAGTACATGCACTGTTCTATTTATAGACTGACTCAAACCACTGATGACCTAGGCTGACGTCACCTAAGACAGTGACCTCTAACAGAATAACAAACTTAAACATCTGCTATACAAACTACTGTTACATTGAAAGCACTGATAGTAAACAGCTGTTAAAGATAAACTCTGACGATCTTGTATCCACTGCTGAAGCCTAAGTGCTGTTGCTTCCAGCAGTGCTTTGGTCTTCAGTACTTGTATCTGCTGTTGCTCTTCTTCAGACCTTTGGTCAGCAGTTGTTCTTCATCAGTTGTTTCCTTAGCAGTTCTTTGTATCAGCAGTTGTTGAGCAGTTGTTTGTATAGAACAGTAGTTAGGGTCAGCAGTCTTTTGGGAGAAGTAAGTTGTAAAGACTGTTTATTCAAGGATCAAATAGATAGCATATTTTGGCTTTCCAATCATCTGTTCTTCTCCAGGTCAGCAGACCCAACAATCTCCCCCTAGAACAGATGATGCCAAAACTCAGCTTTATTTATTGATCTTTATTCCTCATCAGACTTTCTCTGATTTGACCTTTGAATTGTAATTCAAAGTTCAAAGCAAATAGGTCTTCTTCATCTCTTTCCAGATCCAGATTTAGCAGTGCTTGGTGATCTTCTGCACAAAGGCTGTAAGCATCATCCATACTGATCTTCTGAACCTTTCCATCTGACCTGAGCAGTGTCAATTCGTGGTTGTCTTTGTTGACCTTCCACTTTAGAATTTTTGAGTCAGTGGATTTGCTGAGATGAACCTTTATTCTTGATGAGTTGGGTGATGGTGGTCTTCCTATGAGTTCTCTTAGTTTCTCTGTTGTGGGATCAGAGAAATAATGGATTTGATTGAAGAGCCCTTCCTTTATGAATGTGTCAGCAAACTTTCTTTGGTCTTCCTCTGACATCTCCTTCTGCCTTTTGAACTGTCTACTTGCAGCAGCAGTGAGATCAGAGGTTTCAAGTAAGCTGTCTAGGTTGAAAGTCTGTTGGGGTCTCTTCATCATAGGCTCATCATTGTAGACTGGTTTTCTTGGAAGGCTGGGATCCTTCTTTCTATTCTCTTCCAGACTTTTATAGGTTTCAACCAATCTAAGCTCTGACCATCTGGAAACAGACCTCATCTCCCCATAATTGGCAGCTACAATCTCCTGCCTCATTCTTTTGAACTTCAAGGCTCTGACTGGGTCTCTGCCTTTGCCAAAATTGGGAATGGAGACTTTAGCTTTGGGATTTTTGGCCATTTCTTCAATTCTGATCAGTTCTTCCCTCAAGGCATGAGTAGTCCAGCCATTGAACTGCTTTTTGTTAGCTTTGTAGGGCTTGGTTGCCATTATCTGTTCAAGTAGGGATTCCCTTACCTCCTTCTCCAGGTCTACACTGAGAGGCATGGTGGACATGGAATTGCTCAGGGTCTTAGCAAAGTCTTCAATCCTTCTGAGTTTGCTAAGCTCTGCTGAATGGATGCCCTGAGCAGTCCTGTCATCCTTCCCTTTGCATTTCTCCCTGATGATGGCATCCACCTGTTCACCCTTGTATTTTAGATAGGTATCAATGTTGAGGGGAACAGGGAAATTTGGGAGAGATGGGAAGGATCTTTCAGATGGCTGTTCAGTATTGTAGAAGGATTGTAATTCCCCCTTGAGTAGATCAAGTTCAAGGGGATACTGAACAACCAATGGTGTAATGGTTGGTGGTGGTCTATGGGTTGTGAATTTGGATGTATGTGGTGAGAATGAGGTGAGTGGAATGGCTGTGATGGGAGGAGTGGATTGGGCAGTTGAAATAGTGGTTGGTGATGTGTGAATGTTTTCATCATGCACAACAAAGGTTGATTTTCTCTTCCTTGTGTACATGATTTTTGGTGAAGGTGATTTGGCAGCAGTGGTTGGATTAACATCTGTTGGCCTTTTAGAAGAACCAGCAGATGTTGGAGTTTTGGTTGGTGATGTAGGTTTGGTGGTTGTTGGTTCAGGAGTGTGTGTTGGTTTGGGTATAGTGGTTTCAGTGGTTTGGGTGGCAGTGGTTTCAGTGACAGTGGTTTGGGTGGCAGTGGTTTTATCAACAGAGGTTTGTAACTTGGATGGTGGTTTTCTAACATGCTTGGCAGGTCTTTTCATCCTTTTAGAGGATCCCACATCTTCAGTTTCCCTTTGTTGTTTCTTCTTGAGTTCAATCAATGACTCTGCTTTTACTTCCAAGGTGTCAGCCCTTTGTTGTTTGGACTGAGCAGCCTTTTCAGCTTCTATGTTTGCAGAGTCATCTACTGCCTTATTCTTTTCAGTGGTTTGTGGTGGTGGTGCTTGATGTTGTTGTTGTGGAACTGATTTGGTAGACTCTGGTTTCTTGGCAGACTTGGCTTGACCTTTTTGAGAAGGTGGGCAACCAAAAGGATCTAGTTTTGGTAGCCTATCTCTGCCACTCTCCCCCTTTTTGGCATCATCAGCCGTGAAATCATCATCAGTTTCATCCCTGAGGATGGTGGTAGGGGCAGAGCCAGTAGTCTTCAGCAGATGGTCCTTGATGGCTTTGATGTCAGCATGGGTATCTTTGTACCTTGCATCGACCATATTTCTGATCTCAGCCATGTAGGTTTCATGTGTTTGATCTGCCAATTTCCTGTGAGCTATGATGATGGGGGAAACTGATTTCCATAACTCATTGGCTATATCAGTGGTAGATGGTTGACTCTTGGAGAGATCTGCAATTGAGCTTAGGAGAAGCTTGACATCAGATTTGATGTCAGCAACAGATGTTTCAATTGCAGAAACTCTGGCCGTCAATTCTTGGTATTTTGACTCATCTCCTAAATTAATAGGATCATCTGAGTCCCTACCAGTGGTAGTTTTATCTGATTCAGGCCTAATAGGGGAATCAGATGCCCCTTTTTCTTGGTACTGGGGACTTCCAACTGTTTTTGGAGACACTATGGTGGCTTCAACAGTTGTTGCCTTCAAGGGAGTCTTAGTTATGAAATCACTGTCCTGATGTGAGACAATGGTCTCTACACCAGTAGTGGCTGCTCCACTTGAAAACTCACCTAGAGTTTCATTGAACCCTGGTGGTGTAACCTCCTCTTCTGTTTGGGGGTTAGCAGATTGAATATTCTCAGGCTCAGTCACTTGTTGGAGTATACTCTCAGTGACAGGTGGAAGAGAGGAACTGGGAACTTCCTGAGATTCAATTGCTTCAAACAGGGGTTGCATTGTTTGTGGAACATGTGATGGTGAGAGTGGTGGAGTAAGAAGAGAGTTAGCCCTGGGAGAGGGGCTTGTGAACATATGGTCAAGTGACTCAAATGCATCATGATGTGTGTCCCCTTGGCTTACAACATGATCCTTTTGAGAGGATTCATGAGGAGGTTTGTCAGGTGGAGGTATGTCCAACTGTTGAGAGGAAGTGACAACAGTGGTTTCATGTTGCTTTTGTTGTGCAACAGAGGTTTCTTCTGGTACCTCAACATCCAGAAGCCTCATTTGTGGTTGAGTGGTGGTTTTTGTGGATGAATGTTTCTTTTTGGAAGTGGCTGGTGTGGGTTTCACAGCACTGGATGTAGTGCCATGATCACCAGGAGCAGTGGGCTCAACAACAGAGGTTTTGACAACAGTTGTTGCCTTTGTCCTCTTTGTTTGTGTTTTAGAAACTTTAGACACTTTTGACACCTTTTCTTGGGTGCTTCCACCCAGCATTCTTGTGAAAGTTTCATCAGTTAAGCTTTTCATTTGCATAGCAGCACCCTTTTTGAAAACTTTTTCAGGTAATAATTTTTGTAAAATTACACTAAGAATTCGTGGGTAAATAAGAAAAGCATTGTTTGACCCAGACTTGACTGCTTTCACATTTGATACCAAGTCCATGAACAAACCCTGGGAAAGATTGAAGTCAGAGTTTGACAACATAGCATATCCCAGATATTGCATCCTTAATGGTATTTCATTAAAGGATGTGGACTTAGCAGAGACACAAAGAAGAAGAGTATGGAAGAAAAATTTCATGACTGGAGGGAAAAACTTTTTGAAAAGAGTTGATCCAGTCATCTGACCATCATACCCTCTTTCTTGGAACTCAGTGTGAAGCTCTGTTTTAGTGAAGGAATCCTTACCTGCCAGGTCATTCAGTGTGAAGGTTGTGGATATGATATCAGGGGTAATGACGATACTGGTTTCTCCAATTTTGGAAATAATGGATGTAGGCTTTTTATCTTGTAATAGAAACTCAGCATTCAACCAAAATTCTTGGAGTGTATCCAGATAAATGGGGGCGTTGGCGGTTAGGATGGGTAAGTATTTGGAATTGAGGAAAATGTCGATGGTGGAATGAAATGGAGTGTTGTCATCTGTTTTAATCAGATAGGGGAGACAATTGTGTGTAGCTTTGGCTTGAAGATCCATTGTAATGGATTTCGACGGGGAAAATGACTGAAGATTGATGAAGGGTTTGAGAGTGAAGAAGGCGGTTTACAGTATTTTGAATACAATGAGACAGTGTAACATCTGTTGTGGTAAAACAGGGTTTTTATAGGCTCAATGAAACCGCTGATGTGGCCAAACATCTGCTTATATGAGCAGACGTGGCAATCATCTGATGGATCTAACATCTGGTGGAGAACAGCTGTTTTGGTAAACAACTGATACAAACAGCTGATGGATTCAACCGTTGGTTTTTTTTTTTTTTTTTTTTTTTTTTTTTTTTTTTTTATGTAGTATATATATATATATGGACAGTTGTTTTATCTGAACAGATGTTCTGAAACAGATTTTTCAACTAACAGTTGTTTTATCTGATCAGATGTTTGGAGCAGACTTTTCAACCAACAGTGGAAATGAATGAAACAGTGGTTGTTTATCTGATCAGATGTTTGGAAAACAGATTTTTCAACCAAACAGCTATTTGAAAAATATTTGATTTCTGAACAATTTTATTATTTTATTTTTTTTTTTTTATTTTTTTTTTTTTAAAAAATTTATTTGGTTAATCCATGTTTAACATGCCAATTCTGGAAATCAGATTTGTAAAGGTAGATGTGTCTAAAGCTTTTGTTAACACATCTGCCAACTGATCCTCTGTTGGAACATGGTGTAAAGAAATCAAACCTTTTTCATAGCTGTCCCTGACAAAATGATGTCTTATGTCAATGTGCTTGGTAGTGGAATGAGAGACTGGATTCTTGATGATATTTTCAGCAGCTTGGCTGTCCAACATGAGTGGAGTCCTAAGTGCAGTTATCCCAAAATCCAGTAGTTGATTCTGAAGCCACATCAATTGGGCTGTACAGCTTGCAGCAGCAATGTATTCAGCTTCAGCTGTTGAAGTTGAAACAGCTGCCTGCTTTTTGCTTTGCCATGAAACTAAGGCATTCCCTAGAAATTGGCACCCTCCTGAAGTGGATTTTCTTGTGGTGTGACAGCCAGCAAAGTCACTATCTGAAAAACCTGAAAGCTCAATGTTTCCATTAGCAGGATACCAGATACCAAGTGTGGGAGCACCTTTGAGGTATCTGAATATCCTTTTTACAGCAATAAGGTTTGACTTTCTGGGTGAAGCCTGGGATCTGGCACAGACACAGGTAGCAAACATAATGTCTGGCCTAGATGCAGTTAGGTACAATAAAGACCCAATCATACATCTATAATGTGTTTGATCAACCAGTTCATCCTTGTCATCAATAGTGAGCAGCTTGACTGTACTCATGGGTGTGCTACATGGCTTACAATCATTCATCTCAAATCTGGTTAATAAATTCTTTACATATTTGTTTTGGTGAATGAATGTGCCATTTTGCAGTTGTTTCACTTGAAGACCAAGGAAACACTGAAGTTCACCCATGGCACTCATCTCAAACTCTGCTGTCATGAGTTTTCTGAACTCTTCACACATTTGGTTACATGTGGATCCAAAGATGATATCATCCACATATATTTGAACAATCATTAAGTGTTTCCCTTTCCATTTAAGAAATAAAGTTTTGTCAATTTTACCTCTTGTGAAGCCAATGGATAAGAGAAATGTGGAAAGAGTTTCATACCAGGCCCTTGGTGCTTGTTTGAGTCCATACAGAGCTTTGTTGAGCTTGTAGACATAGTCAGGATGGAATGTGTCTTCAAAACCAGGTGGCTGACACACATAGACCTCCTCCTGAATTTTGCCATAAAGGAAGGCACATTTGATGTCCATCTGATACACCTTTATGTTGTGGTTGACAGCAAAGGCTAAAAAGAGTCTGATGGCCTCTAGTCTAGCTACAGGAGCAAAGGTCTCATCATAATCTATTCCTTCTTCTTGTCTGAAGCCTTGAACCACAAGCCTGGCTTTATTCTTGACAACAATACCCCTTTCATCAGTCTTGTTTTTGAAGACCCACTTTGTTCCTATAGGACAAACATCCTTAGGAAGTGGTACAAGCTCCCATACTTGTTGTCTTTTGAACTGAAGGAGTTCTTCTTGCATGGCTTCTACCCAACTGTTGTCTTTCAGTGCCTCTTGGTACTTGACAGGTTGTGTGAGGGATAAGAAACCTGCAAAAAGACAGATATTTGAGGATTGGCTTCTTGTGAGCACTCCCTCTCTGATGTTGCCAATGATCTGGTCTGGTGGATGAGCTCTTAAGTAAATAAGATCTCCTTGATATGGAACAATGGCATTTTGGGGTGATGGACAGAGGTTTGGTGACTCTGTTGGTGTAACATCTGTTGGTACTTCTGTAGAGTCAACAGATGTTTGGAATGGTAGTGGAGGAATGGGTCCAAGTGGTGTGAAACTTGACTGACTTTTGTCAACAGATGATTGACTTTTGTCAACAGATGATAGGTCAGTGGTAGTGAGGGGTGAAGCAGAGGTTTGAGGATAGGACTGGCCAACAGTGGTTGACACAGCTGTGGCAGAGTTTTGACAACTGTTTTGAACAACTCCTCCCTCTGATGCAGAATAGACTTTGTAGTGACTGGGAATCACAACATCTGTTCTGTAATCTTGCTGTGGAGACTGTGGAATACCTGCATTGTTAGTCTTAACAGTGATATCTTCAAATTTGAATTTATCTAAATCAAATAATTCAGCAGGGTTTGCAGGGATTTTCAGAGATGAAAGTTCATTGAACTTAACATTCAAGGTTTCTTCTATTGTTTTAGTCCTTGTGTTAAACACTTTGTAGGCCTTAGCAGTAGAAGAATATCCCAGAAAATAACCACAGTCTACTTTGGCTGCAAATTTTGAAATGGAATCTTTAAGATTTAAAATGAAACATGGGCAACCAAAGATTTTGAAGAATGAGATTAATGGTTTGATTTTGAACAAAATTTCATAAGCAGTTTTTTGATGTCTGGGGTTGATCAAAACTCTGTTTTGAACATAGCAAGCAGTGTTTACAGCTTCTGCCCAAAAGGACAGTGGCAAACCAGAATCTGCTAGCATGGTTCTTGCAGCTTCTATAAGAGTTCTATTTTTCCTCTCAACTACCCCATTTTGTTCTGGTGTTCTTGGGATGCTGAACTGCCTCACAATCCCTTTTGACACACAGAAGTCATCTAACTCCTTATTTTTAAACTCTGTTCCATTGTCACTCCTGAAAACTTTTACTGGCAAGTCATACTGCTTTTCAACCTTGGTGACAAAGTCCTTCAATATACCTGCAGTCTCATCTTTAGAGTGTAAAAAGTAAGTCCATGTAAACCTAGAAAAATCATCAACTATGACAAGACAAAATCTTTTTCTTCTTAGACTCATGATTTTAACAGGGCCAAACAGGTCCATGTGCAACAGTTGTAAGCACTGACTAGTTTTGGACTCATCAATGGATTTGTAAGAGCTTTTATGTTGTTTCCCTTTTAAGCAAGAAACACAATGCTCATCACATTTAAATTCTTTTGATGGAAGACCTCTGACAAGGCTTTGTTTTGAGAGTGTGTTGATAGTATTAAGGTTGGTATGACCCAGTCTCCTATGCCACAATTCTGTCTCCTTAGTGGAGGCAGCAGAAAACAGACAGACATTTGCCATAGGATTATCCTTTAACATATCAACGACATACACATTGCCACTTCTATGAGCAACAAGCTGTGCTTTGCTCTCAGCAATAATGGTATCAATCTTTTTCACCACTTCTGGCCCAATAATCTTACAAGTTTTCTTTGTGAAAAATGAGCCATAACCTTTGTCACTCATTTGTGAAACACTCAGAAGATTGAACTTGAGATTATCAATAAGATTGACATTTTCAAACTTGAGTTTTCCTGCCTGTACAGTCCCTGAACCCAACACCTTACCTTTAGAATTATTACCAAAGGATATATCACCCCCTCCATGAGCCAAGAAGTCCAGAAGTAGGGCTCTACATCCTGTCATGTGCCTGGAACCTCCACTATCTACATACCAAAGACTATCTAAACAAGCAGAAGCTCCCTGCACATCAGTAAATGATTAGTTTTGGTGAGTGTCCAAAGCCAAATTGGCTTTGGATGGATCCTCAGACCTTTCAGACTCAAGTTTTGGAAGGTGATCAGTGGTTTGGACCAATTTTTGAATTAGGGTCAACAACTGCTGCTGACCATTTGCCAGTGCTTGTATGTCAGCACTTGGGGCAGCAGTTGTTTGATCACCCCCTGACAGATGATAATACCCATATGGATTTCTGTTCACTCTTGGTTTAGAGGGTCTTTTTGGCTCCTCATAAACATGTGGCAGACTGTGACATGGAGGTTGACCATAACCTCTTGGGTATTTGCTTGTGGGTGGAGCATCTGTTACTTGGACATCTCTAGAAGCAGATGTTTCAAGCCTTTTTGTAACAGATGTTTGGACAGGTGTAAAGGTCTGTTTGGGCTTTCCTTTTGGAGTACTAACCACAGGGTTTGCAAGAGTTTTTGCTTTGTATTCTTGTATTTTTACATCAAAATTTTTGAGATACAAGCACTCTTTAGTCTTATGATTCTTTTTCCCACATATTGAGCATGTGGCTTTTGAATCACATTCACTTGTTCCTTTGTTGATATCATATGCTTTTAGAAGAAAACAGTTTTTGGTGATATGATTCTTCTTTTCACAGAAATCACAAAACAAGTTAACAGTCTTTTCCTTCTTTTTCCCTTTTTCAGGCTTCTTTTCAGCAGATGTTTGAGCATCTGCTGGAGAATCCTTCAGGGGAATGACCTTTGCTAAGGGAATGACCCTTGCCTGAGGAGCTGTTTTTCCCTCAGGGGTTTTAAAATCAACAGGTTTATAATTCTCAAGAGTATCACACTCATCAGACCAAGTAGGTTTAAATTCATACTTTTCAAGTTCAGCAAAAGATGAGGAACCTTCTGGTTTTTCAAGAATAATTTTCTTACCATTTGGTTCAGTGATTTTAATCTCTTGACCCTGCAGGTTTGTTGGAACTATCTCAACAGACTTTTGATCCTTTGTGTCAGTGTTTTCAAAAGCTGGAGCAGTGGTTGCAAAACCAAAGCCAAACTTCACATGACTTTTGGTCTGTTTGTTGAGTAGCATCTCAAAACCTCTACATGATTCCACCCATTTTTTACATTCAACTTGGGTGGACTCAAGCTCACTTTTACAACTTTGATATTTTGTTATCATAGTTTGGAGCTGGTCTTTGACAATAGTTGCTTCATGTTTTAGACTACTAATTTCAGATTCTTTTGCAGTTAAACTTGTTTTCAAATCTTTAGTGAGTTTTTCAAATTTAACCTCATCATCCAAAATTTTCTTTCTAAGGTTTTCATTCACCTCTTTAATGTTAGCAAATGCTATTACACATTTGTCAGAACACAACTCTTTGAGAATTTGAGGAGATACCTTAGCAGCAGCCATCAATGCACAATCACACTTGCACTCACATTCATCAGATGCACCCCAAGGATCTGAGAGATTCACAACCTCTTCTTCAGGTTTCTCACCTGCAACAACTTCACTAACAATATCATCAGTCACAACATCAGATTCATTTACCACTTCCTCAGATTCAATCTCATCAACCATAGCCATGAAACAAAAGTTTTCTGGTTCATTTTCAGCTTTGGCAACCAGTGCAAAATTCTCATCTGTTAGCTCATCAGGTAGACTGCTCCAATCAACAAAGCCTTGTGTAAAGAAGCTCTGTTGACTGGTCTCTGCAGGAGCAGAGGATGGTGCAGCAGTCGTTTGAACAGGTGGTGGAGCAACAGGTGTTTGCACATAATGGATCTGAGGAACAGTGGTTTGGACATACTGGACAGGAACAGTGTTTGAGGACTGTGCAAAATGAGCAGTGTTTTGCACATTTGGTCCAGGGGTATTATAGGAATTCTGATAAGTGTTGGTCTGTGGTCTTTGATTTGGATAGGTTATCATAGGTGTACCATGTTGACCCCTACATTCCCTAGCAAAATGACCAAACCTATGACATTTATAACACTTGATCTTTGATTTATCCAACCCCACCTTAGATCTGCCAGTCAACCCTGGAAACCTTCTCCCTGTTTTCTTGTAAAAATTATTAGTTCTTACACTGAGAAGGGCCAATTGGTGCATAATGTCCATTTCTTCCAAATCATCAGGGTCAAAGTATTTCAGGTCATCATACTCAAAGGATATGTTATCAGATGCCTGTATATCACCACCACTTGCTGTGAAGGCATAGTTGGGTGAATAAGAATCAGAGTTAAAACCTGAGTTAAAACCTGAAGTTATGTCAATAAAATGATCATAACTCTGATCCTTTGTGTTTCCAGGCACCTCATCATGACCCAAAAGTGCTGTATTCCCAAACACATAGTCATCAGACACTTTTCCAGAGTCCTGGAGCTTCTTTTTCTGGTTAAGCTCTCTTTCATAGGTCAAGAGCTTACCATGAAGCTGGGTCAGTGATAGGTCTTTAAATCCTATTGAGTTTCTCATAACAATTGCAATAGTGTCCCATTTGTCTGGTAATGATCTTAAAAACCTATGGTTCAAAGTTGAATGAGGGTAAGTAAGACCAACCAATTTTAGTTCACTAATTAAGCAGTTAAATCTCTCAAACTGTTGAGTTAATGACTCTCCTTTGACATGACTGAATGTTTCATATTGTTGGTTAAGTATTTCACGATTGTTTTCAATAACCTCCTCAGTCCCACCAAACTGCTCTTTCAGTGCATCCCACAACTCCTTTGCACTGTTACAGTGTAACAACCCAGCATATATATCATTGGGTAGAGCCATGGCCACAATACTGAAGGCCTTAGCATCTAGCTCAATTTTCTGAAAATCCTGGTCGGAGTAGTTTTCAAGTTTCTTTGGCTCAAACACTTTGGGATCTTCAGTACTCGGCACAGTCGGAACATGTGGTCCGAAGATAACCGACTTCCAACACCCAGTGTTTTGTTGAGCTAGAACATGGCTCATCCGACGTTGCCAGATATTGTATTCAGATCTGACAAGCATCGGTGGCTTGTTGTTCGTGCCAGTGTTATGTGGATCGTGATTGATAGAAGCCATTCTCTGATTTTTCAAAAGAACAAAGTCTGTTTAATAACTGTTGAAACGAAATTAAACTATTACTCTGTTTTTCAATCAAACTGACAAACGATATCAATAATTGTGAGCTGATTATTAAATTGATTTGTTAGATCGAATTTAATTGACCAAGCTCTGATACCAATTGTTAGGGTCTGAGTTTGTTTGTTTTGATTGTTTAACTAAATGATGACAATAATGGAATGAAAGTAGAATGAAAGTGCAGCGGAATAATAAACTGTAAATCAAAACAAGAGAGTAAATGTTTTTCGATCGAATGCTTTCATTAATATATCAAAGATTACAATCGTACAAGTTACTCCCCCTCAGCCTGATCACACAGTTGTTTGTCAGAGAGAATGTTTTGTGTGTGATGCAATAGAACAGTACATGCACTGTTCTATTTATAGACTGACTCAAACCACTGATGACCTAGGCTGACGTCACCTAAGACAGTGACCTCTAACAGAATAACAAACTTAAACATCTGCTATACAAACTACTGTTACATTGAAAGCACTGATAGTAAACAGCTGTTAAAGATAAACTCTGACGATCTTGTATCCACTGCTGAAGCCTAAGTGATGTTGCTTCCAGCAGTGCTTTGGTCTTCAGTACTTGTATCTGCTGTTGCTCTTCTTCAGACCTTTGGTCAGCAGTTGTTCTTCATCAGTTGTTTCCTTAGCAGTTCTTTGTATCAGCAGTTGTTGAGCAGTTGTTTGTATAGAACAGTAGTTAGGGTCAGCAGTCTTTTGGGAGAAGTAAGTTGTAAAGACTGTTTATTCAAGGATCAAATAGATAGCATATTTTGGCTTTCCAATCATCTGTTCTTCTCCAGGTCAGCAGACCCAACATTATGTATAATTATTATAGTATTAGGGTTCCAAAAATGCCACAATAATAATTAAATGCGAACAATAATCATGAAACTTGACGTTTTTATTCATGATAAAATGTAACGTACAAGTATAAATGCGTAATGTTACACAGTCGCCCCTCCAGGGGGCTACTAGCCTTCCTAGTAGCATGTTTGATACCTAGACGTGTGTTTTGCTGCTGTAAGTGTATTTTGGAACCCCGAAACATGATTTGACAACTAGGAACATATTGTGAACCCCGTGATATGTCTAGAAACCCGATAACACGTATACAGACTCGTATATGCAGTGTGTGAAATGTATGCTAGACTTGGTGAACTGTTAAGTGTATTAAGTGCATGTTTACATATGATTACTTGGTTACTTGTATTTGGCTAACACGGGGGATGTCGGGTCACCAATGGGATATCGGGTCTTGTCTTGTGTGTTTAGGTTAACGTTCAAACAGGTTTACAAACGTACATGGTTATGGTCTGGACATTCAGGGACTAGTTAACCTATGGGTTATTAGTCCCGATACTTATATACATCTTATGATAGGTCACCGGTATTAGGGACTATCAAAGCATTTGGTGTACCTGTTTTCAAGAACGCAACTTAAGGTGCGTTTCATGGCCCCACTTTCAGTGTTTTCTCTTTCGAGGGAGAAACATGCTACATACTTCTATTCGTAAAAATCATGTTATACTAGTGTTATCTTTTGTTTACTATACGATTCGTTTAAGTCCCAGTTCATATAGAAGTGGATTCGGAAGTTCATTTAGCCATGGATGCGGCAGTTCATTTAGTAGTGGGTGTGGCAGTTCATTAGGCAGTTCATACGTGGTATCGTAATAGTGAAGTTCACATGCCTAGCTAGCGTCCTTATAACATAGTAGTAACGTGAATGATCTTTCAAAACTTACGAAACTTCTTACTTAAAACATGTGAACTCACCAGCATTATGTGTTGACATTTTTTGCATGTTTTCCCAGGGCGCTAAGGTAATAACAGTTGATAGGCGCACGGAGTCACACGACGTTTAGGATTCACTTGCATGGTTTTAAACGTTGTCAAACTTATATCATTTACTTTTATGGGATGTAAAGGTGTTTTATGCTTCCGCTGTAGTCGTTTATACTTCTACAACTTAAAGCATGGTTTACGTATCTTTTACATTTAGTTGCCGTTTATTGTGACCGTTGACTTGGATCCTGGTGTGTCACCCGCTTCGTGGTAAAACCCCGCAAGTGGAATTTAAGGGTGTGACAGATTGGTATCAGAGCCAATGGTTATAGTGAACTAGGATTGCATGTAGAGTCTAGTCTATAGTCGGGTCTCACACACTAGACGGTCGCATACATATGAGTCGTGTTACGTGGTACGTTTACTGATTTGTAGGGGTGTCGGTATCATCATCATCTATGTGTTACATCATCCATTCTGTCTCTTATCTGTTTCTATCCTCTATTCCTATCTTACCCTCTTCTTTGGGTTTTGAGGATGAAGAGGCTGACTTGTTGACACGACAGTGGTGTACATTGGGGTAACTTCGACATACTCTTGAGATCTGTTCAGGATTTAGACATCTCCCTTCTATACTCCAATGGACACACTCGCTTACACACACTATCTTGCACTTATACTTGTCATAGTACACCTCTAGGTGTTAGTGTCCAGTGACATGAGCTTCAAACTGGGAGTACATTTGGAGGACCATGTAGAGCAGTTTATCATTTCGAGTGCACACGAAATCATATGCTGAGATGCATGAAAATCCTTGTGGACTCTGTGTTTGGACTGATGGTCCGAGATTGGACCTAGACCTTAACTCTTGTGATTACTAGAGGTTGTACTAGTGATGTATGTGAGTACCCTGTTCTTGTGTTTGGCAGAAGATGTCTGGTGTTCGCGGTGATCTTAGAGGTGGCTAGAATCCTTCTAATTACTATATATTAGTATTTTTAAAATAGATTACTAATTTCATATAGAGAAAGTATACGGTACAAAGTCGTCTCAACATAGGAAGGGCAGGAAGCCACCATATCCTGGCACATGTAAACCATAGTTAAGTTTATTTAACCTAATTCCGGTTGATTAAAAGGGTAATTCAGTCTTTTTATTCTTTCATTAATCTCTAATGCAATCTTAGTTCAAAATCGATTAATTAGATTCGACAATAATTCAGATTCAATTCACGATTAAATTCACGATCGATTAACTATTTTCGATTCACGATCGATTCAATTGAGCCAAAACATGAAATGAAAACAACAACAAAAACAGAGCATTCTTATATTTTTTTTTATGAAGCTTCTCAGTTTAAGATTTTTATTTCCAACATCCATTGTTCTAACTACTCTCATATTCAATTTTCCAATTCCGTGAATAACTGCCTTTCCTTTTATATTTTTCTGAATTGAAAAACATTTTGTAATAGTTTTATATTAAGATAATCTAAATTGTTTTAAACGCACTAAATCAAACGTGCATTTAAACATAACACACTCTATCAAATGTGTGTTTAAACAAAATGCACTCAATCAAACAAAGCTTTAAACAAAACGCACTCATAGAGCGATCATGTATTAATGTTCTGTTTTAATATAAAAAAACAATTTACAAGAAACAATGGATCATGGAAAAAAGATTGAGTTTTAAATTAGTAAATTTAAAACATCCTCTGTTTTAGTTACAAAGAAAAAAAGATGGGTACATTAAAAAAGAAACAATAGATCATGGAAATGTGAGTTGAGGTAAGAAATTAGTAAAAGGTGAGGGAGTATTGAGGGGGGAAAGGTTACAAAAATATGACAACTGAGTGTTACTAAAGAAGGCACCTTCTTAGACGCAGAAGAAACAGAGCATGTGATAACTGATAAGAGAATAAGGGAAATGGCTTGGGATCATGGTTCCAAGATGAGTTCTTATTGGTTAGTGATCCTCTAAACTTTTGGTGTGTGCTCCTAAAGTTTCTCTTTTATGGCCAGTTTGAGTTTTTTTTTATCACAATAGCAACTAAGATGAAATCTAGAGACTCTAAAGTTTTTCAAGGTGTGTTTATTATTTTGTTGGTGTGTTTGTTTTTTTTTTCTTTTTTTAAGGTGCGTGTAAAGATAATATTAAGTGAATTTTTAATTCTAAATGTGTGTTTGTTTGATGAACAACCCAACTATTAAAGACGCACGTTACATATACAACAAAAATGAACACGCGTTTTTAATGCTCTTCACCACATATTCCCCATTCTTCTCACCTCTGTTTTAATCATCTTCCCTCTTTTTCTTCTGCAACATTGGTTAACCTAATTGTTTTAGGGTTAAACACTCTTCAACACATAAAATCAAAAGTAATTCACAACGACAACGAACGTTTATACATATTTTTCTTCATATTTTTACGATCATTAATACATGCTCTATTTTATTTTATTTTTTGAATGAATCTCTAAAATCATTTTTAGTTTGGTGCATTTAATTGTCTGTTCTTCATTGAAGTTCAGTAATCATCAGAAAGGAAGTTTCAATTTTGGATCTGTTTAAGAAAAAAAAGTTTCGTTTGTTTTATTGCTAATCTACCCCTGATTTGTTTCAGTCGATAATAATTAAGTTAGTTAATTACGATTTTGCTACCGCCTACATCTAATAGTTGTAAATCATTCTTACATTTCCTACATTAATAACGCTTTGTACGTTATCTCTCCCCTTTCATATAAGTCCCTCATCTTTTAGCTTACTCGCTAAGCTATTGATCCTTTAATTAACTTTAATTAGATTTCCACAACATTTTGACTTTTATAATCAACTAATTAATTATTTTTCTAAAAAATATGTTAATTATATACAAATATTTTATTATTCAATAACAAAACCAGATATCGTTTAACTTTTAAACAATAACGTCAATCATAAGTATTATATATTATCCAATAATAAGTCTTCATATTTCGTATAAGGCCTTAAACGAATAATTATTAATTATTTCAAATAATTAATCCACAATCCATTAGTCATTTCTCCAAACAATTAAACCATGATTATTCTAAATAATCAATTAATAAATATTTCTTCAACTATTTATAAATTCTATTTATTTGCCTTTTATGATCTATAATATTTAACTATTAAGTATTATTCTTTGTTCACACTCCAACGTGTAACTTTTTGGATCATATTTTGATAGCTACGTTTAATAGTCGATGATTAGACACCTATTTCCATAAAAAAAGAACCTTAGCCACTTATTGCTTTGAAAATATTCACTAACTAACTTGATAGGATTTTATTAATCATCGCAAGATTGTTAATTATAGAAATTAAGTTCTTATAATCTTAGAAATTACAGAACCCAAATAGAAAGGAGTAGAAGTAGAGTGTAGAGTGTAAAAACCCCAAAACACATTCTATCCATCCCCATATTTTTTTCATTCCATTCCCTCTACCACCACTACCACCCACCTTTGGAAAACGTTAATACTAAAATAAATTTAGAGTAAATAGCCAAAATCGTCCCTGTGGTTTGGTGGGTTTTGCTAGTCCAGCCAAAATCAAATTAATTGCCTAAACAATCCAGTAGTTTCACGAAATCTGTCAAAACAGTCCAATTATTTAAACAGACTTAACTCAACCCAGTTAAGTAAGGGGCAAAATTATCAATTTACCTTCTGTGTTCATCCCCTGTTTTTATAACACACATTTCCCCTGAAATATCCTTTAATCTTCTCTCCCAACAAACAAAAAAAAACTAAGAAAATTTTACAGAAAGTGGTGATGGCAATTTCATGATACAGTTTCTAGGGTTGTCCTAGTGAATATAGGAACTTTAGGAGTGGTGTTGAGTCAGCAGAGACAGATAAAGCATCTATTTCGGGTCAACAAGATAACGGGCGCATTGAGATTCTTAATTAGGCTAAGGTTTTTTTGTGTCTTATTTTTACGTTTTTAAAACTTTTTTGTGGGCTTTATAAATTTTCATTTCTCACACTAAAAAAAAATTGAAAATTGCAGACCAGCAACCATGGATCTTTGCAGATTATATGCTAGTATAATCGTCTACGTGTCTGTACCAGAGGTTCGACAATCAAGTTCCACCCATTGGAATATTTGCATCCTTTGGAATTTCGTAGACCGAATGAAACCATTTTACAAATTGCTGGTTCAAAAGTTGATTTGATGTCTTACAACACAAGTTTTGTACTGGCAGAGGTAGGTTTTTTTTCTTTGTTTTTTTGAACACGTCTATGTTTTTATGTAATATATAAGCACTGAAACTGTGTTTGTTGCCACAATATGCACTGATGGTGGGCTATATCATTTGTGATTGGTACTGTAGGCTCACAAAGCACTTGCTATGGAGGAAGAGGCAACGACTTTATCGGTATAAAACCATTAAATCACATGATTAAGATCATATTATGATGGGAAATCGTTTGGATTATGAGGATAAACGTTTTGGTATCAAAAAGAATGATCTAAAAGCATTAAATCGGTCACTAATGACCTTGTCAGAGAGCCTCGCCAGACCGGCAAGATGTCCGGTCAAACATAAAAAAGAAACACAGCCAAGGAGGGAAGAGAACCTTTAAAACTTTGAGAGTTTGACAACAATGGCCACTATATTAAGTATTGTTAAATATATTGCAATTAGGGATGGCAATCAAACCCGAACCTGATGGGTAAACCCGAAACCCGACACATTTGGGACGGGTTTGGGTCGGGTAATCGGGTATGGGTCCGGGTATGGGATTAGTTTTTATTTTTTTCGCGGGTTTGGGACGGGTTTGGGATTTAATGATATACCCGTTTACCCGACCCGATTACCCGATAACGTATACCCATTTACCCGATTAGATACCCAATATAATTTCTAATATATCTTTTTAAATATGTATGCATAATATATCTAATTTTTCATCTAGATTGTCATCTTATGCTAAAAATTATAAAAAAATAGTATATACTATTTGTTATCTATGTCTTTGAGTATTTTTATTTGATTTAATTATTTTATATTTATACATTGTAATCATATGGATATATATTTAATAATGTTAAATGTAATTGGTTAATAGTTACCTAATAGATATCCGTCGGGTTTTTGGTCAGATATATTCAATGGATAAGTTTTAAAAATTAATGGGTTTACCCGAAACCCGCGGGTATACCCGATGCCCGATGAGTAATTACCCGACACAAACCCGGCGGGTTTTGGGTCGGGTTTGGGACAAGCAAACCTAACCGGGTATGGGGTTGGGATTACCTAAACCCGTCCCAAACCCGACCCATTGCCATCCCTAATTGTAATGTTGGTTAACCATAGAGGTGAGATTATATTTTTATCCCTGACTTAACTGGGTTGATTTGACTCCATTAAATAATTGGACTATTTTGGCGGATTTCGTGAAACTACCGGATTGTTCGGGCAATTAGTTTGATTTTGGGCTGGACTGTCAAAACCCACAAAACCACAGGGACGGTTTTGGCTATTTACTCTAAAATTATACGTTATTACCTTACCACGTTACGTTACGTTACTCGAAAAAATGTTTACCTAATTCGAGTAATAATAACCCAAAAAAAAATTAACTAATCTAAACCCAAATAATAACCCAAGTCCCAACTCAAAGCAGCCCACCCCACCCCAACAAGCCCACCCACGACCCTAAGAGGCTAAGACCAAAACAAATCACGTCTTCATCTTCATCTTCACTCAGGTGTTTTACATACACTTGTTAGATGATATTTTAGGCTTTGCAAATGCTCTATCAAAACATCTTCAAAAAAGAGTTAAGATCTATTAGAAGTGGCTAAATTGATAAATGGAACAAAGCGAGCATTGAATAATATAAGGCAAAACAGGTTTGATCAAATATTGGCAAATGTGACATCTTGTTTTTGAAAGAAAAAAAAATTAAGATTGAGATGGTAAAAATGTCAGAAAGTTATGGTAATCAAAGAAACCGAAAGAATGTCGTTACTAACCGACATCATTTTGAAGTTAAAGCTTTTAATACGGTTTTGGATTTGCAAATTCAAGAACATGGAAATCGATTCAGTGAGGTATCAACTAGTTTGATAGAAAATATGTCGGGTTTAAATCCTTGTGATTCATTTTCTAAGTTTGACATAAGATCGTAGCATTTTCTGAGATATATCCGAATGAGTTTTAGTGAAAAGGAAAAGGGGTGTCTTTCGGGTGATCATACGGTATTTTATCACACATTACAAGAAGATGAGAAATTTGCAAAATTAAATCGGATATGTGACCTTGCTTGTTTGATGGTGGAAACCGGGAAACATAAAACTTTTCCTTTGGTTTATCGGGTATTGAAGTTAGCATTGATTTTTCCGGTTGCAACCGCAACCGTTTAGATGTGTTTTCTAAGATGAAACTTATCAAGACGGATTTACGCAATAGATTGGTGAGGATTATTTGAACAATGCTTTGATTTGTGCGGTTGAAAGAGAGTTTTTATAAAGTAAAAGAAGATGACGTAATGCAGTGGCGAAGGATACTTGGAGCCAGGGTGGCCCCGGTCCCCCCCCCCCTGTTTTTTGGCGCAGTAGTGGAAATTTACGATTTTTGTAGGTAAATTGAGTCCGCCCCCTGCCGATTTTCCACTACCGATCGAGAAAAATTGAGTCCCCCCCCCCCCCCCCGCCGATTCCAAAACTAAGCTTCGCCACTGACGTAATGGCTCTATTTCAAGCCTTCAAGAACCGAATGGGCGAAATCTATTAGGTATTAGGTATGTGTGCAACATTATCTATTATCATGTTTTTATTTTTATTTCTTTTACATTATATGAAACTACTGTGATTTTTTTTTTGAACGTTACTGTGAATCATATGTAGGACTTAACAAAACCAAATTTAATGCTCATGGTCGATGGCATGGTTAGATTGTGCATCGACTGCATCATCACATAAAATTCTTGCAAAAAGATAACCAAGATTCATTGAGGTAAAACCCTAAATCTAAAGATGGGCATCTCAAGAGTATAACACGGTTTAAGTTGAAAGGTGTATACAAATTATTTTCATAAATGCAAATGAACTCTTTAAAAGAAGACTTATAAAACATTTTTCTACAAAACAAAATCTAACAACATTTGAAAGTGATAATTGACAATGACAACTTGTTGACTAGTTTTGACTGTATGTAATGGAAAACATAACAATAATGATACCTGACAGATTGGTGAGACCTGAGACTGATGTTGTAAGCGTATTGGAAGACGACATCCTTGTCAGTATGGTCGGGTTCCCTTTAGGGTATGCAGTTCTGATGGTTTATGTGTTCTTAAGTTATGAACACATTGAGAGAGAGAGAGATAGGGGATAGCTAATGGTGTTATGTTGTTATGATTGTCTCAACCCTAATCTCATAATATCTCTTCATATTTATACATACCTAAGGGACACCCTAATAAGGCCCATCTAATGATAGTCCGCCCATCAAAGACATATTTGTTATTGGGCTTAGGATAATATTAATAATTTATCATCATTATATAAATGATTATAATGGCTATCAATAAATATACAAACATTACGTATATTTATTCCAACATTCTCCCACGTAGCCGAGTAATCATTTATTATGAGTATTACGTAAGTCTGCAGAGAATAATACTCATTTTAGTTCTAAACCCAAAATGTAGCAGAGAAATACAGTCGTTAAGTCTTTATTCGACTTAGGACCCCCATTAATCATACTACACCCAAAGTTAAAACTTAACATTAGGATCAATTAACGTTATGCCCTTAGTTGATTTGTTATATTATTGTCTTTATGCCATTATGCTATCTTAGCATACTAATAGACTAACAAATCATAATGAGGAAAATTAATCTGTAGTCATTAGTCATAAGTCATTCATAGTACCATATGCAGTTGTATATGGTCATTAGTAATACCCTTTTCTCTTAGTTGGCCCGTTAGTGAGACTTATGGGTGATAGACCTTTAGTTATTGGATCCATAAGCATATCATGAATGCATTCGATACAAAATTCTGATTTCCTCTATTTGTTCTTAACATAAGCGAACAATAATTTCGTATCGAACTTTATTGCAGCTCCTCTCAAACTGTTACTGTTTGAGAAATTAGGGCAGCTGACTTTATCACAGCAAGTCTTCAACTTAATATTTACATGGAGTTAATAAGTTATGAGTCATCTGATAAATTTACCAACAACATTTAACGACCATTATGTTGTTATCAGCAACACATTATGTCATGATAACGTAGGTTGTTGTTAACAGTTCCTTATGACTCCTCCATGAGATATTTATGTCTGCTGACGTTATGATATACCCCGAAATTGACACTTGATTTCCTTTGAATATAACAAAGTTAGAGTAAGAGTAGTCAATCACTTTAGGTTCTCACTTCTTCTTTAGATTATAGTCTCTTGTTTCTTAAAGATATTGTAATGTTTCATTAGATGCTTTTCATCAATCTAGACAAGTCTAGTGTTAAGCAATACGAACAATATCATAAACAAGCATAGACTTAAATTTACATAAGTCTTCTAATTAATGAAGCATAAGGTAATAATCTCATTTATCCTATTATCCTCTAAAGGAGAGCAATGTTGTATGTTACATACGTAAGGACCCGCTTAGAGTAAAACTTATGGGATGAAACTAATATCCCGTTGGGTCTATCTCGGTATATTTTGATTCCTATCACGTAAGAAGAATCCACGATATTCATCATGTCAAAATAATGCATGAAAAATACTTTGACTTAGGTAACATATACTTGTCAAGAGAAATGTCATCTATGTAAGGACAAGTTTTCATTAGTTGCTCCCACACATCTTGAGGTAGGTTCTTTAATCCACTTTGTTCTTGATGAAGAGAATTTCATTATGATTCCAACACATTTTATGCTTGCATCAACCCATACATGGATCTTATTGACTTATAGACTAAGTGTTCTTAACCGTTAGTTTAGAACTTTCAGGTTGCTTAATGAACATGTAGGTCATCGTTATGGAAAGTTGTATTAATGTCCATCTAATCTGGCTCTTAGTTATTATGAGCTACTAGGACGGTAATGATCCTCAAAGAAATCTTTTGTAATAAGAAGATTCTTTGATAATCTAATCCATCCTTGAGTATTATCTTTTACAATCAATCTTATCTTACAACGTTCCCATTCGGATCTAGTTTAATTATGAATACCTTTAGGTTATTCAACCAAATCCCAAAAGTTATTCTAAATTATGGAATGGGTTATGCTAATAATAGCTTTAGTCCATTTAGAATATTGATTGATACTAATGATTTAATTAGAAGAGGTAGGATCGGTAATCTTTCTAAACATCCATTTTGTGTTAGTCAGACAGGTTACATAATCATCAAATTTAATGGGCTTTTAGACCCAGATGACCTCCTGAGTTGAACAATGGGTTTATTATGATACAAACTTAACTTTAGTTAGATGTTTTTATTTTCAGGTATATAAGGAGCAATATTAGTTTCTAAGTGTATAAGAGTTGGTGCAGTAAGGTGTACAAGAGGAATAATCGAAGTTAAATTCGGAGTTAAACTTAATGAGTCTCGAATTTTAATGAGTATCTCCCCCCGCATCTTGTACTTCCAAAAAGTCATAATAAGGACTTTTAGTGCTCTAACTTACCTTAGAAATCTTAATGAATTCAGCATGCTTAAGGTCTAACATTTGGAAGATCCATAGATTTTAATAGAGAAAACAACCTAATGATGTTTATTGTCGTTTCTCTTGTTGAGGATTACTTTAGTAAGAAATCTAAGTTCGCCCATATTTAGGCATCCACAAAACTTTGTTAAGAGTACGTTAAATGCTAAGGAGACAAGTTGTGATAGAGCGTTGTCGAGTGAAAGAGGTGTAATTTGAGGATAAATCAAATTTTCGTTCCCCCCCACCTCTGTAACTTTTGCAAGTCATAAGTAGGACATCTAATGCCCCCACTAATCATTTAGGTCTCTTAGTATCTCCACATAATAAGTTTCAATGATGCGTGTGAACAAGAATATTTCATATATTTTATACTTGATTTCCCTTATCGTCTAAATTTCATAAGAAATTTTAAGGACATACTTAGAGGGAGTCTTATTAAGTATATATGAATTGATTTCTTTAATACTTTGGTATGTAGGAAACGAAATAGATACAATTAGATATTTGTCTAAGCTCCACTAATGTCAATTAGTTATGACTTATGATGGAAACCCATTTATTCCTTTCGCCATTTAATGTTTAGAGTGTTTAACACATGCTTTAAAGTCACTGAGAATGAGATTTGATATCCAAGCATCCTTTAGTGACCTGATCATGATTTCTCATGAAATTTTGGTCTTAGTGGATGAATGGCATGGGTCTCATTTTTCTTTGTTAAGTTTTCATTTTCATGATAACAAAGTTGTGAAAATGTATTGGATCATCTAGTTTTATTTTATAAGGTTTCTATTCAGATAATGACAACAAACAATTTGAGAGTTTAACTTAATAGTGGCTTTGGTTTGGTCATTAAAACCTTGTAACTGTCAAAAAATTGTAGCTTTTAGTATTGATACTAAATTCTGAGTAATCTCAAGAATATCATAAGGTATCATAAAGCTTCCACACTAAGATCAGTTACTAATGGTTAATAGACCCTTAATTTTGCTACCAACTCTCATCTTAAGTATTTGTTGAATTATGGTAAGGAAACGTATAAAACTAGACGCAACCATCATATGTTAACTGGAATTCATTAGCATTTGTGGAGTTAAATATCCTTAATTAGGCACTACATATCTTAGTCAGCTGTTCTCCTTACTTATGGGTAATCTCATTGCTTATGCCTATTCTTAATGGCACAGTTTTGCTTAGTAAGACTTTCCCTTTGGAGAAACTTATAGTTGAAAGTAGTACTTGTATTTTGTTTCCAGACCTTATAATTATCCTCTTTATGGTAATTATTCTTCCTCTTTTAGGTTTAATGGTATTAAGGTGGATAACATCAACTTTTCTAGTTTAATGTGTTCTTCCTGTACGTATTTTGCTATCAACACACTCATTTTACTCTAATATTTCTGAATGTTATAGTTGATTCATAATGCATCTAATCGTACTTATGGAAAAGTTATTATGCACTAGAAATTTATTGATTTCCATGTGTAACCCTTAGCTTTATGGGTCATGTTATTCAATATTAAGATGTATTCACAGATCCCATTTAACCATAGAGTTAGACTTATTTATTTCATGCTTCTTAGGAATTCGTTGTATTCTTTCATTTCCAAAGATAATACCTTAGTCTTACGAATTTCAGAATCTTTAATAGCTCACCTGATAGGAATCAGTAAAAGCGTTCTAGATTACCACAAGAGATATTTTGTGTATCCCACTTTCTTATGCTCAATGTTATTCTGTAACGCTTTATCAGATAGAGCGTAGGAATGTTATGTCTTAAGAGGTAACTTAATAAAAAGAAAAGTTGAGAAAACTCTTATTAGTTTTGATAATTAGAGTGGACCATTTAGTTGAGATAGTAATTTATAGAAGAATGTGAGATTAGTTTCGAGTTACGGGTATTGATGTAAGGCAGACTTAGATTATGATCATTATATTAATGAGTGATCATTAATTGTGAGGATCAATTTTGATATGAAGATGTGATAATATAATAACACCAACATAAGCTACTTAAATAACATGCTCTAGCTTTGGCTATACATTATTTATTTAAGTATTAAGTTGCTAACAGTGAATGTAACACATCACCTTTGGGCAGAAGTGAGACACTCAAAGTTCTAATGCAATACGCTCAGTTCACCAACATAATCTGTTACATATCACCTTTGGGCAGAAGTGAAACCTTATGGCACTTATGTGAACGAGCTACAATGCTTAACAAGATCTTTATAACGAACTAATGTGACACATCACCTTTGGGCAGAAGTGACACCTCAAAATGTTATTGCAAGTTAAGCAAGGTTTTATAATGTTTTGAATAAACTTGATACATTAGGTTTTATCAAAACTGTAAATTTTATTAGAGACCCCAAAAAATAATGGGTTCTCAGTAATCTTATGAGTTCCCGAAAAAAGAAGAGTTCTTGAATTAGCTTATGAGTTCTCAAAATAATGGGTTCTCAAAGAATTGAGTTCTCAAAAAAATTTATATGAGTTCTCGAATAGCATAAGGGGTTCTCGGAAAAATAATGAGTTCCCGGAAAACTTATGAGATCTCGAATAACATAAGGGGTTCTCGAAATTATGAGTTCTCGAAGACTTAATGAGTTCTCGAAAGTGATGAGTTCTGGAAGACTTATGAGATCTCGAATAAATCATGAGTACTCGAAAACTTAATGAGTTCTCAGATATCATAATGAGTTCTCCAATGTCATGATGAGTTCTCGAATATCAGAATTAGTTCTCGATATACTGATGAGTTCTCGAATATATTATGAGTACTCGAATAACTTATGTTTTCGGATAACTTTAATAGTTCTCGGATTCTTTAATAGTTCTCGAAAAAATATTGGTTCTCGAATACATGATAGTTCTCGATAAATAAGATGGGTTCTCGGAAACATTATGGAATCTCGAAAAAACATTATGGGTTTTCAAAGTAGAAGACCTTGACCGAGAACTCCTGTCCGTGAACCTGATTGAAAGCTTTATAACCGAGAACTTAAAACTGAGAACCAGAATTTGGGAACTGATTGATAATCCAAGAACTTAATTTATTAATCCTTAAAACCGAAAACCAGTTATTATTATCGAAAACAAAAAATGATAGAGTTAGGTGGTTCAAAAATGTTAGGGATTTAGTTATATCTTTTTCCAATTTTAGATAGGAATAGTTATCTCCAAAGATTTTATAATATTTTGAAATCTTTGACTTTATCAACATGATTTCAAATTATTAGAGATTAAGTTTCCTAAAATATCGGAAACAAGATTTAATCCAATCTTGAACCAAATCATAAGGAATTTTCAAAAAATTTATGATGTTCTTGAAGAACATCAATCGAAAATTTCCATAAACATTAGAACATAAAAAATCGGTTAAAAAATAAAAGTATAACCGAATTTTTTTTCCTCTTTAGCCGAAAATTTTAAGGAACCCGTAAACATCATTATTAGGTTTTAAAATAATTGTTTCCGATTTTAATTCCAGATTTTAATGGAAAACAATCAAAACTGATTAAGCAACATTGCTCTGATACCACATGTTGATCAGTTTTGACTGTATGTAATGGAAAACATAACAATAATGAAACCTGACAGATTGGTGAGACCTGAGACTGATGCTGTAAGCGTATTGGAAGACGACATCCTTGTCAGTATGGTCGGGTTCCCTTTAGGGTATGCAGTTCTGATGGTTTATGTGTTCTTAAGTTATGAACACATTGAGAGAGGGAGAGAGAGAGAGAGAGAGAGAGAGAGAGAGAGAGAGAGAGAGAGAGAGAGAGAGAGAGAGATAGGGGATGGCTAATGGTGTTATGCTGTTATGATTGTCTCAACCCTAATCTCATAATATCTCTTCATATTTATACATACCTAGGGGACACCCTAATAAGGTCTATCTAATGATAGTCCGCCCATCAAAGACATATCTATTATTGGGCTTAGAATAATATAATAATTGATCATAATTATATAAATGATTATAATGGCTATCGATAAATTTGTTTGTCTCCCTTAATTAAGACTACTATCAAATCTATATATTAGAAAGTTTGTAAAGAGATAAAATCATAGTTTTGGACATTCATTTACGTGTCAATATTTGAGACACAAAATCATTTAAGAAGAACTACGATTGATAGCGAGAATGGAGGGATCAGTGAAGGTTGCTAGTGAAGTTGGCTCTTGAGTGGTGATCAAATAGTGAACTTACGATGAAGTAGTCATCGAAACCACTATACACTATGGTGTTCTTGTAATGGTATCTTTCTATTCCTTAATCCTTACTTAATTTATGGGCATGGTCTCTTCATATTCTTTAAGAGAAATCCTTCAAATGTTACTAGTAGGAACCCGCGTGTTGCGGCTGAGCTGCACCCATAAACTTTTATTACATATATAATAATTTTAAACTAAAACTCATCATGTAGTATTGTGTAACAATTATTTTGGTGGAATTCCTTTGATATCGAAAGCACGAATAATAAATAAAAATTAATGCAGAAGAATACTGAAAACTTGAATCAGAAGACAAAATTTCAGTCTCTGAAAAAAAAAAGTAGCTAAATGCTCTAAATGAAACCATCATGACGCGTGGGATGGGTTTTCCATCCCGTAGTACTAACTGGTCGATTTTGTGGTATATTCACGAATATGCTCCGAACGTATATATGTCAATTTTCATGTTGGCGATTGTTTCGTCTAATGAGACACCCATAGGTGTGAAGGAGAAGTTTGTGTTGTATGCACGAATCAAAGAAACCATGACATTTGATCAAAGAAACCATAAGGTTGCTCTTGTTTAAAACAATAGCCATGATGTTGCTCTTGATTAACAAAATAGCCATGATGTTGCTTTAGATTAACACAACATTTGTCTGATTGTAATTTTTGACCGTAAACTTTTATTACATACAAAATAACTTTTAAACTAAAAGTCATCATGTATTCTTTTTTGACAATTGTTTTAGTTTTGCTAATGACCGAGTCAGTCATGAATGGGACGATGTCTATCTCTTTTATTTGAGTTTGAATATGTTAGCCAAATTTTTCTGTATTATTTTTAGTATAAGTTATTTAATTGTCATACTTTTAAACTAAGGGTCTGTTTGGTACGGGGTAATGGAATGGATGTGGGAATGGAATGGACGAGGTAATGGAATGGACAAGGTAATGGAATGGATCATTACCATTCCATCCCTTGTTTGGTTGCCATGTGAGAATGAAACAAAACATTACTTTGTGTTGTTGGATAGACAAGAAAAAACGAATGAATAAAATCGATGGTTAGTGGCAGTGGTGGGTGGTGGTCAGTGGCGGTGATGGTGGGTGGTGATATGTGGCGGTAGCGGCGGTGGTGGGCGGCTGCGGATGTGGTCGGTGGCGGTGGCGGCGACAGTGGATGGTCGTAATGGTGGGTGGGTGACGATGGTGTGTAGTGGCGGTGGTGGTGGGTGGCGGTTGGTGGTGGTGATGGTACGTGGTAGGTGGTGGTGTGTGGCGGTAGCGTGGTGGTGGATGGCGACGGCGGTGATAGGTGGTGGCGACGACGGTGATGGGTGGCGGAAACGGTGGCGATGGGTGGAGGTGGATGGCGGTGATGGTGGGTGGGTGACATTGGTGAGTAGTGGCGGTGGTGGGTGGAGGAGACGGCGGTGGTGGGTGGTGGCATTAGTGGTGGTTGGTGGCGGTGGTGGGTGGCGGTGGCAGTGGTGGGTAGGTGAAGGTAGTGGTTGGTAGCGGTGGTGGTGGGTGGTGACGGCGGTGGTGGGAGGTGGTGGCGCTGGGTGGTGACGACGGTGGTGGGTGGTGGCGGCGGCGATGGGTGGTGGCGATAGTGGTGGTGGGTGGTGGCGGGTGGTGGCGATAGTGGTGGTGGGTTATGCTTTTGTTAGTAAAGGGTGAATGGGGATGGAATGAAAAAAAAACATGGGGGGTGGATGGAATGGTTTTGAGGGAATGGAATGCCTTGTGGAATGGGTGATTCCATTCCTTTAGCCAACCAAACACATTATTTTTCATTACCTTGTAATGGTTCATTTCATTCCCCATTTCATTCCATCATACCAAACGCTACCTAAAAGTCATCATGTATTCTTGTTTGACAATTATTTTGTTTTTTCTAATGACCTAGTGAAGAAACACGTATTTAAGGATAGTTAAAAGAAGAACAATCCGTATGGTGGTTCTACTGTATTTTATAAAGAAAGTGTGATTATAAAATACGTGTGGGTCTGTAGGCAAGACCAAGGATTTACGAGACTACCAATCAGAAGAGGCGAGCCTCTAATCGTTAGTATAATAAACAAGGGGGGTGAAGAAGGTACGAGAGTTCGTATTCTTCTTGAGTGAAAGTGTATTGGATATTCGATGCCCATAAAAGGAGAAGAGAGTCCTCCTTTTATAGTACCGAGATGCCCTACTTTCTTAGCCCATCCTCTACCTTTAACGGGGCCCGGCCCAGGTAGAGGAGTCTCCATAATCCGGCCCAAGCCCTTTAGGCCCATTTGGTGCAAGTGGGTTTTAGTAAAGTGGGAGAAAGTGGAATGCTAGGGGAGATGTTACCGTCCTGACGCATGTACACGTGGCGCCCAGTAAGTGGACGCTGATGGGCGGTTGACACGTGGTGCTCGCCCATTGGTGGATCCAGGCGGTAGACAATTTATACATTCCAGGATTTCAAGACGGACAGAGAAAGTCTGCTTTGTCAGGAAGATATCTTGGTTGAGAGGCTGCCACGTCATCGCCTTTCCTGCTCGTCAGATTGGAGAAAGTCTTTGATTGGAGAGGAACTCTGACGGGCCGCCTGTCATGTCAGAGATATTTGTTTGGGGCAGGGGTGAGTTCCAAAGCTGCCCCAAAAGGTATCTTCCACTTGTAGTGACGCTTGTCAAGGAAGCCTTGAGGTATACTTGGCCCGCCCCTGTAAAAGGAGCGGGTGTTCATGCGCCTGGCGTCGAGTGTACCGCTGACGTAAAACGGGCGGGTGGACGCCAGGTGTTCCGTCGACGTGGATCGTGAATATAAATGCACGCGTCGGACGGCAGAAGCATCGCTGACGTAGAACGGGTTTGTGGACGCCAGACGTTCCGCTGACGTAAAACGGGCGGATGGCCGCGAAACGATCCGCTGACGTAGAACGGGCGGGTAAGGGTCTGGCGAAGCCTGTTCTAAGTGAGCGATGGTATGATATTTGTAATGTTTTAATACCATATCCCTTCAAGTCCCCCCAGTCCAGTGCTGACCTGTATCTTTGGGGGGTGCTGGACTTGATTTCACATGTGTACTTTCAGTGACATCCAGTCGTCACTGGGTTTTCATGTACCGAAGTGGACGTGTGTTTTTGTTTATTCTTCGTCAACTGGTGCGCGCACAGAGATCAAGCTGTGGGCGTATGACGGGATGCGCATTGATTGTGTTTGGCGCACAGCCGTTGAGCCAAGATAGGCGTTGGGCCTGTTTTCGCGGCCAAAAGTTGTGATATTTGATTTTTTCAAAATTTTCGCTCTGGCGCGCAAGCTTTGAGCCAGGATAGGCGTTGGGCCTGTTTGCGCGGCCAGAGGTTGTGAAATTTGATTTTTTCAAAATTTTCGCTCTGGCGCGCAGTTGTTGAGCCAAGATAGGCGTTGGGCCTGTTTGCGTGGCCAGAAGTTGTGAAAAGTCATTTTTTGTCGCAGTCTGCGCCTGCATTTACTCCGCATTGAATTTGTCTCTTTGGAATTTGTGTAAATTAAAGGCGGGAATGTTTTGAATTTGAAAAGACGTGCCTGACGGTTGGTACACCTGCTTTGGAGATCGTGTCTGACAGTTAGTACGACTGTTGAGTTGCTAGGCCGCCACGTGTCGTACATCTGGTGAGTGGGGACAGCTGTTGATGGTGGTTTTTGAACGTGGGCGTACACGTGTCAGTCATCGTCATCCATTTTTGGACGTGGGTGTACACGTGTCAGTCATCGGCAGCAATTGCCAGTTGGGGTAGGAAGACCGTCTTGCGAGTGAGACACGTGCCGCGCGTGGGCTGAGCGACGTGTCTGCCTGTGATTGGACCTTCACGCGAAAGGCCTGCCCATCATCATTACCTGTATTAAATGCGATGGGTATAAATAGTCGTCCCCCTCCTTTGGATTTCTTTTATCTTCTCCATTCTTCAAAATTTCTTCTAAATTCCATTGCTTTTCTTTCTTTTTCCGATCAAAAACTTAGGGTTTTCTTTTCTGATTTGTCGTCGAAGATGTCGTCCGAAGATAAGAAGTTGGAGCTGTCTATGAAAGATGCCCAAATCTCCTGGTCCAAAGACAAGTTCAGGTCTTTGGTCAAGAGGTTTGGTATTTCTCGTGATAGGGACCCGGAGTTGCCGGAGAATGGGCAGACTCCGGTAGACTGCCCGGAAGGGAAAATATGCCTATATGAGGCATATTTTCAGAAGGGGTTATTCCGGTTGCCAGTTTCTCGCTTCTTCATCTCTGTCCTCCAGAGATACGGAGTGCACGTTTCTCAGATGAGCCCCTTTGGGGTGATGAGGGTGATGCACTTCGAGGCCACTTTTCGGGCCCTGAGGAGGCAGCCGGTGTTTGTGTAACACCCGGCGTTTTAACAGGGAATTAACCGCACTAATGTAAGGTTATGTGTATGTTTAAAAATAATAATTTGAGTTAATAAAGTGAATTTTAAGTCCAAAAGCTTGTATTATATATATTATATATATAAATATGGCTAGAGGTGTCATATTTAAAAATCTTGTCGCGTAGCGATTTTGCGCGCGAAATACGATCGTTGGTGATGACCCGGTAATATTTTAAGTCCGAAATTTGAAATTTAATTTTAAAATAATATTTCTAATCATATTTAGTTGAAAAATATGGAGAAATAAAGTTGAAGTATAAAAATGGTGATTTTAGTCGCAACGCGCGATACCGCGCATTCTGCGCGCCTATATTATGAAAATTCGCCATTTTTACGCTGGATAGCACCTAATATTAACTCGACATACATATTTTTATGTCCGGAGTCAAAAATATTATTTTTAAGGGTGTCGGGTATTTAAAACAGTTAGAGGCCGGTACCGCGTTAACTAGTAATATACCCGCTAATCTACACCCAATACCCACTAAATATTAATATTATACCAAGTTGACAACTAATCCATGCTACATGGGGGTATGTGTCGAGTATGTGGGCAGCCAACACACACTAATTGGTGATTCATGCAATCTAGGGTCTAGAAGTGATGATGATTATTTAAACTACACTTTAACCCTTCAACTTCATCACCATTCTAGCACACAAACCCTCCTACTCTCTCTCATCCGTATACCTCACTCTCTCTCTCTAAATTCATTTTTTCAACTTAAACCACTTAGAATCCAGCCATGTATGAATCAAAATCATCCAAGAAGGCTTAATAAATGAAGATTTGAGCAAGGTTTTAAAGGGTTTTTCAAGCTAACTTCTTTCTTGTTTCAAAAAGGTATAAACCCTAACTATTTTCATATGATTTTTCCATCTTTCATCACTAACCTTGGATGATTCACACAACAAAATTTATAAATATGTGGTTTTCATTAAAAATAAAGAGAGATAAGATGTGTTGGTGGGTGTAGGCGTGAGTTTGCATACATAAATGTATATATGCCGTGTATATATACATGTGTGTAAGAATTTGTATTTCAAAATTTTACTAAAAAACCCTTTTGCATGTATGATCTAACATGTGATAAACAAGATTCAAGCATTAAAACATGGTTTTATACAATAAGGGATGATAATGTATGAGTTAAAAATGGGAAAAACTAAATTAGTTATACACATATATATATATAGCCGTGTATATATGTGTGTGTGTGTAACTATAGATTTTTGTTAATATTCTTGTTATAGATGATTAAACTAGACTTAGAGTGTGGGATTTTGATTCAAGAATGGAAAATAAAAAGATGATATATATATATATATGTATGTATGCCGTGAGGTGTATGTATGTATGTATGAAAATGGAATTTTCTTGAGTAAACACAAGTTGATGGGTTTTGTATCTACTAAACTTGATTTGAAACATGGTTTTAACATATGGAAATTTACTTTGAAAATGTTAGTTTAAAACAGAAAATTTCATAAAAAATAAAAGTTCAGAAAACCCACATTATAGTCTTGGTTTATGGATGACAAGATATGAACCATTTGGTGAAATTATGGACATAAACTCTATGAAAATCTAAAGGTTTTATGGAGATTTTAAAACCTGATTTAGATCAGTAAGTTTGGCTTGTGAATATGTATAAAATGACCCATGTTTGAAAGAAAATGGTTAGATTTTTAAATTATAAGGAAATGGGTAATTTTGGACCTAAAAATGCTTGAATTATGAACTTTAATAAGTGATTTTTAAAGAAAATTTGAGGTCTGATTATTTATACTAAAAATCACATAAAAGTTCAACAAATAACATGTTTTAACCAAAAAGTTTAAGTATTGGTTCAAAAACTTGGTTTTGATAATGTCCGGTACAAAACTAGGCGAAAAACGGCTAAATTTGTAAGAATTTCCAATCTGATTTTGAACAGGTCCTAAAAGTATATTTCTAAGATAAAAACATGTAAATAAAAGTATATTTAAAATACTACATGTTTTTACAAGCCACGCGAATTAGAATTTTGAGAAATTGCCGAAGATATCGCCTAGAACCGACTAATTTTGTAACTAAGTGTCTTGCATGTTATAATAGTATAACTAACTTATACATGATATTATGAATATATGTCAAGTAAAAATGGGTATGAGATGATAAAATAAAAAGGATGCTATGTGTTTTGATATAAAAGTAACGGACCAAAAACGAGTCACGATCACCAACGAGTCGTAAATAAGGACAAGTATTTTGAAAATAAATGATTTCAAAAGGATTACATTTTCTTTAGAAAATGTTGTGTGAAAAATCTAAGTTGAATGTATAACATAGAAAAATAAGCAAAACGTAGTCGTTCACACGATTTTCATGATTAGGAAATCGGACGACCGGAAAAGACAAGCGTTTGGAAAAATAACTCAAACTACCACAAGGTGAGTTCACAGCCCCATTTTTATAAAGTTTTATAAATGTTTTGGGGGAAAAACACGTTGTAAAAATGACTAAGATTACTAATAAAAGACAATCGGATAAGTGTGGAATGTGTACGAATATATGGGCGGATTATCTCCTTTCGGGACTGGAAGTTGAGAGTAAAAAGAAACCTTAAGGTAATGTTCCCAGGGCCATTCATAATCATTAACCTTGGTATAGAGGGCAAGCGAAGTGTTGGTGGATCCATCGGGTTGACGACCCTAGCCGCGACCAGTCGCTCTGGTCATAGTTCGGAAAACTACTTCAAAGGCGGTGTAATGAAACGCCTATTGGAACAAATTGTCATGTGTTGATTATGAGCATATAACGTAAACACATACTCATATTTCTAGCTAGTTTATGAATCCACATGATCGTCTTAGTAATCTATGTTTAAATCTATGTTTATAAATATATATATCTTGAATCTATAAGATATACTTTTCGTGGTAAAGCGAAAAGGGTTTTTATAAATTTTTGCAAGGTAAGCAAAAATGTTATTTATTAAACTCTGTGAATTCACCAGCCTAGTGTTGACAAATGTTTTGACGTGTTTTTCAGGTACAAGATAAATGCTTCGGAATATGGCGGAATAATATGTGTTTTGGCAATTTAGTGTTTGGACTTGTAATAAAATGATGATCTTGGGAACTCATGTAACAATAATTAGATCCTTTTTGGGTCTAAGTTATAAAACTTTTATTTTATAAGTTTTATGTAAATTTGTCCAAATACTTATTACTTGCTATTACACCATTGATTACCAACCTCCGTTCACCACCATGCTAAGTCTTCCGCTGTGCATTTTGGGGGTGTGACAGAAGTTGGTATCAGAGCCAATGGTTGTAGCGAACTAGAAAAGTTTTTCTAAAAATTCTAGACTACAACTTGAAAAGATTTTTGAAAAAGAAATTCCGAAATTCTGAAGCTAAAAATATCTTGGAAAAATACTTTTGTACATTTATGTGCAATAATTTGAAAAATATTTTGTTTAATCATATACTAACTTAGTGCGTGTTGTTGTGTCACAGATGTCTCCTATCGAAGTCATTGACCTAGTATCCGACAATGAAACGGAGGATATACCTTCACAGATTGTTGTCCCCGCATCTGACCCCGCTTACTACGAGGCTTTTCCCGTAGTAACATCATTCTATATGGAACCTTTAGGGTTTCCGCATATCGGTAACATTGAGTAAATACCTAAGGATATCCTATTGGAACATGCGGATGCCATTATTCCTTACTTCCCTGCAGGTTTTACAGGCCCTTCTAGTCTAGCATTTGCCCATGACTCCACTGCCATCATGACTCATAGATTAGAGTCAAAGGCCATAGACCCTATCCCGACCACTCTAGCTATTGACTCACTACCTATTCCACCTGTGACGAGGGTCTATACCCGTCGCAGGAAGAGGGCACGAGTTGACATGGGATCGTCTACTGCTGAGCCTATCGCATTGCCACCACCACCACCTCCGGTTCATCAGGAGGGACATTGGGTGGGCAGGTGCTCTAAATGCGATAAGCAGTTGGCATCTCACGAGGAGGAGTTGGCAGCGGGAAAGGTGAAGATCAAGGAGCTTGAGGAGAAGATGAAGAGCTTGGAGGAGTTAAGGGCAATGGACGAGTGTGCTGTTGCGCACTACAGTGGCCAGATGATGTTCTTGCAGCACCGTGTGAACTATTTGATGGATGTTTTGGGCTTGCATTAGTTTGTTGGTTGGTTGTGATCTTTTGGTTAGGAAATTGAACTTGACATAGTTAAGGGTTAATACCCAATATTTTGTAACTAAACAAGTAATTTCCTGTTTATTATGATGTCTTTTGTTGCTTTATTTATCTTCCTTATTGATTGTATGTTGATTATCTTTTTGAGTAACCACTAATCTTGATGTATCGCTAAAATCTTTTCTATTTTGTTATAATAGAAGTCTTGCAAAATGCCACCAAGGAGAGAATCAGGCTTACCCGCAACACAAGAGGAGTTAGCTCAACTAATCTCCCAGCAGGTTAATGCGGCACTCGACCAGCATACTGCCACTCTTGGTGGAGGTCGTGGTAATGCCGGTGGCACAGGCACTGGAAACCAAACTCCTGGGTGTACATATAAAGCCTTTCAAGGTTGTAACCCACGGACGTTTTCCGGAGCCGAGGGACCTCTAGACATAGTCAGATGGATAGAAAAGATGGAGTCGGTTATAGCGATCAGTGGTTGCATACCCACACAGATAGTCAAGTATGCAGTCTGTTCTTTTCAGGACGAGGCTTTATCATGGTGGAACTCGCAGGTTCAAGCTCGTGGTGAGACTGCTGCTTCAAATCTCACCTGGGCAGAATTGAAGGACATGCTGATCCGAGAGTATTGTCCCAGAAACGAACTACAAAAGATCGAAACGGAATTCTGGAACTTAACCATGAACGGTTCTGACGTTCAAGGCTACACATCCCGTTTTAACGATCTAGCGAGGTTGGTACCACGAATGGTGACACCCGATTACGTCAGGGTGGAGAGGTATATCTGGGGCTTAGCGCTAGAAATTCGAGGAATGGTTACCTCTTCCCATCCGACAACAATCCAAGAAGCCATCTCTCTAGCAAAATCGCTCACAGATGATGCTGTCCGTAGAGGATTATTGGCGAAAAAGGGTGATACCGGGAAGAAGCCGGTTGGGTCTGAAAAGAAGACGGTTGTTGAAGAGCAGAAGGCAGAAGGCTCTAAGAGAAAGCGGTCTGATGGTTCTCAACGTCACGGTAAGAAGGGCAGGAATCAAGGTTCAAACCAGTTATTTGCTGCCGATGCAACCCCTACTGGAACTAACCGAAACCCGCCCGCAAGGTGTCAAAAGTGTGGCAGAAGTCATTCCGGGGAATGCCGACATTGTACCCGATGCAATAGATTTGGGCACCTGACTCAAGACTGCTATGCTAGGATTCCAGCGGAAATCCCCAAGAGGAATCCCGTCTGTTTCAACTGCGGTGATGAGGGACATGTCAAGAGAACGTGTCCTAAACTGAAGGGGAGAGCTTTTGAGATGAGAGAAGGGGATGCTCGGGAAGATCTAGCCGTCGTCACTGGTACGTTTCTAATTAACGACCAAAATGCTTTAGTACTTTTTGATAGTGGAGCTGATTTAAGTTTTGTCTCCGAAAGATTTAAATCTCTTCTTGGCTCGAAGCCGAGTAAACTAGATAAAAAGTATTCGATCGAACTGGCTAATGGGAAATGTATAGAAACCAGTGAGGTTTTCCGTGATTGCAATCTTCTTCTAGAAGACCATAAGTTCTGCATTGATCTGTTACCTGTTAATTTGGGGAGTTTTGACGTCGTTATCGGCATGGACTGGTTATCAAGAAACCATGCTGAGATCGTATGCTCAGACAAGCTAGTGCGTCTACCACTCCCAAATGGTGAAGCTCTTGTAATACGTGGTGATAAGTGCGGTTCAGGGTTGAAGATTGTCAGTGTGATGAAAGCACACAAGCTCTTGCGTAAGGGTTGTCTAGCGTTCTTGGCTAATGTGGTGGATACAGAAGCTAAGGAACGAAAATTGGAAGAAATTCCGATTGTACGAGACTATCCAGAAGTTTTTCCTGAAGACTTACCTGGATTGCCGTCGTCAAGACAACTCGAGTTCAAAATCGATCTTATTCCCGGAGCAGCACCGATAGCCCGATCACCGTACAGATTAGCACCTTCAGAGATGCAAGAGTTATCCAAGCAGCTTCAAGAATTGTTGGACAAAGGATTTATTAGACTAAGTTTCTCACCTTGGGGAGCACCGGTCTTGTTCGTGAAGAAGAAGGATGGTTCGTTCCGAATGTGCATAGATTATCGAGAACTGAATAAATTGACCATCAAAAATCGGTACCCACTACCGAGGATTGATGATCTATTTGACCAGTTGCAAGGGTCAAGTTATTTCTCAAAAATCGATCTACGTTCGGGATATCACCAGTTGAGGGTAGCAGAGGACGACATACCCAAAACTGCTTTCAGGACTCGGTACGGTCACTATGAATTCTTGGTGATGCCGTTTGGTTTGACTAACGCACCTGCTGTATTCATGGATCTCATGAATAGAGTATGCAAACCTTACCTGGATAAGTTCGTGATAGTCTTTATCGATGATATACTCATCTATTCACGAACCAAAGAAGATCACCAGCAACATCTGAAGATGATTCTTGAGCTATTGAGGAATGAGAAGTTGTATGCCAAACTCTCGAAATGTGAATTCTGGATCCGGGAAGTCCACTTCCTTGGACATGTCATTAACGAGAAAGGTATTCATGTCGATCCCTTGAAGATTGAAGCGATCAAGAACTGGGAAGCACCTAAATCTCCAACTGAAGTACGCCAATTCTTAGGTCTAGCTGGGTATTATCGGAGATTCATCCAGAATTTTTCCAAAATAGCGCAGTCGTTGACGTTATTAACTCAGAAAGACCAGAAGTACGATTGGACAGAGAATCAGGAGGAAGCTTTTCAGTTATTGAAGCAGAAGTTGTGTAGTGCACCTATCTTGTCACTTCCGGAGGGAACTGATGGCTTTGTGGTCTACTGTGATGCATCATGTCTAGGTCTTGGATGTGTACTCATGCAGAAGGACAAAGTCATAGCTTATGCCTCCCGCCAGCTTAAAGTGCACGAGAAAAATTACACGACTCATGACCTTGAATTGGGAGCCGTTGTTTTTGCTCTCAAAATCTGGAGACATTACCTTTATGGAACCAAGTGTACGATTTACACTGATCATAAAAGTCTTCAGCACATCTTTGACCAGAAAGAGCTCAATATGAGGCAGCGACGTTGGGTGGAATTACTCAATGATTACGAATGCGACATTCGTTATCATCCGGGTAAAGCTAATGTTGTAGCTGATGCATTAAGCAGGAAGGAAAGAGAAAAGCCGCTACGTGTTCGTGCATTGGGTTTAACTATCCAAACAGGTCTTTCGAAAAAGATTTGTAAGGCACAAAACGAGGCTTTGCAGGAGAGAAACCTCAGAGCTGAAGGATTACGAGGGTTAGAAGTTGATCTCCTACCCAAGGCTGACAATGTAAAGTACTTTTTGGATCGAGTTTGGGTACCTCGATATGGGAACTTGCGGCAGTTAGTGATGGACGAAGCGCACAAGTCCAGATACTCTATTCACCCTGGTTCTACCAAAATGTACAAAGATCTTCGAGAATTATATTGGTGGCCCAATATGAAGGGAGATATTGCCACATATGTCAGCAAGTGCCTAACTTGTTCAAAGGTTAAAGCAGAGCATCAAAAGCCGTCCGGGCTTCTGCAACAACCAGAAATTCCTCAGTGGAAATGGGAGCACATTACTATGGATCTCGTAACCAAATTACCTCGAACAGCAAAAGGAAATGATGCTATTTGGGAAATTGTGGATCGGTTAACGAAATCTGCTCACTTTCTACCGATCAAGGAAAAAGACAAAATGGATAAGTTGGCATCCCTATATTTGAAGGAAGTTGTCTCTCGACATGGACTTCCAGTATCAATCATTTCTGACAGAGACGGACGTTTTGTATCCAGAGTGTGGCAGACACTCCAAGATTCTTTTGGTACTCGGTTAGATATGAGTACAGCTTATCACCCACAGACGGATGGTCAGAGTGAAAGAACCATTCAAACTTTGGAGGACATGCTGCGAGCATGCGTGATTGATTTTGGAGGAAACTGGGATACTCACTTGCCGTTGGTTAAGTTTTCTTATAATAACAGCTATCATTCCAGTATTAAAGCCGCACCGTTTGAGGCTTTATATGGAAGAAAATGTCGTTCACCTCTTTGCTGGGCTGAAGTTGGCGAAAAGCAGCTACTTGGACCCGAGATTGTCCAAACAACCTCTGACAAGATCGTCCAGATCAGGGAAAGGTTGAAGGCAGCTGCAGATCGACAAAAGAGTTATGCTGATAATAGAAGAAAGCCATTGGAATTCCAGGTTGGAGATCGTGTTCTTTTGAAAGTTTCACCCTGGAAAGGTGTGATGAGATTTGGGAAAGGAGGAAAGTTGAGTCCTCGGTATGTTGGACCATTCGAGATCCTAGCTCGAGTCGGTTCAGTTGCATATCGTCTCAAACTACCTCAAGATCTGAGTGGGATTCATGACGTCTTTCATGTGTCTAACTTGAAGAAGTGTCTGTCGGATAAGACACTAATCATTCCGCCCGATGAAGTTTGCGTTGATGACAAGCTTCGATTCGTTGAAGAACCTGTTGAGGTCATGGATTGGAAAATCCAGAAACTAAGGCGAAATCGGATCAAATTAGTAAAAGTCAAGTGGAATTCCAAGCGTGGACCCGAGTTCACGTGGGAACGCCAAGACCAAATGAAGCGCAAATATCCCCATCTTTTCCGAAGGAGACGTAAACGAACCTTGTAAAGGAAATTTCGAGGGCGAAATTTTCTAAACAAGGGGAGACTGTAACACCCGGCGTTTTAACAGGGAATTAACCGCACTAATGTAAGGTTATGTGTATGTTTAAAAATAATAATTTGAGTTAATAAAGTGAATTTTAAGTCCAAAAGCTTGTATTATATATATTATATATATAAATATGGCTAGAGGTGTCATATTTAAAAATCTTGTCGCGTAGCGATTTTGCGCGCGAAATACGATCGTTGGTGATGACCCGGTAATATTTTAAGTCCGAAATTTGAAATTTAATTTTAAAATAATATTTCTAATCATATTTAGTTGAAAAATATGGAGAAATAAAGTTGAAGTATAAAAATGGTGATTTTAGTCGCAACGCGCGATACCGCGCATTCTGCGCGCCTATATTATGAAAATTCGCCATTTTTACGCTGGATAGCACCTAATATTAACTCGACATACATATTTTTATGTCCGGAGTCAAAAATATTATTTTTAAGGGTGTCGGGTATTTAAAACAGTTAGAGGCCGGTACCGCGTTAACTAGTAATATACCCGCTAATCTACACCCAATACCCACTAAATATTAATATTATACCAAGTTGACAACTAATCCATGCTACATGGGGGTATGTGTCGAGTATGTGGGCAGCCAACACACACTAATTGGTGATTCATGCAATCTAGGGTCTAGAAGTGATGATGATTATTTAAACTACACTTTAACCCTTCAACTTCATCACCATTCTAGCACACAAACCCTCCTACTCTCTCTCATCCGTATACCTCACTCTCTCTCTCTAAATTCATTTTTTCAACTTAAACCACTTAGAATCCAGCCATGTATGAATCAAAATCATCCAAGAAGGCTTAATAAATGAAGATTTGAGCAAGGTTTTAAAGGGTTTTTCAAGCTAACTTCTTTCTTGTTTCAAAAAGGTATAAACCCTAACTATTTTCATATGATTTTTCCATCTTTCATCACTAACCTTGGATGATTCACACAACAAAATTTATAAATATGTGGTTTTTATTAAAAATAAAGAGAGATAAGATGTGTTGGTGGGTGTAGGCGTGAGTTTGCATACATAAATGTATATATGCCGTGTATATATACATGTGTGTAAGAATTTGTATTTCAAAATTTTACTCAAAAACCCTTTTGCATGTATGATCTAACATGTGATAAACAAGATTCAAGCATTAAAACATGGTTTTATACAATAAGGGGTGATAATGTATGAGTTAAAAATGGGAAAAACTAAATTAGTTTTACACATATATATATAGCCGTGTATATATGTGTGTGTGTGTGTGTAACTATAGATTTTTGTTAAAATTCATGTTATAGATGATTAAACTAGACTTAGAGTGTAGGATTTTGATTCAAGAATGGAAAATAAAAAGATGATATATATATATGTATGTATGCCGTGAGGTGTATGTATGTATGTATGAAAATGGAATTTTCTTGATTAAACACAAGTTGATGGGTTTTGTATCTACTAAACTTGATTTGAAACATGGTTTTAACATATGGAAATTTACTTTGAAAATGTTAGTTTAAAACTGAAAATTTCATAAAAATAAAAGTTCAGAAAACCCACATTATAGTCTTGGTTTATGGATGACAAGATATGAAGCATTTGGTGAAATTATGGACATAAACTCTATGAAAATCTAAAGGTTTTATGGAGATTTTAAAACCTGATTTAGATTAGTAAGTTTGGCTTGTGAATATGTATAAAATGACCCATGTTTGAAAGAAAATGGTTAGATTTTTAAATTATAAGGAAATGGGTAATTTTGGACCTAAAAATGCTTGAATTATGAACTTTAATAAGTGATTTTTAAAGAAAATTTGAGGTCTGATTATTTATACTAAAAATCACATAAAAGTTCAACAAATAACATGTTTTAACCAAAAAGTTTAAGTATTGGTTCAAAAACTTGGTTTTGATAATGTCCGGTACAAAACTAGGCGAAAAACGGCTAAATTTGTAAGAATTTCCAATCTGATTTTGAACAGGTCCTAAAAGTATATTTCTAAGATAAAAACATGTAAATAAAAGTATATTTAAAATACTACATGTTTTTACAAGCTACGCGAATTAGAATTTTGAGAAATTGCCGAAGATATCGCCTAGAACCGACTAATTTTGTAACTAAGTGTCTTGCATGTTATAATAGTATAACTAACTTATACATGATATTATGAATATATGTCAAGTAAAAATGGGTATGAGATGATAAAATAAAAAGGATGCTATGTGTTTTGATATAAAAGTAACGGACCAAAAACGAGTCACGATCACCAACGAGTCGTAAATAAGGACAAGTATTTTGAAAATGAATGATTTCAAAAGGATTACATTTTCTTTAGAAAATGTTGTGTGAAAAATCTAAGTTGAATGTATAACATAGAAAAATAAGCAAAACGTAGTCGTTCACACGATTTTCATGATTAGGAAATCGGACGACCGGAAAAGACAAGCGTTTGGAAAAATAACTCAAACTACCACAAGGTGAGTTCACAGCCCCATTTTTATAAAGTTTTATAAATGTTTTGGGGGAAAAACACGTTGTAAAAATGACTAAGATTACTAATAAAAGACAATCGGATAAGTGTGGAATGTGTACGAATATATGGGCGGATTATCTCCTTTCGGGACTGGAAGTTGAGAGTAAAAAGAAACCTTAAGGTAATGTTCCCAGGGCCATTCATAATCATTAACCTTGGTATAGAGGGCAAGCGAAGTGTTGGTGGATCCATCGGGTTGACGACCCTAGCCGCGACCAGTCGCTCTGGTCATAGTTCGGAAAACTACTTCAAAGGCGGTGTAATGAAACGCCTATTGGAACCAAATTGTCATGTGTTGATTATGAGCATATAACGTAAACACATACTCATATTCCTAGCTAGTTTATGAATCCACATGATCGTCTTAGTAATCTATGTTTAAATCTATGTTTATAAATATATATATCTTGAATCTATAAGATATACTTTTCGTGGTTAAAGCGAAAAGGGTTTTTATAAATTTTTGCAAGGTAAGCAAAAATGTTATTTATTAAACTCTGTGAATTCACCAGCCTAGTGTTGACAAATGTTTTGACGTGTTTTTCAGGTACAAGATAAATGCTTCGGAATATGGCGGAATAATATGTGTTTTGGCAATTTAGTGTTTGGACTTGTAATAAAATGATGATCTTGGGAACTCTTGTAACAATAATTAGATCCTTTTTGGGTCTAAGTTATAAAACTTTTATTTTATAAGTTTTATGTAAATTTGTCCAAATACTTATTACTTGCTATTACACCATTGATTACCAACCTCCGTTCACCAATATGCTAAGGCTTCCGCTGTGCATTTTGGGGGTGTGACAGTTTGAACACTTCAATGTGTTCTACAAGCTAGAAGTTAAGAAGTCGGGATGGGTCTCTTTTGTGGAGAGATCCAAGAACGTGAGCCTGATCGTACCGAAGAGTTCTCCAAAAACTCTTCGGGACTGGAAGATGTGCTTCTTCTTTGTGAAGAAGGAGGTCATCCCAGTGGAGATGACAAAGCTGGAACTGCGCCCTGGGCAGAAGGTGCCGTCCTTCGAGGTTATGAAGGACTTCCAGGAGGAGCAGTGGTTTCAGGACCTCTCCGCGCATCCAAGTCGCCTAGATGACTTGGACAAATTGGACGAGGGTATTATGCGTTTGCTGGGGTTGAGCCGTCTGGGCGTTAGGGAGGGGTACAATGTGGCGCCTACTGGTGACGGTGGTGCGCTTTCTGTGGAGGGTAAGTTTTTATTGCTGCGTCCGTTTTTCTTAGTTCGTTTTGTGTCTCATATCTTTGTGTTTCGTCGCAGGTGATTTACTCTTCGACTACTTTGCCGCCTGGGCTGTGAAGACCGTATATGTGGCGGTGCCAGAGGGCGGAGTCTGGAGATGGAGGCGATGGCGGAGAACTTCCTCTTCCCTGGCCCTATTCAAGGTGCGCCCTCAAACCTTGAAGTAGGTTTTTTGATCAACCCTGACCCGCTGTCTGTCAAGACGGCGGAGGGGGTTGATTATGTGTTCTTGTCTGATGATGAGTTGAGTGACCCATCGTCTGATTTGGTACATCGTCCGCGTCGGTCTACAGGTGGCGCCGGAGGCGGTTCTTCTTCGGCCACGGCGCAAGGCGGCGGTGCGACTACTGAAGGTCGCCCGGTAGAGGACGCGCCTGTTGACAGTAAGTGTTCTTTACCTCCTTTTCTTCTCTTATTTTTTTGTCTATCTGTTGAGAGATTTGATGTTGTTTGTAGCTCGCAAGCGCAAGGAACCGGAGGCGGTTGAGGAGACCGTAGCTGGTGGGTCGTCGCCTAAGCGGGCGGCTCATGGTGGGGATAAGCCGGGTGACCTAGAGCTTGAGCCGCCGCCGGTGCGTCAGCCTTTTTACATGAAGGCATTGAAGAAGCTTAGTAGTAAGTGGCTCTCGGGCCTTTGCCTTTTTAATCTTTTCTTCATAGTTGCTTTAATTTGCTTTTTGTTTTTGATTGTAGGTTCCGTCCCTCCTTCTGTCCGACAATATCAGGAGGAGCGGAAGAAGAAGCTCGAGGAGGAGCGCGTCCAAGCTGAGGGGGCGCGCCAGATAGAGGCTGCGCGCAAGGAGGAGGAGGAGAAGCGCGCCGCCGAGGCTGATTTGAAGAGGAGGCAGGAGGAGGAGGCTGCCGCCCGCCAGGGCGAACTTGAGCGCAAACGGGCAGAAGATGCTCGTTTGGCCGAGGCCGAACGCAAGCGGGCTGAAGGGGCTCGCTTGGCCGAGTTGGCAGCCGAGAAGGAGGAAGAGGAGCGCCGCCTCGTGTTATTGAAACAGCACGAGGATTTGGTGCATATGAAGAAGGAGCAGGCCGAGGGCATGGGTGCTCAAGGCGGAGAGGGCCAGCGGGGCGGGCCCGTTTTTGTAGATCTGAGCGAGAAGGATGTCGCTGAGGCATCCTTCCCTGGTGGTGGGCCGCGGAGGCCCCAAAATCGCAAAGGGCCGAAGGCACGGTGGCGTCCTCCAGTGGGCCTGCCTTTCGTCTTGACGCTCCGGTTTATACGCCTGGGTGGCGTATAACCGAAAGCTGCAGATTCCTCAATCCCTTCGTGGCCGAGGAGTTTGTAAGCTATGCGCTCCCGCCAGCGGAGCGCGCCCATCATCGGGCTCAAGACCGTGGCACCCTCTTCTCCGAGATGTGCATGAACCTTACGCAGACCTTGGGCAATCTTTATGCCCTACACAGAGGAGAGGGTGAGTTCTTAGACGAGCGGGCGTCGGTCGCCGGTGAGACCGAGCGTCTCGCCAGGGAGAAGGAAGTATACGAGTCGGCTCGTATACGCCTTCTGGAGCAGGTTCGGAAATTGGAGTCCGAGCTGCGCCAGAAGGACGCCGATGCTGCTGAAAAGCAGAAGGCGTGGGCGAAGTCGACGGCGGTGGTGAACACGGAATTGGACCGCCGTCGTCAACTTGTAAAGAAGGCCGAGCTTGCCCTAGCTGACGAGAAAAAGGTCTCGGCAGCTAAGGGAAAGGAGTTGGAGGAGCTGTCCTCCAAGTACGCCACTGCTGTTGGAGATTTGAAGGCGAAGGACGCCGATGTGGTGAAGATGACCACTCGGGTGTCCGAGCTGGAGGGGCAGCTTGCAGCGTTTGCGAGGGAGCGGGAAGCGTGGGAGTTGGAGAAGACGCTTCTGTTGGATGCTCAAAGGGGTTATTGTGAGAAGTCGCTGTCGGTGATGTCCGATGGGATATCCGCAGTAAGTTTCCGGATCTTTTTCTAAGTTTTTCCTTCGCTTTTTATTTCTTGTTTGTTCTAACCTTTGTTTGATGTGCAGGTATATGAACGCTGCTGGAATGCGCCCAGGATGGGCGAGCAGATTGCTGAAGTGGTTGATGCTGCTCGTACCACAGGCGTCCACAGCGGCTGGTTGGAGGGATACTTGGCCGCTAAGGATGGCGCGCCTGTGGAGGAGCAGCCCTTTGGCGATGTTGACACGGACCAGCTGCTGATGGAGCAGCTTCAGAAGTTGGAGCAGATTGAGTTCCCCGTGCTGCAGGTTGTGCGGCAGTGCCTGGCCGATCCTGATCCTATCGCCAAATTTAAGCGGTGGGTGGAGGAATCTGATCGTGTAGGCCGTGAGCACGCAGAGAAAGTGCGAGCGGAGAAGGAAAGGTCCGGGGCGGGTAGCTCGGGGACGGCTCATGAGCCTCCTCAGTAGATCATTTTGTAATTTTCTCTTTCTTGTAAATATTGTTTGATGAAATGAAATGAATTTTCTTTTTGTTCTGCGTCTTGTTGATCTGTCTGATGTGTTTGTGCGTCGTTTGCTGAGTAGATTAACAAGTGAGGAGTGCGCCCAATAAGTAAGTGAGGTGTTTTGTCTTCATGAGTGATTAGTGCGCAGAATCAGTTATGAAGAGTAAATTAACTTCGTAAGTGATCAGTGCGCCGAGCCACTTGTGAAGAGTGGATTAGCTTCACAAGTGAGTAGTGCGCCGAATTAGTTTATGAAGAGTAAATTAACTTCATAAGTTTAGAGGGAGGAATAAAAAACCGAAACTTTTTTACAAGTAGCACTTGCGCAATTGCGCTACATTCCATGATCTAGGTATGGGTGTTCCATCGAGTTTTTCGAGCGCATATGCCCCTTTTCCTAGTACTTGTTGGACTTTGTAAGGCCCTTCCAATTAGGTGCTAGCTTTCCCTGGCGTTCTGCGTGGGAGGCATAGTTGTCCCTAAGGACATAGTCGCCGATGTCGAATTCGCAAACCTTGACCTTCGAATTATAGTAACGTTCCAATTGTTTTTTGTAGTTTGCTTCGCGTATGGCGGCGATATCGCGCCTGTCGTCTAAGAGGTCTAGATTGAGGCGTAGCTCTCTGTCGTTATTTGTGTTGGCTGTATTGAGGACCCGTGGTGATGGAAATGTTATCTCCGCGGGTATTACAGCCTCGGAACCGTAGGTTAGGCTGAACGGAGTTTCGCCAGTGCTGGTCTTCGTGAGGGTGCGATGCGCCCATAGCACGTGTGGGAGCTCGTCCACCCAGCCCGTCCGCTTTGATCCTAGGCGAGTCTTAATGCCTTCGACTAGGGATCTGTTGATGCGCTCCACCTGGCCAATACCTTGCGGATGGGCAACGGATGAAAAAATCTGACTGACGCCTAGTTGTGTTAGCCATGCTTGTAGTTTTTTGTCAGTGAATTGTGTGCCGTTGTCGGTGACGATTTCCATGGGTAAGCCAAAGCGGCAGATGATGAATTCCCAAATGAATTTTTTTATTTGTTCCGCGCTTATTGAAGCGAGTGGCTTGGCCTCTACCCATTTTGTGAAGTAGTCAACGGCGACGATGAGGTATTGTACCTTTCCGGGGGCCATTGGGAACGGGCCGACCAGGTCCATGGCCCACTTTTGAAATGGCCAGGCGGCTGTGACTGGTACCAAATCATTTTTGGGGCGCAGGGTATTTGGCGCATGTTGTTGGCAGTTGAAGCAGGTGCGTTGGATTTTGACGGCGTCTTGATGCATACCCGGCCAATAATATCCTGCGTTCATGATTTTGGCGACGACCATTCTTGGCCCTGCATGGATCCCGCATATGCCTTCGTGAATTTCTCTTATGAGTAAGGTGGCTGTCGCGGCATCTATGCATTTTAGTAATGGCCCCATGTATGAGCGTCGGTACAAGATCCCATTCATTAGTTGGTAATGTTGGGATTTGTATTGGATTTTTCGAGCCTCCGCTTTTTGAGGTGGCAAGGTGCCTGTTGCTAGATAGGCTTGAATAGGGGTCATCCATGACCCGGCGCCTGTCTGTGTTATATTGACTTGTCTAAGTGGTACTGAAGGTTGAGGTAGGGTTCAATGCGTACCTCTTTGGCCATATGCGGCCAAGCGGTGGAGGCCATTTTGCTGAGTGCGTCAGCTTCCTTGTTTCCGCTGCGGTTTATGTGGAGGATGGTGCAAGTAACGAATTTCTTGGTGAGGATCTTGGCCTGGTCGACGTATTGGGCCATGACGGGATCTTTGGCGTCGTAAACGCCGTTCATGTGGCCTGTTATCAGCATGGAGTCTACATGAGCGTTGAGGTGCCTTGCGCCCATTTTGTGTGCCAGGCGTAGGCCTGCCAAGAATGCATCGTATTCAGCCTCATTGTTTGTGCTTGGGAACTCAAGGCGCACGGCGTATGTGAATTCCGTTTTGTCGGGGCTGACGAGGCGGAGTCCGACGCCCGAGCCTTAGTCATTGGAAGCTCCGTCGGTGTATAATGACCAAGTTACGCGATCGTCTGGAATGGGCTTGGGGTCTTGTTCGTCTTTGCAGTCTTGGATTTTGTCAATCGGGATTTCGGCGATGAAGTCTGCCAGGACCTGCCCTTTTATCGCGGGTCTTGGTTTGTAGACAATGGTATGTGCGCCCAACTCAATTGCCCATTTGGCCAAGTGGCCGGATAGTTCTGGTTTGGATAGTACTGTGTTTATCCTGTAGTCTGTAAGGACGTTGATTGGATGTCCTTGGAAGTATCTTCGCAGGCGTCTTGATGCGTGGACTAATGCTAGGACGAGTTTTTCCATTGTTGAATATCTGGTTTCTGCGTCTGCTAGAGTGCGGCTGATATAGTAGATCGGTGTTTGTACTTTGTTGCGTTCTACTAATAGGACGGCGCCTATTGCCGTTTCTGACGCGGATAGATATAATGTAAGAGGCTCCTTTGGAAGGGGTGCTGTTAAAGTTGGCAAGTAGGTTTGTTGGATCAGTATGCTATTTGTTTAAGTAAGAGCTTGCTATCTTTGACACTTAAGTGTTTAGCAAGCTCTTGTATATCAGATTGTAAGCACAGCGGAATGTATAAGTTAAAGCGACACTTTTTATACTTAAGAGGAGTTCTATTACTCCCTCTTGATGATTGAAACTAATAATGACAAGTATTTATTATGAATCTAAGCAGTAAATGAGAATTAGATACTTAGGCAGATTCACAATAAATACTGAAATGGAATAGAACAGTGAAAGTGTTTGAAGGATTTTTCTTTGAAAATCAATGTCTAAAATAGAAGGTTGAAGCCTCCTATTTATAGACGTTTACATGCATGTATCTTACCAATAAAGAAAGTACAGAAACATCAGAAACAAGTTGCACAAGTTGCAACATTGAAACAAACAATTACAGCTAAAAGTAATAATAAACAATAAACTACTGATACAAAAGGCGGTGGAAAATATCTAATGCTAAGTGCTGATTAATGACAAACTACTGATGAGTAGTTTGTCTTCAGTACTTCTGAAGTGAACTTGTCTGGTTTGGACTTCAGAACTTCTGATGAAGTTTCTTCTTCAGCACTTCTCATATCTTCTCTTCAGCAGTTTCTTGTCTTCTCTTCAGTTCTTCTATACTTAACCAAAATTGACAGAAGTGAATTAGACTAAGGTTTCCAAAAGTGGTTTCACCAATCCTCTTTGTCCTAACAATCTCCCCCTGGATTGATGAACCCAAAACCTTACTAATTCCTTATGATCTTCTTCTGTCTTGAACAATCTTCCATATTTCTTTATACATGGTGTTCTTTAGCTGGTTTAACTGTCCATCAGATAGAGATCCTTTCTGTGGTTCCAGATGTTGAATTGTGAGCAGGTCTTGTGTTGACAGTTTCTTTAGATCACTGATCTTCTTGTAAGCCCTGCTTGAAAGGTCTCTTCTTGTCAATAATACTGAGTTGTTAGCAGTAAGTGACCATCTGATGATAGGTACCTTTGACTTGTTAAAGTCAGAGGTATAGGGAACCAGACTTGTCCCTTGGGTTGATGATCCTGAGTGTTGGATGCTTTCTATTTCAGTAAGCCTCAGGTGGGAGTCTCTTCCTTGTTGTTGTTGTTGTTGTTGTTGCATATCAGGCATCTGAATAGTTAGGAGATGGTGTTCAGTCACTACCTTGGTATGCATCTTGTCTTTGATAGTCTTTTGAATTTGGTAGGCAAAGGTGGAAGGATCCCTGAATTGTGTTATCAGAGGTTTCTCCTCAATGTCAAAGTCTGAGTGAACAATTGAACTTCCTTCAAGTAGTACCATTTTGAAATCAGTTTTGACATTGTCCTCTGATTTCTTCCTTTGAGTAGCAGGCCTTCTTGTTAAAACACCAGAAGTTCTAACTACTGATCTTGAAGGTTCAGCAGTTTGAAACTTCTCTGGATTTGCAGCCTTGGCAGCCTTATATTTTCGATAAGTATCCACCAGTCTTTCTTCTTTCCATCTGGATACTGAGGCTTTTGAACCATAGCCATCTGCTACTAATTCATCTATCATCTAGGCTCTCTTGGCCTTTCCTTCTTTACTTGTGGCCAGTTTGTCTGCAATTAGTTGTGCCCTTCTTGTCAGCTCTTGCATAGAGAGTCCCTTGAGTGTGTAGGCTTTAGTCTTGCTGTTCTTTGTGATGTAAGACACCTGTTGTTGTCTTTTGTCTTCTTCAGCAACATGATCAATTTCAGCCTGTCTTTCCAGTTCAGCATGATAAGCCTGGAGCTTCTCTTCAAACTCTAAGTCATCCCTTTGTTCCAGATTTTTCCAAATCTGGTCTTCCTTGGCTTTTTGTTGAACTGCCTTTAACCTCTGCTCAAGAAGTTTAGTAGATTGAGAGATTGGAGCAGGGGTTAGGACAATCATAGTAGTGGTTGTTGTAGGCCTTGGAGGAGCAGAAGTTGGTTTGATTTGTTCAGTGGATCTGGAAGGTTTAGTTTGTTGAGATTTGGAAGTGTTAACCTCTGCTGGGTTGACAACTGCTGATGGTTTGTCAACTACTGAAGGATTGTCTTCAGTATCTTCTGAGTCATCAGGACATTGACCATCAGAGGTTTCTTTATTATGCCTTAGGGATTTTTCAGAGGTTTGGGTCTCATCTTCCTTTTCTGTGGCTTCAATATCTTCCACTGAGACACCAAACTGTTTGGCCAATGTTTCTTTTCTGGCCTGGTTTTTCTGATCTCTCTCTAGGATAGCAAGTCTTGCCTTTCTTCTGGCTTCAACTGTATCCATTGGTTCCTTCATCTTCTCCCTCTTTTTGGATTCATCAATAGGCTTCAGAGGTTTGATCTGATCTGTCAGATTGGCAATTTGTTTGCTGTTGAAGTCAATCTTGGTCTGCAGATCATTCATCTTCGTCTGAATCACCCCAAAATTGGTTCTTGATGGACAGCTCCAAGTTACCTGTATAGGTTTGGAGGTGATTCTTGATGAGGGCATTCATCATATGATAAAGGTCACCACCTGGGCTGCATAGTTGGTTCATGTCTATGCTTGAAGGCCCAGGGAATTGGGTAGGCATTTGATGTAAAGGGTGTGTTTTTGGGAGATCCTCATGTTGTACAGAGGATGCCACTCTAGGGATTTTAGGGATTGAGTGGACTTTAACCTGTTCAGGGGTGACTGGCTTCTTAAGCTTGGATACCCCTGAAGCAGGACCTTCATAAAGTGCCGTTAATTCAGTAGTTTTGGTTGTTGAATCATCATCCAAATTAATGGAATCATCTGAATCCCTGATGTTTTCCTCAATGAGGACCGTCTAAGTTAAATCATGAGCTGAGCCCAACTCAGTTCTCTCATGAACCTCTTGTTCTTGGTTCTGAGGATTTCCTACCTCAGGCATTAAGCCTTCATCAGTAGTTGCCACATCTGAGGTCTTAGCTATTTTACTTCTATCCTCAGATCCACCACTGGGTGGTAACTGAGTAGTAGCAGCCTCAGATGCCCCAAGAGTCTCTAAGATTGGGCTTAAAGACTCTGGTCAACCCTCATCTCTTGGGTTAGGGCTAGTGATGTCCACATCCATGTCTGATTCTGTGGTTATGTCCCCTGTTTGTTGTGGTTGTAGGGGACTGACATTATCAGGAGGGACTATCTCTTTTAGCCCAGAGAGAAGTTTGGCAATCTCTATTGCCTCTTGTTCAGAAATTTGAGGGGTTGGTTCAGAAGTTTGGGCAATAGATTGAATAGGTTGGTCAGCAGTTTCAAAAGAAGTGTCAGTTACAACAGTTTTTTTAAGTCTTTTTCTTTTGAATAAGAGTGTTATGGGTGCTCTTGGTGGGTTTGAGATGGATGAGACTGAGAGGGTGTTTTAGTCTCACCTATTTGAAGAGCAGATTGCTCATGAGCATGTTCAGGCATCTCAACCTCCTGAACAACTTTTCTTTTAGGTTGGTGGGTTTCTGTCTTTGTTGGCTTGGGCTTTTTGGCTTTTGATGGTGTGAGTTTGGAAGATGTGGGTTTCAGGGGGACTTTTTGTTGTTCTCCCTGATCATCTTCTGGCCAGGTAGCCGGTTTGTTATGCCTAGAGTATGCTTGTGAGGTTAAAGGATTTAAAGTTGAAACTTTTCCCACAAGCACCTCATTACCCAGTTCCCCTATTATGCATTGCATAATGAACCTTGGGTATAACAAAAACTTTTTCTTGGTATTATTATGATGTAACACCAACTCATTGAAAAATAATTTTGATGCCCTGAATTTGGTTTCATTCACTATGGAATGAAATATTGGTTGAAAAGTAGAGGGCATCTGGTCATAAGACCCTGTCTTTGGACTCAAACACATAATAATATAATGAAACAAAAGCTTGTATTTTGGTTCAAAATATTTTTTGAAGATAGTAGCATGGGAGAGAGTACCTTGATAACCACACTCTGTCATGGTTAAGTGAATGTCAGAATTAGCAACATGATCAGGGGCAGCTACATCATTCAGGCCCAGTCTTGTTGCCAGTGTGGCCGGTGTGATGGTCAGTGGTTTCCCTTTTATTCTTGAGTTGAGAGAGATAATTTCACCATCAACCGTCACCATCTCAGCATTAGCCCATAACTCATTTAGAGTTTCAGTATGAATTGGTGGGTCGATTGTGAGAGCAGTAAAATATTGGGATTTTACAACAAGATCAATGATCTCATCGTATTGGGACCAGCCTTCTTGTTTTTCAAGAAAGGCCCTTTGATTGTGTCCCTGTTTTAGAACGACATCCATGTGGTTTGGGTTTTTGTTGATCGAACAGTTGATTTGCAGGTTTAGGTTTTTAAGAGAGTTTTTGAGAGAGAAGGAGGCAATTTTTGAGTTTGAAAGGATAAGTGTTGAAAAAAGGTATTTATGAGAAGTTTTTAACTGCTTGGATCTTCTTTATTAGAAGTTTTTAAACCGCCTCGGTTAAAAATCTCTTTATCAGAAGTTTTAAACCGACTAGGTCAAACTTCTGATGATGGGAAAAGTCAGATTTGCCCTTTTTGACTAAACTGCTGATGAAGGATTATCTTCATCAGTAGTTCCCATTTCCTCTTCAGTAGTTTTAACAGCTGATGAGAAATGTTTTATAAATACTTTTATTCATAACTTCTGAAGGTTATTTTATCAGAAGTTATTCACTTTTCAGAAAATATCCCCATACTGATGTTTTGTTCATCAGTAGTTTCTCTCTTTTCAGAAGTTTTGTTTCAGACTTTTTGTCTTTTTGTAAGTGGAAAATGAAAAATATGTGCAGAACAATAAAATAAACACTTACAAATTTAGCATCCCAAGTATGGATACTAACTTCTGAAATGTTGATGTGTCAAGGGGTTTTGTGAAGATGTCAGCTATTTGATTAGCTGTTGCTACATGTTTCACTTCAATCTTGCCTTTTTCATAGAAATCTCTTATGAAATGGTACCTGATCTCAATATGTTTAGTTTTTGAGAACTGTACCGGATTTTGAATGATGCTAATGGCAAATTTGCTGTCTACAAGCAATGGTGTCTTGGTCTCTTTGATTCCATAATTAAGAAGTTGATATTGGAGCCATTGTATCTGTGATGTACAACTTGCAGCTGCAATGTATTCAGCTTCAGCAGTTGAAGTTGCAACAGATGTTTGCTTCTTTGATTGCCATGACACTAGACAGTTACCCAAGAATTGACAACCACCAGATGTAGACTTTCTTGTCATCTTACACCCTGCATAGTGACTATCTGAAAAAGCTGATAACTTGGTATTGCTTGAAGCAGGATACCAAATTCCAAGTGTTGGAGTTCCTTTCAGATATCTGAAAATTCTTTTGACTGCTATAAGGTGTGATTCCCTTGGTGCTGATTGATATCTAGCACAGACACATGTTGAAAACATAATATCTGGTCTAGAAGCAGTTAGATATAAAAGGGAACCTATCATGCATCTGTACATGGTTTGATCAACCTGTTTTCCTTGATCATCAGGTTCAACTTGTGTGATTGGTGTCATGGGAGTGGAACATGATTTACAGTCTTTTAAAGAAAATTTGTTTAATAATTCTTTAACATACTTTGATTGATGTATAAAAGTTCCATTTGTTTGTTGCTTGATCTGCAGTCCCAGAAAGTACTGCAGTTCTCCCATGGTACTCATCTCAAATTTTGATTGCATGAGTTTCTTAAAATCATCACACAGTTTTGTGTTTGTTGAACCAAAAATGATATCATCAACATAAATTTGAACAAGTAGGACATGATTTCCAACATGTTTAATGAAAAGAGTTTTATCAATGGCACCTCTTGTAAAGTTAAAAAAGGTGGAGAGTGTATCATACCAGGCTCTTGGAGCCTGTTTGAGCCCATAAAGAGCTTTGTCCAGTCTGTACACCCACTCAGGATGAGAAGGATCCTCAAACCCAAGTGGCTGACAGACATACACCTCCTCTTTTATCTTTCCATACAAAAATGCACTCTTTACATCCATTTGATAAACTTTAATTTTGTTGGAAATGGCATAGGCCAGAAATAACCTGATGGCCTCAAGCCTTGCAACTGGAGCAAAGGTTTCATCATAGTCAATTCCCTCTTCTTGAGAATACCCTTGAACTACCAGTCGTGCCTTGTTCTTGATTATCATACCAGCTTCATCTTGTTTGTTCCTGAAAACCCATCTTGTGCCAATTGATTGCTTGTTTGTAGGTAAGGGACAGATTTCCCAGACCTGTTGCTTGTTGAACTGAAGCAGTTCATCTTGCATAGCTTGCACCCAATTATTGTCTTTGAGGGCTTCCTGGTACTTCTTTGGTTCCAACTGTGAGATAAAGGCTGAAAATAGGCAAAAGTTGGAGAGCTGGTTTCTGGTAAGAACACCTGAAGCTATATCTCCCATGATTTGATCAAGTGGATGATCTCTGTGTTCAATCAGTTGTTGTAAACCACTGACAGGTGTAGGTGGCTCATGTTCTTCAAACAAACTACTGAGGTCTATAATATCTGGTTCAGATGTTCCTTGATCTTCAGTAGTTGGATCTACTGAACCAGAAGTTTGAGTTTGTTCCTCAGTACTTGTTTGATCAGAAGTTTATGGAACTTCTGATGATTTTGAAGTTGACTTGATAACTGTTTGAGGAGTCCATGGTGTGGGATCCTCATCATCAAACCTTTTGTCACCATAATAAGTAGGTTTTGATGAAGTAACAGCCTTCTCAGGTCCAAAATGGAAGTTGTCAAGGTCAAAAAGTTCAGCAGGATGTGCTGGAATAAGAGTGTGTTTTGACTCATTGAACTTGACATTCAATGTTTCTTCTACTATCCTGGTGTGAGAATTAAAAACCTTGTAGGCTTTTCTAGTTGAAGAGTAACCAAGAAAGTAACCTGAGTCAACTTTGGCAGCAAACTTTGAAATAGATTCCTTGATGTTCAAGATGAAACATTGACACCCAAAAACCCTGAAAAAGGAGATAAGGGGCTTCATGCCATGAAGAACTTCATAGGCAGTCTTGGAATGTCTCTTGACCACAAGAACTCTATTCTGAACATAACATGATGTGTTAACTGCTTCTGCCCAAAAGTACAAGGGTAGCCCAGAATCAGCTAACATTGTTCTTGCTCCCTCTATTAAGGTTCTGTTCTTCCTTTCTACTACACCATTTTGTTCAGGAGTTCTGGGAACACTGTATTGTCTAATAATCCCTTTAGACAAACAGAATTCATCCAGAGTTTTGTTCCTGAACTCTGTCCCATTATCACTTCTAATGGTTTTGACAGGTAGAGAATATTGTTTCTCCACTTGTAGAATGAAGAACTTGATGATTTCAACAGCCTCATCCTTGGAGAATAAGAAGAATACCCATGTGAATCTTGAGTAGTCATCAATGATGACTAAGCAGTACTTCTTCTTACCAAGGCTCATAATCTTGACAGGTCCAAATAAGTCCATATGGAGTAGTTAAAGACATGCAGTTGTTTTTGATTCTTCAATAGACTTATAGGAGGACTTATGCTGTTTCCCTTTAAACAGGATACACAGTGTTCTTGACACTGGTATACTTTCAAAGGTAGACCTCTGACCAAGCCCATTTTTGTGACTTTATTTATGGTTTTAAAGTTCACATGGCCAAGTCTCCTGTGCCAGAGATCAGTTTCTGAAGTTGATGCCCTTGAGAAGAAACAGGCAGTGTTGTTCAATACCTTGTCTTTCTCAATGTCCACTGCATAGACATTGCCACATCTTTTGGCAATCAGCAAAGTATGATCTTCAATGATCTTCTCTATCAACTTATGGCCTTCTGGTGAGATGATCTTGCATGCTGTCTTTGTGAAAAAGGAAGAATATCCTTTATCACACATTTGTGACACACTTAGCAAGTTGTATTCAAGGTTTTCAACCAGGTTGACCTTGTCAAACTGTATTTTGCCAGAGGAGACATTGCCATGTCCTAGCACATATCCCTTAGCATTGTTCCCAAAGGATACAGATCCTTCTCTTCGGCTGATAAAATTGTTTATCAGGTATCTTCATCCAGTCATGTGCATAGAGCCTCCACTATCAACGTACCATATGCTGTTTAAGCCCCTGGAAACTCTCTGCACACAATAGCAAATTAGTTAGATTTAGGAACCCAAGCCTGTTTGGCTTTGGGTTTGCTCTTGAGAACAGTTACAGTTTGTTTTTGACCAGGTTGAGAAATCCATGTCTTTTTGGCAATGGATTTTTCATTAGGAGCCATGGTGGTATCCTTTTCAGGACCACCATCAACCTTGGTCATCAGTAGTTGTACCAAGTTCATTAGATTTTGAATCTCAGCAGTTTGTGAAACTGCTGATGATTCAGGTCTAACTACTGACAAAGAATTTTGAGAAAAAGATTTTAGTTGAGATTTTATCTTTTTCTGAGAAAAGGTATTTTTAGGTTGTTGTTTCTTGGGATTAAAGATTCTTTCATAATCATTTCTGATTTGATTTCCCACAACCTGTTGTTTAATTTTTTGATTGAACTGAATTCCTTTTCTGTATCTACAAAACTCTGTTTTGTGGTTGAACAGACCACAAATTTCACACTCTTTTGCCTTTTGTTTTTTATCTAAAGGCAAATTTCTGACATTAGTGTAAAGATTTTGCTCATCAGTAGTTTTCAGGGTCTCAACTCCTGATGTAGATGAAACTACTGATGGCTTATTGTCAGATTTTGTTAATACTTCTGAAGTACTTTCTTTGAAAATACCAGGATTTCTGTTTAGAAAGTTTTCATGGAAAGATGTGCAGTCTTTCCCTTCAGAAGTTTCATTTGAAACAATTTTTCTCCCATCTTCAGTAGTTTTGGGAGAGAAATCTGTTGGTGTTTCAACATGATGGTACCCTATGCCAAACTTAACATTTGAAGCACTCTGTTTGTTTAGCAATAGCTGGTACCCCTTACAAGAATCCACCCATTTTTCACAACTGATCTTGGTGTCAGCAAGCTCTTTTCTGACATTCCCAAGATCTTCTATCATCATTTTAATTTGTGCTTGGGTTTCAATAGCTGAGTTAGTTAATTTAGAGACTTCTTTTGTTTTAGTAGTATGTTTTCTCTCTAAATCACATTTCATCTGAGTGTATTTTCTTTCTAAATCATTGGCTTTTCCTTGTAAGTGCACATTTGTCTCTCTTATGAGAGCAAAAGATTCTTTGCAAGAATTTGAGCAATGTTTTGACAAAGACTCTTTTGATACCTGTGACAATGCAGATTTTGAAGTACAGCCTTCAAATGCCATCAAGGCAAAGTTCTTTCTGCCATTGTCTGGTTCTCCCCAGTTGATGTCAAACAACTTGTTGTCTGCATCAGGATTGCACTCTGTGGTGTCAAAAGGAAAACTGCTCCAGTCAACAGACCCTGAGGTGAAAAGACTTTGTTGAGAGGGATGTTGAGGCTGTGGAGGTTGTTGAGCAGCTGGAAAGGGAGGGATTGATTGTTGGCTCTGCATCTGTTGAGCAGGCATTTGAACATATTGTACTTATGGCATGTATTGCTGTTGAGGAGCTTGTGCCTGTACAAAATGAGCACTCCCTTGAGTTCCATTATTCCTATTATAATTGGGGTTAAAGTTATTTCCAGATTGTGATTGGTTAAAGCTAGAGTTTCTACACTCTCTAGCAAAGTGTCCCAACTTCTGACACTTGTGACATCTCAGTTTAGATTTGTCAAAACCAATTTTTGTATCACTGGTCAATCCTGGAAATTTCCTTCCTGACCTTTTATAAAACTTGTTAGTTTTAATGCTTAGCATGGCCAGTTGGTGTAAAATGTCCATTTCTTCTAAGTCATCACTGCTAAAGTTTTTCAAATCATCCATGATAAAACATAGATTATCAGCAGTTTGACTTTGGTCATCATTGTCATAACCTGGGAAAGATCTTTCTGATGAGATCCCAGTTGTTATGTCAATGTTGTCATAAGATCCATAGGAACAAGTTGGTGAGTCTTGTCCCAAAAGTGTTGTACTACCTGGTAGGTAGTCATCAGCAGTTTTACCAGATGATTGTAATTTCTTCTTTTGATCAATTTCTCTCTCAAAAGTAAGTAATCTCCCATGGAGTTTTGTAAGAGTGAGGGAGCCAAAATCTGGTGAGGATCTTAAAACAATGGAGTATGTTTCCCATTTGTCTGGTAAAGACCTTAAAAATCTATGTAGCATAGATATTGTTGTATAGGTCTGACCATTTAACTTTAGCTCAGATATTAATGAGGAGAATCTTTCAAATTGTTGAGTTAAAGTTTCTCCATTAATGTGAGCAAATGTCTCATATTGTTGAGCTAAAATCTCTCTGGTGTTGGCAATCACCTCTTCAGTTCCTCCAAACTGTTCTTTAAGACAATCCCAGAGTTCTTTGGCACTTTCACAATGTAAAAGGCCAGAGTATATCTCATTTGGGAGAGCCATTGCCAACATAGAGAATGCTTTTGCATCTAGCTCAATTTTTAGGAAATCATCATCTGTATATTCTTTTGGGTCTTTAGGGACCTCAACTTTAGTTTCAAGATTGATATTTACTGGTTTATGTGGTCCATATATCACAGATTTCCAGCAACCTGTGTTGGTCTGTGATAATGTATGCTTCATCCTTCTTTGCCAGATGTTATATTCATTTCTTACTAGCATGGCAGGTTTTGTCGCAGAACCAGTATTATGTGGATCCATTTTAAAGAGTATTGATTTGTCAGATAACTCTTTTAAGTGATGGATGTTGATAAAAAGTGAACTTTTGATCTTTTATTGAGTATCAATAAGAGCTTTGTGTCTGATTTTCAATTTGTTAGATTGATATGTGATCAGATAAACCAACGCTCTGATACCAATTGTTGGATCAGTATGCTCTTTGTTTAAGTAAGAGCTTGCTATCTTTGACACTTAAGTGTTTAGCAAGCTCTTGTATATCAGATTGTAAGCACAGCGGAATGTATAAGTTAAAGCAACACTTTTTATACTTAAGAGGAGTTTTATTACTCCCTCTTGATGATTGAAACTAATAATGACAAGTATTTATTATGAATCTAAGCAGTAAATGAGAATTAGATACTTAGGCAGATTCACAATAAATACTGAAATGGAATAGAACAGTGAAAGTGTTTGAAGGATTTTTCTTTGAAAATCAATGTCTAAAATAGAAGGTTGAAGCCTCCTATTTATAGACGTTTACATGCATGTATCTTGCCAATAAAGCAAGTACAGAAACATCAGAAACAAGTTGCACAAGTTGCAACATTGAAACAAACAATTACAGCTAAAAGTAATAATAAACAATAAACTACTGATACAAAAGGCGGTGGAAAATATCTAATGCTAAGTGCTGATGAATGACAAACTACTGATGAGTAGTTTGTCTTCAGTACTTCTGAAGTGAACTTGTCTGGTTTGGACTTCAGAACTTCTGATGAAGTTTCTTCTTCAGCACTTCTCATATCTTCTCTTCAGCAGTTTCTTGTCTTCTCTTCAGTTCTTCTATACTTAGCCAAAATTGACAGAAGTGAATTAGACTAAGGTTTCCAAAAGTGGTTTCACCAATCCTCTTTGTCCTAACAAGGTTAAACATTGCTTCATTTCACGGAAGGCTACCTCCGCTTCTGGTGTCCAGCGGAACTGTGTTTTTTTAGTACATTCCGTAAAGTATGAACAAAAGGAAAAGACTTAGAGGCGTAGTTTGACAGGAAGCGGTTGAGAGCAACCAGACGTCCCATCAGTGTCTGTACGTCTTTTATCGAGTTTGGTGACGACATGCGCTGGATTGCTTGGACTTTTTCCGGGTTTGGTTTGAAGCCGCCATTGGTGACAATGACGCCTAAGAATTTCCCTTCTTCTGCTCCGAAGGAGCATTTGCCCGGATTTAGTTTCATTTGGATGCTGCGCAACTGTTCGAAGGTGCGCTGGATGTCCATAAGCATTGTATCCTCGAGGGTGCTTTTGATGACTAGGTCGTCCACGTAGACTTCAAGGTTGACGCCTATCTGGTTGATGAACGCCTGGTCCATGAGGCGTTGGTAGGTTGCGCCGACGTTTTTGAGTCCGAAGGGCATTTTAGTGTAGCAGTACACCCCTCGATCTGTTCTGACCGCCGTTCCATCCTCATCTTCGTAAGCCATTTGAATTTGATGATATCCTCGATATGCGTCGAGGAAGCACTTGTATTTGAATGGCGCGAGTGAGTCAACCTTCAAATCGATCTCCGGGAGAGGGTAGTGATCTTTGGGGCATGCTTTGTTTAGGTCCTTGTAGTCGACGCACATGCGCCAGGACCCATTCTTTTTTAGTACCATTACTGGGTTGGCCACCCAGGTTTGGTGATTGCATTTTCTGATAATGCCCGCATCTAGCAGATCGTCGACTTGTTCATTCATGGCTTTGACTCTGTCGGGGCCGAGTGGCCGCTTTTTCTGGGCCACTGGGCGCGCGTCTTTGTATGTGTTGAGGCGGTGCTCGGCGATGTGTCTTGGGACGCCGATCATGTCTGATGATTGCCATGCGAAGATGTCTTTGTTCGCCACCAGTAGCTGTTTTAGGTGTGTTTTTACTTGGGGGGGATAAGGCCCGGCCCAAAGTAATGGTTTGTTTAGGGAAAGCTGGGTTGAGGACCCAGTTTTCGTCAGTTGGTGGGTTTGGTGGAAGCGTTGCTGTGTCGTCTGCCGGGTGGTTTGTCATGAGGCATTCTTGATTACCTCGGATGTATGCGATCCCGGTGGGTGTTGGGAAACCCATGGTTTGGTGAGGAGTTGATGCGGTGGAATTGAAGTTTGCCAAACCCTGTCTTCCTAGCAGTATATCATATGAGGAAATGGCTGGGATGACGTGGAAGGTGCATACTTCTGAGCGGCTGTGTATGCCGTCATCAAGCGTGACTGTAAAGTCACACTTGCCAATAGGATGAATTACCTCGTTGAAGAAGCCAGCAATAGGCGTATCTGGTTGTAGGCGTGCCTTGTCTTCTTCGTCTAGCAGATCGAAGCACTGTTGGTACATGATGTCGAAGCTGCTGCCGCCGTCGCACATCATTTTGTAAGTTCGGTAGTGTCCGAACAGTGCTGTGATAGTGAGGGGGGTCGTTGACTGAGCGCCCACTGGGATTATCGGGAGGAGGACTTGGGCCTCCCGCCAGTTTGTGGTTTCAGATGTGGTTGCAATGTTAGGGAAGCTGGTTTTCCGTTTGGTGCTCCGCGTCATGTTGCACTGTCTGTTGTGGGTACCGCGGATGTAATGTGTTCTGATGTCTTTGATAGCTTTTTCATGTTCGTCTTGCCGGCGGCCGCCTGCGCGGACATTTTTTACTAAGTTGGCGAGTTTCCCGGAGCATAGGGCCGCTTCGATTTCCATTTTGAGGCTGTAACAGTTATCGGTGTCGTGGCCCACGTCTTTGTGGAAATCGCAAAACCTGGTGGTGTCAACATTTTTTTGTTTTGCCCCCATGGGTTTAGGGATTTTAAAAGTTACCTCTCCGGTGGAGAGGACTTGTGATAAGACTTGGGATGGCGTTTTGGTGAGGGGCGTCCAATCTTGGTTTCGGCGGCCGCTGTTGCGTTGGTCGCGGCTTTGTTTATTGCCGATGATGTTTCTGGCGTCGCCAGAAGTTGAGTATCTTCCTTCATCGGTGGAACCAGAGATGCGGTTCCAGACGGATGCTCGGTTGCTGCCGCGGCTGCGGTTGTTGCTAGAACTCCCTCTCTGGTTTTGGCGCATCATTTTCTGGTTGCCCGCGTAGAGTTTTGAGATGCGGACAACTTCTTCCTAAGCGTCTGGGACGCCGTCTTTCCCTTGCAGGGTGTGTTGTAGGCCGTCATCGTTGACGTTGGATAGAAAGGAGGTTCAGGTTGCCTCGTCGCCGGTTCCCAACTGGAGGGCCTCCTTGTTGAACCGTACGATGAAGTCTTCGAGAGGTTCGGTGTCTCTGCGTTTGCAAAGGGAGATTTGGCTTTTGTCGCGCTTGTGGCGGCGCTGTTGGCTGAAATGGAGAGAAAACTTTTCGATCAGCTGTTCGTAGGTGTCGATGCTTCCGGTGGGGAGGTTATCAAACCAGACCCTGGCGGCTCCGGTGAGTGTCTGGGCGAACATGTGGCACCAAACAGGTAGGGTCCAACCGATGACGGCCCCGGCTTGGTTGAATATGCCGAGGTGGTCATCTGGGTCGGATAGTCCGTCGTAGATTTTGACGTTGGCTGGTAGACGTTGTCTTGGTGGGATCGGTGCCTGAGAAATGCGCCGAGTAAATTTAGACGTATCCGCGAATGCGGTTGGTCTATATGGGAGTGACAGGTTGGTGGTGGCGTCATCGTTGTAGTGGTTTAATCGTTCGCGCCTGTAATATGGGCTATGACGATAGTCCCGGGAGGCATCGTCCTCCCACGAACTTTCGTTGTAGTCTTCGGCGTCAAACCGGTTGTGCTCTGCGCGGGCCTGGTCCTCAGGGGTTTGCCTTGGACCTTCCCCGTGACGGGCGGGCGCCGGTGTTTTTGCGGGCTGCCTTGAGGAGGAGCCCATGAGTGCTTTGCCGGTGCGTCGGCGTCGTTCAAGTTGTGCGTCGAGGATTTGTCTCTGGCGTTCGTACCAGTCATTGTTTAGTGCCTCGATTTCCTCCTCAGTTGGAGGAGTTGGGTCTGTGAGCTGGGCCTCCAGATTTCTGGGGGTTATAAGGGGTTGTTGTTGGTTGTTATGGTCCCCTGATGTTGTGCGGGATGGGGTGGCGTCAGTGATGTCTTCGACGGCCCGGGACGGAGTGTACACTGGTGGAGGTGAGGTCATTTTTATGATTTTGGCTGTAAAAGTTTAGTGGGTTAGAGCAGTTGTGGTAAGGCCACGGATGGCGCCAATGAAGAAACACGTATTTAAGGATAGTTAATAGAAGAACAATCCGTATGGTGGTTCTACTGTATTTTATAAAGAGAGTGTGATTATAAAATACGTGTGGGTTTGTAGGCAAGACCAAGGATTTACGAGACTACCAATCAGAAGAGCCGAGCCTCTAATCGTTAGTATAATAAACAAGGGGGTGAAGAAGGTACGAGAGTTCGTATTCTTCTTGAGTGAAAGTGTATTGGATATTCGATGCCCATAAAAGGAGAAGAGAGTCCTCCTTTTATAGTACCGAGATGCCCCACTTTCTCAGCCCATCCTCTACCTTTAACGGGGCCCGGCCCAGGTAGAGGAGTCTCCATAATCCGGCCCAAGCCCTTTAGGCCCATTTGGTGCAAGTGGGTTTTAGTAAAGTGGGAGAAAGTGGAATGCTAGGGGAGATGTTACCGTCCTGACGCATGTACACGTGGCGCCCAGTAAGTGGACGCTGATGGGCGGTTGACACGTGGTGCTCGCCCATTGGTGGGTCCAGGCGGTAGACAATTTATACTTTCCAGGATTTCAAGACGGACAGAGAAAGTCTGCTTTGTCAGGAAGATATCTTGGTTGAGAGGCTGCCACGTCATCGCCTTTCCTGCTCGTCAGACTGGAGAAAGTCTTTGATTGGAGAGGAACTCTGACGGGCCGCCTGTCATGTCAGAGATATTTGTTTGGGGCAGGGGTGAGTTCCAAAGCTGCCCCAAAAGGTATCTTCCACTTGTAGTGACGCTTGTCAAGGAAGCCTTGAGGTATACTTGGCCCGCCCCTGTAAAAGGGGCGGGTGTTCATGCGCCTGGCGTCGAGTGTACCGCTGACGTAAAACGGGCGGGTGGACGCCAGGTGTTCTGTCGACGTGGATCGTGAATATAAATGCACGCGTCGGACGGCAGAAGCATCGCTGACGTAGAACGGGTTTGTGGACGCCAGACGTTCCGCTGACGTAAAACGGGCGGATGGGCGCGAAACGATCCGCTGACGTAGAACGGGCGGGTAAGCGTCTGGCGAAGCCTGTTCTAAGTGAGCGATGGTATGATATTTGTAATGTTTTAATACCATATCCCTTCACCTAGTTAGTCACGAATGGGACGATGCCTATTTATTTTATTTGAGTTTGAATATGTTAGTCAAATTTTTATGTATTATTTTTAGTATAAGTTAATAAGTTTTTACAAGCTTTTATAAAATATATAAATTAATAAGTTTTTACAACTTTTATAAAATACTATTGTATTATAAATATAAATGCTAGATGTTATAACACTACATTATTGTTTGTCATTTATTACACTACATTATTAAATGCTAAAATGTAGAGGGACAATATTGTAAATGAGAAATTATTTATGCATTAACACTTGTACCAAATGCAAAAACAATGTTTTTATGTGTCTTAAAAGTAAATAAAATTTAATGAAAATTACTATTTTATCCATCCAGAACCTAATATATAGTAGTATAGATATGAACTTTAAAAAACATATTTACCTTTCTAGGTATCGATATGTTTTTATATAAAGATGTAAATGATATATTGATATGTTTAGTATTTGACTATTTGAATTGCATATTCATATTTTTACTAGGGAAAATCATGAAAATAGCTCGTTAATCATTCCTTTTATGAAAATGGCCTCCTGCTCTCTTTTTAGAGAGACGGATCACTAAAACTAACTTCATTATCACACAACTAAATTAACAGTCGTATAACAATACTTATAAGTAATACATACAATAATGCTTCATTTAAATCAACGTGGCACCACGTATGTGCATCTGATTATATACAAGTTATTCATGTGATCCATGCAGGCTTACCCTACCCTGAAGTGGGGTGGGGTGGCTATGGCTATGGCTTGGGGCAGGTCTCTTGATGGCCCAAAAATTTCAAAATTTCTTTTATATATATATATATATTAAATTGTATATGTAGAATATATGTTAGTAAATAGAAAAATCTTGATAATAGAGTTGAAAAACCTATTATAATATAATGTAGAGATCGCATGTTCAATGATTGTCTCCAACACTGAGACCTTTTTTTTAATTCAATCTTCCTTTACTAAAATTTTAGGCTAAGTTTTTTAGGTCACCCGAGACCTAAAATTTTATTTTTAGGGTTATCGAAGACGGCCCTGGATCAATGATAATAGTGAGGCTGATCAAATACAAAATAGTTTTCACCATACAATCAAAGAAAACAATCTTGATCCTTCATATTATCAACTTAATTGTATAAACTAATTCGGTGATGGTTTAGTAATTGGTTGGATATTAGTAAAAAGGGGAAAGGGTAAACTCAAATAATTTTTATAGACTTCGCTATTTTTTTTAAAAATTTGTATTATATAATTAATTCTTTTTTTCTCTTTAATACGCGTATAATATGGACCATTATTATCTATACTAAAGAAGAGAGTCGGTTGACACTTCCTCTCCCACCCCCTCAACTTTAGGCTATTTGCAACTTCAGTTCTCCTATTTTATATTTCAGTTAATTGCATGTTTAGTCCCCCTACTTTCCACTGCCACTCCCTCATGTTTTAGCTAATTGCAACTTCAGTCCCCCTACATTTATTTTGTTTTATTATCGGTTGCACCGGCAATGTTTGTTTCACGGTTCAATCCGTCACGCGCCACCGCAATGCGTGACGGATAAAATTGCTAGTTTACACTGTTTTGCTATATGCAAAGGTCCAATTTCGAATGCATTCTTTTGGCGGCATAACAAGTCCTTATTGAAGTGTATGTTTCATAATGTTCTTGTTCTATCTCTCCCTATTTGTAGAAAGCTAGTGTGTGTTTTAGAAATTTTTTGTCATTGTGTTGATATCTTTCAAGACTTCATTTAGACCATGTGTAGTGGTCAGTTAATTGGGCGTGAAAGGGTATTTTTGCGCCCCATTCACCGCACACCGACCCTAGGCGCTAAAGGGGCTTGAAAGGGGCAGGCATGAAATTTTCCGCAGGGCGAGGGCACTCCAACATCCAATCACCTTCCTCCACGTCTCTTTTGCAACCTCTTTATGCTTTTTTTATTATTTTCTTTTTTTAATTCAATTTTAATATATTTAAATACACACATTCGCCCCTTTCAAGCCCCTTTAGCGCCCATTTCACTAAGAGGGGGGTGGTGTTTGGGGCGCAGAATTGTCCTTTTAACGCCCTCATTTCACTTTACCACTACACATGGTCTTATGGTTGAAAGCCCTTACATTGTGGCAAAGCCCTTATGTTTTGGCCTAGGTACTTTGAACATTAACTTTCTAGCAACTGTTATTTAGGTGTTGGTTATGCCAGTTTAATGATATGTTGAATGTCATTTTCATTACCCTTTAGAATGTGTTATGGTCGGGGTTATCACCTGGATTCATTCAATAACATTGCGTCAGTTCATGCTAACTGGACGCTGACTGGGTACTTGATAACGCCCATGCTCGCTCGCACCCCCCTCAAAATCCAAGACAAAATCCTAGATAAAGCCTCTTGAGCATGCTCACCTTGGCTCACTTACACCCCCACTCACTCCACGTCGTTGTGGTGTTAACGAGCCATATGGCTATGTGGGTGCTTAGGTGGATCGCACCCCCTACTCACCCTACCACCACACATAGTATTATATGTGTGTGTGCGTGCCCCCGTTGAGGTACTATCTTTTTTTACACAAATAAGTTGATTGGTATGTATATCTTGTTGGGGAGCTATTGATTTGATGGGGATGTACATAGTTTTATGTGCACTTCGGTAGGAAGCCTCTTTTTTTAGGGTGGTGATATTTAAACCCTCAGCTTCTATTTTCACCTCCCAGAAGCGCCTCGCTTAGGCCTAAGCGAGGCGCTTCTGGGGGGTGTTTTATTTTGGTAGTTTTTTGGTGTTTTGAGTTGTTTTTTTTTTAATTTAATAATTATAAAAAGTTAAAAAAAAATTAAATGTCAATGACTTAAACTTAACATCATCTTCTTGTAATTACTTTTCAGTTGTTATCCGAGAGATAGAGGTCAACGATGAAGACAACCTGAAAGTGGATACCATGGATCAGAGAGATTCAAGCTAATTAAACTCATATCTCAAGCCGGTGCAAGTTATGTTGAAGCATCTTTGATCATCTTCTTGTAATTACTTGACAGATATCTCTCTGAGATGATAGCTTCTCTTCAGATTCTGAAAGTGGATACCATGGATCTGAGAGATTCAAGCTAATTAAACTCATGCCAGAGGGTCACTATTCATACACACAACTTTTTGCTCTAGTGGTGTGCTCTACCTTTTTGACAAACACCTGGCTAACCTGTCCAGTTATCAACCTCATTGGCAATCATCCGGTGCAAGTTATGTTGAAGCTCATATGTTATTATCTCTTCTCTTATGCTCTCATATCATGGATCAGAGAGATTTAAGCTAATTAAACTCATATCTATGGGAAGGTAAACATATATAACATTCTCTTCTTCTTCCCTTACAAATCACTTTGCCATTAATACAACAAAGATGAAACCGATTAATGTTCTTTATATATGAATAGTGACCATCTTGCAATATTTGTAATTACTTTCTATTGTTTAGCGCCGATCCGATTGTTTAAAAGTATCAAGACTATGAAATTAGTAAAACAACTGAATTTTACTTGCTTGCATGAAAAGTTCAATTTCAGTTCAAACTTTTCAAACACCTGCAACATCTCAAGAGTCGAGGTCCTCTGAAAAAGACATCGTACAATGAACTTTTCATGCAAGCAAGTAAAATTCAGTTGGTATTAATGGCAAGATATGTGGCTTTAGTCGTTTACGCAGGATATTCATGTGAGAATGATTTCGTTACAACATAACTTGCACCGGCTTGAGATATGAGTTTAATTAGCTTGAATCTCTCTGATCCATGGTATCCACTTTCAGGCTGTCTTCATCGTTGACCGATATCTCTCGGATAACAACTGAAAAGTTGTTTCATTAATCTATAAATAAATCCTTACAAAATTGTGAATAATTGTAGTGTGTTCGGTGAAGTCGACGAACATCATTCAAAATTTCAACTTCCCGTTCAGGTGCTTAAGTCCACCTTGAAGACTGGATACCATGGATCAAAGAGATTCAAGCTAATCAAACTCATATCTCAAGTTGGTCTAACAACTGAATTTGACTTGCTTGCATAGGAATCTTGAACGAAATTATACAGTTATTTGGAATGTTCCTGATCATTACAGTGAGATTGATAACTTCTCTATGGAAGCAACAAATTCAAAACAGAGGTAGGTTTGCCAGAGGGTCACTATTCATACATAAAAAGATCAAGAAGAACAGTACGGTCAACGATGAAGGTGTGTTGTATGTATAAAATTGTGAATAATTGTGAGAGTCGATATGAGAGCAATAATCCATCGAGAACTAGAGAAACAGAGAATAAGAGAAGAGATAATAACATATGAGCTACAACGACGTCGTATTTTGGAAGCTGAAGTTCGGAGAGAACTAAATATTTGGTTGTTGTTTTTCTTCTTTATACAGAGTGACAATAGGCGTTTTCGATTTCCAAATGAATCAACGACTTAAACTTGACATCATCAACCACGTATAGTCAAATATTTATTCTCCATATTCATACCTTGTTTCAAGTATCTTGTAAAATTCATTTCGTCTTCAAGACTCCTATGAGTCACAAAGAACAGTACGGTCAACGATGAAGGTGTGTTGTATGTATAAAATTGTGAATAATTGTGAGAGTCGATATGAGAGCAATAATCCATCGAGAACTAGAGAAACAGAGAATAAGAGAAGAGATAATAACATATGAGCTACAACGACGTCGTATTTTGGAAGCTGAAGTTCGGAGAGAACTAAATATTCGGTTGTTGTTTTTCTTCTCTATACAGAGTGACGATAGGCGTTTTCGATTTCCAAATGAATCAACGACTTAAGGAGACATGGTGTTTGACTTTTTTGTGTTTGACCCATCCGGATGTGAAAGACAATATCCATATTTACCTGATTATAAGAGAGGTCGAAGATATTTCTCAATAAACATTATTATTATTATTATTATTTTATTATATTTGTAATTTAGTTCCTTTGTTTTATTATTATAATAATTTATTATTATCAAGAATCGGAAATTAGTAAAACGATTTATGAAAGTATCAAGAATCGGAAATTAGTAAAACGATTTAATAAATCATTGCTCAGACGTTAGGGTTTGATAAACACAAAATTATTATTTATAAAGCAACAAAAACACAAATCGTACCGTGAAATAAAGAGAGGCCCATTAGGAGTGCCGTGGAGGAAGATCGTCGGTTTGCTGTAGTCGATGATGGCGCAGAGGTTAGCGGTAACTTTAAATTTTGAATGATCATCGGTTTGCTCTCAATATACCAACCAACAGTCGATCCGACTGTTGATTTCTTTCTATAACCGGTACAACTTTTCAGGCAAGCAAGTAAAATTCAGTTGTTATCGGAGAGATATCTGTCAACGATGATGGCAACCTGATAAAGGCTGAACACGAGTATAGTCAAACAGCGATGTCAAGGGTTTTAAGACAAGGAAGATGAATTGTTGGACAGTGAGATTCATAACTTCTCTATGGAAGTTGCTAAAATAGTTAAACAAAAGCTGAAATTATACAGTTATTTGGAATATTCTTGATCATTACAGTGAGATTGACTGTTATCGGAGAGATATCGGTCAACGATGAAGGCAACCTGATCATTACTTTTCATGCATGCAAGGTGGACTTAAGCACCTGAACGGGAATGAAGGATGAAAGCATGACGTGAAACATGGCGTAGTCACATTCAGTCTTCAAGGTGGACTTAAGCACCTGTCCAGTTATCAATCTCACTGTCCAACAACTGAATTTTACTTGCTTACATGAAAAGTAATGATCTGAATTGTACTTGCTTGCATGAAAAGTAATGATCAGGAACATTCCAAATAACCGTCCAATTTCAGCTTTTGTTTAACTCATGATATATCCACCAAATCATTTCTTCAAGTTCATTTCACCAAAAAAGGCATAACTGTAATGATCAGAAACATTCCAAATAATTGTTCATTTTCAGCTTTTGTTTAACTATTGTAGCAACTTCCATAGAGAAGTTATCAATCTCACTGTCCAGTTATATCCACTTTCAACTAAATCTTTCTCTGATATACTCTATATCAACCGGCTTGAGATATGAGTTTAATTAGCTTGAATCTCTCTGATCCATGGTATCCATACCTTGTTTCAAGTATCTTGTAAAATTCATTTCGTCTTCAAGACTCCTAGGGAGTTACGTGCATTATCTAGTATTGAAACTTGCGATTAATAATATATTAATACATCAATGGACTACACTCACGGTATGTGCATCACGTATTTTCATTCTTTCCTTGATCTGCAATATTTGAAAATTATTATTTCTTGACATGCTTGGTAACACCTTGATCTACAATATTTGAAAATTATCATTTCTTGACATGCTTGGTAACACCTTGATCTGTAATATCTGAAAATTATCATTTCTCGAAAAGTAATTAAAAACACTTAAAAATGAATTAAAAACAATTGTTGCGAGTTAGGTTTACTCGGAGGACCACGTACAATGATTCATCAAAGTTGTACAAAGCTGGATGTTCGTACGGGAAAACCAAAACGAGCAATAAACGAAGCGAAACGGGGAGATATAATTTTCTTGGCTTGGAAACAACTTAAAAGAACCAAAAATGAATTAAAATTATTTTTTGGTGATTAACAGATAATTTTAAAGAATTAAAAGAAATTCAATTTTTTTTAAAAAAAAGTCCAAACGCCTCGCTTTGGTCAAAGCGAGGCGCTTGCTTGCCTCGCTTTGGCCAAAGCTAGGCTGTTTGTGCCTAGCTTTGGCCAAAGCGAGGCAGGGAAACGCCTCGCTTTGACCAAAGCGAGGCGTGTGGACATTTTTTATAAAAAAATTGAATTTCTTTTAATTCTTTAAAATTATCTGTTAATCACCAAAAAATAATTTTAATTCATTTTTTGTTCTTTTAAGTTGTTTCCAAGCCAAGAAAATTATATCTCCCCGTTTCGCTTCGTTTATTGCTCATTTTGGTTTTCCCGTGCGAACATCCAGCTTTGTACAACAATGATGAATCAAAGGAACTAAGTTGCAAATACGATAATTATCAAAATAACAAAGATGAAACAGAATAAATTAATGTTCTTTATATACGAATAGTGACCCTCTTGCACCGGCTTGAGATATGAGTTTAATTAGCTTGAATCTCTCTGATCCATGGTATCCACTTTCAGATTGTCTTCATCGTTGACCGCTACCTCTCGGATAACAACTGAAAAGTTGTCTCATTAATTCCAATTCCAATTCCAATTCCAATTCCAATTCCAATACCAATTCCAATTCTACCGGTGCAATCAGAATCTGAAGAGAAGCTATCATCTCAGAGAGATAATTGTCATCGATGGAAGGGAACCCGAAACAATAGAAAGTAATTACAAGAAGATGATCAAGGATGCTACATGTATTTGGACTGTTAATCACCAAAAAATATGAGTTTAATTAGCTTGAATCTCTCTGATCCATGGTATCCACTTTCAGGTTGTCTTCATCGTTGTACATATACCTCCTTATCTAAAAGAAACCACATCATTGTACATATACCTCCTTAGCTGAAATTGGACGGTTATTTGGAATGTTCTTGATCATTACTTTTCATGCAAGCAAGTCAAGTCAAAAAAACATTTTTTTATATTGCTCTCATATCATCTCTCTCTATAACAATGAATGCGGTATGCGCGTTAAATTTCATTAAATGCGGCAACACAGGCAAGTCCTCGTCTGATAACAACTGAAAAGTTGTTTTACTAATTTCATAGTCTTGATACTTTTAACACTTATGCGTAGATCAAGGAGATTGATGAAGATATCATCAAGATGAGCAGGAATTGTTAACCTTCCCATTGATTTCAAGTATGTTGCCTTGATCGTTGACAGCTATCTCTCCGATAACAACTGACTTTTACTTTGTACGAAAATCGAGATCATCTCATTCCATGTTGCCTTTTCATGCAAGCAAGTCAAGTCAAAAAAACATTTTTTTATATTGCTCTCATATCATGGATCAGAGAGATTTAAGCTAATTAAACTCATATCTCAAGCCGGTGCAAGTTATGTGATTTGTTTTTAAATAAGGAGGTATATGTACAATGTACCTAGTAAGAACATTGTGGATGAGTAACTAGTCAAATCACATCATTGTAGAGGTTACTAGATTCAAATCACATCATTGTAGAGGTTACTAGGTTACTCATCCACAATGTTCTTACCTTTTCATGCAAGTCATTATTATAAAAACATTTTTTATAATAATTATATTTAAAAAAAAACAAAAAACTAACTAAAAAGACCAAAAAAAAATTGACCTAAAAATCAGCTTTTTCTGCCCCTCGTACTGACCTCCTCGAATTCAGCTCCCAAGCGCCTCGCTTAGGCCTAAGCGAGACGCTTGGGGGGTGAAAATAGAAGGAGGGGGGTGGGAATAGACGGAGCCCTTTTTTTATCTTGACAAAAAGGGGGAGAGCAAGAAGGAAACATGGAGACTTTATGGGGAAAAAACTTGATGTTTCATTAAGTTATGATGTATGTGGTATTATTATTATTATTTTTTACATTTTTTTTAAAGTTGAATTTTATTAAACATCAAGAGCTACTCCATTCTTAAGACAGGAACGAAGCACTCGAAAGCCCAATTACACAAACTGAAAATTACACCAATCTTTCCATTCTACGTATACAGAATTTTGCCTATTTTTTAAACAAAGGAATCCCAAGGTTTTCAAATCCGCCACTATCTCTGCCACGCTCGACTTTCTATCTTCAAAGATACGTTCATTTCTCGCCTTTCAAATTCTCCAACAGGCTATGATAATCACTCCTCGTAAGACTTCTTTTCTTCTAGCCTACATAGGAATAAACTTGTGCATTTCCATCAAATCCTTTACCGTGAATGCAAAAATAAGAGGAATACCTAAGGGTGTAAACGAGCCAAGCCTGACTGGGCTCGTGCTCAAGTTCGGCTCTGTTCGTGCCTAATACTTTGAGCTCAAGTTCGGCTCGAAAGTATAACCCAAGAGCTCGGCTCGGCTCGAAATAATTTTAAAACAATTTTAAAGGAGCTAAAAGCTCGGCTCGAGCTCGCTTCAAAGCTTAAATGAGCCAAAACTCGGCTCGAGCTCGGCTCGCCATTGTTAAATAGTAGGTATACTATATATAAAATAATTATAATATAAAATTTGTTTGGGCTCGTTTAGGCCCGCGAGCCTAAACGGTCTTTGTATGAAAAGCTAGAGCTCGGGCTTGATAACTAAACGAGTCATGTTTCAAGCTCGAGCTCGGGCTCGTTAAAGCTCAGCTCATTCGAGCTTTTTACCGAGCCGATCCCGAGTAGGTCTCGAGCCGATGTGCATCATTTACACCCCTAGGAATACTGCACCATGTAGATACAGCTTGCCAAACACCCGCAACCATTGCACATCCCGTGAAAAGATGATTCGCCGTTTCCTCTTGATCTCCACAAAAAACACAGAGCTCGTTTTCAATGTTGATCTTCCTTTTTCTTAGTTCTACTCTGGCAAGAAGCCTTTCCATTTCCGCCATCCACGCAAAAATGTTACATTTCGCTTGAATCTATTTGCACCATTCATAAGCATAAAAACCTACATGAGGATGCGACAGTTGCAACTCTTTTTTAACACTACCAACCGAAAACATCCCATTTTTTGGATCCTTTCCATAGCCACTTGTCTCTCCTGTCATTGTAACCAACCGAAGACAAAACATTAGAGCAATTTTGCAGCTGTTCCAACTCCTCTGATGAGCTCAGGTTTCGCAGCCAATCCCAAACCAAAGTAACAACTCTATCAACCACCTTAACCGTATCTGCAACCATTGAGTTCTTATTTTTAGATAACAGAAATAGCAATGGGAATCGATCTTTTAACCGAACATTCAGCACCCAGACATCAGTCCAAAGTCTAATCGATCGACCATTACTCACCGAAGTTGTCATTAAACCTTCGATATCCACCCCAACTCCTTTTAACTTAACTGTATTCTGAACTATTCTCGACCACACCCCAGAAAACCTTTTATTGACCGCAAAAATATCCCCTCTACTTCGAACTTTATGAATCCCATTCACCACTTTTATCCAAAGCGCACCTTCTTCACATCTATATCGCCATAACCATTTAGATATTAAAGCGTCATTACATATCCCAAGCTTCATCAACCCCAGCCCTCCTTTATTTCTCGGTAACGAAACTCTCTCCCAAGACACCCAAGACATCCTCCGTTTCTCGTCACTTCCTCCCCACAAAAAGCGTCTAATCATAGCCTCTGACTTTTGAACAATAAAGACTGGAGCTTTGAATAATGAAAAGTAGTAAGTAGGAATACTTTCCATAACCGATTTTATCAACACAACTCTTCCACCCATAGATAATGTTGAGGCTTTCCACTTAGATAATTGGTTTCGAAAAAATTCCACAACCGGCTCCCAACTAGCTACCCGATTCATATTCGATCCTATCCTTATACCCAAATAATTAAATGGATATAGCCCCACCTTACACCTCGAAAATGACACCATACTTAAGACATCCCCACTACTCACTCCCAATCCAAACAAACTCGACTTACTGAGACACCCATTCTCCTTGAACCATCAACCCATGAATAGAATTGGAAACTATTCTATTATTTATGACACCGTGAAAGAACCTCGAGTTCTCATCCCCTTCTTTAGCCCATCGATTTCTCGATTTTTGTTTGACATCTTTGAGCCTATAAGCCTCTAATTCTGCCAATCTCTTCTTACTTTCTTCCTAAACACATAGTTGTTCTTCATTCAAGTCTTTTTCTTCTAATAGGACTTCTAACTCTTGAATCCCATCCTTCAAAATACTAGCTTCTTCATTTTCTCCTTTCCTTTTTTATTTAATCCACTCTTTAATAATTGTTCTAAGAGCCTTCAACTTTCCCAAAAAACACTCTCATCATGCAACACCACATTCCCAAGGCCTTCATAAGCATTTTTAATCATATCATTAAAACCACATATGTCCAACCAATAATTATAAAACCGAAATGGTTTTGCACCATAATTAACATCATTTGCAATTAATAAAAGCGGACTATGGTCTGAAGGCCCCCTAGAAAGAGCCCGATACTCTATATTCGGCCACTTCGTCATAAATTCACTACAAACCAAGACTCTATCCATTCTACTCAATTTGTTTGCCGTCGAAAAAGTAAATCGTCCCCCTTTCAACGCATACTCTTGTAACCCAACATCATGAATAAAGATATTAAAATCTCTTGCAGCAACTGGATTAAATTTAGAGTTTCTACGCTCCTCAACCCCTCTAACTGTATTAAAATCACCCGCCACAACCCATTTGCCATCTCGATCCTCAATAAACTCCCTTAACGTCTTCCATAAAACCCTCTTTTCCACCACATGTTGGAGAGCATATACATTCAAAATGTTCAGCTTCTCACCTGACCCTCTTAAGTTCCCAGAAACCATAAGAAACCACCTCCCTTTTACAACACTGGTAGAAACGAACAAACTACCATCCAACATAGTCACCACCCTACCAGATATACCCACTGAACCCACATAATCGAACTCAAAAACTCCCCTTGCCCAAAACCCAACAACAACCTCACTAGACACTTCTGAATACTAAGCTTCTTGTAATAAAACAATAGAAATATTGTTTTCAAGCCATAGATCTCTCACCCACTTAGCTTTCCCCATACCCCTCAACCCACGAATATTCCACAAACAACCAATTCATCAACCCCCTGATTGAAAACCTTCTTCCACAATAAGCTCACGTACCTGATTATCGAATAGGTGGAGATTCGGCACACCCAAATCCGGTCCCAATTGAACAGTCGACCGAACCTCTTCTTCAATTGGTTTAACCCCTCACTAAATATGCCTACACAATTCCGTGGGTCAATAAGCATCGATCTGAACCAACTATGCAGCCCAGATGGTCCCCTATACCAGATGATGAACAACCTTATTGCCAATCACCTCAAAACATTCACAGCTGCTTTGGAGCTGTCAACCAAAAACCAATTTGAGGTGATCAAATCCAAGATGAATGATCTGTCCAACAAAATTGACCACAACTCAAGACAGATTGCCAAGCTCACTAGTACAACTTCTCAACCTTCTAAGCTTCCAGAAGTGGATGAACCCAAAAAAGGGGAGAAGATTCAGGAACCAAGGGAGTCACTGGAAGCCAGAATAAAGGCAAGAATGGCTCTAAAAGAAAGAGAACTCCAAGAGAAAGCCAGAAAACAAAGAGAAGATCAACAAAGGTTTATCTCTGGAACTGAAGTTGAAGCTGAAACTTCCCAAGGCCATATTGAAGAAACTTCTGATGAAACTTCTGATGATTCAGAAAAAACTGAAGACAATCCTTCAGTAGTTGACACTTCTGTCAACACATCAGAAGTTAACACTTCCAACATGCAATCAACTAAAGAGCCTTCCAAACCACTGAACAACAACAACCAACTCCTATTCCAAGGCCTACAACAACTACAACAATGACTGTGCTGAACCCTTCTCTACTATCAATGTCCAAAGAACTACTTGAGAAGAGTTTGATTGTAGCCCAAAGAAAGGATAAGGAATATGAGATCTGGAATGCTTTGGAAGCAAGAGAAGACTTAAGCCTCAATGAAAAGTTACAAGCATATGAAGCAGAGTTGAATAGGCAAGCTGAAACAGAGAGAGTTGTTGAAGAAGAAAAAAGACAACAACTGATGTCTTTTATAACAAAGAACAGCAAAACAAAAGCCTATTCACTCAAAGGGCTCTAAATGGATGAGCTGACTAAAAGAGCTCAACTGGTTGCTGACAAACTGGCAATAAATAAAGATGGAAAAGCCAAGAGAGCTAAGATGATTGAAGAACTGGTAGCAAATCACTATGGTTCAAAAGCCTCTGTGTCAAGATGGAAAGAAGAAAGACTACTAGACACATACAAGAAGTACAAGGCTACCAAGGCTGCTAATCCAGAGAAGTTCAAAACTTCTGAAGTATCAACTTCAGTAGTTAGAACTTCTGGTGTTAAAAGACCAGCTACCAAGAAGAAACCAGAGGACAATACAAAGACTGAATTCAAGATGGTGTTGCTGGAAGGCAACACAGTTGTTCAAGGAGACTTTGATATTGAATAGAAGCCTCTGATAACTTAATTTAGGGATCCTTCAACATTTGCTTACCAAATCCAGAAGACTATCACAGACAGACTGCACACTAAGGTAGTTACTGAACATCGTTTACCCACTTTCAAACTACCTGATGTGATGCAACAGGAAGATAGAAGTGAATCCCACCTGAGAGTCACTGAAATAGAGAATATCCAACACTCAGGAACATCCTAGGGATCCAGCATGGTTCACTATACTTCAGACTTTGACAAGTCTAAAGTGCTGATCATCAGATGGTCCTTTACTGATGACAACTCAGTATTAGTGACAAGGAGAGATCTTACAAGCAAGGCCTACAAGTCCATGAATGAACTGAAGAAACTATCAACTCAGGACTTGCTTACAATCAACATCTGGAACCTCAAAGGAGATCTCTCACTGATGAACAGCTTAATCAATTGAAGAATTCCATGTTCAAGGAGATATGGAAGATTGTGAATGACAGAAGAAAACAATAAAGAATTAGAAAAGGTTTTGGCTTCATCAATCCAGGGGAAGATTGTTAGGACATAAAGGATTGGTTAAACCACTTTTGTAAACCTTAGTCTAATTCACTCCTGCAAAATATCCTAAGTATAGAAGTACTGAAGAAGAAGTATCAGAAGTTCTGAAGTCTAACCAGACAGTTCACTGAAGAACTACTGAAGACAAACTACTCATCAGTAGTTTGTCATTCATCAACTCTTGTTCAAGAATCTTTCTAACCGACTTATGTTTCAGTAGTTTATTAGTTTAGTATTACTTTATCTTTTTGTACAAGTTCTAAGAATGCAACTTGTTGCAACTTGTTACTACTTACTTTGAGCAAGGTTCATGTTTATGTAAAGTCTATAAATAGATGGGTTCATCCCCTCTGTTTTAGACATTGATTTTGATTAATACAGAAATCCTTCAAAGCTTATTATTGTTCTTATTGTTCTTTCTATTTCATTTACTGAGAATCTGTTTAAGTATTCATTCTCATTCATTACTTAGATTCTCGTTAAATACTTGTCTTTAGATTTCAAACATCCAGGGGGAGTAATAACTCCTGTTGATAGTGTAACTTTACTTAACATTCTGATGTGCAAATCTGATTGAACTTGCTAAACACATAAGTGTTCACTAGCAAGCAATACATCAAGAGCATTACTGATCCAACAATTGGTATCAGAGCACTGGTTTATCTGATCACATATCAATCTAACACATTGATAATCAGACACAGGCTCTTATTGATATTCAATAAAGGATTAAAAGTTCACTTTTATCAACATCCATCACTTTAAGAGATATTTGACAAATCAATACTCTTTAAAATGGATCCTCATAATACTGGTTCTGCCAATAAACCTGCTATGCTAGTAAGAAATGAATACAATATCTGGCAAAGGAGAATGGCACATACATTATCACAGACCAACACTGGTTGCTGGAAATCTGTGATATATAGTCCTCACAAACTAGTAAATATCAATCTCGAAACTAAAGAAGAAATACCAAAAGACTATACAGATGATGATTTCCTACAACTTGAGCTTGATGCTAAAGCTTTCTCTATGTTGGAAATGGCACTCCCAAATGAAATCTACTCTGGCCTATTACATTGTGATAGTGCCAACGAGCTTTGGGACTGCCTCAAAGAACAGTTTGGAGGAACTGAAGAGGTGATTGCCAACACCAGAGAAATCCTGGCTCAACAATATGAAACTTTTGCTCACATAAATGGGGAACTTTAATTCAACAATTTGAAAGATTCTCCTCATTAATATCTGAGCTAAAATTAAATGGTCAGACCTATACAACTGTATCTATGCTTCATAGATTTTTAAGGTCTTTACCAGAAAATGGGAAACATATTCTATAGTCTTAAGATCTTCACCAGACTTTAGCTCCCTCACTCTTACAAAATTACATGGGAGATTATTAACTTTTGAAAGAGAAATCGATCAAAAGAAGAAATTACAAAGTTCTGGTAAAACTGCTGATGACTATCTACCAGGTAGTACAGCACTATTGGGACAAGATTCACCTACTTATTAAAATAGTTTTGGATCTTTTGACCACATTGACATAACTGCTGGAATCTCATCTGAAAGATCATTCCCAGGTTATGACAATGAAGAAAACAGTCAAAATGCTGATAACATGTGTTTTATCATGGATGATTTAAAAAATTTCAGCAATGATGACTTAGAAGAAATGGACATTTTACACCAACTGGCCATGTTAAGTATCAAAACAAACAAATTTTACAAAAGGTTGGGAAGGAAATTTCCAGGACTTAACATTTCTACAAAAATTGGTTTTGACAAATCTAAACTTAGATGTCACAAGTGTCAGAAGTTGGGACACTTTGCTAGAGAGTGTAGAAGCTCTAGCTACAACCAATCTCAGTCTGGAAATCTGTATAACCCTAGTTATAATAGGAATAATGGAACACAGGGGAGTGCACATTTTGTACAGGCACAAGCTCCACAAATCCAATATGTGCCACAAGTACAATATGTACAGATGCCTGCTCAACAGATGCAGAGCCAACAATCAATCCCTCCCATTCCAGAAGCTCAACAACCTCCACAGACTCAGCAACCCTCACAACAAAGCTTGTTCACCTCAGGGTATGTTGGCCGGAGCAGTCTTCCTTTTGACATCACAGAGTGTAATCCTGATGCAGACAACAAAATGTTTGACATCAACTGGGGAGAACCTGATAATGGCAGAAAGAATTTTGCCTTAATGGCATTTGAGGGCTGCACCTCAAAATTTGCCCTATCTCAGGTATCAAAAGAATCTTTAACAAAACTTTGTTCAACTTCATGTAAAGAATCTTTTGCTCTCATAAGAGAGACCAATGTGCACTTACAAGGCAAAGCAAATGACTCTGAGAGAAAATTCACTCAGATGAAATGTGATTTAGAAAGAAAACTTGCTGCAAAGGCAAAAGAAAATTCTAAATTAACTAACAATGCTATTGAAACCCAAGCACAACTTAAAATAATGATAGATGACCTAGGAAATGTCAGAAAAGAGCTGGCTGACACCAAGGTCACTTGTGAAAAATGGGTAGAATCTTGTAAGGGGTACCAACTGCTGCTAAACAAACAAAGTGCTTCAAATGTTAGGTTTGGCATAGGGTACAATCACACTGAAACACCAACAGATTTTTCCCCCAAAACTACTGAAGATGGGAGAAAAATTATTTCAGGTGAAACTTCTGAAGAGAAAGAATGCACATCTTTCCATGAAAACTTTCTAAAAACTCACAAAGAAAGTTCTTCAGAAGTACTGATAAAATCTGACTTTAAGCCATCAGTAGTTTCATCTACATCAGGAGTTGAGAACCTGAAAACTACTGATGACCTAAAACCAATCAAGACAGTCAGAAACTTGCCTTTAAATGAAAAAGAAAAGGCAAAAGAATGTGAAATCTGTGGTCTGTTCAACCACAAGACAGAATTTTGTAGATATAGAAAAGGAATTCAATACAACAAGAAAATTTCATAACTGGTTGTGGGAAAACAAATCAAAAATGAATTTAAAGGAACTTTTTCTCCCAGGAAACAACAACCAGTAAACACCTTTTCTCAGAAAAAGATAAAATCTCAACAAAAGTCTTTTTTCTCAAAATTCTCTTTCAGTAGTTAGACCTACATCATCAGCAGTTTCACAAACTGCTGAGATAAAAGATCTCATGAACATGGTACAACTACTGATGACCAGGGTTGATGGTGGTCCTCAAAAGGATACCACCATTTCTCTTAATGAAAAATCCAGTGCCAAAAAGACATGGATTCTTCAACCTAGTCAAGAACAAACTGTTAATGTTCTCAAGAGCAAACCCAAAGCCAAACTAGCTTAGGTTCCTAAATCTAACTAATTTGCTACTTTGTGCAGAGGGTTTCCAGAGGCTTAAATAGCATTTGGTATGTGGACAGTGGAGGCTTAATGCACATGACAGGATGCAGATACCTGATAAACAATTTTATCAGTCAAAGCGAAGGATCTGTATCCTTTGGGAACAATGCTAAGGGATATGTGCTAGGACATGGCAATGTCTCCTCTGGCAAAATACAGTTTGACAAGGTCAATCCGGTTGAAAACCTTGAGTACAACTTGCTAAGTGTGTCTCAAATGTGTGATAAAGGATATTCTTCCTTTTTCACAAAGACAGCATGCAAGATCATATCACCAGAAGGCCAGAAGTTGATAGATAAGATCATTGAAGATCATACTTTGTTGATAGCCAAAAGATGTGGCAATGTCTTTGCAGTGGACATTGAAAAGGACAAAGTACTGAATAACACTGCCTGTTTCTTCTCAAAGGCATCAACTTCAGAGACTGATCTCTGGCACAGGAGACTTGGCCATGTGAACTTTAAAACCATAAATAAAGTCACAAAAATGGGCTTGGTCAGAGGTCTACCTTTGAAAGTATACCAGTATCAAGAACACTGTGTATCCTGTTTGAAGGGAAAACAGCATAAGTCCTCCTATACGTCTATTGAAGAATAAAAAACAACTGCATGTCTTCAACTACTCCATATGGACTTATTTGGGCCTGTAAACATCATGAGCCTTGGTAAGAAGAAGTATTGCTTAGTCTTCATTGATGACTATTCAAAATTCACATGGGTATTCTTCTTATTTTCCAAGGATGAGGCAGCTGAAATCATCAAGTTCTTCATTCTACAAGTAGGAAAACAATATTCTCTATCTGTCAAAGCCATTAGAAGTGATAATGGGACAGAGTTTAGAAACAAAACTCTGGATGAATTCTGTTTGTCTAAAGGGATTATTAGACAATTCAGTGTTCCCAGAACTCCTGAACAAAATGGTGTGGTAGAAAGGAAGAACAGAACACTGATTGAAGCAGCAAGAACAATGTTAGCTGATTCAGGCCTACCATTGTATTTCTGGGCTGAAGCAGTTAACACTGCATGTTATGTTCAAAATAGAGTCCTTGTCAACAAGAGACACTCCAAGACTGCCTATAAAGTTCTTCATGGCATAAAGCCCCTTATCTCCTTTTTCAGGGCTTTTGGATGTCAATGTTTCAGTCTAAACATTAAAGACTCTATTTCAAAGCACTACTAGAAAAATAGTCTTTCTTGACACACATTTTATGACACGCATTCATTTATGACACTCAAAAGCGTGTGTCATAAAAAAATTGTCATAATTTGAAAAATCTGGTTAAATAATGACGCGTTGTTTTGTGTGTCAAGAATGTAATGTCAAGAAACCAAAAACATGACATTATAAAATATTGTGTGTCATCTCTCGGTGTCATAACATAATTTCAAAATTTTATTTTCCCTCCCATAAATCCCACCCCCTCCTTTCTAAAATCAAAAATCAAACCCAAGATCATTCCCAAGTCCCAATCCTCCTAACTTAACCCTCCAATTGGTTGTCTCTTTCATACGCACCCTCAATTCCCCATTTTTTCTTCGATTCTTTCTCCCACGTCACCTTCGCTACTCATACCGCCACACCGTTCGCTTTCCACCGGTGTTATTATTCTCGTTGCCTCCATCGCCATGTTTCTTTTGTTCTTTTCTGAACTCGGTAAGTTTTTATTATTGTTATTATTATTGGTATTTGTAAAACCTGTTTACAAGCGTTTGATTTGACCAACTGTTTATGTTAGGATCATGAAAGAAATTGTTGTTTTTCTTTTCTGCACTCAATTTTTGATCTTGATATCTATATGATTGATATTAATATATTTGTATGTGAATCCGAAGAGGATTACTTGAAATTTCATACTCATGCTTTTGTTAGTTGTTGGTGGTGATTTGTATATGAGATTATGTGTGTGTTTCTATTAAGAAGTTTGACTTTAAAGTCAAACTCAACTTTTCTCGCTTACAACTGTTTTGTTTTTGTACTATGGGTTTATAATTTCATAAGGAGACTACTTGAACTAATTTCATAGTTTACCCTTTTAGGGTATTGTTGGCGCCATAATTTTTGGAATTAGAATAAAGAATAGTGTTTTTTTAGACAATTACAATCAGAATGGCCATGTTGAAAACGGAATTAAGAATAGCATATATGGTTACACAATGAAAATGAATAGCTTGAAGTTAAAAGTTCAATGCCACCACTGGATCTGGTCCCCAACACTAAACATCCCCCATTTATGTGATGTTGCTACCCTGTAGCAGCGATGTGTAGTCCGACAGTTCCTGCATCTCCGCGGCCAACATCGGTCAACGTCGGCTGCCTGTTCCGACAGTTCTTGCAGCAACATCGGCCAACATTGTACATCTAATAGATTGTTAAAGACCAAACATTGTTGTCTTATATTGAATTGATAGCATACTAGCTAGCGTCTATAACCTTTATCAAATATAAGACGTACATCTATTTGAGTGAAGCTTAATTACCTGTTAAATATGTTTTGTGCACTAGTTTCTTGTGTGCTCAGGTGGTGATTATGTTTGCAGGGCACAAGTGATGGTTTGGCAGCAATTCAAAGAAGTGTCCTTCAGCAACATCGGCTCCTTATAGCAGCGCTGTGCAGTCAGACATTTGATGCATCAATTTTGGTTATATGTCTCATCGCTAACGGGCCAAAGCTCCAGCAGCACTACAGCAAAACGCTCTTCGCCAGTTGCTCCAACAGCACTACAGCAAAACGCGCTAATGGGCCAAAGCTACAAAGCTGTGCAGTCCGACAGTTGCTGCAACAATTCGGCCACCAACACCAACAGATGGACTTGGAATGTGTTCTTGTGCCTTGCAACTTTGGATTGGGAGGGTTTTAGTTACAGGTGGAAAATCTAGCGGTGCTGAAATTCTAATAGCCATTTTTGCTATAATTTTATTTGGCAAGTAAGATTTTTTATTCTCTTATTGCTATAATTTTAAATTTTATAGTTATTGCCACTTCTTTACTAATATTATATTGTAGTGGGTTGAATCAGGCATCTACAATCCTGTATTCATTTGAGCAAGGTCGTATAGCCGCATACAGATTGTATGGCATTATAAGAAACTCGAGTTCTATTGCAAATTTAGATGGAAATACATTAGCTTCGGTGCAAGGAAAAATTGAATTTCGCAATGTTTATTTCAAATACCCCACATGTCCTACGATACCTATCTTAAGCGGATTTTACCTTACTGCCCCTGCTAAAAAAGTTGTCGCACTTGTGGTAAGAAGTGGATCAGAAAAAAGTATTTTAATTTCCTTACTTGAACGCTCAGCACGGTAACATTTTTTAGGCTTGATTATCAAATAAATAGAATAAATGAATCCATGTGGGGTTCATGGTGTGTATTTTCTCACGCCTGTCTTCCTAGCTCATATGTCTTTCTTCTGTTTCACAGGTGTTCGCTCCACCGTCACCGTTCGCTTCTGTCGTTGTTTGCGGCAAGGCCAATTTCAAAGGTAAATTTCTAATTGCTCATCCATTTTATCCAAATCGACTTGAATAGAAGTTTGTATGTTTTCTATTGAAGTTGGTCGTTTGTGCAAATAGAACCGTAGGGAATATGTACGTTTGTTTATTGAAATTGGTAGATTATCCAAATCGACCCGTATGGGAATTTATGTGTTTTTAATTGAAGTTTGTTATTTTATCCAACGACCCGTATTGTTGTCTCAGGTTGGGGGAGGAGTATATGTTTACACGGATGAGGATATTGATATCAGTCGTGAAGAATGGTCAAGTTATGCCGCAACCATCATTTTCAAGTGATTCGTATGTTTAGGTATAGACTAACGTAATGTATTGACACAATATTTTTGTAACCGTTAATACTTGTGGTAGGATTCGATAAATGCTTATATTGTAATGGATGTTTTGATGATATATATAATAAATGCAGTTTTATTATGTAATTTATTGATTTTGTAATTATAAATTTAAATATAAATCCAGGGATATTAGCCATTTTGCAGAATTTTTTTTTAGGTAAAAAAAACCATGACACGCAAAATGAATGTCACAAAGGTGTATCAAGAATGTATGTCATTAAAAAGTGTTATTAAAGAGTGTCATGAAAGCGTGTCATAAATGTGTGTAAAAAAAGCGTGTCATGAACGCGTGTCATTAAAAGATGACACGCGCTTGCATGTCATAAAAATTTAATGACATGTTCTTACTTAACACTTTGCTGTGTGTCATAAACACCCTTTTATGATGCGCAATGCGCGTCAAGATAGGGGTATTTTTCTAGTAGTGAAGTTTGCTGCTAAAGTTGATTCAGGTTATTTTCTTGGTTACTCTTCCACTAGAAAAGCCTACAAGGTTTTTAACTCAAGAATCAAGATAATAGAAGAAACACTGAATGTCAAGTTCAATGAGTCAAAACACACTTTAATTCCAGCACATCCTACTGAACTCTTTGACCTTGACTGCTTCCACTTTGGACCTGAAAAGACTGTTACTTCATCTAAACCTACTTATTATGGTGATCAAAGGTTTGATGATGAGGATCCAGCACCATGGAATCCAAATACAGTCATTAAGTCAACTTACAAACCATCAGAAGTTTCACAAACTTCTGATTCAACAACTGCTAATGTACAAACTCAAACATCTGCTTCAGCTCCTACAATTACTGAAGATGTTCAAACAGCTGAACCAGATATTATTAACCTCAGTGGTTTGTTTGATGAAGTACAAGAGCCACCTACACCTGTCAGTGGTTTACAACAACTGATTGAACACAAAGATCATCCACTTGAACAAATCATGGGTGATATTGCATCAGGTGTTCTCATAAAAAACCAGCTTTCCAACTTTTGCTTCTTCTCAGCATTCATTTCTCAGTTGGAACCTAGGAAGTACCAAGAAGCCCTCAAAGACAACAATTGGACGGAAGCTATGCAAGATGAGTTTCTTCAGTTCAAGAAGCAACAGGTTTGGGAAATCTGTCCCTTACCATCAAACAAGCTACTAATTGGCACAAGATGGGTTTTTAGGAACAAACAAGATGAAGCTGGTATGATTATAAAGAACAAGGCAAGACTCGTAGTACAAGGTTACTCTCAAGAAGAGGGAATTGATTATGATGAGACCTTTGCTCCAGTTGCAAGGCTTGAAGCCATCAGGTTATTTCTGGCCTATGCCATTTCCAACAAAATTAAAGTTTTTCAAATGGACGTTAAAAGTGCATTTTTGTATGGAAAAATCAAAGAGGAAGTGTATGTCTGTCAGCCACCTGGGTTTGAGGATCCATCTCATCCTGAGTGGGCGTACAAACTTGACAAAGCTCTTTATGGGCTCAAACAGGCTCCAGGAGCCTGGTATGAAACACTTTCCAACTTTTTACTCAAAAATAACTTCACAAGAGGCTCCATTGATAAAACTCTTTTTATTAAAAATGTTGGAAATCATGTCTTACTTGTTCAAATTTATGTTAATGATATCATATTTGGTTCAACAAACACAAAATTGTGTGATGAATTTAAGAAACTCATGCAATCAAAATTTGAGATGAGTACAATGGGAGAACTGCAGTACTTTCTGGGACTGCGGATTAAACAACAAACTAATGGAACTTTTATACATCAATCAAAATATGTTAAAGAATTATTGAACAAATTTTCTTTACAAGACTGTAAATCATGTTCCACTCCCATGACACCTACCACACAAGTTGAACCAGATGATCAAGGAAAATAGGTTGATCAAACCATGTATAGATGTATGATAGGTTCCCTATATCTAACTACTTCTAGGCCAGATATTATGTTTTCAACATGTGTCTGTGCTAGATATCAATCAGCTCCTAGGGAATCACACCTCATTGCAGTCAAAAGAATCTTTAGATATCTGAAAGGAACTCCTACACTTGGAATTTGGTATCCTGCTTCTAGCAATACCAAGTTATCAGCTTTTTCAGATAGTGACTATGCAGGGTGCAAAAAGTCAAGAAAATCAACATCTGGTGGTTGTCAATTCTTGGGAAACTGTCTAGTGTCCTGGCAATCAAAGAAGTAAACATCTGTTGCAACTTCAACTGCTGAAGCTGAATACATTGCAGCTGCAAGTTGTACATCACAGATACAATGGCTCCAATATCAACTTCTTGATTATGGAATCAAAGAAACCAAGACACCATTGCTTGTAGACAGCAAATCTGCCATTAGCATCATTCAAAATCCTGTTCAGTTCTCAAAAACTAAACATATTAAAATCAGGTATCATTTCATCAGGGATTGCTATGAAAAAGGCAAGATTGAAGTGAAGCATGTCACAACAGCTAATCAGATACCTGACATATTCACAAAACCCCTTGACACATCAACATTTCAGAAGTTAGTATCCATGCTTGGGATGCTAAATTTGTAAGTGTTCTTTTACTTTTCCTGCACATATTTTATTTTTTCTGTTTTTAAAACAAAAACTTCTGAAAACAAAAGGAGAGAAACTACTGATGAACAAAAACCATCAGTATGGGAATATTTTCTGAAAAATGATTAACTTCTGATAAAATAAACTTCAGAAGTTATGAATAATGTGTTCTCATCAGTTGTTAACAAACTACTGAAGAGAAAATGGGAACTACTGATGACACTTGTTCTTCATCAGCAGTTTTGTCATTAAGGGCAAATTAGACATTTCCCACATCAGTAGTTTGACCTAAGGCGGTTATAAACTTCTGATAAACACCTTTTCCAACACTTATCCTTTCAAAAAGCAAAAATTCCCTCCTTCTCTCTCAAAAAGCTCTCAAACCCTGAACCTGCAAAAACACTGTTCGATCCACACACACAAACCACATGGCTCTAACTCTGAAACAGGGACATAATCAAAGAGGCTACTTTGAGAAACATGAAGCCTGGTCCCAATACGAAGAAATCATTGATTTAGTCGTTAAATCCCAATACTTTACTGCCTTCACCATTGATCCTCCAATCCACACTGAGACTCTTAATGAGTTCTGGGCAAATGCGGAGACGGTGACAGTAAATGACAAGGTGATCTCTCTCAATTCAACCATCCAAGGGAGAAGAATGGCAATCACACCCGAAACTTTGGGGATTAGACTGGGTCTGGATGACGTGGGTGCCCCAGATCAATTTCCAAACTCTGAAATTCATTTAACCATGACAGAGTGTGGTTACCAAGGTACTCTCTCACATGCTACTATTTTTAAGAAATATTTTGAACCTAAGTACAAACTTCTGTTTCACTATATAATTATGTGTTTGAGTCCAAAAAGTGGATCTTATGATCAGATGCCCTCTACTTTTCAACCTATTTTTCATTTCATTGTGAGTGAAACAAAATTCAGGGCATTAGCACTTTTCTTTAATGAGTTGGTGTTACATCATCTCAATTCTAAAAAGAAGTTTTTGTTGTATCCAAGATTTATTATGTAATGCATAATAAAGGAACTTGAAGAAGAGGTGCTTGTGGGTCAAACAACTGTTTTAAACCCTTTAACCTCACAAGCATACTCTAGGCACAATAAACCGGCTGCCTGGCCAGAAGATGACCAAGGGGAACACACAACAGTCCCCAAGGAACCCTCATCTTCCAAACCATCACCCAAAAAGGCCAAGAAACCCAAACAACAAAAACAAAAACCCACCAGCCTGAAAAGAAAGGCAGTTCAGGAGGTTGAGATGCCTGAACTTGCTGATGTGCAATCTGCACTTAATAAAGATGTGACTGAAACATCCTCTCACTCTCATCCATCTCAAACCCCCACTAGAGCACCAATAACCATTTTATTCAAAAGAAAGAAATTTAAGAAAACAATCCCCATAGACTCTTCTTTTGAAACTGCTGAACCCATAGACCAAACTACTGAACCAGCACCACAACTTTCTGAACCTGAAGCCCTTGAAATTGCCAAACTTCTCTTTGGGCTGAAAGAAAACATCCCATCAGAACATGTCAGTCCCCAACAACCACATCAAACAGGGGACATACCTTCAGCACTTGACATGGATGTGGATATCCCTAGCCCTAACCCAAGAGATGAGGATGAACCAGGGTCTCTAAGCCCAAACTTATAAACTCTAGGTACATTTGAGGCTGCCACTACTCAAATACCACCCAGTGGTGGATCTGAGGATAGAAGTAACATAGCTAAGACCTCATGTGTGGCAACTACTGATGAAGGCTTAATGCCTGAGGTAGGAAATCCTCTGAACCAAGAAAAAGAGGTACATGAGACAACTGAGTTGGGCTTAGCTCATGATGTAACTGATACTGTCCTCATTGAGGATGTAATCAGGGATTCAGATGATTCCATTGATTTGGATGATGATTCACACTCCACTAAACATGAATTGACGGCTGCTATTGAAGGTCCTGCACCTGGTGTATCTAAGCTCAAAGAGCTGGTCACACCAGATCAGGTTAAAGACCACTTGATCCATGATTCCCCTAAAGTGGCATCTTCTGTACAACATGAAGATCACCCCAAAACACACCCCTCACTAAATATGCCTACACAATTCCCTGGGTCAATAAGCATAGATCTGAACCAACTATGTAGCCCAGATGGTCCCCTATACCAGATGATGAACAACCTTATTGCCAATCACCTCAAAACATTCACAGTTGCTTTGGAGCTGTCAATCAAAAACGAATTTGAGGTGATCAAATCCAAGATGAATGATCTGTCTAACAAAATTGACCACAACTCAAGACAGATTGCCAAGCTCACTGGTATAACTTCTCAACCTTCTAAGCTTCCAGAAGTGGATGAAGCCAAAAAGGGGGAGAAGATTAAGGAACCAAGGGAGTCACTGGAAGCCAGAATAAAGGCAAGAGTGGCTCTACAAGAAAGAGAACTCCAAGAGAAAGCCAGAAAACAAAGAGAAGATCAACAAAGGCTTATCTCTGGAACTGAAGTTGAAGCTGAAACTTCCCAAGGCCATATTGAAGAAACTTCTGATGAAACTTCTGATGATTCAGAAAATACTGAAGACAGTCCTTCAGTAGTTGACACTCCTGTCAACACATCAGAAGTTAACACTTCCAACATACAACCAACTGAAGAGCCTTCCAAACCAACTGAACAACAACAACAACCAACTCCTATTCCAAGGCCTACAACAACTACAACAATGACTGTGCTGAACCCTTCTCCACTATCAATGTCCAAAGAACTACTTGAGAAGAGTTTGATTGCAGCCCAAAGAAAAGCTAAGGAAGATGAGATCTGGAATGCTTTGGAAGCAAGGGAAGACTTAAGCCTCAATGAAAAGTTACAAGCATATGAAGCAGAGTTGAATAGGCAAGCTGAAACAGAGAGAGTTGCTGAAGAAGACAAAAGACAACAACTTATGTCTTTTTAAAACAAAGAACAGCAAAACAAAAGCCTATTCACACAAAGGGCTCTCAATGGATGAGCTGACTAAAAGAGCTCAACTGGTTGCTGACAAACTGGCAACAAATAAAGATGGAAAAGCCAAGAGAGCTGAGATGATTGAAGAACTGGTTTGGTAGCAAATCACTGTGGTTCAAAAGCCTCTGTGTCAAGATGGAAAGAAGAAAGACTACTAGACACATACAAGAAGTACAAGGCTGCCAAAGCTGCTAATCTAGAGAAGTTCAAAACTTCTGAAGTATCAACTTCAGTAGTTAGAACTTCTGGTGTTAAAAGACCAGCTACCAAGAAGAAACCAGGGGGCAATACAAAGACTGACTTCAAGACGGTGTTGCTGGAAGGCAAGACAGTTGTTCAAGGAGACTTTGATATTGAAGAGAAGCCTCTGATAACTCAATTTAGGGATCCTTCAACATTTGCTTACCAAATCCATAAGACTATCACAGACAGACTGCACACTAAGGTAGTTACTGAACATCGTTTACCCACTTTCAAACTACCTGATGTGATGCAACAGGAAGATAGAAGTGAATCCCACCTGAGAGTCACTGAAATAGAGAATATCCAACACTCAGGAACATCCTAGGGATCCAACATGGTTCCCTATACTTCAGACTTTGACAAGTCGAAAGTGCTGATCATCAGATGGTCCTTTACTGATGACAACTCAGTATTAGTGACACGGAGAGATCTTACAAGAAAGGCCTACAAGTCCATGAATGAACTGAAGAAACTATCAACTCAGGACTTGCTTACAATTCAACATCTGGAACCTCAAAGTGGATCTCTCACTGATGAACAGCTTAATCAATTGAAGATTTCCATGTTCAAGGAGATATGGAAGATTGTGAATGACAGAAGAAAACAATAAAGAATTAGAAAAGGTTTGGGCTTCATCAATCCAGGAGGAGATTGTTAGGACAAAAAGGATTGGTGAAACCACTTTTGTAAACATTAGTGATCGATGTCGTTAGGTCGGTCCAAAACAATTAAAAATATAGTATAGTGAAAGTCGAGTCGTCTCCACAGGGAATTGGTGGAAAGAGTAGTTTTGTAAATTTAACTATTAAACTAAAACCTAATTACTTTGTTTTTGCTTTGAATTCAGAAAACGAATTTGAAAAGTTGTGAACAATAATAATAAAGAAGTAAGCCCTCCGACTTTCCGGTTCAATGTTTCACCCAAAGTTGGTTAAATAATAGGATACCTCATAGACATGGCTTTGTTAAACAACTTTAAATCAAGTGATAACCGAACACAAGTTTTTAATAGTAACCTATACAATTCAATTACCAACCCACGTGTATCAATTACCCTCCCAATAATCAAACTGCTCACGATGCAAGAAAACCGAATGCGAATGATAAAAAGATCAGCAATTGAAACACACGTGAATTGTTTAAATGATTAAAATCACAAATATTCTTCAAACTAATGAAAAACAATCCCAAATACCAAATCAAACAAGTTAAAGGGTTTCACAAACGAACCGTGCACCCGGAGGTGGTTACATAAAGAAACTAGCCGCTCATCATGATTGTGTATGCTTCCATGGATGATTTGGATGATAGATTCATGAAAGGAATGATTAAAATGTGTTTAGGAATGGTGAAATTCGTCCTAGAATGGTCCAAGACGGCTAGGGTTGAAGAGATATTCGTTTTTGGGATGGTTTATCTTTAAATATGGTGAAAACCCAAAAAAAATCGCATCTAATCAGTAAATGGCGCCTGGTGGCGCCACTTTTCACCCATTTTGGCGCCAGGTGGCGCCAACTCACTCAAAATACCCGATGTGCGTCACTTTTGGCGCCACCTGACCCTGAAATTCCCAAACGGGGCGCCAAACCTTGTTTTCTTCATAAAAACTTCGTTATAACTCCGTTTTCTTCGATTCTTGCGGCCACGTCTTCGTATTTCAGAGCTTTATCACATAATAATTTAATATCTTCAATTTAGATCTATTTAGTTTCCCCAAAAATGCATCCAATTCACTCCGACCCTCTCCCAAAACCTTCCAATAAGCTCCAATTAGTACTTTTAGGCACCGTACAGCTGTAATTCACCAACAATCTCAAAGTAACCATGTTTTATGATATAAATCACTTAAAAACACATAATTAAATATATCTTAACATGGTAAAACACCCTCTCATCACTTAGTCTAATTCACTTCTGCAAAATATCTTAAGTATAGAACTACTGAAGAAAGAAGACTAAATTACTGAAGAAGGATTCAACAAGTACTGAAGAAGAAGTATCAGAAGTTCTGAAGTATAACCAGACAGTTCACTGAAGAACTACTGAAGACAAACTACTCATCAGTAGTTTGTCATTCATCAGCTCTTGTTCAAGAATCTTTCTAACCGACTTATGTTTCAGTAGTTTATTAGTTTAGTATTACTTTATCTTTTTGTACAAGTTCCAAGAATGCAACTTGTTGCAACTTGTTACTGACTTACTTTTAGCAAGGTTCATGTATATGTAAAGTCTATAAATAGATGGGTTCATCCCCTCTGTTTTAGACATTGATTTTGATTAATACAGAAATCCTTCAAAGCTTATTATTGTTCTTATTGTTCTTTCTATTTCATTTACTGAGAATCTGTTTAAGTATTCATTCTCATTCATTACTTAGATTCTCATTAAATACTTGTCTTTAGTTTTCAAACATCCAGGGGGGGTAATAACTCCTGTTGATAATGTAACTTTACTTATCATTCCGCTGTGCAAATCTGATTGAACTTGCTAAACACATAAGTGTTCACTAGCAAGCAATACATCAAGAGCATTACTGATCCAACAACCACCTTCTAGATGACAATTCCTTTCTTGACACCCGGAATTCTCACACGTAAATTGATCCCCCATAACTACCTTTCCTGGATTATCTCCATTACCAAAATTATCTTCATTAATTGTTGTTGCACCGGAATTTTGAGCTTGGCCAGAATCAGCATCGGACACAACATGATCTTCACGAGCACCTTCCCACATTTCACTTCGGTCATCCTTATCCCCTTCACGACTCATGACCTCTTCTTTTTCCTCTACATCACTGATGCAATCTGGAATCCACTCACGGAACTTTTCCTCTATCCAAACTCGAATAGACTTTCCTTGCCATTTGATCGTAAGTTCATCCTTAATCTTCCGGCCATCACCACACAACACACCCAAACAGACAAACAAAAGAAAATTCATCATCCGAGTCAGACACTTGAGCTGGTTGTAGAAGCTTCCCGTATCTTTTAGCCAAAACATTGTACACTAGATTGATTGCAAGCCCCAAAGGAATACCATATATCTTCAACCATGCGATCCGTTCATACCCCATCATCTGACCCTTCCATGCATCCAAGGTTAAAAACCACTTCTGCCATACTTCCTTATTTTCGTGGAAAACCTTGGAATCATTCAATTCTTCAAACAACAGCATGACTTGCATTCCTCCTAGATATTTTATCCGAACATTCATAATACCATCATTCTTCTAGATTTTCCTGAGATTGATCAACATATCAAATTCCTTAATCCTGCCGAACAACGCAATATCATACCAATCCATGAAATCCCTTATGTTATCATCGAGTCTCAACTCTTCCTTCCCTGAAGACCTACTTCTATTCATCAGTTTATCAACGAATGAACTTCCATTTGATAGAACATTATCATCACCTTCACTCATCTTCCTAGTATTACCCTCCTGGTTTCCTTCATTCTGAGAATTAAACTTGTCCCCAACTTCCTTCCTAACATCCTTCACGTGATTAACCTGTTCCTTTTGTAAAACCCCAACCGATGGCGGAAACATCGAGGTGTCACGTATGAATGATTGTTTCAGTAGCACATGGTATATATAGAAATTTTAAATACTTTATTCATAGCATAAATATTCAAATGAAACATTGTCTAAAAATCCAAAACTTCTAGTACATAACATGAAATAAAGCAAACAACTTCAAATAACTTCATAATAATTCTTCAAGCATACTCTAAGACCCAGCTTCATTGTTACCTGAAACATGTTAATTTTGAAAATATTTTTGGGTCAACAAAAGTTGGTGAGATTTACATAGGTCTGAATATTGAATAAAAACTTGTACAATTCGAGTGTCATGGGAAGTCTAGTCCATATGTGAAAACAAAACTATTAGGTAAATTGAGTGCATAATCAAACCTTGTGACTAGAATATTGTGGTCCATCCCATACGCATATGGTTCACTCGATTTTCTTATATGTTCGATAACAATCACCCACGCTACCTATGTAGGAGGTACACATATCCGGGTGGGGTTGTCAGTCCAGTAGATCTATCATTGTATATCGTCGGCTGATCAATGTTAATAATTATGCTAGAATAATTGTGCTTACCCTAATAATGTTTAAGACATAATGCAACATAGAATAACACATAGACACTTATGATTGAATTGTAAATTGATGTTGTAACATGTTTCACCCCAAAATAGTGAAAAGGAAAAAGGGGCTATGTAAACTCACCTTAGTGCTAGAATTTAGTCCCTTGATATAGTATAATTGAGGTTCTTGTGTCCAAATATCACCCTGTTTATAAGGCAATAATTGAGTAAAGGGGAAAACAAAAAGTCTAAGTTTTCTAGTCTACAAGTAGTTCTAGAGTTCCTAATTTGGGGATTAATAATTGATTAATCGTTAATTAGATAAATAGTTAATAAATAACGAAAATTTGGAAAATAATTAAATAAAAGTCTATTTGTAGATTTTTGATTAAGGATGATCATATTATAAGATTTTAAATATTAAAATAATTTTTATAAAATTATTTTCTCAAAGGTTGAATATTTAGTATATTTATTTCTATTTGTCCTAAACATAGTTTTAATATCTAAAAATATTAAAATTAATGAAATTTCAAATTAAAATTTATATTTCTGCTCTAAGTGAATAGAAATAATTTATGTAAAATTTAGTGTAAAAATATTAAAAAATGAATTTATTATGATTTATTTATGATTAAAATAACAAAAATTAATTAAAAATATTAAATAAACGGTTTTTCTGGAATAAAATTTATTTCTGAAATACTTATTGATCTACAAGTTTAAAACAATTTTTGTAGGATTTTATAAAGTTATTTAGATATTTTTATAGAATTTTAAAATTATAATTGAATAAATTTGTAATATTTATAATATAAATTAAATAAATATTTTTTGAAAAACTACAAATTGTATATTAAACATTGTCATTAGATTAACATAAAATAATTTTTATAGAATTTTTAAGTTACTTTTAGTATTTAAAAACTATTTTAAAAAGAATATAGCAAGTATTAGTGTAAAAAGGAAACAAAAACAAAACAAAAATAAACTGGTTGCTTGTGCTAGGACTCGAACCCGAGTCTCTGGCCGGCTCAATGGTTTTAAAATCACAAGCCAGACCAACTGGTCTGACCCTGAGAACGATCTGTAGCACCCCAACCGATAACGGAAACATCGAGGTGTCACGTATGAATGATTGTTTCAGTAGCATATGGTATATATTGGACGGTTTTACAATCTTTCCATCTACGAACTTAGCCGGAGTAATGAATAGTTTATTGTCTCCCACCTTTACATTCCTGAAACCTTTCTCCATATCATCCACCTTCCTTTTCTCTTTAAATGAAACAAACCCAAACCGATTCCCGAACGTATCCAACTTACGTGCAATGTACGATCCACTTATCTCGCCAAACTTACCGAAAACCTCATTCAAAATATTGGAGGAGCACCCCACCGGAAGATTTGAAACAAAAAACTTCGTGATATCCTCCTGTGATCCTTCGGTCTTCCTTTCTGTCTCTGATACGTTACTTCTTGCCATTCTTTCGTCGGTCGTCTTTGATAACCCCTCATCCCGGCTTCTTATGTATGTGGTATTATTAACACATTAATTCTTCTGGTTATATATGTCTCACAAGTAATTTATTGTCATTATTTTTTTTAACAACAATTTTTTACACAAATTCGTCTTTGAAGGGACTCAAACTGTAACACCCCAACCGATGGCGGAAACATCGAGGTGTCATGTAGTGACGATTGTTCAATAGCTCATGGACTAAAAGTGTAAATTTTGATATATTGATTAAGTAGTTTATTACATTGAAAGGAAAATATAAGATACAAATATTCTAAAGTGACAACTAAAACTGAAATACAATGAATCCAAAATTAAAGTAAAAATTCCAAAAGCTTAAAAGTCATCTCATAAATAACCTGAAATATGTACGAAAATAGTATATGTCAATACAAAAATGTATTGGTGAGCATTCCCTGTTTGAATACATATAGTAGAAAAAAAGTTTCGCAATTCACGTGTTATACTGTCTACAATTTAGTGTTCAAGCTATGTACAAATGCTACCCAAAATCAAACCTTTGTTCAATTATTCAAGAGTCACATATATATAGTATTCGCTCATAGTAGGCGATGAATAATCGTTCACACATAACAATAATTAAGTACTATTTATTGCTATGCTAGGCCGCCCAGCGGTTAATGATTAAGGTCATAAGTACACACTATCAGCGAATCAACAAGTAAAACACATACAAGAATTGCGATTGTGAATATATGATAAACCATGATTAAGTGAGTGAAGTAGTAAGCGTACATGAGTCATCCCAAAAGTGTAAAACATGAAAAAGGGGAAAGATATACTCACTTGTTGCGAAGAATAAAAAGTACGACTAGCACAAGTTGTAGCGGTTTGGGTAACTCCAAAAATTACCCTAACAGAATGAATATTATATGTATAAATAATAGAATAAAATCTAGAATGACTTGGAGATCTCTAGGTTCATATATGTTTAGGGATTTAGTTTAGGACTCTAAAATGTCTAGATACTATAACGTAAGAAAAATATATATTCCAATTCGTATTTATATAAAATGGTAAGAGTAAATAATGATTCGGTCAAATAAAATTTGATATGTTTACATCATATTTATCATGAAATAAATATATATAAGCATATATGTATAGGTTATAGATTGGATTAAAATATAATCAAATGATGATTATTATTATTATAATAATAAATGAAGTTGTCTAGAATTGGAATATAACAAAATAAAATGTAATATATAGTTTATGTGTATGTAAAATATATCTAAAGCATTAAACATCAACCGATAGTATGAGTATGAAAGTGTCAAATTATATATTTGAATAAGTAAATATCACAACTCATACAATGCGATGCAAATAAATATTTATATATAATTAGGATAGTGAATATGAGAAAATGAATAAAAAATGCGTGTAAGACTATTATTGTTTTGTAAATTAAATAACTATCAAAAGTCTAGACGCACGTGTATATATATATATATATATGTATATATATATATATATATATATATAAATTACATGAGGTGTATAAAATTTATACATACATAAGTATAATATAGATTATGTACAAAGTACTAAAGTAACAATGTTAACCAAAATTTATAGAATTTTGAATATATAACAATATTTTAGTTATAGAATTACCACTTGAATTTTATAGAATAAAAATAGCTTAAATTAGTATAAAACATGAATAAATTCCAAAAATCTTTTCATAAGCATGGCTAAGACCAAATCAACAATAGAGTCACTAAATAATATGAGTTACAATGTCTAAAGGCTAGTTCTAGAATAGGTTTTAAAGCCCTAAAATCCCAAAATTATTGTATGAACCATAGAACTTGATTTGTCACATTGAAAATCAATTTCCCTTTATCAAAAAATTGATATAGGGCTTTTGTAGTAGATAAGAAATAAATAAAATTAGACTCAGAATTACCCAAATCAGATTAGAATTGAGGTTGAATTTGTAGATGGAAGTTCCAAGCTCTACAAACGCACACTCAAGCGTCAACGTCATTGATAATTGATAGCCTTTGATTTTTTGTTTGGAGTATCACGAAGTGAGAATTGAAGAGGATATTACGATACATCTTGATTTAATCGAATGGATGCTTCTTAGACACATACTCTCAAAAATATGGCAAAGTCAAGATGAATAAAAATTTATGAAATTTTAGAATGAGGAACACCTATTGTTTCAACTAATGTTTCTTACAATTTATAACAAATGAAATAAGCAAGGTATAATGAAACTTATGAAGGTGCACTAATGGCTCATGAATTGGAGCATTTACACTCTTTAGTTTTATATTCATAACTTAATTAGCTTTAAGACATAATAAATTTCTAATTAAAAAGGTAATTTATTATTGAAACACAATTAAAAGAAAAATTCAATGATTATCATAAATTAAATTAAAACTTCTAATAAATTAAAAAAATGATAAAAAGTACCAGGACTAGAATTGACAACTTGAAGAAAAACGCAGGTGATGGTTGTCACACAAACCTTTGACCTCAAAGAGAGTAACATCTTAGTTCCAATGGCTTTGTCAATTGGACCCAACCCCACTCAATTTATTATCATTATTAAAAGGAGATTGTTGGGAAAACAATGGTTACTAATAATTATGGACTTAATGATCTATTGTTTAGTTAATTATGAAATTAATAGTTAAATTGTTGATTAAGGATGATCATATGCTTTTCTTTTTATCGGCTAGATTCTTAAAGCCCGTTTTTACACATTTAATTTATATCTTTTTTACACACTTTTAGAGTTAAACTTCCAACCTCACTCAAGAGAGGATTTCCTCACTATCATAGACTATAACCTAAGTGAGAATGATCATATGCTATATACATGTTCCTGTACATTGATGGAATTATTAATTACAAATATGAAGTTCGCATACACCAACAATGGTAATAATCAAACATACAAAAGCTAACAATAGTCATGATCATGCAAGCAAAGGATAAGTATTGAAAAGTAGAAAACCGATAACAAAACACGGAGATCAAAGCCATGATGATTTCAAAAGATATATTAGAAAACATTAATAAATTATTATAAAAATCAAAACCCATAAACATTTTACTTTAAGACTATAGGGGTGATGAGGAAAGAGAGAGATGAAGTGTTATGTGGACTTATATAGGGGGGAAATGGGAGGAAATGACACCTGGCACTTGTGATTTTTTTTTTTTTTTTTCATAAACAAAAAAAACACAATTTTATAAAACCATAAAATTAAATTCATTTAATAAACTACAAACTAAATAAAAAAATACACGAAAATGAAAAAACATACACGAACTTAAAAAAAATACATGAACCAAAAATGGTTTTAGTTATCGCTATCGTTATCGTCAGATGGATAATCTCTTGGTATACTCCAAATATGATTAACCAGATCCGCTCGAAGGTTGTGATGTGTTTGGCTATTCTTGATTTCAAAGTTGTTGAAGTTTCTTTCTGCATCAGTAATGTTTCCTTGACTTGGTTGCGTTTCCTCACCAAAGTACTCGCATATTGCAGGTCCTTCGTCCTCCAAAATCATGTTATGTAAAATAATGCATGCGTACATCACATTTCGTATTTGCGGTTTTCCCACATTCGACAGGGCTGGGCCAAAATGCGCCATCTTTTTTGCAAGACACCAAAAGCACGCTCAATATCTTTCCGTGCAGCCATTTGAGCTTTGTTAAACTTTTTTCTCTTAGGGTCTAATGTAGTCCTCCGTGTAAACGATTTTACGAACACGGCCCAATCAGGGTAAATTCCATCTGTTAGAAGATACACGTACTTGTATTCTGCCTCGTTTAAGAAAAAAGTTCATTTTGGTGCAACATCATTTACAAGATCGTTGAAGATTGGGGATTGATTAAGAATATTTCTATCGTTCAACGAACCGGGCACACCAAAAAATGCATGCCAAATCCAAAGATCTTGTGACGCAACCGCTTCAAGCATCATACACGGCTTTTTATGATTTCCGCTCGCGTGTTGGCCTTGCCACTTTGTTGGACAAAGTTCCCACTCCCATTTCATACAATCTAAACTCCCGAGCATACCGGGAAAACCATGTTTTTTTTCGTGAAACTCCAAAAGTTAGTGTACGTCACTAAATGTAGGTTTTCTCAAATATCTTTTTAAATATAATTCAATGACGCACGCACAAAAAAAGTGAACAGTTTCTCTAGCCGTTCGCTCGGCCATCTTTAAATAGTCATCCATTATGTCGGAACTTTGTCCGTAAGCCAAGTGTCTAAGCACGGTTGTGACCTTTTGCATCGCGGTAAATCCCATCTCACCACGTGCATCGGGCCTTTGTTTGAAATATTCATAATTATTTTCTAAATCATTTGATATTCTTAAAAATAAATTACGACTCATACGAAAACGCCGCCTAAAAGTTGTTTCATCGTATGTTGGTTCGGGTGAAAAGTAATCACGTACCAATAACTCATTTGCGGCTTGTCGTTGACGAACTATATACTTTCTACGCTTGGTTTCGGAGGTCACTTCGTCATCCACTATAGCTTCAACGACTTTCTGAACGCCCGTTATTATCTACTCTGCGCCGCCGTTGGCTATGGAATCTAAAGCGAGTAGATCAAACGTATCAGATAAACTCGAAGATTGGTCCGACATCTTGCAAATATTTTTAAAAATATGATAGTTTGGAGAGGATTTTATGAAAAAAAAAAAAAAAAAAAAGAGAGTGTGTGTTTGTGTAGAAGAGGGTATTGTTATATATATATATATATATATATAAATATATATATATATATAAATATATATATATATGTATGTATGTATATATATAATAAAAATCAATTTTTTTAAACCGTCACCCAACGGCTATTTAAAAAAATTAATTTTTTTATTCTTTTTTTTTTGACCAAACAAACGCAGCACTTTATTCACCCGAAATCCAAACAAGTCCAAAGATTACAGTCGAACACAAAACAAAATTAAAACAAACTAGAAAAAGCAGCCACCCCCAGCCCATTTAGCAAGCGACTTCATGGGGATTAACCACCCAATTCATAATACATAATCACACCAGCTAACCGTTGTCAAAATACTCGAACTCATACCAACTCTCCATGTCCAAATCCGTGAGTTTCGCCCTCTTCACCATCCACCAAAAGGATTCCATCTTGATCTCGTCCATCAATTTTTTTGTACCTACGTCCACCATGTTAAAAACCTTCTTGTTACGTGAAAGCCAAAGCTTCCAAACAACCAAAAGAACAATCGCATAAATAGCTTCCATCTTCCTTTTGCCACATTTGAGAGTCCTACATCTATTTATTATCTGCAATAAGGAATCGTTTTCACCCGCGACACCCACCTTGACCCATTCATTGATACATCTCCAAGCCGCCCTAGCCCATAAACATTTTACAAAAATATGCTCAGCCGTCTCTAAATCGATCCCGCAACGCTTACATAAGCCATCGGACACAAGTAAACCACGATATGCCAAAGCTTCAGCAGTTGGGATTTTGTTTTCCATTGCTCTCCAATCAAACGGTCCAAACCAAGCCCCAATCAAATTATGCCACGTGTGCACCACCACTCCCCCATCCCCCATTCCCGTCCCCTCTCCACGCTCAATGGCAGCGGTGTCCCTCCCCCCCCCCCCCCCCCAATTTCCCCACCCCACTCCTGATACCCTAAGAAATGAGATTTGAGCTTTGAATGTGAAGTGGGTGGATTGGAACCTACTAAATATACTAAATAAGGATGTCTTCATATGTGTTTTGTTATTGAAAATACACAAATAGGCCATAAAGAGATATTGCATTTGGGGGAATGAGAAGGAATAAAAAGAGAGAATGATGCATCTGTAAAAGAATGTAAGGGGGGACGGGGCGTCATCAATATTTGGGCACGGGTATTCCATTATCAGCACGGTAATACCGTCGCCACATGTGCTGGTAGGGTTCTCGTGAACCGTTTTCTGGTTCTTGTTACCGTGCTGGTACAAAGAAACGATCCTTTTCTTGACCAATGATAATATGCCACGTTTTTCTTTCACCTTTGACCGTGATTTTTTTATCGTGTTTTTTTTACCGTTTACATTTTGACCTTTTTTTTATCTTTTACCCCTATACAAATCATACATTCACAAAAAATAATAGTCACGGTTAACTTTCATTAAAAATTTAAACACCATTACACAATAAACATTAAACAAAGGTAAACATTAATTATTAAATAAATCTCGAAACATTCGCCATGACGCAAAATGGGTGAAGTTACTCATTTGTGCACGGTAGTAGTCGCCGCGTGTGAGTTGGATTGCAATGTCTTCTTGAACATTAGGGTGCCTCTGCATCGTGGCTTCGAAGAGGACGTTCCAACGGAAACACCTGGACCAGAGAAGAATCCACCTACGAACGAGCGAATCCTTGGAGCGGTCATTTGTGCCGGTTAAATTATTGAATATCCCCGACACCCGGTGCCAAAACGAAATTGGGGTATCGACTTCATGAACCCATGTGTTTCTCACTATCAGGTATGCCCTCGTTAACGCGATATCCTCATTTGCATTCCACGGGACCATTTTTACGAAACGATTAAAGTATAACCGATTTATTGTGTGATTTTTTGTATTGAAATTTAAGGTGTTTTTATAGACCAAACCCTAACGGTACAGATTCCAAATGGTTGCAACGGTTTAAATGTAACGGTAACAAAATTAATTTCCGTCTGCCTATACAACGGTTAGTTTTCTCAAATTTAAATGAAATATAATGAAATAATCAGTGGAGTGCTGCATACAAAAAAAATGTATCAGTGAAGTAAATCAATGAAGTGATGTGGCAGTGTATAACTGGTTAAAATAAGTGAAAGAAAATATTTTTTCTAGGAGTGCCCCTTAAGGCCTAAGAAATGAGGTTACATTTCGGGCAGGATGATGTGACATGTTTGGATGTAAACGGGTTTATTTTTACCAAGGTTAGCTCTTTTTAATTTAAGACGGTTTAAACCACCTCGTTTAGAATTATATTTCTAAAGCTCGAGCTTGACTCATTTAGAGTTCAATTTCTAAAGCTCGAACTTGATTCATTTATGATTCATTAGCTTATACCCCGGGAGCGTCCCGGGTTGAGAAATCTAAGTAAAGTGAATAAAATTAGAAGTATCTAAACTATAAAAATGGCATCTATGTATTGTTTAGCACCAATACATTTAGTCAAAGGTCTTTAACTGCATACAATAAGATTTGAGCGATTTCAGAATATGGTAGAAAAAGAAAACATAGCAATTACCTGTTGGAGAGCGTCCCGGGTTGAAATATCTAATATAACATAATAAAATATCTAATATGACAACATAATTAATGACTTGCCAATATATGATTAATGAATATTATTATTATTATTATTATTATTATTATTATTATTATTATTATTTTAAACAAAGCTCTTCCATAAGTTATCATATTCTAATATAAAAAAAAAGGTAATTGGGTCGGGTATCATCTAATCTCAGGCCCGACTCAAACCCACAATTTTTTTTAAACTAATTTCAAACCTGAGACAATACCTGCCGGGTTACAAAAAATAGTCATTTTTTTCTCCGTTTTTTATATAGCACTATGGTACTCGTTGGAATGATAATAAAACGCTCGTTAATTTGGTGTAATTTTTTTCTTTAAAAAATCTCGTATATAAAAGATATTAACGTTTAAAAGTTATGAGAGGAAACATGAGAGAGAAAATAATAAAGTTTTAATATTTACATTTAGTAGATTAGATATTTAATAGATTATGTTAAATCATATTTAAACCATATTTATTTCTTTTTTTTAATTGGTCTAGAGTTGCTACATCACATCTTATGTGGCATCTCTCAAAAGAGAGATTTCATAATATTATGACATGTCATTAAAAATGCTTTGGTTTATTATATGTATAGATTAACTAATAAATTATTTTTTATATACTTTACAATTATTTTCACACATATATGTAGTATTTATATAATATAATATTTAGTATTTTATTGTTTTTGTTATAATTCAATGATAGTTATATATAAATAAAAGCTCATATATGCTTATTAGCTAAGTTTAGCTTAATAGTTAAAGTTTGTGTTCAGACTCGTTTATTAATAAGCATCAATAAAAGCTCGAGTTTGTTTATTAAATCAGTCATAATAAAAGCTTGAACTCACTAAGGTTCGACGAATTTCGAATTTTTAACAATCCGATCTCAATTGACTCGAATAAGGAGGAACCATTTTTATCTGTGTTTTTTAACAACTAACCTACTACTAAATATATCTATAATTCACCTATATTCGTACTTTATAGAATTCAAACTTTGCGTCTTTCAAATACTAATAAAATATATTACCACTACGCGTAGGTAGGGCTAAACAATTCACGATTCGGAACCGTTAGAACTGAGGAACCGATGCAGAACCGCTAGATTCGAACCGTATTCTTGTATTTAGGGTTCGGTTCCGGTTCTTAAATTTTGGTGAAAACGGTTCCCGGTTCAGTTTGGTTCAGAACCGCAATTCTATTTAAAGAACCGCTAGAATCGGGTTAGGTTAAAACTTTAAATATTATATTTAAAACCCTATTAATTTAGTGGGCTTTTCCAAGTAGTTTGTAGACCGACTATTCACATTTTCAATTCCCAAGTTTAATCTTTATAAAGAATACTGTTTGAGTCATGTTAACTATATAATATCTAACAAACTTGTTGAGATAGGAGTTCCATTTGAATTATGTAATTTCTACACAAACATATAGAGTACAATAAAGGGAACGGAAATAGCTTAAACTGAGAATCAACGCATACAAATTCATTTATAAGGTTCACAGGTTGGCCTATAATGTGTATCGAACAATGATGTAATATAACATGTGACATTAGAAATTCATTACGCATATCATTCGTAGTGTCAAAATTACAATCATTGCATATATGCAGTTGATATCGTGCACTTCTAAACATGTATCATAGGTCCATAATATGAGTATGACACTACACTTTAGTTTACTAAAGTTACCTTTGATTTAATTGTTAGTTTTAGGATTTAATTGACAACCGATTCCGGCAACAACCGTTTACACGAAAATCGTTTATCTCGGTTCCGAATTGACCGGTATGTTTTTATACGGTTCGGTTCTGATTCTTATATTTATCACTAAACGGTTTCGGTTTCGGTTCCGGTTCGAGTCGGTTTGGTTCTGGTTCGAGTCGGTTCGGTCCGGTTCTGAACCGTTGCACACCCCTACGCGTAGGAGTGCAAATGAGTTGAGCTACTCGAACTCGGCTAGAAAAAGCCCGAAACGAGATGAGCTTAAACGAGCATGAGCACAAGCCTACAAACAAGCATGTTTAGTAAAGAGCCCAAAGCAGAGCTTTGCTTATCGAGCTAGGGTCGGCTTGCGAGCTTTAACGAGCCCATTGTTTTATATAATTTTTAATTAATATATTAAATATATATTTAAATAATATTAATGCCTATTCATAAAGTTACTAAAAATAAGTAAATTATATAAAAATTAATAATTACAATTAACATAAATTTATTAATAAATAATAAAGAACCCAAGCTTGAGCTCAAGCTTATAAAAATACTTACGATATGAGCTCCAGATTTGGAAACTAAGCTCAATTCGAACCGAGCTAGAGCTTGAGGTTTCATAAGTTAAATGAACTTGAGCCTGATCGAGACATGATGTAGGTTAAATTTACCTACACCCTATCTTTTAAAAACACTTTATATATAATCTATGTAACATCTACATAAAAGTGCTTTTTATTATATATAATCCATGTAAGAACATTCATATCTCCCTCCATTACGTTATACTAAAAATCACTATATTGTATCTCTTCTTATTCATTAAATAATACTTTTCTATACATTTATCGTTATCTTTTATCTTTCCTCCACTCACAACTACTTTTAAAATCATTAGCCAAAACGTAGTGGGAAGCTCAGTTCCACACCCCCACTCCAAATGGCTCACCATTTTCACGCCAAATTTACAGCATTATAAACAAAACGGTCAACCCATTTTTCACCAACAGCCCCCGGGAGTGGTGTGCAGGGCGTTATGGGGCATTTTTTGGCCAATTCCATGCTCAATCCACCCCCACTACGAATGATCTTACTAGATAAATAGGGGAAAACAGTGTCCCTAGATGTCTTCAAAACCAATTTTTATAATAATATGGAAAATACACTAAAAATATTCGGGATGTAGGGTATGATTGGCAAAACTAGTTGGTGGCTGGAAGCTGGTAGCTGTAGTTTTTTAAATATATTTTGATGTTTGGCAGAGTAGCTGGAGCTTTTAATAAAATGTATAAAATGACCAAAATGTGCATTAACTAAATGCTTGTATGCATGTTTTTTTTGTTATTTATGATAGAATGAGTATTTATGTCATTTACTCAATAAAAGCTTGTAGCTAGTATGAGTTTTTTCTTAAACGCTAGTACTAATAGCTTTTCAATATAGAGTTTTTCTTTAACCTAAAAGTTTCAAGCCCCTTCAATCAAACAAGGCTTTTTATTGAGTATGCGCTTTTTTTTCTTAAAACATTGAAGCTCATAAAAACTCATAAAAGCTCCTTGCCAAACATTAAGCATACCCGTAATATGAATGCTCTATCATCTATATTGAATTCACTTTATTATATATACACACAAATTAAACCACTATTAACGGACGATTAATCATGCATCAAGTGGTGACGTTGATAGCCAAAAGACAAGGGGTACATGCACCAATCGGGTTTGCCTCAATTCCTACGGGGTAGAGGTAAGATTCTTGAGCCGGGGGTCTCACTGGAAGCAACCTCTCTATTCCTACGGGGTAGAGGTAAGACTGTCTATATCTTACCCTCCTTAGACCATACCTTAGCTTTCGCTATTGGTGGGATTTAAACTAGGGGGTTCAATTAAAAACTCATTTTATTGAAAAAACTTAAGAGTTCTTAATTAATGAAAAAAAAATAATAATTAAAAATTTATGTAAACAATCATAACTCCTAAAGTTTTATATAAATACTTAAAAATATACGACACGTGGTTGTCGTGTAGCGAGTAGGAGCGTGACGGCATGTTTTTTGTCCGTCAATCTCGTCGTTTTCTTTTACTTGGGTTAAGGGATGGGATATTGATTTTGACGTTCCCTTTGTTGTGTACTTCACGCAAGATCTCTTTTCCACGTGTCACTCCCTCTTTTGGAGGAGTGCTTCACTGCCCCCCGGTCCACCTTCTCCACCTGTTTCCTTCTCTTGATCCTCGACAAGTGTCACCAATCTAACACTTTGATCACTTTTCATTGGTTAATATTTATCCATTCGTGTGGGCCCTACTACACTAGACTCCACGTTTCCATTTATTTCACTTCAATCTTGCACATTTATTTCACTTCAATCTTGGGGTATTATACACTTGCTATATACATATTTATTTATTTTATTTATTTTTACATTTGTAATACTGTATATTTATATGTATATCTATGTATTATAATAAAACAAAGCCTAAAATCTCATATAAAACTTAAAAAGGCCAACCTCTCATTTGAATGTGTCATGTGACATGTCATGTCATTAATGATTTAAAATAAAAAAAAATCTATTTTACAATGCCTAATCTTCTTCATCAATGTTTTCGCTTTTTCTTTATTTTCTCTCTAAAATTATCGCCACCCCATTCGTTTGTTCTCTCTATTAAATTGTTCTTCATCATTTTTACATGCCCTTCACTGTAAGGAATTGTCGGGGTTCAAGTATCGTCATGACTGGGTTAGAGATGTTTTATGGGATGTGCTTAGGTGCGCCGGGATCTCAGCCAAGAAAGAAGCCCCTGTTAATTTTCTGACTGACCCACGAGAGGGAAGATCTACCCTGCGTCCTGCGGACGTCCTTGTGTTTGGCTGGGCGGGGGGTAAGCACGCGTGTGTTGACCTCACTGGGGTGTCCCCACTGGTGGGGCTGAGAGATAGTGGATTCGTTCCGGGACAGACGGTTTTGAAGGCGGAAGCTAGGAAGGTTGCTAAACACGAGGAAGCATGTCTAGAGAATCAACATGTGTTCATTCCGTTTGCCTTCGATACTTTTGGATCCTTAGCCCCTGAGGCAGTTCGTTTTTTGGAGCGGGTGCAGAAGGTGGTCCACAGTGATTCGCAAAGCCCGAGGAACCAAAAGTTTGTACTTAGTAGAATAGGCTTTGCGATTCAAAAGGGGATAGCCGTGCAGCTTGTTGCTCGCTTACCCATTATCCAGATGTAACTTGGTTTATTTCGTATTTTATTATATGAGAAATAATTTTAATCTTCAACAAATTAATAGTCTCTTTAAGCGTAGTATACACATCAGGTTTCTTCTGATTTTTTGTTAATCGGTTTTAATTGAATCGGAAGGAGGTGATGATATTGACTTACAGTAAATATTTTATATTAAACATTTATGGGTTATTTTGGTGATTCTTTTGCGATTGTGTTTGTAATAAACACGTTTTATGTTTTTCGGGTTCTTCGTTTACAATTTTATTTTAGGACTTCTTTTTATTTCAGATTTGTATGTATGTTTTAGGGTTTTTGAAGATCCGTAAGTTTTGTTTTAGGGTATTAGGTTTGACTTTCTTTTTCTTTTAGTTATATTTCTTGCAATATGAATATGAATTTTCTTGCGTAGTTGCGTTTGATACGACACGATAAGGGATTAAGGGTTTGTTCACACTAAAGACCTAGGTAGGTTTAACCCAATTACTACAGCAGAAAGAAGGAAGCCCAAGAAAGGAGAAACACAGAGTGAAAGTGGAGATTGTGGTCATGTGGAGAAAAATAAGCATAAATTTGAACAAAAAAATGTTCGAGAATTTAATAGTGGATGGTGGTGGGAAAGCCAGCCATGGTCAAAAGGCTAAGCTTAAGAAGATGAAAGAAAAATACGGGAATCAAGATGAGGAATAACGAAAAATCAAAATGGCTTTACTTGCTGCGAGTATTTACAATTTGTTGCATTATTTGTATTCGTTTACATTAGGCTAACCATGAAAATATTGTAGGCTAATAGAAAGGCTAAGTCAAATGAACCAGAAGCGCAGAGCGAAGCAATAACTACAAGCAAGAGTTGAAACTTGTAGGCGGCGGTATGTATCACTATCACTCATATTCATTTCTTAAAATATAAAGTGCGCGATTAATATGATGAGAATGCACGCGATGAAGATGTTATAAAAAGATGTTACAAGTGTAAAAAGATTGGGCATCTAGCTAAAGATTGTCAAGAATACGCAAATGGGGTTGTGCAGCACCATGGATAGCAATGGAGGAAGATGATATAAAAGAGATTAGTGAAGATGAGAAAGAGAAATTAAATGACGTGGATTATCTAACAGGGGACAAAAAGAAAGTTTTGCACAAAATACCCGTGTCTTATTTATCACATTTCTTATCACGTTTGCTCACTTAAGTAAGTTTTGTTAAATGGAATGAGAATAAGAGATAAAGTAAATTTAGAGAGAATACTACTTGATCTCTGTTATATGACTACAAAATGCATGCTACACATATACCAACGACATTAAAAATTGTTTTGAAAGAGGCAATGGCTTGATTATACTAAGTTAATAGGTTTTTGATCAAATAGGAATTTTTTTTGTTGTTGTGTAGAATCTATACCAAACATCCTGATCATGTGACCTAGTGGTAAAATGGTCGGTTCTCTCTTTGGGGGAGCCAGGTTTGATTCCCACGGGAGGCATGTGATGAATACCCCCACCCTTGTGGTGGGATAGGTGGTTGAGAAGTGATGGAGAGACCCTTGACCCTTGTGGTCATGGGTTCGACTCCTGATCCCTCCAGATTTTACCGGTTCACAACCGTTGTGTCTTCGGGCGGGTTTTCCCTGAAACAAGAGACGGGTGGGCCAAAGGGCTCTGTCCGTACGGACTAGAGGCCCTCTGGTGTCCCTTTCGGCCATTGGGGGCCGCGTACAGAGTACCCGGCAATACTTTAGTTGATTGTTAAAAAAAAAGAATCTATACCAAACTCTCACCAGGATTAATATTAGTGTTTGTTGTTTCAAAAGGGCAAAATTGTAAGTTCAGTGAAATAATGGTGGTTGCATAGATTGATTCATTGGGCTGATTGACGCTGCCAAATTTTGCATTGAAATAATTAAACCAAGTATTTAACTAGAAAGGTGATTTGGTAAATGGGTCAAATGGGTTGAAATTCATATGACGGGTATAAAACTAGTTCATGTTTTGTTTTATAAGGCATAGAATTTGATAAAACATTATCTGTGCATGTACACTTTCATGTTGAATGTCTTTATTCTTGAAATAACTGCAAATGTTTGAGGGTTTTTTTTTTTTTTTTTTTTTTTTTTTTTTTTTTCCATTTTGGATGTACATCATATGACATAAATAATCTTACTCATGGACTGATGCTTAAAGCAGTTAATTATGTTACTCTTCCGGTCGTGGATGATTTAACTAATGCTATATATTCTATGGCCGAGGCTAATGCTCACATTCCCATGCTCTCTCTGACACATGGACAAGTAAATCATCTTATCTAAATATTTATTATAACTACAATTTCTTTAAATGTATGCCATTGCTAAGTCAAGGTGTTTGCGTTACAAGCATCTTGGAGGCCTTGTTCGCAGGTTCGTAAACTTTTTTCTATCACTTATAGTCCATCTAGATTTTGTTGTTGCTATGTTTAATAGATATCAATTGATGTTTAAGTGACATGTTTTCAGGGCTTACTATAGTGTGCTAAGGTTTGTTATAGAGAATAGAGCAAAAGAGTGTGAGGTATATAGATCTGTAATTGCAATCAAATAACGTTTTTTACACTAGTTGTAGAAGCTCACCATATTTTGATGGTGTTGACTGTTTGCCTAGCCATTTAACTGTAGCTGAATTCAGGTGTGTACGTAAGTCTAGCATAGTACTTCCAAATGAGTATTTTATTGTGATTTGTTTGCAATTGGCTTGGTTGTTCCTGCATAGCTTTAAGGTGTCATGAAACGAAGCTTGCCTTGAATGCAGCTGGACACTACGACTGCAGGTTGTTGAGCATTTGGAATTGTTTGTTGTTGCTGCAAGTGCTGCTAAGAGTGATCGATGAACGCTCTATTGGGGTTCATGTAGATAACTTTTGATTAGAAGTTCATATATTCAGCATTTAAATCAAAAACTTATGTATTGATTTGGTTTATTGTTGTTAATATCATTTGATTTTTTTATGTTTTCTCATGATTTACTATTGTTTTTATTTTGAATAAAAAAAATTAATATTAAATGGCTAATTACATGAAAATAGCCATATAGAACCACAATAAAGATGTGTGGTCGGACATTAGTTAATGACCACACTCAAAATTAATAAATTTCACGTGGCTTTACATAACCATTAGCCACACCATCTTAATTTTGTTTATTTTTGTGTGATGGAATGATAACAATTGACATGGGTAAGATGAAATACGTGTGACCAAATGTTGGACAATAGCCACATATAAAATTACAATATTTCAAGTGGCTTTATATAATCATTAGTCACACTATCCTTCATTTGTTTTTTTTTTTTTTTGTGTGACGGAATGATACCAAATGCCATAGACAACGGATTATGTGTCACCAAAGTTAGGCACTAGCCACACTTTTTTTTATGTGACGAAATAATAGCAAATGTGATAGGAAAAAAATATGTGTGACCAAAAGTTAAAATATAGTCACACATATAATTACAAAATTGTTTCGTGTGTCTATAAATAGTTTTTGATCACACTTACACTAAATTCATGTGACTATATAATAGAAACGGCCACACTTATAGTGAATTTATGTTGTCATTCTTACCCTTTAGCCACAGTTAATAGATGGAAATATATTAAAACAATCATTTTTGCCACATATTTTTTTAATTGATGTGGCTAAAACAAAACTTTTAGTGACTATATAACTAAAATGGCCACACTTAGAGTAATTTCATGTGGTCGTTACTATCCTTTAGTCACATTTAATAGACAAAATGCTTGATTTCAAAAAGAAATATTGGTATCCTTTAGCCACACTTTTTAAGTGCTACGGACACTAAATGTGAATGTGGTCGTATGATATCTACGATGACTCGACCTATGGTCACACTTGAGCTGGTTAAAAAAGTGTGGCAAAAGGCCTATGGTCACACTTTTTTTGTGTGGCCGTAAGCATATTTTGGCGTAGTGATATAACATGTAATCTAATTCTTAATTATAGTTTTAAATATATATATATATATATATAATTTAAATTGTTTAACCCGTGTATCACACGGGTACATAACCTAGTATATAATAAATGAAAAGGGGTATGCCACATGTTACTATGTGAGGCCTTCTCACCCCTTGAGTTCCATCCAAAATTCTTTTTTAATTATATTTTAAATAAATATAACTATTAATTATTAACTTAAAATTTCACAAATGTTAATTAATATTTGTATCTTTATCTTTTCTTTATATTCTCTAACATTTTTAATCGTTAGTAACTTTTATATGCAACATTTAAAAAAAAAAATTTACACCAAACTAACGAACGTTTTATTATCTTTCCAACGAACACCATAATGATTTACAAAAAAATGAATAAAAACAAATTTTTAGTGGGTTTTGTTCATGCAGAAAGAAAAACACAATGTGTTTAGGTAATTCATTAATCTTGTCTAGGCAAATCACTAATGATGTTATGATAGTATATTGTTACATATAAGAACCCGCTAACTACATATATATTCACGGATGTAGTCATTTTGGTAAGAATCTATTTTTTGTATTTTGATTGGTGTTGCTAGGAACATTGATTACAAAGGTTGCTAAACTGGTTAGATGTAGCATATGATTTTTAGACACCAGGTAAATCTCTAGCTGATAAGTAATAATTAATCACCCCACCATGCATGCCTCTTAAATATCACCATGACATATCATTTGATACCAATTTGGTTGTTTTTGTTTCAAGATCACATCACAACTTTAGAATATCTTGAGAAAGTGACAAAGTTGTACAGAGACTTCACTCGAGCAAGGTGTGCATACGCAGAATTAGAAGTATGTTTTATGTGTTATTGATTATTGATCCTTTTAATTTTTTTTTTCCAAAAAATGACCTATTCTTTTAAAGATACACACATTTTTATCACTTCATATTAGATTTTTCTATCCTGAGAAGCACCCAGGGGATAATCTAGTATTAAATAACTAAAAGATAAACGTGAAATTATGATTTAATAATATTATTTTATATGAGCGAAAATTGAGATGATCATAAGATTTTTATTTATTATATAGTAAAGTAGTAATAAAGATAAAGATAAAGATAAGATTATAAACTAATATATTTATATTTATATTTATAGTAATGTATCTTGTTATAATTATAAATATTATTAAAGTTATAATATTTGACATCTAAAATTTTTCAAACTAATTTTTATTTTATTTTCTCATGACAAAATACCATTTGGCATGGCTAGATACTCACAACTCCCTAGTCAACTGGAAACCCAAAAATGTGGGGTGTCTCAGGTTGTCAATGTGATTTTCTTAAACTTATCATTTCAAAATCCTAATAGATTTTTTTTTAAATTGAATATCAATTTTTGAAATGCTCTAGTATTTGTACACATATACTTTTATTTATATTTATAGTAATGTATCTTGCTATAATTATAAATATTATTAAATTTATGATATTTGACATATAAAATTTTTCAGATTTAAATTTATTCTTAATTTCTTATGTCAGAGTACTATCTGGCATTGACGGGTACTTACAACTCCCTAGTCGACCGATTTGGGAGTGTTAAGCGACTTTTACAACCATAATTTCATGACGTATACGGTATACGTGATGGATGTGTTGGGTCAAATACGGGTTAAGGTTACCAACGCACATCTATAACTTGTCTCATTAACATCCCTACAAGGCATATTCATCCCTTTACTTATCCAACCTTCATATTTGTTTCTACGTTTCCTTACCTATAACTCTCTAAAAAACATTTATCTTATGCTAGTTGTTAATTGTAGGACATCCTTTCATGTGGTGAGACGGGTTGTTTGGTTGATTAAGTGCTGAATCATTAAGATGGTCTGAATGGTTAAGAGGCTCTGAATGGTTAAGAGCTGAATCATTCAGGATCTCTTATTAGCTTAATGGTTCAGCACTTAATCATTCCATTCAGATGCTGAAACAAACAGTCTGAATGCTGAATGATTCAGACCTGAATGATTAAGAGGCTGATTAAGAGGCTACCAAACAGCCCCTAAGAGCATCTCCAGCAGGGGTTATTGGTTTGGGTGTGGATTTTTGGACTTCAAAGCGGACGTATGCATATGATAGAGGAGGTGAGTTGTCCTCGTCCGATTTGTTCCAATGTACTGGTCCGTTTTGTGTGGTGGGCCCCAATATTTACGTTTGATAAATTTTAAAAAGGGCGGTTATAATAAAACCCCCTTGATTCTATTTTCACCCCTTAAAGCGTCTCGCTATGGCCATAGCGAGACGTTTGGGTTCCTTTTCAATGACGTCAGTACGAGGTGCAGGAAAAGCTAAAAAATTAAGACCCAAAGCGCCTCGCTATGGCCAAAGCAAGGCGCTTTGGATCAGCGGTGATTTTGGAAAAAAAAAATTTGGTGTTTTGAAGTTTTTTTTTTATTTTTTAATATAATTATTGTAAAAAAAAGTGAAAAATTTAAAAAACAAAGTAATAGTCACCAACTTGCATCTTCGTTATCTTATGAAAACCACCAACTTGCATCGGCTTGAGATATGAGTTTTATTAGCTTAAATCTCTTTAATCCATGGTATCCACTAACCTTAGCGACAACGAGATCCATAATTCGAACAAGGAGGGAAACCTTCTTCCATTACTGTTTTCATAAAAATGGAACAAGCAACCCATACAGAGTTCGTTGTACTGGTTGCGGAAAGAAATCAACAGTCGGATCGGCACTAACAAACGGATGAAAAATAGACGATTTTGTTTACCTTTCTATTGATTTCAAGTATGATCTTTTTTCTTCTCCGACATTAAACTTAATACAGGTGAGACCTTGTTTTACATCACCAAACAATTCCAAACAACTATTCATGCAAGCAAGTAAAATTCAGTTATTGGACATTGTGTGAGAATGCATAGTATAAAATTCTTTTGCCAAACATCTGGCTGACCTGAAGTTCCTTTGCAACATAGTTCCTTTGAATTATAAAGAACATTAAAGAAGAATTTGTGCTATTTCTTTTCAAACCCTTCCATCATATACCTAACACACTACAATAATTCACCAATCTATACATACAACACACACCTTTAACCCATTCCTCATAAACCGGATTGATGATAGTCGTTTTCGGCATTGTAATGCGATCGTTACTATTCCTAATGGTTTATTCCCATCATTCATCCATCACTATTCAATACTCTATGAAAGATACAACATTCATCTTCGTTATCCCTTGCTTTTCGTAATACGTTTTGAGAGATTATTCCTCTTCATCCAGATGATCGTTCCACTTCTGTAATGATCAGGAACATTCCAAATAACTGTTCAGTTATGGATCATTTGACCAGAAAATATATTCTCAAACAATTCCTAAAATCAATCTTCCGATAATCCACACCTTTCTCCTGAAGAAATATCCCTATAGGTTTAACTCACCAAACGGATTCACCTTAGGCCTCGGTTTGTCCACTCCCTATAATGCACCCAACACCTCAACCGAACTACCAGACTGCGCACTCCTCGGCCTACTATTCGAATGCGGACTCGTCGGCCAACTATTCCAATTCCAATGATTCCAATTCCAATTCAAATTTAATAGGATGGAGAAATGGGAGGGAAAACAAAATCGTATGCAGACACAACACCACCGTTGTTCATTTTCTTCTTCTCAACTTTACAATGGCTATCAAGAGTAATAAAATAAGAAAGAATCTTTTATTTAATGAAATTTATTGCACATACTATAACACCCCAATCGATGGCGGAATCATCGAGGTGTCATGTAGTGACGATTGTTCAATAGCTCATGGGCTAAAAGTGTAAATATTGATACATTGTTTAAGTACTTTATTACATTGAAATGAGATACAAGATACAATAATTCAAACTAACAATCTACACTGAAATACAATGAATCCAAAATCTAAATATAAATTCCAAAAGCTAAAAAGGCGTCTCAAAAATAACCTGAAACATGTACCAAAATAATATAGGTCAATAGAAAAATGTATTGATGAGCATACCCTGTTTTGAATAGATATAGTAGAAAAATGTTTCGCAATCCATGTGTTGTATACCGTTTGCAATTATGTATTTAAGTAGTATCCAGGTCAAAATCAACCCTGTGAAAGTGAAATGAAATTTATATATAGTATGCGCTATTGACAGTAGTAATGAAACACATAGCAATGACCAAGGTCTCTCAACATAGTCACAAGGGGTATATACCATAGTACCATTCATTGAAATGCTAGGCCGCAACGGTTAATGATTTTGACAAGTCATAGATACACAAAGTAACACAAAGCAAACACACATGAGAATTGCACTTAGTGCAAAGAAACAGTAATTTGACATAAGGTACATGAGTAGCCCCAAACAGTAAAATGAAAAGGGGGAAAGATATACTCACAGTTTTGCTAAGCGCGATAAATCCAAACAGAACTCGACACAAGATAAACTTGGGAATTCCGTAGAATTCAACCTATACGTATAAGAATACTAATAAGTGAAAATGACTTAAAAAGTCTAAGGTATCTAGGGTCTAGGGCATTTGGGTTTGCTAAGTCGATTTGGGGAATTAGAGTTTTTGCGATAAATCAAATTAATACAAAATTTGTATATAAAAAACAATGTGACAAGGTTTATAAATATGACTAGGTAATATACTTATTACCAATTGAATATTTAGTAAAAAGGTAGTTCCAAATAATTGGGACAAAGTAATTGAGTTAATTGTTTTAAAACTATAATTGTAATTAATTACAATGTTTAGAGATAATTGAACAAATAAATATAAGTTACACAAGTGAAAATAAATGTTGAAGATTATGACTTTCAAACATAAAATATTTCTGTTTTATAAAACATTAAATTTATAAAACAGATTTTAAGTATTATGAATTCACAAAAGATTTATTGTATTTAAATAGGTATAAATACAACTAAAATACAAGATATGTTTCAAAAATAATATTTTTATGAGAAACAAATACATTCTTATGAAAAATGTTCAGAATAGATTTTTCCACAATTTTTCACATTTTATTTGTATTTAAACTGATTTAATGAATTTAAATCATGTTTAAATGATAAAAAATAGGAAAATACATAAAAACTAAATATTTCTGGTCCAATAAATTAGGATTACATTTCTAATGTAATAAATAATTTAACAAAAATTTTGGTATTAAAATCATATAAAATGAAATTTTAATCAATTAAATATGATTAAAATAATTTAAATCAATATAAATATGAAAATAAAATATTTTTCAGAAAATAAAAATGTGATAATTTTCTTTAGGGTGTCAAGATGTTACACCTAAATTTTCATAATTTTTGGAGCAAAAATGAATTTTCTATGAATATTATAAGAATAAAGCATATATATATATATATATATATATATATATATATATATAAAGAAAAAAGAATAAAAAAATGTGTATCAAATCGCTGACCACATGGATCGAACCTGGACCCTTTGATTTACCACAAACACACACAACCACTAGACCACTTAGCCACTTGTTGTTATAAATCTAACATAAACTCTATTTATATATTATCACCATGTTCATTTTCTTCCCCAAATACACTCAAGAACCCTAACCCTAACCCGATTTCAATTGACCATTAAACAGGAACGATTAGAGCCTGGAATTAAGGCACTTTTGATAAGAGACATAAGTACAACAAAACGGCAATAACATATACGACTTACAATGCGTATATTGATCGATAAAGGGGCTGCAAGATTCGAAAAAAACTAGACTTTGAAGGCTTTTACAGGTCGAATTGGAGGTATTTTATGGGGTTGTGAAGAAGTGAATAAGTGCAGCAAACAATTGACAAGGTCGATTTATATAGTGTATGATTACAAAGCGGGTTTAAAGTCGATTCAAAGCTTGCGACGGTTACCACAATAACACCCGATTAAACCATGATTAAAATGCAATAAAACCCACTAATTGACTTGGAAAACGGTTATACAAGGTGGAGAAAAAGTTTTGAACCCATAAAGGCCGACTGAAATGCACTAACTCGAGTTTTAAGGCTTCGCCAGAGCAAAGTCCGGTGACCGGAATCTTTTGGCCGGAAACAGAGAGAAAAGGGGAAAAGGGATGGAGTTCAAATTTTTTTGATTTTTAGCAGAAACAGTCCCTCTAGTTAGTTTGGTTAGAATTCCTTTAAAATTAGTTAGATTTCTTTACAAAAACTTAACCAAGTTAAGCTAACTAACTTTAAAACCTTTTAAACTAAATTATATATTTTTTTAAACTAAAATAAATAAATAGAACTTTTATAAGATAACATGATTATACGATTTAAACACAACACATACGAATCCCAAAAGTATATATGCAAGATTTTAATAACGAAAATTAAAAGAATAATTGATGGGGACTAAAAATGAAACTTCAAAATAGTTGAAGGGGTAAAATTGATAACTCGCTACAAGATGAGGGTGACGGTTGTCACAGTCTCCCCTACTTTAGAAAATTTCATCTCGAAATTTCTTTCAAGTGGAAGTTTCTATGAAACAAAAGGCGTTGCAAAAGTCAAGTAGGTTTTATAAATTGCATTAGTTATGAGTTGACAAAATCTAAGATAGTTGTCTAATATCAAAGTAAAAGTTTCAAAATCTTTGACAGTTGACATGAGGTTAGAAACTTGAGAGTTTATAATGAGAAAGGTTTTGGGAATATGTAACTGGTGAAGGCAGAGGCACTGGTGAAGGCAGAGGCGCTGATGAAGTAGTCTCCCCTACTATAAAAAGGTTTCTGACTGAACTTTATTAGGGTATGCAACAAGAATCCAAATAACCGAGTGTGTGAAAATACACAAAGTTTGAGAACCCAAAAGAAAGACTCCAGGAACTATGAATTTAAGTCTGTAAAAACATTCTTATCGAAAATGATAGCCGTTGGTCAACGACCTATTAAAGAGGTCGGGCCCAATGCATTAATACTAGGCTAAAATCATGGAAACAGTTAACCAACGTCTATATTGGTTAACTACTGACTTGAAACAGTCCACAAGCTCATTAAAGAAGGCGGATTACATGGGATTCTTATTTATTCTTTTGTAACTATATAAAGGGGATGATTGACGAGAATAGGACACTTCTAGACACCTGATCAACACTTGATAGCTTACTTACTCATTATAGAACAACTGTTACTCTCACACACACACAACACAATCATTGTAATCACAGACACTCGTCCATCATTCATCCAAAGTTGTACTCTTTTTTACAATTTTTAATAATAACAAACAAGGCAGGGGCTTAGACTCCTCCCAAGGTTTTGTGTCGGTGATCATTAAGTGATCAAGGGCTTTCCTCATATATCGAGTGTTGTTCTTTGTTGCTTTTTACTTATATTGCTTGTTTGATCATTTTATCAGACAGTTACATCCTCAGGATATAACTATCCATCCTGATCACATCCTTTGCCATCCTAAGCATATTTATCATATCATTATTTCTTTGACATCTTAAACTGCCATCTTGAAAATATATCTAAGCTTTTAACGTATTTCACACATTTAGCACTCTACCTCACTTTTACTAATTTGGAATACAAGATTATTTTTATCAAGTAATTTTTGACCAAAACAATTTGGTGTTCACCGTGGGGCAAGTGGTGCTATTTTTAACAAAAACTTTGTTAAAATTCATTCTTAATCAACTCATTTCAAAAATCTTGACAACTATGTCCTCAAACCCAAAATCTATGTCTTGATCCATGCCATCCTCAACCTTTGCCAAAAATGTGACATTACCACCTCTCCCTACACATCCTAAAAGTTCTGGACAAGCTACCCGAAATGCTCCTCCAAGTACTGCTAGATCTAGGATGGGAACATCTGGATCTATTCCTCCTATTTTTGTATTTAACGATAAGCTCCATTCCATGTTTGCAATGGTAAATGATCAAATAAAGCAACAACAACCAGATACTGATGAGAGAAATACAATCTCTCAATATATCCTCAAAGAGACCGGTTGAAGATGTGGGAACACCACTATAGCCCAGAGTTTTGGATTTCAAGTCCAGTATCTCTGGGGGCATTCATCAAGGAGATTTTATTCCTATGAACATTGGATTTTTTTTCTCCTGAGATTACTACAGTACCTAGGGTGGCAACAACTAGAGATCCAGGATATGCTACTGAGCCATCTCGAGGATATGCTACTTAGCCATTTCGAGGATATGCCACTGAACCATCATGAGGATATAACAACGGTAACAATTTAAGTTGAAGTACTTTTACTACTAACGATATTGGTTCTTTGCAGGATACAGGTATAAGCCCACAATTGGCAAGAGAGCTTCAAAAGATTAAAGATATGGTTTCTAGTGTACCAGGGATAATACAACACATCCCTTAAGTATCCTCAGCATGTCACAGGGTGTCTAGTTTTGCACCTCCAATATGTGATGCAGAGTTTCCGAAGAGATTCCAGACTCCAAGCATGAAGCTTTATGATGGATCCTCAGATCCTGAAGAGCATGTAGCATAATACAGGGAAAGGATTTAGATAAATCCCATTCCAGCCCCTCTTAAGGAAGCATGCTTATGCAAAGGAATTGGTTCCACCCTCACTGGTCCAGCCTTAAAATGGTTTCTAAGTGTTCCTCCCTATTCCATTACTTCCTTTGCTCATTTAATTAATATGTTTAATAATCAATTTTCATGCAGTTGAACATTTGAACGTTTGACAAGTGATTTATCCAGGGTAACACAGCTACAGGGAGAATCCTTAAGGGAGTTTATTACAAGGTTTGGGAAGGAAGCACTTGACATCCCAAACCTAGATATCACAACAGCAGTTCAAGCCTTCAAGATGGGACTACAAAAGGATTCACCTTTCTATCAAGAATTGGTGATGAATCCTTGTAGGAATATTGATGAAGTTTGAAATAGAGCTTTAAGATTCATCCGTCTTGAGGATGACAAGAATATACAGGAGAGGATAGAAGCATCCTCAAGATACAACAATCCTAATCGAAAATACCCTCCCACATATGAACCTTATAAGCATAGACCATATGCTAAAACTTATAACAAAATGGTCAATGTGGTTGAGGATAATGATGAAGAGGATTGTCCTAAACTTTCAGATTATTGTTTTTCTGTGGATGTAAGAGGTCTCATGTATTTAACATTTGCATGTCCAAGACGACGATGCCACAAATAGCATTGTGCTCATTTATTTTTGAAAATGGACATGTAACGTTATCATATGGCGGTTTATTCATGTAAATGACATAATCATTTCCTTTTCTTTCTGACTTCAATAAAATCATTTCCTTAAGAATAACGCTTCGTAGTTTCAAAATCAGCTGTGTTGTTGGCCAAGTGAGTTGATTAGCCATTTTCGTAGATTTGCGATACACTCAGTAGGTTATGCTTCAACTCTGGAACATAGTTAACATTCTTAAATTATGCTCCATTCCTTACTATGCCCGACGAGTTATCTGACCCATCTCTCCTCCTCCGAAGGAGACAAATCCTCCATTGAATATCTCTTAATTTGACAGCTGAGATAAGTCTCCGATCATGTGTTTGGAACAACCAATATCAATGTACCAAAGTCTAATGATAGACCTCCACAGTTGTGTGGGATCAGTTAGCTTTAGGTACCCAATCCATAGTGAATTTGGATACACCTTTTTCATTAACGTAAGGCACTTTCATCCATTTCATATTATTATTTAAACATTTATCTAGTGTCTTAACATTTGGACAGGAAGATGCGAAAGGAATCAATTAAGCAAGTCCTTTTGGTTTCCAATATTGTTTGTGTTTAATGTTTTTAGAAACCTTGATACTCTCAGTGTCCTATTGCCTAAGCAGGTTGGGCTTGTTCCAATCTTCATCAGACGGATTCATCTTGGAACTTACATTCTTTGCTTGATTTAGTGTTTTGACCTTATAAAGCTTGGACTGCTTATTGTTCCTTTTTGGAGCCTTCTGGTTTTCCTCCTTTTTGAGTTTGATTGGACGATGAATACTATTTCTTGCTATGTGACCAGCTATACCACATGTGTAGCATATCTGACGCTTCACATGTGGCTTTGCTAGTAATCTGTCAGCTTTCACAGAACCTGTAGACCTGTGTGAACCTGTAGGTCTCAATGCAGGTGTTTTATTTTGATTCTTAACCTATAAAGTTTTTGTTAATTTTCTCAAAGTTTCAAAAATTAAACTCTGCACAAGAAAATTCGGATTCTAAAGCTTCAAGTTCATTAGTTAACTTATTTGAAAGTTCTTTAGAATTGAGATGTCAACATTTTTCCTCACTTAAGTCTTAATGCAACTTCTGGATATCACGCTTTGGTGCCTCCACCATATCCTTGTATCCATTGATTTTCTTTCTAATCTGATGTAAATCAGATTTGGATACCTAAGGTTGCATGCTTAAGGAGATTGCATATTCTTTATACCCTTTTACCTTATACCTGCAAGCATTAGTACACCAAATATCATCACAAAATACCTCAGTGGGGGTCTGTACATAATCGTCCATCTAGGCCATCAATGCATGATAGATGATGTCCTCTGTGATTGACAAATCATTTATTTGATCCGATCAGTCAAATCCACCTCCTTGTTGGGCCACTAGAGCATTGTTGGATCCTGAAGATGAGGTCGCACCAGAAACAACAGTTGATACGTTATTTGCATTTCTTGGGACATATTGCATAGTGATCGTGATGTTATCTCCCTAGGGCTCCCTCTTTGGCTGTTTACTATCATGAGCGAAATGTCCCGGCTCATGACATTTGAAACACCGCATCTTTGATTTCCTCTAACTCAACTCTACATTCTTACCTTTATTCATATATTCCCAGTTATTTCTCCTTGTCTTCTTTATGAAGTTCTTTGCACGAAAAAACGGCCATTGCCAGTTGCCATGTGATGTCCATCTCTTCAATGTCTTCAGGATGAATTTCGTCCAGATCCAAAGTTCCAACATCATTACCCATAACCTTTCCAGTAGCGAAGGCATTGTAACAATTCATTAAACCAGTCAACAGTGCAAGGTTATGTTCAACATCTATTAGGATGGTAACCGGAGCACGATTAGTAGCCGATGTTGAAGAAATAGAGGCAACAATAGAATGAGCAGTTCATTTCCCAAATGCAACAACCATTAAAGCAGGATAAGATGATCCGCTAATAGGATAAGATGGACCACAAGCAGGATACATTTGAAAAGAACCACTGGCTGATTGAGACACTAATTCAGTGTAGGGATGTTCATCAAATTGAATAACGAATTTTCGAATTAATCGAATTGAATTTTTCGAATAAATTTTTTTACTGAATTCGTATTCAATTCAAATTCAATTAAAAGCTGACCAATTCGATAAGAATTCGTATTTGAATAAAAAACTCAATTCAAATTCGATTCGAATTCGTATTAGAAACTCGAATTCGAAGCGAATTCGAATAAATTTGTATAAGGTTAAGGTATATGTTATGGACTTTAGTAAGGCTTGGGCTTGATAATGGGCTAATTTATGACTTAGGTTAAATTTATAGATTAGTCCAAGTTCTAAAGTTATATATGTATATATGTATATATGTATATATATAAATAAATATGTATTATTTTTATTCGAATTTCTAATCAAATCGAATTTAAAATCATAAATTCGTATTCGATTTATATTCGAGTTACCGAACTCGAATTGAAATGAATTCGAATACGAATTCCTAATCATCGAATCGAATTAAGTCGAATTTCAAATTTTTCGAATTCGAATCGAATTCTGAACACCCCTAATTCAGTGTTAGATGATCCAGTATTATTGTAGCTAGCGGTCTGATTAGAAAAACCTCTGCTGACCATCCATCAGAAATCAATTCAGATATGCTCATCCTGTTCAAGTATTTAGTCCTCTTGATCAAGGTGACGTTAGTATCCCAGTTGCGTGGGAGACCATTCAACAACTTCTTGTTTACCACTGAGTTGTCCATCATCATATCATAGGTACACATCTCACTCAGCAAGGCAATGAACCTCTGAATATGGTTCTCTAGAGTTTCACCAAGATAGTGATTAAACATGTTAAAACACTGGCTTAGCATCTTTTTCTTGCTTTCCTTCATCTCTTCATTACGCTCACACATAGCTATAAAAGCATCCCACAATTCCTTAGCAGATTTTTCCTCACGAACACCGACATCAATTTCAGGAACTAAAGCACTATGCAGTATACTCAGTGCCTTCTCATCAATGTCCACCTTCTCTCGATCATCATCATCATACATTGATTCAGGTTTGATAGCAGTAGTTCCCTTATCTTCATCTACAATGTAAGTGATAACAAACGATCCTTTGCATATTAACCTCCAAGCCTTTGAATTCTTAATCTTCATGTGTTGAATAAAACGAAACTTCCATTTTGAGAAGGTAATGTGCCTGGTTTTAGTAATTTTAAAAGATTCATTTTCCATTCTAAGTTTATTATTAGAAAAAGTATTAAGTTTAATTATTTGTGAGAAGGACGAGAGTGAGCTTGAAGTGTTGACTCCTTGATAGAGAATCGGGACCACTACTGAATAGTATGCTTAACCTCTCGATGCGGGCCCACATGAAGGTTCACCGACTGAGCCTTTCATGTAGTAGGCTTCCCAAACCGTGGTCAAGTCTCTGGTCCTCTAACTCATCTTCTTCTTGAAATGTAGGCTTAATTTCCGACCTGGAACACCGTACACCTCCCTTAGCTCTCGCGTTCCGTACCGAAGGATCTCTTCTTAGAGTCAGTCCTGACAACATCGTATCCCCTAAGTAGGTTAATAATCATGAAGACCGAAATATCTCTCTTTCAGGTGACGTGTATCCCTATTGGTTAACGGTTTTGTACTAACGAGACCTAGATATGGAATTCTTGTTTTATTTATCTTAATTGTGAAACTTTAATATTTATTGATTAAGTAAATATAAAGTTGGTTTAGTGATTTGTGACTTAATTAACCCAACCCATAACCTTCCGAGATGAATGAAATCCTTAACAAAGGTGGAACATAATCCTAAAGGTGTGTAATCCGAAGATCACTCGTGGACCCCTAGAGAATCCTCCCTTTGCCAAGAAAATCATTCATTCATATAGTAAGTACCAGAAATGTGTCACTCAGATCTGGTCCACTTCAGAAGCCATTGCTTGGAACTCGGTTTGGATATTGGAAGCCCAAAGGATCTATCTCACTACCGGTTTCCCCGCCTAAGGTCTAGCTTGGGACTACCAGAAGCTAATTAAACCTCTTGATAGTTTATTTTATTAAGTTAAGGTTGATTTTAGTTTATCAAGTTAATCACCATTTGAACCTTTCACATGAACATGGCTACTCATAGACAAGCCTTCTATCTCCTAGCGCTATGTATCTAATGTAATCCTCATGACCCTCGATGTTTATTGCCTAAACTACTCTAAGGCTCGTTCTCGGCCAAGATAATCAAGGTAGGATGAGGCCTAACCTTGGTGGGATGTTAGGATGGCCCTAAGGCCTCCCACAAGACACAAGATCTCTGGAAGAAGCTTGGAAGTCGGCCCCAGAAAGCACAAGAAGGGATGACAAATGGTTAAGTTGAGCTTGCTATTTATAGGCAAATCAGGGTAAGAACGGGCGTGCCTGGTGTTTTGGCACGGCTATGAACGACAGCAGGTATTGTTGCAGAGTCCTTTCGAGCAGAATTTGTCGGTTTTCAGGACATGCATGCCCATGCCAAATGTTGGCATGGTCGTGCTCTTTAGAAAAGTTGCCAGTCTTGTCTGTTTGATCGTTGGTTTTAGGTGTTCTTACCCAAAAATCACTGGTTTTCGGTGTGGAGCTCCAATTTTCTGAAACATACGAATAGGATCGTTTAAGTAGTTAGAATTAGTAATTCAAGCCCCAATTCTGCCCTATTATGAGACTAATTATGCATATTTTATATGTTAAAATCATGACACGTCATACTACCCCACACTTAGACTGTTGCTTGTCCTCAAGCAACCAAACAAAAGTTTACCTAAGGCAAATAGCAAGATATAAAAATCCTCAAGCCACTTGTTTTATTTTATTATGAAAAAATAAAAACTACATGACATGCCTACTTAACCCCAAAATTAGGCTCAAAACTATACATGCTCACAAGGTTCACTTAACACTCGGGTTTATCTTTTTGGTGAGTTTTGGGGGTGAACACTCAAATCCGAACCAAAGCCGACACAAGTCATAGGCTTGTATGCAAATCAAATCTCCATCGCTGAATATGGGCGAGAATCTGAAGAATGAGTCATTATTCAAGATGGTTAATCTGTTGGAACCAAGGTCTGACGAAACGGTTTATTTTGCCAATCGGATCTGGGTGCTGCGTTTTGGTGGTTTACGCGATTTAATTCTTGAGAAGGCCCACAAGTCTATGTACTCGGTTCATCCCGGCGCCGACAAAATGTACAAGGACGTGAAGGAATTCTACTGGTGGCCCAACCTTAAGGGTGAAATTGCAACATACGTCAGCCGATGCCTTACCTGTTCAAAGGTCGAAGCTGAGTATCAGAAGCCGTCTGGTCTGCTACAGGAACCCAAGATTCCCATTTGGAAATGGGCGCAAATCTCTATGTATTTCATCACCAAGCTACCAAAGACGTCCAATGGCCATGACACGATTTGGGTAATTGTTGACAGGTTAACAAAGTCTGTGCATTTCTTTCCGATCAAGGAAACCGACAAGCTAGAGAAACTCGCCAAGTTGTATATCAAAGATATTGTAACTAGGCATGGTGTGCCTGTTTCAATCATTTTCGACCGAGATAGTCGATTCACTTCCCGATTCTAGCAGACACTTATGGATGCACTAGGCTCTCGTTTAGACATGAGCACAACCTATCACCCACAAACCGATGGTCAGAGCGAACGGACTATCCAAACATTGGAAGACATGCTCCTAGCATGTGTCATCGATTTCGGTGGAAAATGGGATTCTCATTTACCTTTGGTTGAGTTCTGTTACAATAACAGTTGCCACACCAGTATCAATCCTACCCCATTTGAAGCCTTAGATGGACGCAAGTGTAGATCTCCTTTTTGTTGGGCGGAAGTTGGAGACAAATATTTGACTGGCCCCAAGCTTATTCAAGAAACAACTGATAAGATCTTTCAGATCCGTGATCGCTTAAAAGCCGCTTAAGATCTTCAAAAGAGCTATGTTGACCGCCATCGCAAACCACCGAATTTCAGGTTGGCAATAAGGTACTCTTGAAAGTCTCACCATGGAAGGGTGTACCACGGTTTGGCAAACGTGGGAAGCTTAATCCCTGATACATAGGTCCTTTTGAAATACTTGGTAGGATTGGTCCCGTGGCATACAAGCTCAAGTTACCAGAGGTGCTCAGTGGTGTTCATGACACATTCCACTTATCCAATATGAAGAAGTGTTTATCCTATAAATCTTTAATCATTCCTCCTGAAGAAATTCACATCGATGATTAACTCCACTTCATTGAGGAGTTAATTGAGGTGACTGATTGGAAAGTCCAGAAATTGAGAAGGAGCCGAACCAAACTTGTCAAAGTCAGATGGAATGCAAAACGTGGTCCCGAATTTACATAGGAACGCGAAGACCAAATGAGACGCAAGTACCCAGCTCTTTTTCCCAAGACTACTGAGACTAGTAGGAAAACTCGATTTCGCGAACAAAATTCCAAAAACAAGGGGAGAAAGTGACACCAGTCAACGATCCAGGTCAACATCCGTACGCATTTTACTTATTGTTGTCATTTCATGTGCATAATTAGACATTTTTGCACACACTATACCCTCCCCCAGTCTAGTAAAGCACAAATTATTGAGAAAACTCAATAATTCACCTGTTTATGCATACAACACCTGAACTATAAAACAAAAATTGGCGTTGAACAGTCAAGCCAAGCACACGCTCAACAAAGAGCAACGGAATGCCTGATTAACACAATTGTACAAAACGAAAATACAAGTAGCAGTGCCTAGGTGGAAAATTACAGAAATCCACCCAAGCCCGTATAATCACAAAGTGTTTCATGAAAACAACACCCACACGAATCATGTGACAAACATATGTTATCGTATACATATAAGAATGCTTTATGAATCATGAACACAAAAGTTGGGGAAAATAATACATGTTGATATCGTCATCGAGCATCATGAAACCTAACTAAACACGCGACAATATGGTCGCCCAAATAGATATTCCTATATCAAGGGTTACTAGAGGTTATCAAATAAACTATCTAGATGTTGTGCAAGTATATTATCGGTCACCTATATGTGTACATATATCGACTAGCCCTCATGATCTCACAACCATTTCCACAAGCACACACTTTGTAAGTGAAAGGTCTATAACCAAGAGAACTTATCATTTATTTCAACAATACAATAACTACACAGACACATGTCCACGGCATTATATATATATATATATATATGTGTGTGTGTGTGTGTGTGTGTGTGTGTGTTTGTGCAAACACATACCTCTTTTCGACTACACATACATACACACATGACAAGTCCCTTTCCTACAATCCTTGACCCTTCCCTTTTCTTTTGTCTTCGGCTGAAATCTTAACCAAGGACACCCATGAGTCTTTATCAATGAATAAGCCAAATCATGCATGAAATAAGGAAGATCACCACTACACCTTATCAAGATTGTCTAAAATGACCTACCTAATTTGGATGGGCATATGATCGGCCAATGGCAAGGCAACAAGAAGAAGGATAATATAAGATAAGACAACTAGCAAAGATATTTGATAGTGACCTTACCAAGATTGACTATCACATGAATCTACTCATGTGTATTCTCGGCCGAAAGCTCCAAAGCGACCAAGTGTCCCTTTCATTTGACAACCATTGTTATACCAAACTAGGAATCATCCAAAGAATCACTTTCTTCCAACACATGACCCATTACCTCTTTGTTCACTACACTAATCGGTTAGAAGGGACAAGAAGATGGATGGCACAAGCCTTTACACCAAAGAGGAAACAAGGCAAGAATGATAGTCATGAGTCACCCTACTCCTTTATATTATCGACCAAAACACCAAGGGAAGCATTGAGTTGTCATTATCATCACTAAACCATGATAATTTGCCTAAGACACTACAAGACAATCGGCCCATGTAATATCTTGATACCTCACCATCACCACGATTTCAACTAAGGAAAAGACAAGAGATGATTCTTGTTCCATGAAGTGTCATTATCTACCCATGTCACCAAAACTTGCATCAATAAGAAGCCTAATCTCTTCCATCTTGGCCCTTACAAGAAATGACTTACCGTAGTTATCATCCTAAGTTTCAAAACAATCGGCCATTATGGGAATGCATGAAGCCAATGACACCTAAGAGCTTTATATGGATTCGGAAACTAATCACTACCTAGCCCTTCCAAAACAATGACAACTTACCTTGCAATCGGCCCATATAAGGAGCTCCACATTTATCCATGTCTCTTGCACCAACATTCACAATCTTTCATTCCATTCCTCATTTCTCTCAGCCCTAAGGATACTACAATCGAAGAACAAGGCAAGCTCAAGAGGAGGATCAAGATTCAAGAACTAAACTGGCCCTACATTGCTTCGAAGAGGTATGATGCCTAGCCATTTTATTCTTTTGAAAATGCTAATAACTCGGCCTAAGCTACACACCTGACGCATGGTCTCTAATCCATGTGATCGACCCTTCACCCATATATGATTCATAAACATAGTTCATTTACAATGGTTTCAACTATATAAAGATCATGTCATTGAGTTTCCACCTAGATATGTTGTCAATCGGTCCTAGTAATACATCTTTAGCTTGAACAATGTCTTGGGATCAAATCACGACTAAGATACTCAGACTTAGACCCGGTTTTTATAAACAAACTTGCTTAACACACACTCAAAACTAAAGATTCATTTTTGGGAGTAAAAACAATCGGCTTTTGTCTAAAACACCCCTATGCCAATTGTAATACATAAACGGTGCTTCTTTAAATATAGATCAACCGAATTAGATACACTAAAGGATCGACTTCAAGGCCTGTGTTATTGTGTAGTTTCGGCTACCACACTCTAACGTATGTTAGAAAGACCATAACATATGTTAACACTGGTTTGGATATTATACAAGCCTAAACATAAGTTAAAATGCTCGTTTTGTCGTAAACCAACCACACATGTTAGATTGGGAACAACCTGTAGCCCAAAATCACATGTCGGGCCCGTTTTGTCCACAATAATCATGTTTCAAAACACCGGGGTTTCCATACCCATATCCCTTTTACAAGTACATTTAAATCAATTAGAAAGCATCACGTGCACAAACACATGGCCCACATACCCTAAAACCAACGTCGGGTGAACAACTTGTATGATAAACGACAAGATCGTACAATTTACTATGCTTTTAATGATCATAGGGCAATCATTGTTGGGACGATAGCTATTTCATTTTTCTACTATACCAGACCCTACCCTCAGATATCAGGTGAGTTTCACCGCCCCATTTTTACTAATTCTACATTGTTTAGGGAACAAACATGCTACAAATCTAGTACAAATGTCATTTTGTGTGTATATTCTATCGTGACTACCATGTGGAACATGAGACATTTGGTTCATGAGCTCAATAGTCCTCGTACTTACATTATATTGTAACCATTAGCTATCTAAAGCCATGGAATACTTTAATAGATCTATTGAGTTTACACCCCCACTCTTGGTTAGTCGCTCTAACCGGTTACATACAAGAGAGTGTTAGTATTATACTATACATACATTTTCTTTAGTGTACAATGCACGAGGCACAACAGTCAAGAGGTTTGGTTACGGGACTCATGGTTTGCACAGTAATCATTCTCTTAGCTAGCCTATGATTGGTCATACACGAATTACACGAGCACTTTACTTAGTACATCTAAACCTGTGAACTCACGGACATTATTGTTGACAAATCTTTTATGCATGCTTTTCAGGTAATTGACGATGAGAAGCAGAGACTTGGGAGAGGGGTTCAAGCATGCACCAGGTGGTACCATTTTGGACCGGGTCTTGTTAGTTCCACCTTATTTCAGTATTTGAGTCATGAATCTCAGACAATTTTTCTATTTTTCAGACAATGTTAGGATGATTTAAATAATTTATGACAATATCCATCCTTCGATGGTATCGATTTAAATAAATCTGTGTGTTGCTTGAACCTTGTGCTTGAAAACATTTCGAGGTCGCATCCCCATGTTTCTGCCTTGGCGGGGTGTGACACATGTGCTTTTGGATCTTCAACAAAAATCTTTAAAAGACCTTCATTAGCCTTTTGGGTGTGAACACTTGTTAACCCTTCATATGTGGCATATATTTCTTCCTGAATATCAAAGAAGATAGTCCTTGTAAATATTTTGGATGCCTCTTCCTCAATAGGATTCCTAGTCCAAAAATCAGGAACTGTATTCCTTGAATCATGGTCATTTTTTCTACGGTTGAATCTCTGAGCTTCAAGTGAAGTTTCAAAATGCTTGAAAAACTCAACAAGAGTCAACTGAGAATTTGCAACCTAAATAAAAGTGATTTTCACTCTTAGATCTTGATGTTGTCCTCATTAGGCCAGACATATGTTCTTCCCGGTAAAAATCAGGGATCCACATTGATCTCATGTTGAGCATGTCCGTCAACCAATTGTTCTCAGTTAGTTTGTAATCGACCATAGCTACACCCCACTCGAAATCAAACGTCTCTTTGCACAATTCTCCTTTTAAACTCATCATCACTGCATAATGCACTACCCACCTAAAAATAAAAACATATAAACAAACGCATGTTAGTTATCTTAGAACGCATGTACATAAAAGCAACAAACACACGTACTAAAAATTTGGACGCATGCACTACATCCTAAACTACTCTACATCTATTTAAACGCACCAATCAATTAAACAAATGCACAGTTTAAATTTATGCAAAATTCATACTGACCTTATCAGAAACCTTCTTCATGATGTACCACATGCATAATTTATGACTGCTATTTTGGAAAACCAACTCGATGGCATTTTTCATGGCAGGGTCTTGATCGGTTACAACTACTTTTGGATGCTTTCCAAAATATTTGGAAAATGATTGTAACAACCATGTGTATGATTCAGTTGTCTCAGATGAAAACAATCCTGGCCCAAGTGTGCCATTCCGACAATGGTTATCAATTCCGGTAAATGGAACAAAAACTATCTTGTACCTACAAACACATTAGAAGTTTTTTTAAATAAACTATGAATATATAATAGTTGGATATGAAACTTTAAAAAATAAAAACATACTTATTAGTGTTAAATGTTGCATCAAAGAAATCACATCTCCAAATTCCATATAGTTTCTCTTGCATAGCGCATCAGCCCGAAATAAACCGGTGAGTGCATTCTTTTCATCCACAAAAAACTCAAAAGAAAAATCTGGCAAGAACTTCTTCTTATCCCTAAGCCTAGACACTATCATATCAGCATCAAACTCACCAATGAAAGTGCTTAATCCACCTTTAAAATTCTTGCAAACAGTAGCCATTGCACCAACATTCTCAAACCCTCTATACTTAGTCTTCATGATATTAAAAGCTTTGACAAGACCCATGTTCAATGAAGATAGCTGACATATCATCTCTTCTTGAGTATGTGTCAACTTTCTGTTAGCTGCTAGGAAATGAATGTCACTTTCAAATACAAAAGCATGATTATGACCTTCCACAAAGTCATAAACCTTGAAAGTCTTGCCATCCTCAGAAGTTAGCTTTACATGTGTTGATGCGTTTTGCGACTAAGGATTGGATAAACATTATTAACATGTGTTAGTGACTTGGCCGAAGGTAAACATAAGGGGCGAATGTAAGATATAGTGGGCGAATGTAGATGGATAAAGGGCGAAGGAAGATTGGTATTGACATGAAGACACATTCGACCAGTGGAAGTGGGCGAATGTGGAAAATGTCCACATTCGACCAGCAGCAAGGGGCGAACCTGTAGTGTCTATAAATAGGTTTTGTGATTTTGATTATGTAATAGAGTTGTCAGTTGTGTCTGTGATAGGTCAGGTTCAGAGGTTGTTTTGAGATATTGTGTGTGTGTTCTAGATTAACGTAAAACTGATTGTAAAGGCTTATTTGAAAGAAGTTAATCTATGAAATGATGTTGAAAATGATCTTGATTGCGTTTTGATTTGTGTTTTATCAATTTGTTCAGAACTAGGGTTTCCGCACCTGGTTTTGTGACTTGTATGATCGTATAATCCTGTTTTAGCTAAAATCTTTCGCTCACAAAGTGGTATCAGAGCCTAGAGGATCATACAATAACAAATTTGATAAAATCAGAGCTGATTTGGACATGTTTTTGACCTAAATACATCTGTTTTTACATAAACATTGTTTTTAAGTGTTTTTGATCGATTTAAAGGAGAATTTGTGGTCGAATTCAAGTTTTCCAAGAATTAAAGTTGCTCCAAATCAATTCCGAAACATAACCTGATTGAGATCATTCAAATCCATGAACTTTTGAAAATCTGAGATCAGAATAACCGTTTTTCAAACAATAACCGTTTTTCAAAAGTGAGATCTGATCAGAGTGGGCGAACCTGGAACCTGACTTGTGTTTAAGTGGTCGAACGTGTTGTAGAGTGGGCGAACCTGAGTAGTTAGTGGGCGAATCTGAAATTTCTTGTTGAACTTTTCACTTTCGGGTAGAGATTTTCACATTCGACCGGATTTGTTTTGGGCGAAAGTGGAAGGGTGTTATTTTGTGTTTACATTCTGGTCATATATACGTTCGGGTGTTACTGTTTGGGCGAACGTAGAATCAGAAGGGTCGAGAGTGTTAAAGTTTGGACGAACTTAGAATTTTCTGGTCGAATCTAGTGTATTTCGGGCGAACCTAGGATTTTGTTGAAAATTTTTCTAAGTGTTGAGATTTTTCTTAGTTTGTGATCATGTGGCGTTTTCAAACTACTCCGGGATCAGCAACAACACAACCACAACAGCAAACGATGGACCCATGGACAGTGGCAGCGCAAAAGACGAACACACAGTCTTCACAACCACTTAACTACATGACAACGATGAGCACGATGCCTCAAAGTGTAGCACATCCGGCACTACAATCTGATTACTGGGGAGTAGCAGCAGCGGCGGTAAATACTCAAACCACTAATGCTATTTCTACTTTGATTAAGGATTTGTCTACAGGTAGTGGAACTCGGCCACCGAAGCTCATGGAAATGCAAGAGTATAATCAGTGGCATACCATGTTCAAGATCCATTTGGAAGGCATGGGAGTGGAAGGAGCAGAGGCATGGAGCATGATTGTTAAAGGTTACACAGCACCGATTTTGGAGAATACAGGTGAAATGATTCCTTTGGAAAGCTTAACTGAGGACGAGAAGAAGAAATATGTGGTGGAGAAGAAGGCTTTTTCCCAATTGACACAGGCAATCACAAGTGACCTGTTGCATCAGTTTGGGACATGTACTACATCAAAGCAACTTTGGGATAAGCTTAAGAGGAAGCATGATGGTAATGAGAAGACTAGGAGCCTGAGAATGGAAGAATTGGTCAAAGAGTTTGAGAATTTTTCTTTTATTAATAATGAAACTCTAAAAGAACTAACTCCTAGATATATGCATTTGTTGTCTGAATTGTCTAGTTATGGTGTACAGATTCCAATGACTAAGCAGGTGGATAAGTTTGCAGATGCTTTACCACCACAATGGGATCAGCATGTGGAAGTTCTTAGAGAGAAGGATGCTTATCAATTCTGGACTATTTCAGAGTTTATCGAAAAGCTGGAGAACAAAGAGTTGGAGGATAGGAGGAAAGCTAGAAGGTCACAGATTCCTCAGAATCCCAGTTTGTATTTTGGAGGCACTTCAGTTCCAGTTGGTAACTCGAGCTCAGGAAGCATTGCACCACATGTTGCATGTATTTCCAATGTCATGGAATCATCAAAACCAACCACCAACTACTTGACACAAACATCATCCTACTCACAACCATCATATACACCACCACAATACAATTCCTACATTTCACCATTCTCCCCAATGCAACAAGCAGGTTTTTACACCGCTAACCAATCACAACAACCAATAAACCAAGTTACTCAACCTAATCAACAACCGGTGGTTTTGGATACATCTAACTTGGGAAATGTGACTATGGAGGTTGCTCAGCAACACATTGCATTAGTCTCAGCAATGGTTTCATCCTACAATGGGTTAGTTGCTAGTCAGATTGGGAACAACAACTTAACCAACGAAGACTATGCACAGATTGACAAGGAAGAGATGGAACTCATTGACATTCAATGGGCTTTTGCGAGTATCATGAGAAGAGCAACAGAGTTCATTGAGAAAACTGGTAGGACTGATTTGGCAACTTCTCCCAACACAACCTACGGATTCAACAAGGAGAAGGTTACGTGTTTTAATTGTGGAGAAAAAGGACATTTTAAAAGGGAATGCACCCAGCCACCTAAACAAGGTAATCGAACCCCTTTCAATGCAAATTACCAGAACCGTTAACAACAAAATCAAGTTTCTTACCAAAATAACAACAACTACCAAAACCGAAACTTTAACAACCAAAACAAACAACCAAACACTCAAAATCAGATTCAAAACCAATCTCCTAACAACACAAACCGAACAGTTGTACCTATCACTACACCTAATGAGACTCAACAGAATGCGAGTCAGAACCAAGCTTTGGTGACTCAACAGGATGAAAGGTTTGACTGGTCGGGTATGCAAATAGGAGTTGAGGAAGTGACTACTGGTTGGAATGTGGCATGTGTTGCTTATCAGGTTGATATGGAAGAGTCGGTGGCAGTTGATGAGAAGAAAGAAACTGAGGAGTGTAAAAGTGATGATTCTGAGACTGAGATGGAAGTGGAGAATGAACCTGTTGAGGTTAAGGCTGAGGACACGAGTTCTGGAATGGTGATTGATTCTGTTACTGATGTTCCTGAAGAGTGTAGATCAGTTTATTCAGATTCTGAGAGCGAATCAGACACAGAGGCAAGTGTTGATTCTTTAGATGATGATATTGATCAGTTGCTGGCAGAAGCTGACTTTTTGATGACGAGGAAGTCGTGCATTGCTGATGATGCTTTCACCAAGATTGACTACTCCAAGTTTTTCACTGGAAAGGAAGTTCATTTCGCGTTGATGGCCATGACTGAACCGCCAAAACCTGTAAGTTCTGAATCTAGCACTGATGTTATGAGTGATAAATATTGTGGAACATGTGATAGATTGACTGAGGAGAATAAACAACTCCGAATTTCACGTGATAGTGCTATCATGAACAGTCAATCTACTCGCAAAGAGTTGAATGCTTTCAACAAAGTATTAGATGGCTATAAAAAGGACATTTCCGACTTGAAAAACACTTTGTCATTGAAACAATTGGCAATAAACAACTATATCAATGAAATTGAAAACACCAAGTTGGAAATGGCGGCCATAAAATGCTTTGCTGAAAAGGTGAACAAAAAGTTGGAAAGTTATAAGAATGTTGCTTATGTGGTAGATCATATCATTGATGATAACACCACCAATTACAAGTCTGTACCATCTCCGGTTCTTTTTGAAAATCATAACTATCACCAAGTTATACCGGAGAGTTCGGTAAAATCAGACTCATCATCGGAAATGGAATCTAATACCTCGAGTATTGGTGATCCTTATTCCGATGTGAGACCGATTTTAGGCTTGAATGATGAGGGTGTTTATGCTGAAAGTGTGAATTCAGACTCAGAGAATGATGATACTGGTAGTGATCAAATTGTTAATGTATGTGAGATTCCAAAAGAAAATCACATCATTACTACTGAACCAGTGTCACCATCTGATCATGTTCATCCGATGGCAAATGCTAATCGTGATAAAAAGTCTGAAAAGAATGATGTTAAGAAAGATAATGGTGTTAAGAATGTTGTCAAAAAGAATGAGCTGAATGAACAATGTGACAAACCTGTTAAAGTGTTCTATCGGATGGAAGGATCCGATAAGATCATTTCTGATGAGGAATTTCCAATCAAAAACGTTAACTATTCTAAACTTGACAAAATCTGGCAAGAAAGCACGATTTGGTTTCCAAAACATGAGAGAACAAACGAAATTCCACCAGAAATTTTAAAGAAATTGTTTTCGGATGTTCCTCAATAACCAAAGGTACATGTCACCGAGTTCATTCGACCAAATGACAAAGCAAATGGTTTTCATGAGCCCCCTTACTCGAAAGGACCACTTCCTGAGAGTTTAAGAAATCAACAGTATAATGATCAATATCCTGTTAGATCATTTGCTCCACCAAATGCTCATTATGTTTTTGAAGAGTATCGAAAATGCTTTAAATGTGGAGAACGCGGGCATTTACTTGCTCAGTGTCCATATGTAAGGCATAAAAGACATGAGGTTGAAGTTAGAAATTCCATGAGAAAGCCGATTGATCATTATGTTCCACCACATAGACGGGTTGTTCCTCAACAACAACAGTTTTATAATCAAAACAATTTTCAAATGAGGAACAATCGTCCAATCCAATATGATCAAAGAAATCGGATTGCTATGGAACAATCTTGGAGAAAGCCTGTGGTGAACACAACAGTTGATAGACAAAAGGTTCCACAAAAACCAATTGTCAAATCAAATGTTGGACCTAAGTCTGTTAACTCAGATAAGGTTGCCAAGAAAGTTACTGTTGTTAACAATGTTCAGAAACCAATTGAGAAACCAAAATCTCAAATTCGTATTCTTAAAAGGCCTGAACAATCTTGGACACCTAATGGTACTCCAGGAGCTTCTACTTCGAAAGTAAGTGAGAAAAATGAAAGTGTTTTGAACAATCAGAAAAAGATTGATCCAAAACAGAAAGTTGTTGAAAAAGTTTATGAGGATGTTTCTTTGAAAACCAATGTTCAAAGGCCCAAGACTCAGGCTTGGGTCCCCCCGAAAGAACTAAATGTTTACTTTTTGTGTGCAGGGAGCTTCAGCTGGCCCTATTAGCAGTCTATGGATTGTTGATAGTGGAGCTTCAGGCCACATGACGGGGGATCTCGCATTGCTGTTTGATGTGAAAAACATTAATGGAGGGTATGTCGCTTTCGCGGGTAATAAAGGAGGATATATTACAATGGAAGGAAGCGTGAGTAATGGGATTGTGACTTTCGAGCGGATTTCTTATGTCAAGCAGATAGACTATAATCTGTTAAGCGTCAGTCAAATATGCGATAAACAATTTTCTGTGCATTTCGTTGACAAATCCTGTTATATTCTCAAACCGGGCTTCAAAATTCCAAAGGAGTGGGTTATGTTGATGGCACCTCGAGTCAACAATCTCTATATTCTTGACATGTCCAAGGCGATGACATCACAGGGGCAGATAGCATGCTTTCTATCCAAGGCGACCGAAAAAGAATCGATAATGTGGCACCGCAGAATGGGGCACATTCATCTGAGGAAAATGAATCAATTGGTGAGAAATGGACTTGTCGATGGAGTAAACGTGAAACATTTCCATCTGAACGACAAGTGTGTAAGTTGTATGAAAGGCAAACAACACAAACAGTCCCATAAAGTGAAGAAAGTTAACTCTGTTGAGATGCCGCTTGAGCGATTGCACATGGACCTTTTTGGACCAGTCAAGCGCAAAAGTCATCTTGGAGAGCTTTATTGTTTAGTCGTCACTGATGACTATTCAAGATTTTCATGGGTGATGTGTTTGAAGAATAAAAGCGACACCTTTACCAACCTACAAGTTCTGTTCACTCGATTGGAGAATATCTACAGTTTGAAGATAAAAAGAATCAGGAGTGACAACGGGACGGAGTTCAAAAACGCCAAGATGGATGAACTTTGTGAAAGCAAAGGGATACATCATGAATATTCGGCTCCGTATACCCCGCAACAGAACGGTGTTGCTGAAAGAAAGAATAGGACTCTAATTGAGGCGGCTAGAACAATGCTCGCTGATTCAAATCTTCCGGTAATGTTCTGGAATGAGGCGATTTATGCAGCAAATTATACATTAAATCGGGTTCTAACAGTGAAGAAGTTTGGAAAAACTTCTTATGAACTGTTACACCGAAGAAAGCCGAACTTAGAGTATCTAGAACCATTTGGGGCGCCATGCACGATGTTGAATCCAACCGAGAAGTTTAGTCCTAAAGCTGAGGAGGGATATTTTGTTGGATATGCAACCCCGCTCAAACGGGTATTCAACAAGCGAACTCGTCAAGTGGAGGATTGGGCTAACGTGGAAGTTCAACGATACACTCAAAATTTGCAAGGCACGGGCCCTGATTGGATGTTTGATTACAAAGATTTCTTTGAATCATTCAACCTAGATAGCTTGGTTGAAGAAGCTGTTATCAGATTACTTTACGAGTGTGAAAACGCGGCAACTTCACCGTTGATGCGTCCAATCACCGTAAACCCCCCACCAGCTTCTAATGATACCAGTGCTCCTATACAAGAAGAAGAGATGTTTCAAGAGGCTTCAACTTCACTAGACACTTCAGAATCTGAAGATGAACAATTTGAAGAAGCAGTTCTTGAACATGCAGAAGAATTAGAGGCGCAACCTGTGAACCCAACTCTAAATCCAGATGTTGCTTCATCATCAAACACGGGTCATGATCAGGATGTTGTAGAAAACTTGACTGCTCAGACGGGAGTGATTGTACCTGTTAATCCGGAATCTCGGATTCATCGTATTCACCCGCTAGAGCAAGTTATCGGTGATCCTGGTAGTGGTGTTATGACCAGAGGGCAGCTAAAAAGCGTTAACTCGCCAGAGAGTTTTGGTGCTTTAGCATTGTATGCCAAAATTCAGAAATCTGGTAGTCAAAATGATTGGTCGTTTGCATGTTATGTGTCGCAGGTAGAGCCAAGGACATACAAAGACGCTTTGAATGAAGATGCCTGGGTTGAGGCAATGCAGGAGGAGTTATTGCAATTCCAGAAATTGGGAGTCTGGACGCTCACAGATTTACCGCCGGGAAGGAAGAAAATAGGCACTAAGTGGGTGTTTAAGTGCAAAAAGGATGATCGTGGAGTTATTGTTCGCAACAAAGCCAGATTGGTCGTGCAGGGTTTCCATCAAATCGAAGGGATTGATTACAACGAAATCTATGCACCAGTAGCACGAATTGAAGCTATTCGGATGTTCCTTGCGTTTGCTTCATACAAGAAATTCAAAGTCTATCAAATGGACGTCAAGAGCGCATTTTTGTACGGGAAAGTCAAGGAGGAGGTTTATGTCGGGCAGCCACCAGGCTTTGAGGACCCAATCCACCGGGACAAGGTCTACGTGCTAAACAAAGCTTTATATGGTTTGCACCAGGCTCCAAGACAGTGGTACGAGGAGCTAAGTACATACCTCATCTCCAAAGGATTCAAGCGCGGCCTCGTCGATTGCACCCTCTTCACGAAGAAGACGGGAGATGACTTGCTTCTAGTACAGATTTACGTTGATGATATTATATTTGGTTCAACTAACGAACTTTTGTGCAGGGAATTCAAAACTGTTATGCAAGAAAAGTTCGAAATGAGCGCTATGGGGGAGATGCAGTTTTTCCTCGGCTTACAGGTGGACCAAAGACCCGACGGGATCTTCATTCACCAGACGAAATATGTATCCGACATCTTGAGCCGATTCCAGATGGAGGACTCTAAGCCGATGGATACCCCGATTCAACCCAATCACGGGATTGGAGTGGACGCTAAGGGGGAGCTGACAGATCCATTTACATACAGAGCAATCATCGGATCTCTGATGTATTTGACAGCGTCTCGACCAGATATTATGTATGCAACGTGTCTCTGTGCTCGCTATCAATCGAAGCCGAAACAAAGTCATCTGACGGCGGTCAAGCGTATCCTTCGATATCTGAAGGGTTGTCCATCAAAAGGACTTTGGTACCCTAATGATGATGATTTTGATTTTATTGCTTTTAGTGATGCAGATTGGGGCGGCTGTGACAAAGATAGCAAATTAACAACAGCTGGTTGCTAGTTTTTAGGGAGCAGGTTAATTACCTGGCAATGCAAGAAACAGACTTCCGTCGCACTGTCTACATGTGAAGCCGAGTACATTTCAGCCTCGAGTTGCTGTTCGCAAGTGCTCTGGATCCAACAACAGATGGTCGATTACGGTTTGCAGTTTCTTAAAACCCCTATACACTGTGACAACGAAGCCGCAATTGCATTAACTAAAAATACTGAAAATCATTCTAAAGCGAAACATATCCGGATTAAATATCATTTTATCCGTGATTGTTACGCTAAGGAATTGATAGATATGATCAAAATCCATACTGACTACCAACGTGCAGATTTGTTTACAAAAGCTTTTGACAGATCCCGCTTTGAATATCTTTTAAAAGTAAACAATATAAAGGAAAAACAGGACTAATCGGCACCTCGGTTTATCGCTTTTTAGTTTTAGTTTTAAATTTTTGCTAATTGGGAATTTCTCTTTGCTAATTGGGAATTTCTCTTTACTATCATAATCCTCAAAGAAGTTGATGCTTTCGAGGGGATTGCTTAATCCTCAAAGAAGTTGATGCTTTCAAGTGGATTGTTTCTTTCAAAATTTTTTTAAAAAAAAAAAAACCCAAAAATATGTTCTTTATTTTAGGGGGAGTCATTTTATCAGAAAAACCAAAAACATTGAAAAATTTTCAAAAGACCTAAAAATTAGAAAAACCAAAATGATTTCCTGGATAAAAAGAGGAAATGATAGTACATCAGTGGGGATCTGACACAGGCTAAAGAATTGTATAGTATAATGAGACGTATGTTGATTACGTGTGATATGCTGATAGGCTTCGTAGACTAAATATTGCGTGCATTAGTGATACAAACATAACAAACTACGCGTTTGTGGCTGAACACCTCATGGACATATGGTCTTAGTACCGTAATTTCGTTTGATAGGGTATGCGTACAAAACTCGGAGGTTTAGGGTCGTTATGTTATTAGTTGTCTGGGGATAGCATATCTGATCTTCTGCTGTAAGTCATTACGGACCTAGATCAGACAGGATGTCTTTATAAAAGAGCTATATGCCAAATCCTAAAGTTACCGAATTGAGGAACTTTCCATGTTATATGATGATCAAAGATTATCTATTACATCGTATTGATCATTGATGCAAATCATGATTAATATCAGTCCTCAACCTGGTATAGTGCATATGTTACTTTGCTGCATTAATTTGCTGACCTGTATACCTCTATGCATTATATCTTGTACAATTACAGACGACGAAAGCATAATCACGCTTTACAATGAGTCTTTGTATATTTACTTCTTGATACGGGAGTATGTCGTGTGTGTGGGAACCACAATGTGTTAGTCTAATACATCTAATTCGTATCATTTTAAAGCATTGCGTACTTGTCTGCATGTGAGCTTATGTGGACCACAATATCAGCAATTGCCGTGTCACATATTGTTTCTAATGATAATATTAAAACAGATCAACGCTGTGCTCAGATTTCTCAGAAAACTGATATGATCCTCTTACCGGAAATCACAAAATGTTTACTGTTTTCATTTACTTTAATGCATTTTACTTTGTCGCATTTTACTTTTTTTCTCAAAAAGATACAAAATCCAAAAAGATTTTAGGTGTGTTTTGATAAAATTTCAGAAAATCCAAAAGATTTGCATTTCTGCTTTATTTTTGATAACCGGGGATGCTTGATGGTCAATTTCTGAGATTTGATAACACCATCTGGGCTTTGTATTATTCAAACATGTGAAAATTTGAGTTTTGGAAGTTTAACAGATTGAAAAATGTTGAACGGGATTCGAATTCGTGATTTGGCGAAATTTTCAGATTTTTCCATTTCACATTCGCCCCTTAATTGGGTCGAATGTGGAGAAATCATCACCTTCGACCATATTGGTTTTGGACGAATGTGGGATATTTTACTTCCGGGTGTCAAATCCACTTTCGGGTACATTTTTCACCTTCGGGTCTTTAATTAGGGGCGAAGGTGGACTTGTTTTACATTCGTGCCATTTATTTGGGGCGAATGTGGACTTCACCCACATTCGACCACCACCAACGGGCGAAGGTGGCTCTTATATATACACCATTTCAGGTTCGAGCCCTTACATTCAAAAATTTTTCAAAATCCTTTGATAACCAGACCTTGTTGCTTGAATTTCTTGTGATTGTGCATTTCATTCCCTGCTTATTCCTGATCATTTTGAGATAAATTTCACAGGTAATGGACATCATTACAGATTAGAATCGTCGTGATTTTAAACCGGACCTAGGGTTTCAATTTTAGGGGTTTAAGATGTTTGTTGAATACTGGTTTTTGTTTCCGATCACTTTTCATAAGTTTTAGGGGGAGAATACAAAAGGAATTAGGTTTATAACAATGATTAGATGTTCGTTTGATTGTTTGAACCAGTTAAAACCTAATTCTACTTTAAAACTCATGAAAACTGAATAATTTTGACAGTTGGTTTTGAACAAGTGTTATTCGGTCATGTTAGGTCATATTAGGATCAATATTACATGTTAAAAACTGAATTGGCAAAATTTCAAATTTTGGGATAAACTTTTTCACCTTCGGTTGAAATTAACGGGCGAAGGTGGAATTGGTTTGGACGAAGGTGGAATAATCTGGACGAAAGTGACTTTTTACTTAGATCATGTTCACATTCGACCATTATTTTCACATTCGACCAAATAATCTCACATTCGACCATTCTAAAACGGGCGAATGTGCAGAATGTTTTTGACCAGAATTTTTGTAATTTTTGTCGTTTTTGTATTTTGACGTGTTTGTTTGATTTTAATGTGCAGATGGCTGATCAATCCGAGAACGTTGAAGCACCAGTAGAAAATGTGGAAACTCCAGCAGAGATTATTGTTACAGATCCGGTGCCAGAGGCAGAAACGTCTGTTCCAAGCAGTTGGCCATTTGAAAGGTCGCATAACTGTTGCGCATATCTCGGTGATGTAGAGAAGAATACGGAATTCACCGGGATCATAGAGTTTCTGAAGAGGAGCAGAATAGTTCATGCATTAGCCACACCGACGATCATATACAAAGATATTATTGAAGATTTCTACCAAAATGCGAAGTATGACTACTGGGAGAATCAAACGATCATCAAGAGCAAGATTCAGGATATGGAGATGTTCTTGACTGAAGCTGATATTCGGGAAGCGTTACAGATAAAATTTGAAGATAGTGAAGATCCCAGGGAGTTGTCATGGACAGAGCAGAAAGCGTGTTTCTTACGGATGAAATACAAAGGTCCAATTACTGACGGATCTATGTATAAGGGGAAGCTGGGCGTGCAGTTTAAGTATTTTGCACATGTTCTTATCCACGTATTTGGGTGTGTGAGCGGTGGATATGATGTCATGAGAAGGAGTTTAAGTTCGTTAATGGTTGCGTTGACACTCAACAAACCAATTAACGTATCTGGGATGATTCTTGATCATATGCTGGAGATGCTGAAAGGAATGAAGAACAAGAAGTTCATGTTATATCCGAGATTTCTGATGATGATCTTTGACTATAAGTATCCTATGTTGAAAAAGGATCCGACTATGATCCTAGGTCAAGATCATATGAACATTAGAACTTTGATGAGAATGAAGGGTTACAAAGGTGTGCCTGATAGTGAGAAGCCACCTAACAGGAGATTATTTGGTGCTTTGGCTCGTCAGGATTACACTGATCCTGGCAAGAACAAAGCAAGACATGATAATAGTGATTCGGACAATGATGATCCATTAGTGTATGTTGATTCAAGCACTAAGAGGAAACGGCAAATAGTCAATCCTGGAGCCAAAGGGAAGGGCAAGGGAAAGACTGTGGATCAGGGAAGCTCTAAGCAACAAGCGGGTAGACAGAAATCGACAGCGAAGAAAGGATCAGGTTTGGTGGACGAAGAGTCGGTAGATTCAGAAGAGACTGAAGTAGAGGAACAGTGGGATTCTGATACTGAAAATGTGAGGACCACCAAACGTAAGGCCACTATGGTAGGTGAGTCTGAATCCTTGAACAAGTCGATTGAAGAAGCTGAGAGAAGGAAGAAATCTGTTGAAGATGAGAGTCTAGGTGTTGACCTGGCAGAGTTGAGTGTTGGAGATACTGTGGTGGTTAATTTGCCTAGAAAGACAAAGAAGCAAAAGACCATGGCCAAGAAGTCAAGTACAAAAGAGCTGAGGGAGAAAGAGTTAGCTCAGTTATTGAAGGGTAAAAGAGTACCTGATGCTGGTACATCATCTAAGCTATCTTCACCTGTCGCCAAGAAGCAGAAGAAAACGAAAGAGGCAGAGACTTTACCAATCGATCAATTCAATGTCGATTTGGATAAAGTGCTCGATATGTTCAGAAAGCCTCAGAAGGAGAAAGTAGTTGAAGTTGAGCCATCTAAATCAAAATCGAAGAAAGTAACTGTGGATGACGATGTTATGAAGCAAGTGAATAAGAAAATGGAAGATATGATGAAGATGTTGGTTGCTCAACAGGCTGAGATTGCTAAGTTTAAGCAAAATGAGGAGAAAATGCTTCAGATCGTGGTTGCTTCGAAATCTAATCAAGATGAGATAAATGATTAGATCAAGATGATGGAAGCTAAGAATGAAAAGCTTGAAAGAAAGTGTGAAAGAAACAAGGGCAGGATCAAACTGATTAAGGCAGATAACAAAGAACTAAGGAATGAAAACAAACGCCTTAGTAATTTGATTGACGAGCTTTATAGTAGGGCACCCCAGTTGAAAGAGGGTGAAGAAGATGAAGAAGAGGAAGAAGAGCAAGTTGATTTTGAAGATTCTGAATCTGAAAAAGAACAAGATGATGATGAGGATGATGATGGATCAGAGAAAAGCGATGATGATGATGATGACAACAATGATGATGATGATGATGCTGAAGGTGCTGGGAGAAAACAAGGAGATGAGTTTAGCAGTGGTAGTGATCATGATGGAGGAGATGATACTTCCAGATTTACTTATGAGAAGAGAACACCAAAGAAGAAAGATACTGGAGAATCAAGTTCTAAGAAGAAAGGTGAGAACGTTGATTCAGATGAAAGTATTTTCTGGAATGAGAAGGTGAGATCTCTATCTGATGAGGCTAAACAGTTGTATAAGGATATGTTGGAAAAGAGAGAGTGGACCATTGAGTTCACAGGATGCTTCGCTGAGATATTCCAAACTGATGACTTAAGATATGAGTTGGAATATGAAGATCCTGATCTTGAAGAAGGGGAATTACCTGCATCTGTGGCAAAAGAAATACTAGATGGTCTTGCACAGAGGGTAGGGAAAACTTTTGAGGAGTTTATGATGGATGAATCGATTCCAGATATTCCTGAAAAGGATATTGGAAGTCATTCAGATGATATGCAGACTCCTGAGAACAATGAAGTGGAGATGGAAGATATAACTCATGAAGAGTTCCCTCAGTACTTCCGACAAGATGATGAAAATGAAGTATTTCCTGATTTCACTGAGATACCAAATAAGTCAGCAAAACAGAAAGCTAAGAAAAGGAGTGAAGAGTTTGTGGAGAAGGTATTCGGTACTGATAAGAAAGATTCTTCTAACCAGTCTGATGAGTTGAAGAATTATTTGAAGAAATTGAAGGAAATGGATGAGAACCGACCAAAGCCTGAAGCTCAAGGTAACTTTTACAGATTTCATAATGCCAAGTTCAAAGGCAGAGCTCTCGGGTGGACTTACTTAGGCAGGCTGAAATGTATTGCTGCAAAATGGGAAACCGGAATCCTGTACTTCAACAGATTCTGTGACTTGCTTACTCTACCATACTGGGCGGTTAGAGACTTATGCAGATTCCCAATGTCAGGTGCCGAAGTAAATGGATCACATGTCGGTTGGTGCGCAGATAAATTGGTTTGGGAAAGTCGTACGAGATGGAATAGGTTCAAGCCTCAATATCCCAGAAGAAAAGTGCATAGGGATATTGATCCGCAAACCAATCTAAAGCGTGTTACTTTGATTTACAAAGCACCTAATGTGATGAGGAAGATACCGTTGATGCCGATGCCACAGCATTTTAGTGCTGATTTTATCTTCTGGTACTATGATTGGAGAAAGGCAGAAGCGGTGATCGTGTTGAGAGATGGAAAGGATAAATACAAGCATGTTCATGTATTTGATCCTATGTGGTTGATTAATTGCACGTTTGAAGACATCATCATGCTTTTCTACAATCCGATCCACTATGAACCAAAAGACTTTGATCAAGCAAGAAAATACACTCAAGTGGTTGGAGTTTGTTTTGCGTATGATATCAATGCTGGAAGCAATTTGGAGGGTAAGCTTGGTAAGACAGTGAAGATAGCGAATGTGTCTAAACCTGTGAAGAAAACATTTGAGCCTCCAATGACTACTGAGCAGAAGAAACAGCTCAGAATCAAGTTGATGAACAAGACAATGGACCAACAGAGAAAACTATCCAATCAATAGTCGAGGGGGAGTTTGTTGATGCGTTTTGCGACTAAGGATTGGATAAACATTATTAACATGTGTTAGTGACTTGGCCGAAGGTAAACATAAGGGGCGAATGTAAGATATAGTGGGCGAATGTAGATGGATAAAGGGCGAAGGAAGATTGGTATTGACATGAAGACACATTCGACCAGTGGAAGTGGGCGAATGTGGAAAATGTCCACATTCGACCAGCAGCAAGGGGCGAACCTGCAGTGTCTATAAATAGGTTTTGTGATTTTGATTATGTAATAGAGTTGTCAGTTGTGTCTGTGATAGGTCAGGTTCAGAGGTTGTTTTGAGATATTGTGTGTGTGTTCTAGATTAACGTAAAACTGATTGTAAAGGCTTATTTGAAAGAAGTTAATCTATGAAATGATGTTGAAAATGATCTTGATTGCGTTTTGATTTGTGTTTTATCAATTTGTTCAGAACTAGGGTTTCCGCACCTGGTTTTGTGACTTGTATGATCGTATAATCCTGTTTTAGCTAAAATCTTTCGCTCACAACATGTGCCGTACATCCAGTCCGGATAGATGGTCTTTTCCTTGTCCTAACATCTTTATTAGAATTCTCTGCACCTACTTTGACTGGCTTAAAACCATCCTTGTGTAACATTTCACATTTTCTATCTTGTTCGTTACTATTCAACCAATAAAACGCCAAATTTTATCTTTCTTGTACGCTCTAAAAATATTTGGTGACATATTCGGGCTTATATAATCATGATATATACATATAACAACATTATAACAATGATTTAATCACAAAAAAATAAAATACATGGACCGGGACTCGAACCCGCGTCCATGGGCGGTTCAATATGCAACAAGTCTTAACCAACTGGGCTACTGCCTGTTTTAGTGATGGATATCAAACGCTAATGTAGTTAACCCTTTCCTAATACACGCAGTTGACTTTTGGAAAGTCAACTGCGAACCAAATCTCGTGCATAACAAGCAAATTCGCGTTTTTTAAGCGATTCTGTTATGGCAAGTGTTAACCGACCTAGAATGCTTATTCACCACGCATAATTATAATTAAAACCTTCCTAAATTGCCTATTCACGCATATACGTTAATAATGGGTCAAAAATTTACCAAATTTACAATAACACACGATTAGTATAAATTGAGGCCTTCCCTAGGAGCTAATATCACCGATAATCAAACCCCCACAACCCAATTATCCTCAAATGACTTCAGATCTGCGTTTTTTTTGCTTAGTTTGACCTTGCCGTTGACGTCTTCGATTCGTGCCTTTAATCCATTGTAAGTCCCAATTTATCTTATGGTTTTGTTAGTCGCTACCATGCATTTAAAAGCCCCAACGTTTCTGTGGCAATTGATTATTAATGAATTACGAATTACTAAAGCCCCAACGCTTTCGATTAGTAATTCGTAATTCATTAGTAATCAATTGCCACAGAAACGTTGGGGCTTTTAATTGCATGGTAGCGACTAACAAAACCATAAGATAAATTGGGACTTACAATGGATTAAATGCACAAATCGAAGAGGTCAACGGCAAGGTCAAACCAAGCAAAAAAAAAACGCAGATCTGGAGTCGTTTGAGGATAATTGGGTTGTGGGGGTTTGATTATCGGTGATATTAGCTCCTAGGGAAGGCCTCAATTTATACTAATCGTGTGTTATTGTAAATTTGGTAAATTTTTGACCCATTATTAACGTATACGTGTGAATAGGCAATTTAGGAAGGTTTTAATTATAATTATGTGTGGTGAATAAGCATTCTAGGTCGGTTAACACTTGCCATAACAGAACTTAAAAAAACGCGGATTTGCTTGTTATGCACGAGATTTGGTTCGCAGTTGACTTTCCAAAAGTCAACTGTGTGTATTAGGAAAGGGTTAACTACATTAGCGTTTGATATCCATCACTAAAACGGGCAGTAGCCTAGTTGGTTAAGACTTGTTTCATATTGAACCGCCCATGGACGCGGGTTCGAGTCCCGGTCCATGCATTTTATTTTTTTGTGATTAAATCATTGTTATAATGTTGTTATATGTATATATCATGATTATATAAGCCCGAATATGTCACCACATATTTTTAGAGCGTACAAGAAAGATAAAATTTGGCGTTTTATTGGTTGAATAGTAACGTACAAGATAGAAAATGTGAAATGTTACAGTCTCCCCTACTTTTAGGAACTTCGTCCCGAAGTTGGAGTTGGAGAGCCTGCTGGGAAGAGGTGTGGGTATTTAGACTTCATCTGGTCTCTACATTCCCAAGTGAACTCTGGGCCTCGTTTAGATTCCCAACGAACCTTAACGATCGGGATGCGACTGCTCTTGAGTTTCTTGATTCCAGTGTCCACGATCTCAACAGGTTTCTCGACAATGTGCATAGTTTCATCAATTTGCACATCTTCAAGAGGGACATGGAGGTTCTCATCTGCTAAGCATTTCTTGAGGTTTGAGACATGAAAAGTTGGGTGAACATTGTTTAGCTCAGGTGGAAGATTAAGTTTGTAAGCCACTTTTCCAATCCTGTCAAGCACTTTGAATGGGCCCACGTAACGAGGAGCTAGTTTTCCCTTTCTCTCGAAACGAATCACTCCCTTCCAAGGAGATACCTTGAGAAGTACAAAGTCCCCGACTTAAAATTCCAAGGGCTTTCGACGTTTATCAGCATAACAATTCTGTCGACTTCTATCCTTGAGAAGATTATCCTGGATCGGTTGAATCTTATCTGTGGTTTCCTGGATTAGTTCAGGTCCAGTGATCTGGGCTTCACCTACCTCAGTCCAACAGACAGGTGAACGACACTTACGACCATAAAGTGCCTCGAAAGGAGCCATGTTAATGCTGGCATGATAACTGTTGTTATATGAAAACTCAACCAATGGAAGATGAGAATCCCATGTGCCACCAAAATCAATGACACATGCCCTAAGCATATCCTCCAGTGTCTGGATGGACCGTTCAGTCTGACCATCTGTTTGAGGGTGATAAGCAGTACTCAGGTTTAGCTTGGTACCCAAAGCGTTTTGTAAAGAATCCCAAAAGTGAGAGGTGAAACGACCATCACAATCAGAGATGATGTCCAAAGGTATTCCATTTCGACATACGATTTCACTCACGTACATCCTTGCCAACCTTTCCACAGAATATTTCTCACGAATTGGTAAGAAATGGGCTGACTTGGTTAAACGATCAACGATTACCCAAATGCTGTCATAACCTTTGGGTGTACGAGGGAGTTTAGTGATGAAGTCCATTGCTATGCTCTCCCATTTCCATACAGGAATTTCTAGTTGTTCAAGCATACCAGAAGGTCGTTGATGTTCAGCCTTGACCTTTGAACAAGTAAGACATTTTGCAACGAAAAGAGCGATATCTTTCTTCATACCAGGCCACCAATACGAATAACGAAGATCTTGGTACATTTTGTCGGCACCAGGATGATAGAATAACGCGTCTTATGAGCCTCGTTCATAAGGAAGTTACGAAGATCATCACGGTCAGGAATCCAAGGTCGATTAAGAAATAGAGTAGACCATCAGGTTTGGTTTCAAGTTGAGTCTCAGCACCACAAGACATTTCATCATACATGTTACCTTGGGTGACTGAGATATGTTGAGCCTGAAGGATACGATCCTGAAGATCAGTACGAACCCTTGCACAATGAAGTTTGATGCGCTCTTTGCGACTGAGTGCGTCTGCCACAACGTTCGCTTTGCCAGGATGGTAGCGAATCTCGCAATCATAGTCGTTAAGTAACTCAACCCAACGTCGTTGCCTCATGTTAAGATCTTTCTGGTCGAAGATATGTTGGAGGCTTTTGTGGTCTGTGAAAACCACACATTTGGTGCCATAAAGATAGTGTCTCCAAATCTTAAGAGCAAAGACGTCTGAACCCAATTCAAGATCGTGGGTGGTGTAATTCTTTTCATGGATTTTGAGCTGTCTGGACGCATAAGCAATAACCTTGCCTCGTTGCATGAGAACCCAACCAAGACCTTGGTTCGATGCATCACAGTAGACCACGAAATCATCATTACCATCAGGTAGAGACAGAATAGGTGCTTCACAAAGTTTCTGCTTAAGAGTCTCAAATGCTTCTTCCTGTTTTGGTCCCCACTCATAAGGTTTACCCTTGTGCGTTAAGGCAGTGAGAGGAACAGCGATCTTGGAGAAGTTAGCAATGAATCGACGATAATAACCAGCCAAACCAAGGAAAGAACGGACTTCTGTTGGAGTTTTAGGAACACTCCAATTTTTGACAGCTTCGATCTTTGCAGGATCAACATGAATTCCATTCTCATTGATGACGTGTCCCAAAAATTGAACATCCTTAAGCCAAAATTCACATTTTGAGAACTTGGCATACAGTTATTCTTTCTTTAGGAAGTCGAAGATTAAGTGAAGATGTTTTTCATGATCGGATTTTGATTTAGAGTAAATCAAAATGTCGTCAATGAAGACGATCACGAATTTGTCAAGATAGGGTTTACAAACCCGATTCATTAGATCCATAAATACTACAGGAGCGTTGGTCAATCCAAATGGCATAACCATGAAGTCGTAATGACCATAACGTATACGAAAAGCCGTCTTGGGAATGTCTTCTTCATGAACTCTAAGTTGATGATAACTGATGTGCTCAAAGTGGTTTAGTAAAAACTAACTAAATTAACCTAAACTAGACACTCTAAGTTTTAAATTTATAACCTAAGACTCTCTAAACCTAAACCACACAACCGGCAAGTGTACCGGTCAGTGCAGTACAGCTAAAGTAAGTCCGAGTATCGAACCCACGAGACTCTAAAGAAAACGTAAACTAGACTCGATAACTTATCTACAAACTGACTTAAATTATTTTGTTGCTTAAAGGGGGGTTTTTCTAACGAACTAATTGCAAATAAATAAAATAAAATAAAACTACAATAACTAAAGACAAACTGGAGACTGTAACTAAGGTCAGATGAATGGGAAGGCACTACCTAGGCTAGAATCCTACACATGAATGATAAGCTTCTAATGGCTATGGAACTGGTGTGGAACCGGGATCTTAAAATACTAAACATCAAGAATAAACTAGACACCCTCGACCCTTCTCAAGGGGAAACCCTAGAATACTGTTGTGCCGTTAAACCACCGGTTGAGAGGTTACCCTCACAGGCTTACCTACTCGAATCTTAAAGTACCCGCTAGACAGTCTACCTCACAGCGCGAAAGTCACAATACACCTAAAAGTGCAAGGGGTAACTACAATATTTCTGATAAGACTTGGCCTACAAGGAATGCTAGGGAAACTAGGAAGATCTTCTCACAAAGCCTCTAGAACTAGCAATTTAACACCCTAGACAGACCAACAATCTCGCACCTCACAGCTATTGAGAATTGGTAGAACACTTAGAATTATCTAATTAACAATTACAACTCCTATGGATAACCTGCAGAAATTAACCATAAACTAGTCGCTAACACCCAGTCCGCAACCTAACCCGCATTCATACATGAAAGACATTCACAAAAACGCGAGTGGAGTTTATAAAAGTTATTTAAATAAAACTAAATACGCATACACATCAAACCAGAAAATAAAAAGTTCTTTACTTTAAAATTCAACCCACAACCAAAAGTTCCAAGACCAAAAGAAAATAAATCAAACATGTGCAATCATCTTTAACCTAGGTAGCGAAAAGGTCTAGCCAATAAAAGGTATGATAAAATCAAAACAAATAAAACTAAACATATTCATGGCGTTCACAACGGGTTAGAATAAATAAATAATAAATATTGAATTAGAACCGACCCGTGCTGGCACCTATGCCTCACCCCTTTGATCCCTTTCTCTTGATTCCTTTCTTGAGGCTCTGTCACAATCTGCTCTTCCAACCAATAATAATATGCGACCTCCAATTCGTTACTGCTCCTAGAATTAATTTCCTTTTTTTACAATGTGCCGCCTCCTCTCTAGATATTAATCACTATCCTCGATTAATAATAATCTCCCCTGTGCGGCGCCTTCTTCTCTTTTGTGTTCCAATACATTATTGGGCTTCGGGCCTTTTACCAAAGTGACTTTGAGTCACGTTTTTTTTCTTTTTTTTATATTAAATTAATTACGATTATTATTATTATTATTATTATTATTATTATTATTATTATTATTTATAGTATTATAACTCGGTGCTCTAGATTCGGATGTTCTTGACTTGACCAGAGTTGCTCGTTTACGCTCCAACGTCCATTCGAACACCTACCAAAATATAAAATAAATAAGTAAGCACTAAAACTGACTCAAAACTAATAAAAAATCTATAAAAACCTATACTAAATAAAATAGACCGGTACAAGCCTAAAACTAATAAAAACTCTATCTAAACGACTCGAAAACTATACAAACTTTACACTGGAAATAGATGTATTTTACAATACATCAATAACCAGAACGAAGATCAATCTTCGAGAAGTGGGTTGCTCCTTGAAGTTGATCGGAAAGATCGTCAATCCTAGGTAGGGGATAACGATTCTTGATGGTGAGTTTGTTAAGCTCACGATAATCGATACACATCCTGAGGGATCCATCTTTCTTCTTGACGAATAACACAGGGGCTCCCCATGGAGAAGAACTGGGGCGAATGAAACCCTTATCAGAGAATTCCTGCAGTTGACTAGCAAGTTCTTGCATCTCAGAGGGTGCAAGACGATAAGGAGCTTTGGCAATTGGATTTGCACCAGGAACAAGATCAATTCTAAATTCAACTTGACGAGTAGGAGGTAAACCAGGTAAATCCTCTAGAAAGACTTCAGGACAGTCCCGAATGATTGGAATATCTTGGATACTCTTGCCCTTGTCTTTCTTTTCTATCACGTTAGCCAATAAAGCCATATACCCCTTTCGTAAGTATTTTTGAGCAGTCGTACAAGACATGAGTTTAAGGTCACCAGAAGGTTTCTCACCATAGATCTTCAAAATGTCACCAGATTCAGGAGGAACGCGAATAACTTTCTCAAAGCATAAGATTTCAGCACGATGGGTTGACAACCAATCCATGCCTACTATGACATCGAAGCTTCCAAGATGCATAGGAATGAGGTCGATAGGGAAAGCATGGTCATCAAGATTCAACACACAGTTACGTATAACATAATCGATTGAGATAGACTTCCCATTAGCTACTTCTACTACTAGGGGTTCCTCTAGATCAGTTTGGGGCATGTTAAGTAGAGGTTCAAATTTATGTGACACAAACGACTTATCAACACCCGAATCAAATAGTATAGAAGCATAGTGGTTATTAACAAGAAACGTACCATTAACCACTTCGTTGTTGTTGCGGGCCTGTTTAGCATTGATGTTGTACGCACGTCCACGAGCCCCTTGGTTTTGATTCTGGTTACTGTTTTGGTTCTGGTTCTGGTTTCCAAGCTTAGGACAAGCATCCCTATAATGTTCCGTACTACCACACTCATAGCACTGACCACGAGCAGGCCTACCATTTTGAGCATTGGGAGCTGGATTATTCCTGGCAGGGTTGTTTTGAGTACCAGGGGCTTGGCAAGTATTAGCATAATGTCCATACCGCTTGTAGTTATTACATTGGCGACATGGTCTGTTAGCAGCATGGTGATACTGGCAAGTGTTACAAGAAGGGTGGTTCCCAACCTTTTTTTACAATGTGCCGCCTCCTCTCTAGATATTAATCACTATCCTCGATTAATAATAATCTCCCCTGTGCGGCGCCTTCTTCTCTTTTGTGTTCCAATACATTATTGGGCTTCGGGCCTTTTACCAAAGTGACTTTGAGTCACGTTTTTTTTCTTTTTTTTTATATTAAATTAATTACGAATATTATTATTATTATTATTATTATTATTTATAGTATTATAATTCGGTGCTCTAGATTCGGATGTTCTTGACTTGACCAGAGTTGCTCGTTTACGCTCCAACGTCCATTCGAACACCTACCAAAATATAAAATAAATAAGTAAGCACTAAAACTGACTCAAAACTAATAAAAAATCTATAAAAACCTATACTAAATAAAATAGACCGGTACAAGCCTAAAACTAATAAAAACTCTATCTAAACGACTCGAAAACTATACAAACTTTACACTGGAAATAGATGTATTTTACAATACATCAAATATCCCCACACTTATCTCTTTTTCGTCCCTGAAAAAGAATTATGCTATGGAATCACAGTTAGGTTTACATCCAGTTTCAAAACATAGGTTACTTAATTAATAATCTACTAACGTGTTGATTGCGATTGCAGGTATATTGATCCTCTTAAACCCACACCGATTTCCAAGCCCCTTTTATTTATGTTAAGTTCATGTGGATTAGTCTATCTAGGGTGTCACTCGAAGGAAGCCACAGTTCCTCCTAATCCCGCCTCAAGCTTATGAAGCTAAAGGAACGACCAATTGACCATTTCCCAACCGTCTTATGTAGAAAACCAAGAGAATTTAAAACCACTTTTTTTTTTTTTTTTTTTTTGCATACTTAACTCAGAGGGTGTGACCAATCCAAGTCGCTATCCCAGTGGCCAGGCACCTTAAGTTTCAGCATTTTTTTTTCTTTCATCTCAGCATACTTAACTCAGAGGGTGTGACCAATCCAAGTCGCTATCCCAGTGGCCAGGCACCTTAAGCTTCAGCATTTTTGCTTCGATTTCTAATATATTTTTTTTTCTTTTTTTAAAGTGATTAGAAATTCTAACGGTTTTAAACTTATAATGGTGCTTCTTATACTATTTTTGGCGGTTTCGGTCTCCCCGTTTCTCCTAGATGAGAACCCACAAAATAGCCTAACATAATTAATTTATTACTTTTCAAAGGAAACCTTTCTACCGGTTGAGCCTACCCACATATCCCAAATCAGACACGCTTTCAATCAATTTTAATCTCTTATTATACATACTATTTGAAAACCGGACACCTAACTTTACCTATCATTTTCCATATTTTATATAATGCAAACTTCAAAATCAGGGACTTTTTTTTTTCATTTTTTTTTTAATTTTTTTCATTTTTTTTAACTCAAAATGACTCTATATACAAACCAAACGACAGTTTCCCATCCCCACACTTAAACTCTACATTGCCCTCAATGTAGGAATAGAAAACGACTCAAAACAAAAATAAATTCCGAATACAAAAAGAAAAAGGACGAGGGCAAATTGGGAAGGACTTAGCTGGTTAATTTTTCGTAAGCTCCAAAAACTCTAGTCCAATCCAGCTCGATCGTATAGCATTTCATTCGCGACCGGCTCTGACACAATGGTAAACTCTGGGCTTGCCTTGATAAATAATAACAGCTCCGGAATCACCCGAATGGAGATTGAGTATGGGTGGTGCAATCCAAACCTGCGCAAAACGAAACAAACAAAACCCGAGCATAATACCGAACCACACAAAAATAAAAAGACTCAAACTACTAACTTAGACTCATAATATAACAACAAACAAGAAGACGTACCTGCTTAGCAAAATGGCGGTGAATGGTAGTAGAACCAAATGGGTATAAGAAAAAAAATCTGATTCTCGCTCAACGTGAAGGACACTGGTGATCACAACACGCGTTGCAAGAGAAAAAAAAATAACTTTCCGGAGTAATAGCTGGTCGCATAAGGCGAACAGGTCAGCCCAGACTCTTCACATTACGTGAAAAGACTTTTTTCACAGAAAGACTATTTATTATTTTATTTTTATTTTTTTATTATTTTTTAAGAAAAAATATCTTTTATTTCTCAAACCTCTACCAAAACTCCCAATCATAAAATATATATAAAGATAAATACATGGGATCCGCTCATGGTGAAATTTCCTCCACCCAGGCAAACACGAAAACCTGCAAACAGACTCAAAGACACAAAAACAAAAAATAAAATAGAAAGATAAAAACCTATGAACAACTATCGAAAGACGGACCACAAATAAAAAAAAATGAACAGCTAGAAAAAAAAAATAAGTATAAAAATAAATTTACAAACTCTACAGAGCCTCCCCACACTTAAAGTTAATCAGGGGGCTTCTCTTTTATCTGGACCCGATCTAACCCGTTTAATTCCACCCGGTCCTCGTTAACAATTGAATATTTATTAGTGGAAGTGAAAAATAATTTAAGCATTTTTAATGGGTCAAACCACCAGAATTTAAACTTACCTGGAATGAACCGGATACGTGGCATATAGCAAGAAGACTGGTCGTGTTTGACTTTCACTGACTTCTTCTTCTCCAAATCGTGCCATCCTTTGATCTTCTTTCGGTTCCGGTCCTTTCTTTTTCTCTTCTTTGCCCTCTCCCGTGGTGCTGTTGATTTTGAAGTTCCATCTATCACTAATATCACGGGCCAGCTATGGTGCGCTTCTTCTACCACCATTTCCATGGAATGATCCCCACACTTATTTCTTTCATCTGGTGCAGGTACAGTCATGTCAGTTGGTTCACCTTCAAGTAGGGCATCTAGGTATGCTATATCCCCATCGGGATCAAACTCCCCTACTTTTTCATAAGCAGGTAAACCATCTATATCCAAATCTAAAAATTCATCCTCTTTAGACAACGACTTCTCACTCACCTCGTTGTCTTCCTCTGCACCAAACATCATATCTATGGAGTCCCCCAATTCCACTTCTTCTATCACTTCTCTCCTCACCAACGACCTTTGATACGCCGCCCATTCTTCTTCGTCGTCCTCTTCATCAGAGTCACTCCCAAAATCATATATACTAACCTGTGGCACCGGAGGTGGGACTTCAATGTCCATTTTCGTCTCCGTGATTGGGATGATCTCTTCATCTGACTCGTCTGCGTATTCCATGATCGGCTCTTTCCCTTCTTCTGGAAACGTTGGGAACAACTCCCCTCGAGCGTTCATGTACCCGAGGTAGTTGCCCTCTTCATCATATGTATAACCGACTTTCGGCAGCTGCTCTTGCTGAACCTTTTCTTTTTCTTTTTCTTCTTCTTCCTTTAACCTTCGAGCAATGTCTTCTACTGTTCGTTGAAGATCTAAAAGAGCAGCCTGTCGGTTTTTCAGAATGGTGTCGTGCTCTGCTAACATTTTCTGGGTATTTTCATCTTTAGCAACTAATAATGTCAACAGACTCTCTATTTTACTCCAATCATTACCACTATTCTCACAAGAATTGCTTCCAGAAAATTGATCAGGATACTGATTATAATGTGGCTGCTGATACGAGTCATCATAATAATTTGTAGGACATCCCTGTGAATAATATGGCCGCGGCTGCACAAAGGAATTAGCACAATAATGTGCAGAGGACCCCGCATTTTGTGGAAATCTAACGGTAAAATAGGGTCCTCCACAAATTTCAAACATATTTACAGACTCGACGGAAATTAAAATACACAAACAATTAGACTCCTACGACTCACTATACAAAAAGACAGACTCAACACAAAACACAAGTAGCACAGATATAGCAGATAAGTGTAATCAAAGCTAGTTAACGCAATCGCCAAGAGTCCCCGGCAACGGCGCCAAAAACTTGATGTGCTCAAAGTGGTTTAGTAAAAACTAACTAAATTAACCTAAACTAGACACTCTAAGTTTTAAATTTATAACCTAAGACTCTCTAAACCTAAACCACACAACCGGCAAGTGTACTGGTCAGTGCAGTACAGCTAAAGTAAGTCCGAGTATCGAACCCACGAGACTCTAATGGAAAACGTAAACTAGACTCGATAACTTATCTACAAACTGACTTAAATTATTTTGTTGCTTAAAAGGGGGTTTTTCTAACGAACTAATTGCAAATAAATAAAATAAAATAAAACTACAATAACTAAAGACAAACTGGAGACTGTAACTGAGGTCAGATGGATGGGAAGGCACTACCTAGGCTAGAATCCTACACATGAATGATAAGCTTCTAATGGCTATGGAACTGGTGTGGAACCGGGATCTTAAAATACTAAACATCAAGAATAAACTAGACACCCTCGACCCTTCTCAAGGGGAAACCCTAGAATACTGTTGTGCCGTTAAACCACCGGTTGAGAGGTTACCCTCACAGGCTTACCTACTCGAATCTTAAAGTACCCGCTAGACAGTCTACCTCACAGCGCGAAAGTCACAATACACCTAAAAGTTCAAGGGGTAACTACAATATTTCTGATAAGACTTGGCCTACAAGGAATGCTAGGGAAACTAGGAAGATCTTCTCACAAAGCCTCTAGAACTAGCAATTTAACACCCTAGACAGACCAACAATCTCGCACCTCACAGCTATTGAGAATTGGTAGAACACTTAGAATTATCTAATTAACAATTACAACTCCTATGGATAACCTGCAGAAATTAACCATAAACTAGTCGCTAACACCCAGTCCGCAACCTAACCCGCATTCATACATGAAAGACATTCACAAAAACGCGAGTGGAGTTTATAAAAGTTATTTAAATAAAACTAAATACGCATACACATCAAACCAGAAAATAAAAAGTTCTTTACTTTAAAATTCAACCCACAACCAAAAGTTCCAAGACCAAAAGAAAATAAATCAAACATGTGCAATCATCTTTAACCTAGGTAGCGAAAAGGTCTAGCCAATAAAAGGCATGATAAAATCAAAACAAATAAAACTAAACATATTCATGGCGTTCACAACGGGTTAGAATAAATAAATAATAAATATTGAATTAGAACCGACCCGTGCTGGCACCTATGCCTCACCCCTTTGATCCCTTTCTCTTGATTCCTTTCTTGAGGCTCTGTCACAATCTGCTCTTCCAACCAATAATAATATGCGACCTCCAATTCGTTACTGCTCCTAGAATTAATTTCCTTTTTTTACAATGTGCCGCCTCCTCTCTAGATATTAATCACTATCCTCGATTAATAATAATCTCCCCTGTGCGGCGCCTTCTTCTCTTTTGTGTTCCAATACATTATTGGGCTTCGGGCCTTTTACCAAAGTGACTTTGAGTCACGTTTTTTTTCTTTTTTTTATATTAAATTAATTACGATTATTATTATTATTATTATTATTATTATTATTATTATTATTTATAGTATTATAACTCGGTGCTCTAGATTCGGATGTTCTTGACTTGACCAGAGTTGCTCGTTTACGCTCCAACGTCCATTCGAACACCTACCAAAATATAAAATAAATAAGTAAGCACTAAAACTGACTCAAAACTAATAAAAAATCTATAAAAACCTATACTAAATAAAATAGACCGGTACAAGCCTAAAACTAATAAAAACTCTATCTAAACGACTCGAAAACTATACAAACTTTACACTGGAAATAGATGTATTTTACAATACATCAATAACCAGAACGAAGATCAATCTTCGAGAAGTGGGTTGCTCCTTGAAGTTGATCGGAAAGATCGTCAATCCTAGGTAGGGGATAACGATTCTTGATGGTGAGTTTGTTAAGCTCACGATAATCGATACACATCCTGAGGGATCCATCTTTCTTCTTGACGAATAACACAGGGGCTCCCCATGGAGAAGAACTGGGGCGAATGAAACCCTTATCAGAGAATTCCTGCAGTTGACTAGCAAGTTCTTGCATCTCAGAGGGTGCAAGACGATAAGGAGCTTTGGCAATTGGATTTGCACCAGGAACAAGATCAATTCTAAATTCAACTTGACGAGTAGGAGGTAAACCAGGTAAATCCTCTAGAAAGACTTCAGGACAGTCCCGAATGATTGGAATATCTTGGATACTCTTGCCCTTGTCTTTCTTTTCTATCACGTTAGCCAATAAAGCCATATACCCCTTTCGTAAGTATTTTTGAGCAGTCGTACAAGACATGAGTTTAAGGTCACCAGAAGGTTTCTCACCATAGATCTTCAAAATGTCACCAGATTCAGGAGGAACGCGAATAACTTTCTCAAAGCATAAGATTTCAGCACGATGGGTTGACAACCAATCCATGCCTACTATGACATCGAAGCTTCCAAGATGCATAGGAATGAGGTCGATAGGGAAAGCATGGTCATCAAGATTCAACACACAGTTACGTATAACATAATCGATTGAGATAGACTTCCCATTAGCTACTTCTACTACTAGGGGTTCCTCTAGATCAGTTTGGGGCATGTTAAGTAGAGGTTCAAATTTATGTGACACAAACGACTTATCAACACCCGAATCAAATAGTATAGAAGCATAGTGGTTATTAACAAGAAACGTACCATTAACCACTTCGTTGTTGTTGCGGGCCTGTTTAGCATTGATGTTGTACGCACGTCCACGAGCCCCTTGGTTTTGATTCTGGTTACTGTTTTGGTTCTGGTTCTGGTTTCCAAGCTTAGGACAAGCATCCCTATAATGTTCCGTACTACCACACTCATAGCACTGACCACGAGCAGGCCTACCATTTTGAGCATTGGGAGCTGGATTATTCCTGGCAGGGTTGTTTTGAGTACCAGGGGCTTGGCAAGTATTAGCATAATGTCCATACCGCTTGTAGTTATTACATTGGCGACATGGTCTGTTAGCAGCATGGTGATACTGGCAAGTGTTACAAGAAGGGTGGTTCCCAACATACTGTTTCTTGGCTGGGGTTTGCACTACTGGTGGGGTGGTAGCAACCATGTAGTTCTTAGCCCTGCGTTTCCTGTTGGTTGAGGGCTCAGACTTAACCTCGATAGCAGGCTGAGGAGTATCCTTTGCAACAGCTTTCTTGGTGTTCTTGCGAAAAAAGGTATCATTTTTCACATGATTATCAGTCAGAGTAGCTGCAAAGCGTTTAGCTTCCTCGAGAGTGGTAGGATTTCTTCCCCACAAAGTATCTTGAATCTGCATGGGTAGACCTCCAATGTACTTCTCAATAGCAATAGGGAGGGGTGTGACCTTGTGAGGTAACAGGAGGCTTAGTTCATGAAAACGAGTGTTGTAGGCCAAGTTTTCCCCACTGTCTTCGACCAGAACATGGAACTCATCCTCTAACTTATTGATTTCATTACGAGGACAAAACTCTGCCATCATAACTTCCTAAACTTGCTCCCAAGTCATAGCCAGTGCGACTTCAGCCCCGCTAGTCCTTTTCTCTTCATTCCACCATGTGAGTACCCGCTTGTGGAGGACACTCATAGCATAGCGAACTTTGAGGTTATTGGGACACTCGCTATTAATGAAGGTATTTTCGATACCTCGAACCACTGAAGGAGACCAGTAGCTCCTTCGTCCCCGCTAAACTTAGGAGGGTTGCAAGTATTGAAGTGTTTGAGGGTGCAGACTGGGTGAGCGTTCCCGTTTCCATTTCCATTCCCATTATGATTCCCATTCCCATTCCCATTGCCATTTCCATTTCCATTGTCGTTTCCATTCATTTGGATGACTTGAGCCACCAAGTTAGGAACCAAAGTTGCTATTTGTTGCGCCATTTATTGGGAAATGATCGCAGCCAGTAGGACATCAACGCCATTGTTGTTGTTGTTATTGTTGTTGTTGTTGTGGTTGTTGTTGTTGCTCCCTTCCTCATGTTCGTTGTCATTGTTAAGACGAGTGCTGCAACGAGGAGGCACGATCTGTAAGAGACACAATGAAGGTTTAATGAGACATGGAATGAATGAAGGATAATGAGGTAATATAAGGAATGTAATCATTTATTCATTAATTAAAATGAATAAACGAAAACGTTGACTTATCAAAGATTCTAGATTCTAACAACATAGTGAAAACATGCTTTAGCCTATAAGTGAACACTCATCCCGAGAATTCCCAGGTAGGCATCCGGGTCCCTCATCTGATTGGGATATATGCGCAATGCCAGTCCTAGACAGAAAACTCAGAATACAGGCATTTACCCTTCCAGATTGCACGTGTTCGTTATTAAAATCTAGAACTTCAACAAGATCTCAAGGTGGTTTAGGCTAAACCTAAGGATTTTGTCCTATTAATCTAAAGGTGGATCAGGATTGCAGCAGACAAATAAGAGTAGTCAACTTGTAAGGCTTAGGGTTGTATAGGGTGTAGGATAGGGATAAGAATAAGTAGCGATTAGGGTTAAAAGTAAGAGAGGAAAGTACTGTTTTAAATCCCTAAGGTTATAGTCTAGATTATTTTTCTAATAACCTAATTCCCTATAACCAAGGCTCTGATACCAATCTGAAACACCCCAACCGATGGCGGAAACATCGAGGTGTCACGTAAGAATGATTGTTCAGTAGCACATGGTAATCAAGGTTTAATTGAAATTTATTTAAAGTAAAATATCCAAAATTTGAAATACATATCCCACAAAACCCTACTAATTTTACTCCAAAATCAATTCGTTTTAATGTTTACCCAAAAAGGCAAAATTACGGAGATGTCACAACACGCATGAAAACTTTACCCAATTTGGACACTTTTGTAAAATCACTCAACAATCATATTATTATGCTCAGGTCATGATGTGAAACAAATCCCCTAATCATATAATCCATAACAATATCAAGTATCAATCCCTAAATCTATCAAAATCCCCAAATTAGACATAACATCATCATCTAATAACTTGTGACCTAAGATAATCAAAACTCATCAGTTCTAACCATCCTAGAACATCTCTATATCATCAAAACATCATACAAACATCAACAACACATAACACAACATGAAGGATCATTAACACACGTTAATACATAAGAAAACTCATGTTTTATGATAAGGTTTTGTTTAGAAAGGTTATTAATCATAAAAGTTATCTTAGATCAGATCTGGAACTTTGGGGTTTTATGAAAACAAATTAAAATTGCTCAAAACGGATTTAGGATGAAGAACACACCTTAGATCTTCACTTGTGATGATTTAGAGGGTTAGATTATGAAAAACGAGATCAAAAATTCCTTCCAGTGATAAAAGTCGAAAGAGAGTGTTTAGAGGCGTTTAGGGTTTGTGAAATGATTAAAAATGACTAAGTGTGGTATTTATAGTTTGGGTAGGTTCGACCCTGCACATGGGTCGAATGAGGGGACTTGTGGTTGAATGAAGATTTTAACAGACTGATTGTCTGGTTCGACCCCCCCTTAAGGTCGAACCAGAGTTGGTCTTTTCCAGATTTTCCAGTTTTGTCGTTTTAACGCATTTTAACACATCCTAACGCATGAACATGTAATCCTAATATATGTTTAACATATATAATCATGGATAATTATCTAAACACCGTTTAAACACGTATTTGCATATAATACACCATATATAAATCAATCTACGCATAACACTTAATCTAGTTTATGTAATTCACCAACATCGGGACTCAAGACTCGTGTGTATATAAAATGACACCAATGATCCTCCAGATCATTGAACCCTGGACAATACGTAAGAAAATCCCGACTCAACTAACCCAGTTAAGTAGATAAATAAAACGTTTCCTGCTAAGATAGACTTATAAGTTTCAAAATGTCAAGTCAAATATGCCGGGTGTCACAAATAAATAAAAATAAAATAATATTAAGACAAATTATAAAAATAAAAAAACTTATTAAACTATCGAACATAAACAAACAAACAAACATAAACGAACGCGTTACCGAACATTCACGAACATAAACGAACGAAAAAGGCCTCTGTTCATGTTCGTTCATTTAACTAAACGAACTTCCCGCCAAACGGTTTATGAACTGTTCGCTGAAAGTTCAGTTCGTTTGTGGCCCTACAAAAGACAACAAAAAAAGATTTTAACTTTTACTAAGATTTTTTATTTGATGTGTTTGAAGCATTTTGTTTTTCTCTTGTTTCATCAGTTGTTTGTAACGAAGTTTGGTAAAACATTACAAAAATTTAGAAACAATCGTATAGAAGATACATGAAATATTCCGTCTTATTGGTTTTTGAGACAACTCATTTATTAAAAGATATAACATTGAATTGTAGGTGTAACAATGAAGATGATAGGATAATTCTGTTACCTAAGGGATGGGGCGCTATCAGAATTGGGCACGGGTACCATACTACCAGTACGGTAATACCGTGCAACCTGTGCTGATAGGGGTCCCGTGAACCAAAAACAGGTTCTATCTAACGGGCTGGTAACAAGTCATATTTATTGCAACGGTCAATTTTTATAATATATTTTATTACTTTTTGACCGTTTGAATTTATTTAATATGAAACGGTAATATTTTTTTGACCGTTAATTTTGAAATAGTATAAAATTGTGCACGGTTTAAATAAAAAAACACACAAACAACCAAATTAACCAAAACACAAAAAAAAAAAAAAACAAATGGATCCAAAGAAATCAAAGAGTGTTTCGAGGGGTGCAAGGGGAACCTCGAAATCTAGAGGTTCTAGTAGTCGAGGCAAAGCTTCGAGTTCGAGATCGGCTACGGTTGAACCGTATAGGCCCGTGATCAATTTTCCACAAACCCAACCCCAACCCCAACAACCGTTGTACTCACAATACGCACAATTCACACAATTCACACAATTCCCACAAAACCAACCACCTATGATGTATCAACAATATTTTACGCCGCCTCAATTAACAACTTCCCAACGAGAAGACTTCGAGCTCAACCTAGATGATGAGGACGATGACGAGGAGGAAACTGTGCCAGAGACACAGTTCAAGCATCATGGAGATGAACAACTAGACGAGGAAGCGGATGACGCGCTTGAAGTTGAAGAAGTTGATACAGGGAGAAAAAAGAAATATGCAAAGCGACAGAAAGCTGTGAAGTGGAATACGGCACAAGAGGTAGCTTTGGCAAAAGCTTGGTGCTATGTGTCGGAAAACAGGGAGAAGAGTAACCAAAGAAGCAAGGGTATTTTTGGAAAGCTGTCCAAAAACATTATGTGTCACTGTTGGGAGGATCCACCCGAACAGTTGATCAAATTACTTCGAAATGGATAGCCATGAACCCACAAATGAATGCGTTCAATGGACTTCATAAACAAGCGGTAACAATTATGATATATTTAACTTAGTGTTTTATTTAGTTATACAAAGTTCTCTAAATTATATTTAATATACGGTTTTATTTAATTATATAGGAGCGCCTACGAGGGAGTGGACGTAGTGATCTAAACGTCATGCAAACGGCGTTGAACGATTACAGAAAAAGCCATCCTTCTGGTTTTAATCATCAAGCGGCATGGGAGATTGTAAAAGACCACGATAAGTGGAAGAAGCAAGTGTTGATGGGTGAAGACCCGTCCGATAGTCATTCCGACAAGAGACGAAAGTCTTCGGAAAGCGGCAAATATCAACCGACTGCCTTTTCCACACCGGACGATACCACCCCCACTAGCCACATGCCGGACCTCAACAAAGATACCAACCCAACGCGGCCCAAACAAAAAACTAAGAAAGCCGCCGCCGCCGAGTCTTTTGGCAAATCATTGGTTGACGAACTCGGGTCATACCGAGCAATGAAAGAAGACAAACTCAACCTGTTGGTCACCCTACAATCTCAACAAGGCGAAAAAGCAATGACGTTTTTAGAGGAACAACGCGAATTGTTGAGACAACGGCAGTATGACCACGACTTGAATATGTATTCAAAACCACACGAGCAACTCAAAGGTAAATCTTTGGAGTTGGTTTTGAAACGTAAAGCAGAAATCCCGGCGAAATTTGAATGGGACCGTTATTGGGTTGAAGACGACGTTGATGATGAAGGCGACGAGTAGGATGAAGGCGTTTGTATTTTTTTTTATTTTAGTTGATGTTTTTGTATTTTGTTTATTTTAATGGGACGGTTTATTTTTTTAAGTTTTACAAACGGTAGTTTTAATTCAAACGGTCATTTTTTAGTAAAAAACGGTAATTAAAAAAAGGAAAACTAAAAAATAAATATTTCAGTGAAGTAAATTGGTTAAGTGCTGCCTACAAAAAAATGAATCAGTGAAATAAATTATTGAAGTGATGTAGCAAAGCAGGATTGGTTAAAATCAGTGAAGTGAAAACCAAATCAGTTGAGCGCCCCTTCCCCCCTTACATCACGCGTAACGGTTAATGTTTCATAAGGGGCATTTTTCGCTACATTATTATTATAATGCCTCTTTAAAGAATGTGCAATGGTTAACCCTTTTAAGCATTAATTTCTTTATTTTTCTCTTCTTTAGACATTATAATAGATTTGTCCCTCCATCTTCATGCCCCTATAATGCCCAGTAAAAACAATGTTAAAGGTGTTATCAGGCTCATTCATACCCACATAATGCCCATTACACATGATGTTAGCGATAAACTAAGATAAATCCAAAATATTTATTTCATATCATAAAAACTATTTTTGGGAAGACATGAAAATTGTCTTTCAAATTCCATGTAGTCTTATTTGAGTGTTCCTTTTGCGTTCTATTTTTTCAGTCATTTTAGACTTTACTTAATTGTACGCGTTAAGATTAATTTTATAATATACAATTTAATAAAATTTGAATTTTATTTATATTAAAGTACCTTTAAGTAATATATTATTCAAACATTTCAACAATAATTAAATATGTTGAGGAGGAACTAAGTCATGAGTTTAGAAGAACACTGATGATGGACCAAGTCATGAGTTAGAAAACACATTGATGGGGGACTAACTGACTAAGAGCATTTACATCCCATCCATTAAATGTATGTAAGTGTGTTTATCAAATTAAATGGGGTGAGTGTAAGTGGTTGTGAGTGGAGGAGAGAAAAAATATGGGATATTCTAAATACACCCACCCTATTTTCCATCTACACCCACTCTATAGAATTTAATTACTCAGTAATTACATTTGACTAGGTTTGGCCAATGAAAATAGTTCTCTTCTCATCATTAATTATATTAAACAACTAAAACTTTATCAAACATTAATTACTTTGAGTGATTATTTACCTCATGTGGTAGAAAAAATATTTTCATGTCTAGTTACTTTTTCTATAATCTTTATCTTATAAATATATTTTGCGTGTCACGTCAAATCTTTAAATCGATACAATGTTTTTTAATATATATAACTAATTAAACTTGACAAAAACAAAATATAAATGGTTTTAGTTTATTAACTTTAATCTGATAAACCATTAATTTACCATTTATTATTAGCTTATGAAACACTTGCATATGACTTAAAAGGTTGTATCTTAGAACGCCAAATATCGTGAGAACCATGAGAACAAATGAGAAAACCAATCAAAATTATTTTTTTTCAATACAAAACTAATTATAATCAAAATATAACATTAAAAAATGAATTTTCTTTCCAAATAATTCATCTTTTCTTGCAAAAAACATTTTCAAATTAACTATTTACACATGTGTAAATGAATCAGTTTACACATGCAGTGGTGAAGGATGTATAAGGGCCAGGGGTGGCCCTGCCCCCCTCCCCTATTTTTTTTTTTTGCGCAGTAGTGGAAATTTGCGATTATCGTAGGTAAATTGAGTCCGGGTTGAGTCCGCCCCCCACCGATTTGCCACTACCAATTGAAAAAATTTGAGTACGGCCCCCTCCGATTCGAGAACCAAGCTTCGCCACTGTACACATGTACAAACAGTAAATTTACACATTTGTAAAAACAATTTATTTTTGTATACGTTTAATTTTTTACGCGTAAATTGTGTTTTTGGGATTGTATTTTAGTAATAAAGATAAGTAGGAAGCCCGCGCGATGCGGCAATGGTGACAATTGACAACGCGGTGCTCGTTTTTCGTTAGTTTATGAATCATCTCGTGATACATTTTATAGTTATTGAAGTTTTATCTATGATGTGTTTTTTTTATTGAATTATTATAATCCTTTTTAAACTTATAATCTTTTGTATATGTATGCTTTTATTTGAGAAAACATTTATACGGTGTTGCTTGTTACTAATAGAAAATAAAAACTTACGTTGCATTAAATAGGAAAAAAATTTATTAGAAAAAAATTAAAAACTATAAAAGTTAAAAAAACCTACGTTACAAAAAGTTAATTTATTAGAAAAAAAATTAAAAAACTAATAAATAAATAAGAGTATGAATAATAGTTAAAGTATAAATAAAAGATTTTAGGTAATTAATGTTTTGTATTTATTGAGATGGTTGTAGAATAGTTTAGATCATTAATATTTTGTATTTATTGAGAGATAGTATAGAGTGGGTGTAATAGAGTGGGTGTAAATAGAAACACCCAAAAAGTATTTGGTGGAAACACTGTTCCACCCTAAATATTAAAAGATATTGTTCACCCCTATATATATTTTAATATTTTTGTAAGTAATTGTGAGTGAGGAGAGATAAAATGTAATGATAAAAGTATAAAAAAATATTATTATTTTAATTAGGAGAGAGAAAATTTAAGGGTGAAGTAGTATTTTTAGTATAATTTGATAGATGAGATTTGATGGAAGGAATATGAATGCTCTAAGTCATGAGTTTATAATCACTGGTTAGATTTTACAACTCAATAAAACATTTGACTATGTACTTCATAATTTGTAATTTTTTTTCTCTTTTAATCCTTATACTCTTCATCTTTACAAATTTATTATAAAGCATTTTTGCTTTTTAAACTAATATTTTTTCAAATTTCAACTTTGGTCTCACTATACTTTTTCTCTTATAAATTTGTCGTTTTGCGTTTTATTCTAAATTTTGTGAGTTAAGACGTTGCGACATGCGTGTGTAGTTCAACATATTTACGTCTATCTTTTCGCGGTTTAACGACCCCATCTCAGCGCACGGGTCCTATGTTAACTTAGTTATTCTTTCAATGTTTTGCGTTTGGTTTAATATTTAGAAGTTATCACGCCGCAAAGCCTGTGCAAGATTTAATGTTTTTACCTTTATTTTTTGATTGATATTACAATCCTGTCACAAAACGTAGATTCTAAATACTAGTTATTATATCAAATAAAGTTAATAGTCAAAATCGTCTATGAGGTTTGGTCAGTTTTGTCACATCTGTCCAAAATTGAAACTTTATACATCTTGGTCTTTCAGTTTTACCTTTTTTTTTTGGTCAAATTCGTCCCTGACACTAACCCAGTTAACTTATCTCGTTAAGTTGAGGGGTATTTTTCTCTTTTGGACATTTTGTATACTTTATTTATTTTAGATTATTTATTTATTTTTTAGCCTTTAAATTAGGCCTGTAAACGAACTGAGTGTTCATGAACCATTCGTGAACTGTTCGGCGGGAAGTTCGTTTAATTAAACAAACGAATATGAACACACGTTTTGTTCGTTCATTTATGTTCATGAACGTTCATTTATGTTCGTTTATGTTCATTTATTTATGTTCGTTTATGTTCATTTAATTAAACTTTACTTTATATTTATTATTTATTTCCCTTTGGTTAAGTAACCTTAATTTATATTATATTATATACAATATATTTGATATGTTCTCAAATTTAATCTTAACCCTAACATTCAAAACATATCAGCCGCTCTCCACACTTCACAGCCCCACATCCCTTCTTCTCCACACTCTGCAACCCTACTAATTTAGAATTTATTTTGGTTGCATTATGATGTATTAGATTTGGTTGATTGTGATGAATCATTATTAAACTTGTTTTTGTTTGTGTTTATTAATGTTCGTTTATGTTCATTTGTGTTCGTTTATGTTCATAAACTGTTCGTTTAGGTTTTAAATGAACGAACATAAACGAACACGACAAATTTCTTAATGAACGAACACGAACACAAAAATGTGTTCGATTATGTGTTCGTGTTCGTGTTCGGTTAAAGTTAAATGAACAAAAACGAACACGCATGTGTTCGTATTCATTCGGTTCGTTTACAGGCCTACTTTAAATTAAATAAAAAACCCATCTCCTCTCTCCCCTACGTCTCTCTTCAAATTCAAACCACCACCACAACCACTACCCCTTAAAGATCTAGAGAGAAAGAGAACAGATATGAACCGAGTTGAACCGACTCAAACCGAGACCTGGCACCTGGACCGAGACAAGATCCGAGACTATCAATCTAGTGTTGGATTTAAATATTTGTTTGTTTGTTTTAAAGGTTTGTGTAATTGTCTGTGTATTACTCAATAATCAAAACCCCATTACATAGGGGAGAGTACAATACAAAACCCTAGAGATAATATGCAAACTATATCTCCACTATACAAGGATATCAATCTAATAAATGTAAATAATACAATACTAAATATAATACACAATCAATGCACAATCATCGGCTAATACTCCCCGGCAGTTTGAACGGGCGTAGGACAAACGCTCTAACTGGAACGAAAGGACTGAAAGAGTTGCTTGGAGAGCCCTTTTGTGAAGATATCCGCATACTGTAAAGCTGATGGGACGTGAAGAACTCGTATGTCGCCCAGTCGAACCTTTTCTCTAACGAAGTGAATATCAATTTCAATGTGCTTGGTGCGCTGATGCTGGACGGGATTATCAGACAAATAGACTGCACATACATTGTCACAATAAACGATGGTGGCCTGCCGAAGTGGAGTATGTAACTCAAGTAATAAATTTCGTAGCCAGGCTGCTTCAGCGGCCGCGTTGGCCACGCCCCTGTACTCTACTTCGGCACTGGAACGAGCGACGGTTGGTTGACGCTTTGAAGACCAAGATAATAGATTGTCGCATAAAAACACACAATAACCACTAGTGGAGCGTCTCGAGTCAGGACAGCCACCCCAGTCTGCGTCTAAATATGCAACTAAAGAGTTAGTGGTAGATTTAACCATCCGTATCCCATAATCAACTGTACCCTGGATGTATCTGATAATCCTTTTCATGAATGCAAAATGAGTGTCCCATAGGTCATGCATGAATAGACAAACCTGTTGAACAACATAATATCGGGTCGAGTAAAGGTTAAGTACTGTAACGCACCAGCCAAACTACGGTATAATGTAGGATCCGAGAAGGGCGAACCGTCAGATGCACTAAGTTTGGACGAGAGATCAACCGAAGTTGTGCAAGGCTTGCAATCAGTCATACCGGCACGCGAGATTATATCCTTGGCATATTGTTTTTGTGAAAGAAAAATGCCATTTTTCTGGCGATCAACCCGAATGCCCAATAAATGATGTAATCGCCCAAGATCAGTCATGGCAAACTCTCGTGATAGTGTGTGAATAATCTCGCGTAAGAAGGCATCATTAGATGCGGTGAGAACAATGTCATCAACATAAAGTAACAGATATGCTATGTTTGCTGGGTCACGCCTATAAATAAACAGAGAGTGATCACACACACTTCCACGAAACACGTGGGAAGTGATGTAATTTGCGAATGTGGTGTACCAGGCCCGCGGGGCATGTTTAAGGCCGTATAAAGACTTCTTCAGACGACATACCAAGTGTGGGTATCGTCGATCAACAAAACCTGGTAGCTGATGCATACACACGGTCTCTTTTAAATCCCCCATCTAAAAAGGCATTCTTTACATCTAATTGATGAATGGGCCATGACCTGGAAACTGCAAGAGATAAAACAGTGCGAATAGTAGCCGGTTTGACAACCGGGCTAAATGTTTCATCACAATCAATACCAACTGTCTGCGAGTTACCATTTACTACAAGCCGTGCCTTATAGCGTTCCAACGTCCCGTCTGCATGAAACTTGTGTCGAAATAACCACATGCAGCGAATGACTGGGCGATCAGTAGGACGTGGAATGAGTTCCCATGTCTCGTTCTCCAATAAAGCGGAGAATTCCGCCTGCATGGCACGTGACCAATTTGGATCGGCAAGGGCTTTGGCATGGGTGGTTGGGACAGGTGAGATGGTGGTAGTGGTGAATGTGGCAGGCAGGTGGGCCGAGGGGTTGGTTCAGGATTTAAAACGGGTGGTCATGGGGTGTTGGTTGGTGTGGGAAATTGTGTGGGCTATGGGGATGTTGGGTGGCGGAAGGTGGGTAGTAGGTTGGATGGGCCGAGAGGCCTCGGGGCTGTGGTGTAGAGACAGTGGGCCGAGGGGTTGGTTGTTGGGTGTTGGTCTGGGCCGCGGGTGTGTGTGTGAGTGTTGTGCGTGGATGGAAGGGTGACTGTGGGTGGGCATGGGAGGGTTGGGCCGTCAAGAGTAGGTGATGGGATATGATGGTATAGGTAAGGGCCGGTTAGAAGGAAATTGGTAGGGTAGGTGAAGTTGAGGTGGGTCATCAAGGAAGTTATAGGAGTTTGGTTGTTGTGGTATGGTGTATGGAAAAACATGTTCATCAAATGTTACATGCCGGGAAATATGGACTTTACCAGTGGTAGGGCCCTACTCGCCAGTATATAGGCGAGTAGGAGCCCTACTCGCCTGAACCACTCTCCTACTCGCATATACTGCTGTGCACGAGTCAAAACACCTATAAATACAAACCTTGACTCCCCAAACACCATTTGTGCAACCCTAACTGATCCTAAGCCTCCCACACACCTTGAAACACCTCTGGAACTTTCTTTGCCTCAAAACACTCCATCTCCAAGCTTATGCACCTTTCTTTGATAAAATCCAAGGTGTGTTCTTCCTCCTACGCCTTTGTAATGTTATTGTCTTGGTTCCCAAAAAGTCCAGACCTTATCTTGAAAATAATGAGTCTTTTAAAACCTTGGAAAGGAGTTCTAAAACAAGTCTACACCATAATACTTGCTATATGTGAAGTATTGATGCATATGATGATTTTGGTGATTATAAAATGAATGTTTCCATGAATTTGATGTACTTCTGATGTGTAGGTGTTGTTAGGATGATTGTCTATGAGTTTAAGCTCTTGTTATAGTGTTTAGACGCAAGTATGCATTTTGACCCATTTGGGTGATTCTTGAAGAAATAGGATGTTATGATATGATTCATTGCTTGTTTATGGTTAGAAATCATGCTAGGATGATGCTATAACATAGAGATGATGAATTGCAAGTTGTAGGAGGTGTGATCTGATCTTTACTACTTAAGGAAAGATTTCATAGTTAATGAAACCTAGTATTTTGCCATTTTTGGAAATAATCGCACCGAGCCCGTTAGAGCAGAGATAAATTGGGGGTTTTTGCTTGGAAAGGGTTGGCTAATAGTTTAATTTTGATATTGGGTGTTTTTACATGTTTCGGATCTGATTTGGAGGGTTTAACGCGCGAAAACGCGCATCAGCAGGGCTTGGGGCAAATAGGAACCTACTCGCCTGAAGCATCAGGCGAGTACAGCCTACTCGCCTGATACTTCATGCGAATAGGAGCCCTACTCGCCTAATCACCCCTCCTACTCACTAGTTGACTTTTCCTAATCGCAAGAAAGTTTCCTAATCGCGTGTACTGCTGTCATAAACGCATTTTGACATCCCGGAACATGATTTGACACCTAGGAACATGATAGGAACCCCGGGATACACCCAATGACTTAGTAACACGTGTTCGGACATGTTTATGCGTTAATTGGACATTATGCTAGACTAGGTGAACTATTGCGCGTATTGAATGTTTAATTGCATGTGATGCATGATGTTTTGTATTTACCTAACACGTGGGATGTCAGGTCACCAATGGGATGTCGGGTCTTGTCTGGCACGGTCGGTTTAACAGTCAAAGGTGTTTTCAAACGTTTATGGTTATGGTCTGGACGTTCGGGGACTAGTTAACCTACGGGTTATTAGTTCGGGTACTTATACACATTTTATGATAGGTCGCCGCTATTTGGGACTATTATAGCATAATTACTTAACTGTTTTCAAGTAACGCAATCTAAGGTGAGTGTCACAGCCCCACTTTTACTGTTTTACTTTCGGGGGAGAAACATGCTACATTCTTACTTAGTAAAGGTCATGTTATACTATGGTTACTTTACAAATACTATGCGGCTTTTATGGAAAGTCCCAGGGGGAAACCATGAATGTGCGGGAAGGCACAACGGTGGAAATGTGGATAGATCTATTGGGCCTCACAAACCCCACTCGACGGCTGGGCCGGGCGGGTGCATATTGTCTCTTATTACTGGCTCGCCGAGGCATCGGTTATAGCCAAAACAGCTGGGCAAGCTTCAACAACTTATACACGTATAGTAATGGGTTCCCAACCGTAGTAGTAAACAAACACTTAACGTCTAGCTAACGTTCTTATAACCTAGTAGTAACGGATATGATCTTCGCAAACTTATAACAACACTTTATAAAAGAAAACCTGTGAACTCACCAGCATTATATGTTGACATTTTTGGCATGTTTTCTCAGGTCGCTAAGGTAGCAGTCAATGGGCTAGGCGCACGGAGTCATGCACAGCATCTAATATTTTGAAGCATATTAAACAATATTTTGTAAACAATGATATGTCTTTTGGTTGTAAACAAGAAATGCTTCCGCTGTTGGTTTACGACTCAAAGCATGATATTTTTGTTTTAAAAATATATATATGGATGCATGTTTGTTGTATGTTTATTGTGATCGTTGACTGAGATCCTGGTGTGTCACGCGCCTCGCGGTAAAACCCCGCACGTGGATTTAAGGTGTGACAGATTGGTATCAGAGCCAACGGTTATAGTGAACTAGGACTGCATGTAGAGTCTTGTCTATAACTGAGTCGCACACACTAGACGGTCACAGATAGTCGAGTCTTAACATGTGGGGTAACAATATGACTTGTTGGGGGTGTCGGTGTCATCATCTTCTACGCTACATCATCTGTCTACTCTTTATCATTCTATCTCTTGACTCATCCTTACTATAATTCGATGGCGAACGATATACTATTGAACCTTCTTGACGGCGGTGTACATTGGGGTAGCTCCGGCGTACTCTTGAGATCTGTCCAGGGATTCAGACATCTCCCTTCTATGCCCTAATGGACACGCTTGTTCTTATGCATACTATCTTGTACTTATACTTATGATAATACCATGATTGGGCGCTAGTGTTCGGTGATTTGAACTTCGAACTTAAAGCACGCCTGGAGGACCATGTAGAGCAGTTTATCATGTCGGGTGCACACGAGATTATAAACTGTGATGCATGGGATCCCTAGCGGAATTTGTGTTTGAACGGATGGACCCGAACTGGGCTCGGTCTAGTTCCTTAAAATTCCTAATGGGTTGTACCACGGGCAAGCCTAAATCTTTTGTTTCATGTTGTGACAGAAGATGTCAGGAGCTCGTGGAGGTCGCAGAGGCGGCCGTGCTGGCGGTCGTGCTGGCGGCCGTGGTGGCGGCGGTGGCCGTGGGAACATTAACATGACCCAAGCGGAGTTGGATAACCTGATGCAGCAGCACATGAACATTGCCTTGGCTGCATTCCAAGCCGCTCATAATGCTATGGGTGGTACGTCAATCCTCACCTATCCTATCTTGTTCTAGGGTACTGTACCTTTTCTTGATTTTCACCTGTGTGTCTATTCCAGGTGGTGCTGTCAATCCCCCTCCACCCCAGTGCTCTTACAAGAAGTTTATGGATTGCAAGCCCCAAAACTTTAGTGGAACTGAAGGGGCAGTGGGACTGCTCCACTGGTTGGAGAAAATTGAGTCGGTTTTCTCGATGTGCAGCTGCCCGGAAGGCGACCAGGTGAAATATGCTTCTGCGACCCTGGAGGGTCAAGCTCTGACTTGGTGGAACTCCACCACCCAGACCATGGGTATTGGGGAAGCTCACGCTATGCCCTGGACAGAGTTCATTCAGTTGTTGAAAAACGAGTACTGTCCGAGGGATGAGATCCAGAAGCTTGAGCACGAGGTCTGGAATCATAAGATGGTGGGGTCTGAGATTGAAGCCTACACGGCTAGGCACAATGAGTTGGCGGTGTTGTGCCCTGATTTGCACGCACCAGAATACTGGAGGATTGAACACTATGTTGCTGGGTTGGTACCGGAGATTGCGAGGTTGGTAGCTGCGGGTAATCTCACTGTTTATTCTGAGGTGGTTCGGTCGGCTCACAGGCTGACCAATATGAAGGTGGCTGAAGGGGTCTTGCCTCCTCGAGGCGCTACTGTGAAGGCTCCTAAGAGTAACAAGCGAAAGTGGGAAGCTGTGGGGAAAGGCTCGAGTTCGGCTCAGCCTCAGCAGGTGAAGAGGTCTGATGTTGGGGGATCATCGTCTGAGCAGAAAACGGGGGGTTATCAAGGGAAGTTGCCGAAGTGTGAACGATGTTGGTTTCATCATACTGGTCGTTGTGACAAGAACCAGTGTCGCCGGTGCAACAGGGCCGGGCATGTAGCTCAAGATTGCAGGGTTAATCTTCAGGGTAACCGGAACCCACCTGCTACACCTACTCCAGCTCCTCAGGTTGCTACTCCCCAGGGAAACCAGGGTAAACAGGGGTGCTATAATTGTGGTGAACTTGGCCACTACAAGCGCGAATGCCCCAAGTTGAAGCAGGGCGAGGCTGGGAAGAACGGGTCGGGCAATGGAAACAACGGGGGCGGAGGCAGGAATGCTCGCGCCTTTGTGATTGGTTCGAGCGGGGCTCGACAGGATCCTGACACTGTTACTGGTACGTTCCTTCTCGATAATCGCTATGCTACGGTTTTATTTGATTCCTGTGCCGATAAGAGTTTTATATCTCTTGGGTTTAGTCAATTGCTTGATAGGGTACCTATACCTTTAGAGGCTAAGTACTTGATAGAATTGGCTGATGGTCAGAAAGTCGAAGCGACGCACGTCCTTAGGGAGTGTCGCCTTGAGTTGTCGGGTTATTCTTTTCCCATTGACCTTATGCCGGTGTCCTTGGGTAGTTTCGATGTTCTCGTGGGTATGGATTGGTATCTTTGTATCATGTTGAGATCGTTTGTTTAGATAAAGTCATTCGACTTCCTCTTCCTGATTGAGAAATTCTGTTGGTGCACGGTGAGAAGAGTGGGGTCCCTTTGAGTATCATTTGGTGTATGAAAGCTTATAAGTATCTTCGGAAGGGGTATTCTGCCATTCTGGCACTTGTTTCGGTTTCGTCAGAGGAAGAGAAGAAGATTGAAGATATTCCTGTCGTTCGTGATTTTCCCGATGTATTTCCTAAGGATTTACCTAGCCTCCCGCCTTATCGTCAGGTCAAATTCGGTATTGAACTGGCTCCAGGTGCGGCCCCTATTGCCCGAGCCCCATATCGTCTTGCACCTCCCGAGATGCAGGAGTTGTCCAACCAGTTGCAGGAGCTGCTCGAGAAGGGTTTCATCCGACCTAGTTCGTCCCCGTGGGGAGCCCCTATTCTGTTTGTCAAGAAGAAGGACGGAAGCCTGCATGTGTATCGACTACCGGGAATTGAACAAGGTTACTATCAAGAATCGTTATCCTCTTCCTCGCATCGATGACTTATTCGACCAACTTCAGGGTTCTAGTTTCTATTCGAAGATCGATTTGAGATCGTGGTACCATCAGTTGAGGGTCCAAGAAGCTGACATTCCGAAGACCGCCTTCCGAACTCGCTATGGCCATTTCGAATTCTTGGTCATGCCTTTTGGTCTCACCAATGCACCCGCCATTTTTATGGATTTGATGAACCGTGTTTGTAAGCCTTATCTTGATAAATTCGTGATTGTCTTCATTGATGATATTCTAGTCTATTCCAAGAGCGAAGTGGACCACCAGGAACACTTGCGTCTTGTTTTGGAACTCCTGAGGCGGGAACAGTTGTATGCCAAGTTTTCTAAGTGTAGCTTCTGGTTGCGTGAAGTCTAGTTCCTTGGTCATGTAGTTAATGAGAAAGGAATTAACGTTGACCCAGCTAAGATAGAAGCCATCAAAGACTGGGAAGCACCAAAGACGCCATCTGAGGTGCGGCAATTCCTGGGCCTTGCTGGTTATTATCGTCGTTTTATCAAGGGATTTTCGAAGATCGCTAAACCCCTCACCTCGCTTACCCAGAAGGACAAGAAGTTCGACTGGGGTGATTCGCAAGAGTCAGCCTTCCAGATGTTAAAGGCTAAACTCTGTTCTGCTCCTATCTTGTCTTTGCCTGAAGGCACGGACGATTTTGTGGTTTATTGTGACGCTTCTATCCGGAGTCTCGGTTGTGTGCTAATGTAGCGCGAGAAGGTCATCGCCTATGCTTCTCGTCAGCTCAAAGTTCATGAGAAAAACTACCCCACCCATGATCTGGAATTGGGTGCTGTAGTCTTTGCTTTGAAGATATGGAGGCATTACTTGTACGGTACCAAGTGCACTATCTACACCGATCACAAGAGCCTCCAGCATATCTTTGATCAGAAGGTGTTGAATATAAGACAGCGTCGCTGGGTCGAGCTTCTTAATGATTATGAGTGCGCTATTAAATACCATCCTGGCAAGGCGAATGTGGTCGCAGACGCCTTGAGCAGGAAGGAAACGACTAAACCTCGTCGTGTTCGAGCCCTTCAGCTCACTATCCATTCCGGCTTACCTGACCGAATTCGTTCGGCACAGCAAGAAGCTTTAAAGGAGGAAAACCTTAAAGCTGAAACCATGCACGGTGCTGATAGTCACCTTGAGCTCAGGTCCGATGGCCTACACTATTTCGCTGAACGTATTTGGGCCCCTTTATTTGGGGGCTTGCGGGAGCTCGTTCTTGATGAAGCTCACAACTCCCGGTACTCTATTCATCCTGGCTCCGATAAGATGTATCAAGACCTAAAGATACTTTATTGGTGGCCGAACATGAAGGCGGATGTGGCTTCGTACGTGAGCAAATGCTTGACCTATGCCAAGGTCAAGGTTGAATATCAAAAGCCGTCCGGCCTTCTGCAACAGCCTGAAATTCCCGAGTGGAAATGGGAGCGGATTACGATGGACTTTGTGACCAAAATCCCGAAATCGCCCAGTGGTTGTGACATGATCTGGGTGATTGTTGATAGATTGACAAAGTCTGCGCACTTCCTCACTAACAAAGAAACCGATGGCCTCGAGCGTCTGGCACGTTTATACCTTAAGGAAGTGGTCTCTCGGCACGGGGTGCTTGTCTCTATTATTTCTGATCGTGATTCTCGGTTCGCCTCTAACTTCTGGAAATCCTTGCATAAGGCTCTGGGTACTCAGTTAGACATGAGCACAGCTTATCATCCGCAAACTAACGGTCAAAGTGAGTGGACAATCCAAACACTAGAAGACATGCTACGGGCATGTGTGATCGATTTTGGCAAGGGGTGGGAGAGTCATCTACCGTTAGTGGAATTCTCCTACAACAATAGTTACCATTCTAGCATCAAGGCAGCCCCGTTCGAAGCTCTTTACGGGCGGAAATGCCGGTCTCCTCTTTGTTGGGCCGAGGTGGGTGAGAGTCAACTCACTGGCCCGGAACTTGTGTACGAGACTTCCGAGAAGATCATACAAATCCGTAACCGCATGGCAGCAGCTCGGGACCATCAAAAGAGCTATGCCGATCGTCGTCGCAAGCCTTTAGAGTTTGAGGTTGGGGACAGGGTTTTACTGAAGGTATCTCTGTGGAAGGGCGTTATACGTTTTGGGAAGCGGGGCAAATTGAATCCTCGGTATGTGGGACCGTTCGCAATTCTGGAACGGATTGGACCGGTAGCATACAAGCTTGATCTGCCAGCTAGACTCAGTAATGTTCATAATGTCTTCCACGTCTCTAATCTCAAGAAGTGTCTGGCGGATGAATCTTTGGTTGTTCCTCTCGAAGAGATCAAGGTGGATGATCGTCTGCGTATTGTGGAAGAACCGGTTGAAATTCTTGACTATAAGATCCGTAGCCTTCGTCGGAGTAAAATCCGCATTGTTAAAGTTCGTTGGAACTCAAATCGTGGACCGGAGTTCACGTGGGAACGGGAAGATCAGATGAAGGCTAAGTATCCCCATTTATTTCCTAAACGCGCGTTCGAATCAAGGCATGTCTTTGCTGAAGCTGAATGAATCTCGGGTCGAGATTCCTTTCAACAGGGGGATGATGTGGCAACCGGAAAATTTTTCTTCTCTTTCGTCTCTTCCTTTTTGGCCTTGAGCAATTTTTGGGACGAAAATTCTTTCAACAGGGGGATGATGTGACACCCGGCAAACTCAAGTTAGTAACAGTGACTAAACTAGTAAGTCTACCTTAGCGAGTCGTGCATATTACGTACTTAACGGGGTCAGTCGAGTCGGTACGATGATTCTAGGAATCATCGGGAGTCGTTACGATGATCCGCGGGATCATCGGGAGTCGGTCCATAACCATGTGTACAAGGATTGGTGATTCGTGGAATCGTCGGGTTTAACGCACACACGCAAGTCTCGAGTCCCGGGAATTGGTGAACAGATATAAACATGTTAGTTATTGTGCATTATGTGTTTGTAATCATTATGTGACTTGTCGGTATGTGAATACGTGTTTATATGTGTTAAAATAGTGTTTAACGCGCCAAAAATCAGTTCCAGGACCTTATAGGCGATTAGGAGCCTGGGGAGCTCCTAATCGCCATTTACTGATGCGAGTAGGGGGATGCCTAATGGCGAATAGGGCCCTACTCGCCAGTATATAGGCGAGTAGGAGCCCTACTCGCCTGAACCACTCTCCTACTCGCATATACTGCTGTGCATGAGTCAAAACACCTATAAATACAACCCTTGACTCCCCAAACACCATTTGCGCAACCCTAACTGATCCTAAGCCTCCCACACACCTTGAAACACCTCTCGAACTTGCTTTGCCTCAAAACACATCATCTCCAAGCTTATACACCTTTCTTTGATAAAATCCTGTAACACCCCAACCGATGGCGGAATCATCGAGGTGTCACGTAGTGACGATTGTTCAAAAGCACATGGTACTAAAATGTAAATTGGAATATATTGTATAATTTAAATTGTCTTACATGGATGAAATGGGAAAAAAAAATACAAAAGTCTGAACAAAACATGAAATATGAAATAAATTATTAAAAGCAAGCACTAAAATCCAATGCTATGGAACTAAGATCAAACTGCACCTGAAACATGTACAAAATAAGTTTTGTCAACATATGAAATGTTGGTGAGCATTCCTAGTTTTAATATATATAGTAAGTTGGAAAATGTTATACAAGTCAAGGGCAAAGCTACAGTGCATTTATGTAAACTATGTATCATACAAATGAGCGAAATCAATCCTGTGACTGTATAATGTACTAAATGAACGGTGGTGTACTTATCCAAATAATTGGATAATAACATAACAATGACCATGGATTCTCCGATGAAAAAGGGGGAGAATCAACCTAGGCGGGTTGTCAATCCAATAGCGCTATCCAATGTTAAGGTCGGCTTGTACAATGTTAATGATTTCACTAAGTACAAATGTATTCTACATGTAATGTCTAAGCATAAAGCACGTTGTAAGCAATGCACATAGTACTAGAATTGTATTGTGAAAATGTAAACTTGTATTTGAAATTGTAATAGTGAAAATGCGAGCAATCCAAAGATTCAACAACGAAACTAGTCCAATTTAGAATAAAAGAAACCGAATAGGAAAAACGTCAAGCTTCCAATTCGCCAATTACAAGAGCTTATAATCAAAGCTTCAAATGTAGAAGTAACATACTCTAGAATAAAGGTATGAGGGAGAGTTTAATCGAATTGAAACAATCGATTTAAAGGTGCAAAGTGTAATGGGTCATAGGTGGGTTTTTATACTAGTTTTGGATTCAATTAGGCTTTAAAATTGGTCAACACAATAAAGTAAGGTTTTAAGATGAATTGACTATTTGACTAGGACTTTGACTAGGATTTTGACTAGGACTTTTGACTAGGACTTTGACTGTTTGACTGTCTTAGCGGACTGCGAGGGCTAAAAAAAAATAATTTTTCTAATTTAATCAATTTTAAGTTATAGACTTGTATCCTTCTCTTTCTAAGTTGTTTTAGAACCAAAAATTAAGGGCTTTGAGTATCAAGGTCTGAAACATACGTGCTCGGGTGTAGATGGGAGTATAAAACGTGCATACTTTTACTTATAAAAATTATAAGTTTTATTAAATTGTGACTTTTGGTCCTATTAAAATACGAGGGTTAAAAATGAAAATTTTGAAATAGTTGGGTGACCAACTATGCACATTTATGAAAAGTGAAGGGTGCAAGTTGTCACAGTCTCCCCTACTTTAGAAAATTTCGTCCCGAAATTCCTTTCAAGTGGAGGCTACTATGAAGCAAAAGGCGTTGTAACAGTCAACTAGATTTTTTAAAAGGAAATTCCATCATTTATGATTTGACAAAATTTAAATTAGTTGTCTAATACCCAAAGTAAAAGGTTCGAAATCCTTGACAGCTGACCCAAGGTTAGAAAGTTAAGAGTTTAAATGAGAAAGGTTTTGGGAACGTGTAACGGGTGAAGGCAGAGGCACTAATGAAGGTAGTCTCCCCTACTTTAGAAAGATTCCTAACAAAACTTTACTAAGGACATGCAATAGGGTTACGACTAACAGAGAGTGTAAGAGTATACAAAGTTTGTGTTTTCTGTGTGGATGGTCTAGAGAAAGACTCTAGGAAGTCGAATTGAAGCTCGTGTAAGAACATTCTTATCGAAAATGCTAGCTATTAGTCAACGATCTAATGAAGAGATAGTAATGGGTAGGTTCTTGGTCAGACTCCTAGTCCGCTCCCGCAGTATCGCTCGTGCTTATATATAGGGTGTACCGCAGCTAACCCACCACACTACTGATACTTTGGACTCGTACTAATTGTCTACCAATAGCCTAAGTAGAATCACACACCACCCCCATGTACCTGTAAATCCATGATTGCGTTCCGGACCGTAATCATCGATTTACCTTACATTAGGGTGCTATGATTTTCCATAACACTAACATAAGTAATATAAGAAACAATGCGTGCAACCAAAATGTGTTAAGAAGTAGATACTGCTCAAGTATAAGATGCGGTTAGAGGTTCTTCCTCTTTCAGGTTCACCTTTTAACCGTAATGAGATTAATGAGTAAGTATAAGACATGATTAGGGGTTCTTCGCCTTTCGGGTTCACCCTTAACCGGTAAATTTCTGTTCACATCATTGGGCTCTAAACAACCATATTGATAAACTCTGAGGATTACACCGTTCCCCTCGGGTTAGAGGAATACTCTGAACCGAGTCGTACATGGGAACTGGCTTAGATCTCATACGAGCTATCAATTAGTATGTTCGTTGGCCATGATGATGAACAAAATAATGTAAAGTATAACAGGGTTTTGCTCACAAAAAAAAATATGCATACCAAATATGCGTTCATGTAAGTATATAAGTATAGCATAAAATTTCGATTGAAAGAATAGCATAACGTAAATCGAGTAGATTGCACAATTTACAAAAAATGAGAGTTAACGAGTTAAATTAATGCTCAAAACTAGTGCTGTAAGAATAACTACTAATAACTAGTGCGAGAATAGTTGTGAATAACGCGTGAAAATAACTACTAACAAAAGAATAATACAAAAATAATAAGATAATGTACGAACGTAACTATAAATAGAATGGTGTAAAAAAATAATGAAATTTACTGTATATGAAAGTGCGCAGAACAGACGTATAGTCTACTGGTATGAGGATAACTTTTTGGAAACCGAAGAATGTTTTAAGTTCAAAACAGGTTCACTTGAAAAGATTTTGTAGGTACACATTTTCATGTGTTTTCGAGAAGTCGAGTTCGAAAAGTGTTATAAGGTATATTATTAGTTGCAAATTCCTCCCGAAAACATATATTGGATACGTTATATGAAAACATGCAGATTTACATTTGATTTGTAAAATATGCAATGCAAGTTTATAAAATGCAAGATGAAACCATTTCATGAAGTGTGTGTAAATCTAATGTGTTTCGAAAGACCAAGATTTAAAAAGATGTGAAGGTTGTGAATGATCCCAGATGCCTTGACGAATTTTGGAAAATAAAATTTCTGTATTTAAACATTTCTTTAACTTGTGGGTTGAAAAGTCAGAAAGTTTTAATTGTTATGAAATGTTGAGAAAATCGAAGTGTTACCCGTTAAGACTGGGTAAACATGAAACCTTTTAAAATTTCAAACTTTTATGAAATTTATACATTGAAAGATCATTTATTTGCGGGATCGTTAAGGCATCTCTTTTGGCTCATAGCGGGCTATTTGTTTCAAGGCACAAGGTGTATGAAAAGTGTGTTATAATTTGGCGAATAGGCTTTGTGAAAACACTTAAAGAATAAGTTGCCAAATTAATCGTTTTAGAGAGTAGTGTACTAGTGCGTATCGTGTAGGTAGGCATATATGTATGAGTTTAGTCTGACTAATGAGTTCTAACTAATGGTAGTTGGCTATGGCTTAGGAGACTGGGTGCAACAATATTAGTATTAGGTATATGATGAAATACTGTGACTTCGATCAAGTAAGTTTGTAAACATGAAGGTATAAAACAGGTTGAAATAATAAGTTTGGAAAAACCATGTTCATTTTTAACTGTATGATGACGCAACATTCCTAAAATCAGGATGTGATCAAAGTTAAACACAGAGTTTAAAACTTAAGTCGTGGGTAAAAATGTTTTAACGCAAAACGAGTAATACCCTATAGTGTAAAAAATCATGAGCATAAGTGACATAGACTTTAATGCGATAATATATCGAACAAAAGTTTTAGTAATGACGAAAAGGGATTCAAAAGCGAATGATCAATGAATAATGGCATATGAAACATCAAGTGATTAAATGGAATCTTCAAATGATAAACAAACATAAATATCAATGATATAAAACATTGGAATTGTTTCTATAGGAACTTTGACCAACTCAAGTATTTGAAATTTCCTAGTGACTTGTGGGGGCGTACTTTAGCCTATAAGTGAATGCTCATCCCAAGAGTTCCTAGGTAGGTATATGGGTCCCTCGTCTGATTGGGATTTATACGAAATATGGACCTAGACAGAAAACTCAGAATACAGGCGCTCACCCTTCCAGATTGCACGTGCCCCGTCAATAGTGAATTCCAAAACTTTAGCGAGATTAAAAACGAGATGCAAAAATAGATCCTTGAGATTTGGATTTCACTACTAACTCAAAGATGTATTTCAAAATTGAAAACGATTGTGGAATGAAACCAATCACTAAGTTAAGGATATCACTCCCAGCTTAGTGGTTAAGTTCCTTTTTGAAAGAAATACTCTTTGAGGTGTGGATGTCACTCCAATCTCAAAGATATATTCCTAAGGTAAATAACATATAGAGGAGTGAAACTAATCACCAAGGTATGGATGTCACTCCTAACTTGGTTATATCGTTTCGTTCGTGAAATACGAGTATCTTCTTCTCCAAACAAAATATCGAAAGAATAACGTGAAAGAACCATAGCGAAAATATCTTGAAAGAAAATATAAGAATAAAGAAAAATATACATGAGAGGACTCGTTAATGTAAGCTTAGTTATAGACTAGGCTAAAAGGCATTCTAATAACCTAATTCCCTATAACCATGGCTCTGATACCAATCTAAACACCCCAACCGATGGCGGAATCATCGAGGTGTCACGTAGTGACGATTGTTCAAAAGCACATGGTACTAACTTGTAAATTGGAATATATTGTATAATTTAAATAGTCTTACATGGATGAAATGGGAAAAAAAAAATACAAAAGTCTGAACAAAACATGAAATATGAAATAAATTATTAAAAGCAAGCACTAAAATCCAATGCTATGGAACTAAGATCAAACTGCACTTGAAACATGTACAAAATAAGTTTTGTCAACATATGAAATGTTGGTGAGCATTCATAGTTTTAATATATATAGTAAGTTGGAAAATGTTATACAAGTCAAGTGCAAAGCTACAGTGCATTTATGTAAACTATGTATCATACAAATGAGCGAAATCAATCCTGTGACTGTATAATGTACTAAATGAACGGTGGTGTACTTATCCAAATAATTGGATAATAACTTAACAATGACCATGGATTCTCCGATGAAAAAGGGGGAGAATCAACCTAGGCGGGTTGTCAATCCAATAGCGCTATCCAATGTTAAGGTCGGCTTGTACAATGTTAATGATTTCACTAAGTACAAATGTATTCTACATGTAATGTCTAAGCATAAAGCACGTTGTAAGCAATGCACATAGTACTAGAATTGTATTGTGAAAATGTAAACTTGTATTTGAAATTGTAATAGTGTACATGTAACACCCCAAAAATGTATAAATGCAAAAAGGGGTAGGAATACTCACTTTCGCCAAATGACTAGATGACTAAGCGAGCGTGAAAATGCGAGCAATCCAAAGATTCAACAACGAAACTAGTCCAATTTAGAAGAAAAGAAACCGAATAGGAAAAACGTCAAGCTTCCAATTCGCCAATTACAAGAGCTTATAATCAAAGCTTCAAATGTAGAAGTAATATACACTAGAATAAAGGTATGAGGGAGAGTTTAATCGAATTGAAACAATCGATTTAAAGGTGCAAAGTGTAATGGGTCATAGGTGGGTTTTTATACTAGTTTTGGATTCAATTAGGCTTTAAAATTGGTCAACACAATAAAGTAAGGTTTTAAGATGAATTGACTATTTGACTAGGACTTTGACTAGGATTTTGACTAGGACTTTTGACTAGGACTTTGACTGTTTGACTGTCTTAGCGGACTGCGAGGGCTAAAAAAAATAATTTTTCTAATTTAATCAATTTTAAGTTATAGACTTGTTTCCTTCTCTTTCTAAGTTGTTTTAGGACCAAAAATTAAGGGCTTTGAGTATCAAGGTCTGAAACATACGTGCTCGGGTGTAGATGGGAGTATAAAACGTGCATACTTTTACTTATAAAAATTATAAGTTTTATTAAATTGTGACTTTTGGTCCTATTAAAATACGAGGGTTAAAAATGAAAATTTTGAAATAGTTGGGTGACCAACTATGCACATTTATGAAAAGTGAAGGGTGCAAGTTGTCACAAATCCAAGGTGTGTTCTTCATCCTACACCTTTGTAATGTTATTGTCTTGGTTCCCCAAAAGTCCAGACCTTATCTTGATAATAATGAGTCTTTTAAAACCTTGGAAAGGAGTTCTAAAACAAGTCTACACCATAATACTTGCTATATGTGAAGTATTGATGCATATGATGATTTTGGTGATTATAACATGAATGTTTCCATGAATTTGATGTACTTCTGATGTGTAGGTGTTGTTAGGATGATTGTCTATGAGTTTAAGCTCTTGTTATAGTGTTTAGATGCAAGTATGCATTTTGACCCATTTGGGTGATTCTTGAAGAAATAGGATGTTATGATATGATTCATTGCTTGTTTATGGTTAGAAATCATGCTAGGATGATGCTATAACATAGAGATGATGAATTGCAAGTTGTAGGAGGTGTAATCTGATCTTTACTACATAAGGAAAGATTTCATAGTTAATGAAACCTAGTATTTTGCCATTTTTTGAAATAATTGCACCGAGCCCGTTAGAGCAGAGATAAATTGGGGGGTTTTTTTGCTTGGAAAGGGTTGGTTAATAGTTTAGTTTTGATATTGGGTGTTTTTACATGTTTCGGGTCTGATTTGGAGGGTTTAACGCGCGAAAACGCGCATCAGCAGGGCTTGGGGCGAATAGGAACCTACTCGCCTAATCACCCCTCCTACTCACTAGTTGACTTTTCCTAATCGCATGAAAGTTTCCTAATCGCGTGTACTGCTGTCATAAACGCATTTTGACATCCCGGAACATCATTTGACACCTAGGAACATGATAGGAACCCCGGGATACACCCAATGACTTAGTAACACGTGTTCGGACCTGTTTATGCGTTAATTGGACATTATGCTAGACTATGTGAACTATTGCGCGTATTGAATGTTTAATTGCATGTGATGCATGATGTCTTGTATTTACCTAACACGTGGGATGTCAGGTCACCAATGGGATGTTGGGTCTTGTCTGGCACGGTCGGTTTAACAGTCAAAGGTGTTTTCAAACGTTTATGGTTATGGTCTGGACGTTCGGGGACTAGTTAACCTACGGGTTATTAGTCCGGGTACTTATACACATTTTATGATAGGTCACCGCTATTTGGGACTATTATAGCATAATTACTTAACTGTTTTCAAGTAACGCAATCTAAGGTGAGTGTCACAGCCCCACTTTTACTGTTTTACTTTTGGGGGAGAAACATGCTACATACTTACTTACTAAAGGTCATGTTATACTATGGTTACTTTACAAATACTATGCGGCTTTTATGGAAAGTCCCAGGGGGAAACCATGAATGTGCGGGAATGCACAACGGGGGAAATGTGGATAGATCTATTGGGCCTCACAAACCCCACTCGACGGCTGGGCCGGGCGGGTGCATATTGTCTCTTATTACTGGCTCGCCGAGGCATCGGTTATAGCCAAAACAGCTGGGCAAGCTTCAACAACTTATACACGTATAGTAATGGGTTCCCAACCGTAGTAGTAAACAAATACTTAACGTCTAGCTAACGTTCTTATAACCTAGTAGTAACGGATATGATCTTCGCAAACTTATGACAACACTTTATAAAAGAAAACCTGTGAACTCACCAGCATTATATGTTGACATTTTTGGCATGTTTTCTCAGGTCGCTAAGGTAGCAGTCAATGGGCTAGGCGCACGGAGTCATGCACAGCGTCTAATATTTTGAAGCATATTAAACAATGTTTTGTAAACAATGATATGTCTTTTGGTTGTAAACAAGAAAGGCTTCCGCTGCTGGTTTACGGCTCAAAGCATGATATTTTGGTTTTAAAATATATATATGGATGCATGTTTGTTGTATGTTTATTGTGATCGTTGACTGAGATCCTGGTGTGTCACGCGCCTCGCGGTAAAACCCCGTACGTGGATTTGAGGGTGTGACAAGATCCCAGTCCGCGTCGCGGTTATTGATAACGGGGGCAGTGGTGTTGTATTTGGGTGGTAGGCCACGGACGAGTTGGAGAACCAATCTAGAGTCACTGACGGGATGATCGACGTCAGATAATTGGTTGGCCAGGGTTTTTAGTTGTTGGCAGTAGTCATCAAGAGATGAACAACCAGCCAAGGTGAGGTTACAGAAGCGGGTTTCAAGAGTAGCAGCACGAGCCTTTTTATTGCTAAGAAAAATCTTTTCTAGTTGTACCCAGGCATCACGAGCGGTTGTAGGTTTATCAAGAACCTGATCGAGATACTTATCTGCCACGGTGTTAATGATCCATTGAAGCGCGAGTGCGTCAAGTTCCTTCCATTGCTCGTATTCAGGAGCAAGAATGTCGGGCTGAGGGGATCCATCAATGTGTTCGGCAACTTTATAGGCAGCAACATGGAGATTAAACATTTTAACCCATGAGGAATAGGTTACGGTTGTGCCATCCAAAGCCCGGATCTTGGACTGGATGTTGGATACGGAATATGCAGGGTGTAGGGCTGCTGGTTTAACGGAGGAGGAAGAATCGGGAGGGCCTTGATCGGTTTTAGTCATGGTGACAAAGGGAATGAGAGGCGGCGGGTGGGTTGCAGCAGCAGCACCCGACCGAGGTCGGTGAAAATATGAGGCAGGAAAGGGACGAAAAAGAGGAGAGCTAGGGATATCATAAAGGTTTGTGTAATTTTCTGTGTATTACTCAATAATCAAAGCCCCATTATATAGGGGAGAGTACAATACAAAACCCTAGAGATAATATGAATACTATATCTCCACTATACAAGGATATCAATCTAATAAATGTAAATAATACAATACTAAATATAACACACAATCAATGCACAATCATCGGCTAATATGTTTAGGCTGGTGTTATAGCAGGTGATGTGAGTGATATCGCTCTTCTAGACATGTCACAATTATCAATTGGTCTAGAATCCTTCGGTGGTGTGATGACAAAGACCATTCCAAGAAACAAAACACTAGCAACTTCAAAATCCGGGGTTTTCTCTACCACTGATGATGGACAAACAAGTGGTGAAATCAATGTTTTTCATTGTGAGCATCATTAGAATCAACAAATCTCTTGGTAGCTTCTGTCTCGATGGAATCCCAACTGCGTATGCATATATATGTATTTACAGAACCGCCTCCATCAAAACCTTCCTGTGGTGGTGGGTGGTCTAAGGAGAAAAGAAGAGGGAGAAGGTGGGATGGTCTAGACGTAGAAGAAGGTGTGAAGGGTTGGGGGTAAGAAGGTGGGTCCCACGTATTAAAGAATTATTAATAAATAAATGGATAGGCAAAAAGACATAAGTACCACTCAACTTAACGAGATAAGTTAATTGGGTTAGTGTCAGGGACGAATTTGACAAAAAAAAAAAAAAAACTAAAACTGAATGACCCAGATGTTAAAAGTTTATATTTTAGACTGATGTGGCAAAACTGATCAAACCTCAAGGACGATTTTAGCTATTAGCTCTATCAAATGTTATAGTTGCATTAATACTATCTTTCTACAAATCATTATTTTTTTCTATTATCATTATGAATAGGGCTGCAAACGAACCGAACGAACACGAACAAAGCCTTGTTCATGTGCGTTTGTTTAGGATATTTTGTGTTCATGAACACTTACCAAACATGATTTTCTATTCGTGTTCATTTGTTAAGAAAACACTCATGTTTATGTTCGTCTGTGTTCGTTTGATAATTTTGTTCATGAACGCACACGAACACAAACAAACATTAATAAACACAAATAGGTGTTCATGAACACAAATGAACAAAAAGAAGTGTTCATGGACAGAAACAAATACAAAGGGACATATATTAACTTTTGAATAAAATCGAATTCACATGTATTAAGAAATTAACTAGATCCACCCAAAATATAACATAGTTATACAAACATATTTAGTACTTAACATAATATTGGTAAATACAATAAAGTAATGTCTAAAAAACTAAACTCGCATCTTAAACTTGAAGTCTTCATTGGTTATATATTTAAATTTGAACTCTTCATTGATTATTTATTTAATGATTATACTAAAAGTATGGTTTATTGATCTTATATAGCCATATGCTTACCTCACACAAAATAATTTTTTATTTTGGCAAAATAACAAAAAGTTAAAAAAATGTAAAAAACATTATAAAAATTAAAAACCCTATAAAACTATCGAATATAAACGAACTCGTTACCGAACGTTCACGAACATAAACGAACGAACGCAACATCTGTTCATGTTCGTTCATTTATTAAACGAACGAACACAAATGAACTTTCCGTCAAACGGTTCATGAACTGTTCGCTGAAAGTTAAGTTAGTTTTCAGCCCTATTTATGAATCTTAATATGATTTTTGTTTTATTCATATATTACTCGTTTCTTACTGTTACCATTATTACTAATAAAAATTCAGAACTTATATTTGAGTTATTGATGATTAAAAAAATATTCAAAATGTTATTATGATATTATTCTAAATATCCACTCTATTTGTTTTGGTAATTTTATTTTAAATGCAGAGAACTATGTTCAGTCATAGTTAAGAATTTTTAATAAAGTTTTTCAATTTGGGTATAAATTATTTTGACCATAAAGCCATCCTAATCTAAACATAAAACCAATTATCTTAACAAAAATTCTGTTTTCACATGAGATATAAGAATATTGATACAAGTAAATTATATGAAGTTTCAATCATTTTTAAAACAGAATTTTCTTATAAAAATCAAAACCGGGTTATTTGGTAGCCCTTAATGGTTCATTAAAAGACTACCTCTTAATTAAAGTTCATAACCTTTTAATGATTAATGTCTGAAACATTTCGTCGGGTTGAACCGTGTCTATTATTCCGAATCTTTTCCGAGTCCAAATCTAGGTAGAGATAAACCCATTAGAAAGCTTATATGGCTGAAGTCCCGTTAATACTTTAACAATGTAAACATAATATATAACATATATCCACATATAATAGTAAGAAATAGATCGAGGAAGATTGGTCTAGAGTGGGATGATTAGAAAAGTTTAAATGTATCTAGACTAGTTTAGCGTTGCAAAAGACCCGACTATGCAATGTATGAACATGTATAACGCCAGCATCTAGTTGGCATTCAGAAATAATATTTGGTTTTGTTGGTCGTTTAAAAGAGAGAGAGAGAGAGAGAGAGAGAGAGAAGCTACCGGTCGTGGAATTCAAACCTTATATCAATTAATATTGTTTATATGTAGCATAGAGATAAACGGATAAGGTTATTGTATAAAGCTAATATTTTGTGAGAAGTATGAGAATAATTCAAAATTGATAAGTAGACACTATTTTTGGATTTAGTCATAATGTTTTAGATTGTTTAGACTAAAATAACACCAAATATAACAACTAAAAACATAAAGCAATTTTTTAGGCTTCATACTTAAAACCATGCTAAGAACATATGCTTTAAATTGTTGTGTTTTAGGTTTTCTAGCAAAAACAACTGAAAAATCATACCTAAATCCAAACATGATGCTTACATGTTAAATCTTAATCATTTTCACACGTCTTACAAAATAATATGACATTTGTACCAATTTTTCCTAAAAAATTACACAATATATTAGTTCCTTCATAAATTATTACTTCCTTTGTTTCTATATTATGAATTAAAATGATACAAGAAATGATAGTATATTATTTTGTCTTTTTCTTTGATATGTGATTTTGGATTATAGGATAGGGGTTATTCCGTCATTTTCAAAGTATTAAATTGGAGTGTTGGGTCCAACAAAGGTGACGTGCAGCCCACAATGATGTTTTGGAAGCTTGTTACTTTGCAATAACCTCGGCTATATCATATTTATTGTATATTACATACACAGTTTTTAGTCTTTGGATTATACATTAACAATTTTACTTTAATTATAACTAGTGTTTTAACCAGCCGCGTATTAAGACGGTGTTAAAACTCAAAACAACTCGAATTTGTACGGTCAAAATTTTAATGAATGGCATCTAAACCATAAACTCAAAATCCTAAACCCTAATACATGTCAAAAAAAAAAAAAAAAAACAAAAAAACAAAAAAACAAAAAAAAAATATTCTGGGCGTCTAAACTAAACCCGAAACTGTAAATCCTAAACCCTAAACTATAATAGTACGGCAACGTCTAAACCTTAAATCCTAAACCATTAAAAACGTTAAAAAGGAAATAAAAAAAATAAAAGCCTAAACCTTTAAAAATTGTAAAAAAGAAAAAACCGGCCCCTCGTGGACCAATAACTTGGTGCAATGTGGCACCTAGACGTATTTTTAAATATTGTAATGTAATGTAACTGTAATATGTTGCATTTATCCAACGGTCCAACACCATATGACGGATTATGTGATTCTTACTATTTATGCTCGATACAATATTTTATTCTTATGTGTTTTTAATTATTGCTTCCTTTTTTTCCATTTCGTACTAAAAGAATAAAAGAAATTTAGATTTAAATATAAATGATATTCGTTTTTGTAGCTAACACTCTTTCTTTATAGATAAAACACATAAATAAATTAGTTTAACAGAATATTTAATAGTGTAAATAAGAGTTCTCATTAGTCATTAGAGATGGCAAAATAAGGTGCAACACAATAAATGGTTTTAAAGCGATTGCTCAAGACAAAATGGGTCGGACCCTTCAACACTTATTCTTTAATATCCAAAAAAGTTTATAGACCAGTGTATCAAAAATGGCTAAAAACTTATTATAATAGACTTTATTTCTAAATAAATTCACTTAATATATATATTAAACATCCAATTACAAGTGATTTGCAGATAAACAGGCTACAAGTTACGCCGCTACCCTATTTTGGATTGTAAAACCTACTCTATTCAAAATAACGTAAACTGTTTTTAATTAGTATTTTTTAAATTAACATATATGTTTGATGGGGAAAGTGAATATGGGGCTGTTACACATCTAAGCTTAGATGCGAAACATATCAAAACTACGTAGTTTTGATTAAAAACCCTAAAAATTTAATCTTAAATGTCATCTTTCTTTCTCCTTGATCTTCTGAGCAGTGCGCTTCTTCCTTTTAAAAATTATGTCTCCATCGAATTAAACAAAAAAATTCATACATATTCATCTAATACATATTATTTTAAGCACTAATCATTTCACATGCTTTATTTTAGTTTTCCTCTGTCAAAATCTCAAAGTTACACTAAAGATATTGTTAGCCTTAACCAATTTAATTTTTCTATTTTCCTAATTCTTTAGTCTAAGATGTGCGAATCACTAAGAAGAAGGAAACAAGGAAAATAAATACCACATAAACTATTGTCATAAGCCAAAACTCCACAATGAATTAAATAAATTACATGTGTGTGAAAAACATTTCTTGAATTCGATACGAAGAAAAAGAGAAATAAGACCCATAAATCACATAAAAATAGAAAACTTGAAAAAGTGTGTGACTTAATTTTAATTTATTAAGGAAGAATCGTGAAGAAGAACAAGGAAAAAGAAAGAACTTGTGGAGAAGAAAGAAGTATGTAGGATTTATTTTTTAGAGTTTTTATCAAAACTACGTAGTTTTGATGGGTTTTACATATAAGCTTAGGTGTGTTACAGCCTCATATTCACTTTTCCCATGTTTGATTCGTGCCCACTATAACCACGTAAATGGATCTCAGGACACATATATGTAAAAACAAGTTAAAGAGAATAAATCCTAATGTATTTTTTAAACAATTAATATATAAAAAGGTATTGCTATTTAAAAATCGTAAAATCATTTTATTTAAAAGTTAGTAATACATTTTAAATTGTAGGGTATGTTTGGCAAAACTAGCTGGTAGCTGCAAGTTGGAAGCTTTTTAAATATATTTTGGTATTTGGCAGAGTAGCTAGAGCTTTTAATAAAATGTATAAAATGACCAAAATTGGCATAATTAAAAGTTTTTAAAGAAGGTTTTTATTTTATTTTTAAAATATAATGGGTATTTGTGTTATTTACTAATTAAAAATTTGTAGCTGATAGAGCTTTTTCTTAACCGCTAGTACTAGTAGCTTTTCACTGTAGAGCTTTTTCTCCTAACCTAATAGCTTCCGGCTCCTTCAATCAAACAAGGCTTTTTATTGAGTAGGAGTTTTTTCTTAAAAGCTTGAAGCTGCTAAAAGCTCTTAAAAGCTCCTTGCCATACATGCCTGTAATTATTTAAACTATTAAGACTACGTAAACTTATTCCCTTGTTATATATATATATATATATATATATATATATATATATAGTGGAAGGATAGGGAGAAAACCCTCCAAAATGAAAAAACTCTAGAAAACCCTCAAAAAAACCTACTTCCCGAGCTTTTTTTTTTTTTTTAAAAAAAATTAGGGCATGTAATATACATGTTTTTAAGTGTTTTGAGCCAAAAAAATCAAAAAAGCGCCGAAGGGTTTTTTTTTTTAAAAAATATAAGTTTTGCATCATAACACATGTTACCAGTGCAAAAATAAGTTAACATGTGTTATGATGCAAAACTTATTTTTTTTTTAAAAAAAAAAACCCTTCGGCGCTTTTTTGATTTTTTTGGCTCAAAACACTTAAAAACATGTATATTACATGCCCTAATTTTTTTAAAAAAAAAAAAGCTCGGGAAGTAGTTTTTTTGAGGGTTTTCTAGAGTTTTCTCATTATTTAGGGTTTTCTGTGGATCCATCCCCTATATATATATATATATATATATATATATATATATATATATATATATATATATATATGTGTGTGTGTGTGGGAAGAATAGAATGAAAACCATCTAGAGTTGAGAAACCTTTGAAAACCTATGTAAAAACAATTATTTTTCTTGAAAAAAATAACCAATGTAAAATACATGTTTTTAAGCATTTTGGGCAAAAAAAAATAAACGTTGATGGGATTTTTTTTAAAAAAAATAAACAAAGTTGTGCTGAAAACATATGTTTTCAGCAACTTTGTTTATTTAAAAAAAATCTTGTCGGCGCTTTTTTTTATTTTATTTTTGCCCAAAACGCTTAAAAACATGTATTGTACATTGGTTATTTTTTTTCAAAAAAAAAAAATAATGTTTTTTTACATGAGTTTTTAAATGTTTTCTTAACTCAATATGGTTTTCATTTTATACTTATATATAGGTTCCTGTACAAATGACATTTTTCTTACAAAGTGTGAAAAGTCTATGTAGTCATTGTGTTTAAAATTTTAGCTATGATGTTTTCGATTCCTTTTGCATGGTATTATACAAAAAACACCAAACATAACAATTTAAAACACAATCAAATATATTCTAGACATGAAATTTTAAACAGCTAATTATTTCTTCGTATGTTGATTTAGATTACATGTGTAGAATACATTAATTAGTGTTTTAAATTATTAAATTTTATGTTTTTCTATATAATACTAAGCAAAACGAATATAAAACATTATGCCTAAAATTTAAAACGCAATGCCTATATAGACTCCTCACACTTTGTACGAAAAATGCCCTTTGTACAGGAACCCTACCCTACCCTATACACACACACACACACATACATATAGGGTGTGGTTCAAATAAGAACCATAAATCAAATCAGAACCCTAGGAACTATTATGAGCCTTTGTTCCTTAATAGCAAGATGGTAAATAACTAAAATTTGAATTAATTGTTTATTTTAATCTAAGGGCATTGTTGTAATTTTGTTTTTTGTCTTAAAAACCCATAAATCATTTTTTTTTCATTTTTTTAATTATAATCACATTAAATTCGCTAAATCAGTTATACATTGCATAATATATTATCCTTGTAACGCCTGTTCATGTGTATTCACTTACAATCTCAGTTAACGAACTGTTGTGCACATGTGTATTTACTAACATTCATTTATAATCTAAGTTAACAAACTGCTATACACATGTGTATTCACTCATAATCTTAGATAACAAACTGTTATATACATGTGTATTCACTAATATCCACTTATAATCTCGGTTAACAAATTGTTGTACACATGTGTATTCACTTATAATCTTAGTTAGCAAACTATTGTACACAAATGTATTCACTTATAATCTTTTTTTTTTTTGTGTGTATGTTTTACACATGGTTTGCAGATTCATTATAGATAGCATTTGATTATATAAGATTAGTGTTCGTATTTCGTTGATCATTGAATGTGGTTGTTGTTCATGAATGTATTTAATGGTTATGGCTGATGTTGGTCATGTGGTAACGCATGTTGTGCATGTATGTATTTTCTAGTGCTTTGTTGTTATGATATTTATAAATGAAAGAGTAAACTGTCATTTTCGTCCTTTAGGTTTGACACTTTTTGCCAGTTTCATCCAAAAAATTTTTTTTTTTCTCAACTGGCTCCACTAGTTTTCAAATTCTTGCTGGTTTCGTCTAAGTGCCTAACTCCGTTAGTCAATCTCAGTTAACTGAGGGGTAAAGTTGTCAATTCAAATATTATCTGTATAATAATAATAATAATAATAATAATAATAATAATAATAATAATAATAATAATAATAATAATAATAATAAAATCATGTTATCAGACCTTGTTGCCATCATCATAAAAGTGGTTCCGTTTAAAAGAAAATTCAATAAAAGTAGGTGAAGACAAACAAATCATAGTTATCAAACCTTGCATAAACATCCCTTTCATAAAGACATCACAAAATTCAGCCAATGAAGTTGTTGCAGATCGTGAGAAAAGATGATAGGCCAGATCCCATTAATGGATACCCAGATAGATTATTGGAAAAAGTTTTGATCTTCGATTGAAATGTTTGGGAAAGTTTTGATCTGAAAACCACCATCTCCCTGCTCTCCCTCTCTTTACTCCCTCTATCTCTTTCTCTCTCTGCATCCAAGCACCGCCACACCATCACCCACAGTCCCACAGCCCACCACGACCATCTGCAACCACCTACAACCACGATGACCTGCAACCACCTTACGTCCACCTACTACCACCATCTCCGACCACCTATTTCCCCCTCTCGATCTCTGCCGCTGTTAACTCAATCGGAACCCAAGGCTCTCTCTTTCTCTCATCCTGATTTTCTTTATCCGGCTCTCTCTATCTCTCGACTCTCTCTCTCTCTCTCTCTAACAATATGATGTGTGTAGAATTAAAGGGCAGGGATGGATGGGTTGGGTTTTTATAAAGGTGGGGTTTTGATGGTTAAAGAAATTTTTAGGGAAATTGATCAATGGTTGGGTTATTGATGGTTGTTTAGATCTGGTGGCTAAGTTAATAGATTTGTAGTTTTTTTTTTTTTACGTGATAGTGATTGAGTTGCAGGTGTGGGAGATGATGTTTGGTTGATAAAGGAGGGACAGATTAGGGGATGTTTGGATGCGGGTGTAGGAACTAGCTAGAGGGGTGTTTGGTGACAAGTTTAATAACAGGAATAAAAGGTGTTTGGCTACAATAAAATGACAAAACTGCCCCTCAGTTAACTGAGATTGACTAACGGAGTTAGGCACTTGGACGAAACCAGCAAGAATTTGAAAACTAGTGGAGCCAGTTGAGAAAAAAAAATTTTTTGGATGAAACTGGCAAAAAGTGCCAAACCTCAAGGACGAAAATGGCAGTTTACTCTAAATGAAATCATGGATTTATTATCTCAGTTAACAAACTCTTGTATACGTATTCAGTTAAATTCAGTTTTGATGTTAAGGGTGACTTTAAGGGAATTGGTTTGAAACTCATGTAAGTGAATCTTAAACAAATTATAGATTTAAATAAAAAAATGTATTGTTTAAATATAAATTACATCTATGCCCCTTAGATCAAAATGAAAATGGATGGTTGGATTTGGTTCACAACTACACCATAGGTTCTTATTTGAACCTAATTCTATACATATATATATATATATACATACATACATACATACATGGTTGAGTTATTCTACAAAAGCTACAAAAAGTGAGAAGGGTGAGAAGGATATAAAAAACACAATAGATCATGAAATATGACACAATGGACCACGAAATATAACACAGTGCCAAAAAATATAACACAATGCTGAAGAAAAAAGACACAATGAATTGAAAAAATGACACAATGATGAAAATAAGAAAAAGACACAGTGGTACATAAAAGACACAATGATATAACGCATATTCTAAAAACTACAATATAAAACCCAAAAAAACGAAGACCTAAAAAACTAACGTCGTAGGGTTCGATAAGACGATTCCAATGCCGCTTGATTGAGTTCAATCGGAGTCCGTTTGATACCCTTCCTACGACTTCCTATTTTTCTTTCACTGTGTATTTGATCCTAACCCTATATATATATAGAGAGAGAGAGAGGGAGAGAGAGAGAGAGATGATCAAATGAGAATAAACTTAATATGAGAACAAAAGAAAAAAAATGACGTAATAGTAAAATTAAATACTTTAATTCTTCTTACATTAATCTTTATCTCTCTAATTAATTAGGCCTTAACGCTTTATCCTACATATTATCAAAATTTGTCCAACACATATCAAAATCCATCCTACATATATAAAAAATGGGTAAGGTTAACGTAAAAATGAGCTTATGGTTAGAAGCTTAAGAAGAAATAAGAGGCTGATACATGTACCTAGCAAAAATGGTATTATTGTCCATCACCATAATTGTTAACTGTTTTCAACTTTCACCCTCATTTTTAAAACGGCCATAACTTTTTTCATACGACGTTATTTAAAAAAAAAATTACACCATAAAAACAAACTTTTTATCTTCTTTCATTTGCATACCCTAATGCCATAGTTTAAAAAAAAAATCGCTGGGTTGATTTATAACTTGCTTTTTGTTGAAGGGTGTACTTGCGTTTTGAAAGTCAATGACTAAATGAAATAATAATAGGAATTATAGATTACAAAGGTACACAAATGAACAAAGTATTAAAGTGTTAAGGCTTTGGCTACAAAGTGGGTCCCGAATCCACTCCATAATAGTTCAATTCATCTCCATAAACTCATATATGCAAATTACAAAAAGAGAGTTTTGCAGCCGTTCGTATACGTCTAGTTTATTTTATTTCTTTTAACAACTCAACTTCAAGACCCGGGTTTCGATAAAAAAACGCAAGTTATACCTAATAAAAAGCAAGTTATACATGATAGAACACAAGTTATACATGATAAAATGCAGGTTATACCTGATAAAAAAGATGCAAGTTATAACTGACAAAAAACGTAAATTATACATGATAAAACGTAAGTTATATATGATTAAACGTAAGTTATACCTCCTAAAACGCAAGTATACACTTGATAAAAAAGATGTTAGTTATATTTGACAAAAAAACACAAGTTATACCTGCCAAAACGCAAGTTATACCTTATATAAAAGATGTTAATTATATCTGACAAAAAACGTGTGACACCCGGCATATTTGGCTTAAACATTCTAGTAATACCTAAGTCTACCTTAGCGGGAAACATTTATAAACGGACTTAACTAAGTTAGTTGAGTCGGGTCGGGTCAAGATAGGATTGTCCAGGGTTCAATGATCTAGAGGATCATTGGGAGTCGTTTTGGGAATACCTAGTACCAGGTCCCGTTGTTGGTGAAATTAAATAAACTAATTAAGTGTATGTGTAGATTAATTGTCGTATGGTGGATTATATGCAAAGATGTGTTTAAATGATGTGTAGATAATCATCCATGCTTAAATATGTTAAACATAGACTAAGGTTGCATGCTCACATGTTAAGGTGCGTTAAAATGCGTTAAACACGACAAATCGGAAAACTAGAAAAACATAGGCCCTGATTTGACCACATCGAGTGGGCGAACCTGGAAATTACTCTTGGTTCGACCCTTACTGAAGGGGCGAACCTGGAATGTGGAAATGAAAGAATTTCATTCGACCAGAACAAGGCGCATTCGACCCTGTGAAAGGGGCGAATGTGGGTACATTCGCCCAGGTGAAAGGGGCGAATGTGGACTAGTATAAATACCAAACTTTGTCTTTTTTCACCATTTCACAAACCCTAACCGTCTCAAAACACTCTCAAACGATTTTAATCACTAAGGAAGGAGTTTTTGCTCTTATTTTTCATAATCTAACCTATCACAACATCTAATCAAGAATCCAAGGTGTGTTCTTAATTCTAAACCTTTTTCAAGTATTTTAATTCGTTTTATCTAACCCTAAATGTCCAGATCTGTTCTAAGGATGTTTTTGTTAATAAAAACCTTTTTAAACATCTTTCCAAACCTAAACCCTATCATTAAACATAGGTTTTCATATCAATAAACATATGTTAATTATGTGTTATGTGATATTATGTGTTGTCTAATGATTTGCTGTTGTGCTAATGCTAGAAACATGATATAGGGCTGCTATTGATGATAGTTTAGGACTATGGAAGGTTATAATTAGATAGATGATGATATCAAGTCTAGTTTGGGGATTTTATTAATAGAACTATTGGGGGTTTTCGATTACATGATAAACTGAGCATTTTAAGATGATTATGGATTGATTTTGAAAAGTTTTCAAATTGGGTAAAGATTTCATACATGATGTGACACTTCCATAATCTTTGCCATTTTGGGAAAGGACTAAAACGAATAGGTTTTGGGGCAAATTTGGTGGGGTTTTGTAGGGATAAGTTATTCATGCTTAACTGCAGTGTTTGATAATGTTTCGGGATGTATTCGGATGTTTTTGAAGCGTTTTTGGAAAAAGAAATCTGTTAAGGTCGAACCTGGGTACATTCGACCGGTCGAGTGGTCGAATGTGGAACCCCAGGGTCGAACCTGGACAGTTTGGTCGAATCTGTTTAAAAACGGTCGAAGGCGGCTTTCAAACGGTCGAAGGTGGCTTGAAAAGGGGCGAAGGTGGAATTATTCTCCTGGTTCAACCCTATTGATTCAAAAATGAGAATTTTGATACAAATTAAGTGTTTTATGCTTGAACCTGGTGTGTAATCTATGTGTACTTGATTAGTTAGGGTAATGAGTCACCAACGGGATATCGGGTCGGTCTAGTGTGTCGGTTAAACACATAAACACGTTTTAAAACATACTTGGTCGCGATCTGGACAATCGGGGACTAGATAACCTTATGGTTATTAGTCGGAACACTTATGTGAACATTTTGATAGATCTTTGGTTGTGGGATTATCAAGGGGCTTGACATTTTATTATTTACTGAAGAACGCAATCTAAGGTGAGTTCACGGCCCCACTTTTACTGCTTTAACTTTTGGGGGAGAAAACATGCGCTAAACTATTTTGGTAACATATGTCATACTATGGTTTTAACTTTGCATTGCTATATGATCTTTTAAAGTCCTAGGGAAAACCATGAATGTGCGGGGATGCACAACGGGGGAAATGTGAATAGATCTATTGGGCGTGACCTGCCCCACTCGTCGGCTTGGAGGGCCGGGTAGGTGCATATTATCTCAAACTGGTAACATTGATAGCATGCTGAACATTCGGGCTGAACATTGCTAAACGTGTCTAGTAATGGTTTTCCAATCGTAGTAGTAATAAAACATACGCCTATCTAGCGTACTTGGTGACATTGGTATAGTATGGACATGGTAACGTTTTGGTAACTCTTGGTAACATATTGAACAAACCTGTGAACTCACCAGCATTATATATGTTGACGTCTTTTGGCATGTTTTTCTCAGGTCGCTAAGGTAGCATCGGTTCGATTAGGCGCACGGGTCTGCATTGGCATCTAGGCTTAGTGGCATATTTTAAATAAGTGTCTTGAATATTTTGGAACACAGTTTTGTAGTTGTTTAAATCCTTTAATACTTCCGCTGTGGTATGATGGTTTGGAAATCAAATTTTGGGTTTACGTATTTCATATAGTGTTGTTTATTGTGATCGTTGACTTAGATCCTGGTTTGTCATGCGCCTCGCGGTAAAACTCCGCAAGTGGAAATTTGAGGGTGTGACAGATTGGTATCAGTGCCAATGGTTATAGTGAACTAGGACTGCATGTAGAGTCTGGTCTATAGCCGAGTCACACACACTAGACGGTCACATACTTTGAGTCTATTAGTGGGATACGTACTAACTTTGTCGGGATGTCCCTACATCATCATCATACTTCTTTGTTACATCATCCGCTTTTACTTGGGTTCTTATCTACCCCTGTCTTCTTCTTCGGGATTGAAGAGGAAGAGGCTGATTTGTTGACTCTAGCACACACATGCTTTCTTACACTTGCACCTATCGTAACACGTTACTAGGTGACGATATTCGGTGACCGGAGTCTGGACTAAGAGTACATTTGGAGGACCATGTAGAGCAGTTTATCATTTCGGGTGCACACGAAACAATAAACTGAAATGCATGAAAATCCTGGTGGACTTTGAGTTTAGATGTACAGTCCTGAATTTGTCCCTAAGTTAACTCTTGAAAATTTCTAGTGGTTGACACTAGAGATGAATCTGAATCCCTCAATTTCTTGATTTGTTAGATCATGTCTGGTGCTCGTGGTGGTGGACGACGTGGTGGTGGCGGCGGCCGTGGCCGTGCTGGCGGCGGTGGTCGTGGTAACATCAATATGACCCAAGCTGAACTGAATGACTTGCTACAGCAGCAAGTGAACATGGCTATGGCTACTTTCCAAGCTGGGATTAATGCCATGGGTGGTGAGTTGATTTCTGTCGACTTTGCCTCATTCTTGGGTGTCATGTTCTTTCGTTTGTATTTCATTCGTGTATCGTGTTTCAGGTATCGCTGTCAATCCACCTCCACCTCAGTGCTCTTATAAGAAGTTTCGGGACTGTCAGCCCCATAACTTTGCTGGAACTGAGGGAGCGGTGGGACTGCTCCGATGGCTGGAGAAGGTAGAATCTGTGTTCGCTATGTGTAATTGTCCCGCTGGGGACCGGGTTAAGTATGCTACTGCGATATTCGAGGGGCCTGCGTTGTCATGGTGGAATGCTACTGCCCAGAACATGGGATTGGGGGAGGCTATTGCTATGCCTTAGGCGGATTTTGTGCATTTGTTGAGGAGTGAGTACTGTCTGAGGGAGGAGGTACAGAAGTTGGAACATGAGGTTTGGAGTTACAAGATGGTCGGGTCCGAGATTGAGGAGTACACTGTGAGGAGGAACGAGCTGGCGGTGTTGTGCCCTGATTTGCACACACCCGAGTAGAGGAAGATTGAGCACTACGTATCTGGGTTAGTGCCGGAGAATGCAGGATTGGTGGCTGCTGGGAATCTTCCCACTCTTGCTGAAGTTGTTCGATCGGCTCATCGGATGACTAACCTGAAGGTGGCAGAAGGTGTTTTGCCTCCTAAGGGTACTACTGTGAAGGGTTCGGAAGGGAACAAGAAGAAGTGGGATAATGTGGGGAAGAGTGCCGTGCCAGCGCCATCTCAGTCGGTAAAGAAGTTTGATTCGTCTGGGTCTTCTTCGGGGCAGAAGTCGGGAGGGTATATTGGGAAGCATCCCAAGTGCAACAAATGTGGTTATCACCACTCTGGGAGTTGTGATCGGGTTCGCTGTCATCGGTGCGATCAGTTGGGGCATCTTGCTAAGGACTGCAGGATGTCACTTACCTCAACTCAGACTCCTGCTGCTACTCCTGCTCCTGCTACTCAGGGGACTCCAGGAAAGCAGGGGTGCTATAACTGTGGTGACACGGGACACTTCAAGCGTGAATGTCCAAAGCTGAAGCAGGGTGATAGTGGGAGGGGCGGGAACGGTAACGGGAACAACGGAGGCGGAGGCAGGACTGCGCGTGCTTTCGTCATTGGATCTGCAGAGGCTAGGCAGGATCCAGACACAGTTACCGGTACGTTCCTTCTTAATGATCGCTATGTTTCTGTCTTGTTTGATTCTGGTGCTGATAAGAGTTTCGTATCTGTGGACATTAGTCAATTGCTAGATATAGTACCCACACCTTTAGAGGCTAAGTACTTAATAGAATTGGCTGATGGTAAGAAAATCGGAGCAAAAGACACCCTTAGGGAGTGTCGCTTGGAACTGTCGGGTTTGTCTTTCCCCATTGACCTTATGCCGGTTCCCCTGGGTAGTTTTGATGTCCTTGTCGGCATGGATTGGTTATCATTGTATCGTGCGGAGATCGTTTGTTTCGATAAGATTATTCGGATCCCTCTCCCTGATGGAGAGACTCTTTCGGTTCATGGCGAGAAAAGCGGTGCTCCGCTGAGTATTATTTCTAGCATGAAAGCCCGTAAGTATCTTTGGAAGGGTTGTTCAGCCATTCTGGCACTTGTTAACGTTTCGACTGACTATGAGAAGAAGATCGAGGATATTCCGGTGGTTCATGATTTTCCCGATGTGTTTCCTGATGACTTACCTCGTCTCCCTCCCCATCGTCAGGTTGAGTTTGGCATTGATCTTACTCCAGGTGCAGCTCCTATTGCCCGGGCTCCGTATCGTCTTGCACCTCCCGAGATGCAAGAGTTGTCCAGCCAGTTGCAGGAACTCTTGGAAAAGGGTTTCATCCGACCGAGTTCTTCCCCGTGGGGAGCTCCTATTTTGTTTGTGAAGAAGAAGGACGGAAGTCTTCGCATGTGTATTGATTATCGTGAGCTGAACAAAGTGACCATCAAGAATCGTTATCCTCTCCCTCACATAGATGATCTCTTTGACAGCTCCAGGGCTCTAGTTACTACTCGAAGATTGATTTGCGGTCCGGTTATCACCAGTTGCGCGTCCAGGAAGCCAACATCCAGAAGACTACTTTTCGCACTCGTTATGGCCATTTTGAGTTCTTGGTCATGCCTTTTGGTCTCACTAACGCACCGGCGGTGTTCATGGACTTGATGAACCGCGTTTTCAAGCCTTACCTTGATAAGTTCGTCATCGTGTTTATTGACGATATTCTAGTTTATTCTAAGAACAAGACGGATCATGAGGAACACTTACGGTTGGTCTTGGAACTTTTGAGACGGGAGCAGTTATATGCTAAGTTCTCAAAGTGTGATTTCTGGTTACGAGAAGTTCAATTCCTAGGGCATGTGGTTAATGAACTGGGGATTCATGTTGATCCAGCTAAGATCGAAGCTATTAAAGACTGGAAAGCACCAAAGACGCCATCTGAGGTGCGGCAATTCCTAGGTCTTGCGGGTTACTATCGTCGTTTCATTGAGGGATTTTCAAAGATCGCTCAACCCCTCACCGCTCTTACCCAGAAAGACCGAAAATTTGACTGGGGTGAACCACGGGAATCAGCATTTCAGATGCTGAAGCTTAAACTTTGTTCTGCACCTATCTTATCCTTACCTAAGGGTACGGATGATTTCGTTGTGTACTGTGATGCTTCTATTCGTGGTCTCGGTTGTGTGTTAATGCAACGCGGGAAGGTTATTGCCTACGCTTCTCGTCAACTCAAGGTTCATGAGAAGAACTACACTACTCATGACTTGGAATTGGGTGCGGTAATCTTTGCGTTGAAAATCTGGAGACATTACTTGTATGGTACCAAGTGTGAAGTATGCACCGATCACAAGAGTCTTCAGCATATTTTCGACCAGAAGGTGTTAAACATGCGGCAGGGTCGCTGGGTTGAACTCCTGAACGATTATGACTGTGCTATCAAGTACCATCCTGGCAAGGCAAACGTTGTGGCGGACGCCCGGAGCAGGAAGGAGTCTGTGAAACCTCGTCGTGTTCGAGCCTTACAGCTCACCATTCATTCCGCATTGCCTGACCAAATCCGTTCTGCACAATTGGAAGCTTTGAAGGAGGAGAACCTTAAAGATGAGACTATGCACAGTGCTGACAAGCATCTTGAACTCAGGACCAACGGCTTACACTATTTCGCGGGACGTGTTTGGGTTCCCTTGTTCGGGGGATTGCGCGAGCTTGTCTTGGATGAAGCTCACAAATCCCGGTACTCTATTCACCCTGGCTCCGATAAGATGTATCAGGATCTGAAGATACTTTATTGGTGGCCAAACATGAAGGCTGATATAGCTTCTTATGTCAGCAAATGCTTGACTTATGCTAAAGTCAAGGTGGAGTATCAGAGGCCGTCTGGTCTCCTACAACAACCAGAGGTTCCAGAATGGAAGTGAGAGCGAATCACGATGGATTTTGTCACCAAGCTACCAAGGTCACCAAGTGGTTACGATATGATCTGGGTGATTGTTGACAGGTTGACAAAATCGGCACGTTTCATACCTATTAAGGAAACCGATGGACTTGAGCGGTTAGCTCGACTTTACCTTAAGGAGGTGGTTGTTCGGCACGGGGTGCCTGTTTCGATTATCTCTGATCGTGATTCTCATTTTGCTTCGCGTTCTGGAAGGCTCTGCACAAGGTTTTGGGCACTCAGTTGGATATGAGTACGGCTTATCATTCGCAAACTGATGGACAGAGTGAGCGGACGATTCAAACCCTTGAAGACATGCTTCGGGCATGTGTTATCGATTTTGGAAAAAGTTGGGAGATTCACCTACCGTTGGTAGAGTTCTCCTACAACAACAGCTATCACTCTAGTATCAAGGCAGCTCCGTTCGAGGCTCTCTACGGACGGAAATGTCGATCACCTCTTTGTTGGGCCGAGGTGGGCGAGAGCCAACTCACTGGTCCAGAACTGGTGTACGAAACTTCGGAGAAAATCGTACAAATTCGTAACCGTTTGGCTGCTACGCGGGATTGTCAGAAGAGCTATGCCGATCGTCGTTGCAAACCGTTGGAGTTCTAGGTTGGGGACAGGGTACTTCTGAAAGTTTCACCATGGAAGGGCGTCATACGCTTTGGAAAGCGTGGCAAGCTTAACCCTCGTTATGTCGGACCGTTCGCAATCCTGGAACGGATTGGGCCGGTGGCATACAGACTTGACTTACCGGCGGAGCTCGGTAGTGTTCACAACGTCTTCCATGTGTCTAACTTAAAGAAGTGTTTGGCTGATGGATCTCTCATTGTACCATTGGAAGAGATCAAGGTTGATGATCGTCTTCGCATCGTGGAGGAACCTGTCGAGATTCTCGACTACAAGATTCGTAGCCTTCGTCGGAGTAAAATCCGCATCGTCAAAGTTCGTTGGAACTCGAATCGTGGACCGGAGTTCACGTGGGAACGGGAGGATCAGATGAAAGCTAAACATCCTCATCTTTTTCCGAAACGCGCATTCGAATCTAGGCATGTTACTGCTGAAGCTGAATGAATCTCGGGTCGAGATTCCTTTCAACGTGGGGATGATGTGACATCCGGTAAATTTTCTTTTCGTTTCACTCTTTCCGTCTCTTTCATTTTTGGGCTTTGCGCAATTTTTGGGACGAAAATTCTTTCAACGTGGGGATGATGTGACACCCGGCATATTTGGCTTAAACATTTTAGTAACACCTAAGTCTACCTTAGCAGGAAACATTTATAAACGGACTTAACAAAGTTAGTTGAGTCGGGTCAAGATAGGAATACACTAGTACCAGGTCCCGTTGTTGGTGAAATTACATAAACTAATTAAGTGTATGTGTAGATTAATTGTCGTATGGTGGATTATATGCAAAGATGTGTTTAAAAGATGTGTAGATAATCATCCATGCTTAAATATATTAAACATAGACTAAGGTTGCATGCTCACATGTTAAGGTGCGTTAAAATGCGTTAAACATGACAAATTGGAAAACTAGAAAAACATAAGCCCTGGTTCAACCACATCGAGTGGGCGAACCTGGAAATTACTCTTGGTTCGACCCTTACTGAAGGGGCGAACCTGGAATGTGGAAATGAAAGAATTTCATTCAACCAGAACAAGGCAGATTCGACCCTGTGAAAGGGGCGAATGTGGGTACATTCGCCCAGGTGAAAGAGGCGAATGTGTACTTGATTAGTTAGGGTAATGAGTCACCAACGGGATATCGGGTCGGTCTAGTGTGTCGGTTAAACATTTAAACACGTTTTAAAACATTCTTGGTCACGATCTGGACAATCGGGGACTAGATAACCTTATGGTTATTAGTCAGAACACTTACGTGAACATTTTGATAGATCTCCGGTAGTGGGATTATCAAGGGCTTGACATTTTTTTATTTACTGAAGAACGCAATCTAAGGTGAGTTCACGGCCCCACTTTTACTACTTTAACTTTTGGGGGAGAAAACATGCGCTAAACTATTTTGGTAACATATGTCATACTATGGTTTTAACTTTGCAATGCTATACGATCTTTTAAAGTCATGGGGAAAACCATGAATGTGCGGGGACGGACAACGAGGGAAATGTGGATAGATCTATTGGGCGTGACCTGCCCCACTCGTCGGCTTGGAGGGCCGGGCGGGTGCATATTGTCTCGAACTGGTAACATTGGTAACATGTTGAACATTCGGGCTGAACATTGCTAAACATTGCTAAACGTGTCTAGTAATGGTTTTCCAATCGTAGTAGTAATAAAACATACGCCTAGCTAGCGTACTTGGTGACATTGGTATAGTATGGACATGGTAACGTTTTGGTAACTCTTGGTAACATATTGAACAAACCTGTGAACTCACCAGCATTATATATGTTGACGTCTTTTGGCATGTTTTTCTCAGGTCGCTAAGGTAGCATCGGTTGGACTAGGCGCACGGGTCTACATTGGCGTCTAGGCTTAGTGGCATATTTTAAATAAGTGTCTTGAATATTTTGGAATACAGTTTTGTAGTTGTTTAAATCCTTTAATACTTCCGCTGTGGTTTGATGGTTTGGAAATCAAATTTTGGGTTTACGTATTTCATATAGTGTTGTTTATTGTGACCGTTGACTTGGATCCTGGTTTGTCATGCGCCTCGCGGTAAAACTCCGCAAGTGGAAATTTGAGGGTGTGACAAAACGCAAGTTGTATCATGATAAAACGCAAGTTATCAACCTAGCAAATTTTTTTTTAAAACAAAAAGTATAGCAACAGGGTATGCAAATGAAAGAGGATAAAAAGCTTGTTTTTTATAGTATATTTTTTTAGAAAAATAATGATGTATGAAAAAGTTATGGACGTTTAAAAAATTAGGGTGAAACTCCACAATTGTGGGTTATACCTATTTTACCATTCTCCTATTTTAGAAACTCAATATATACTTTTTTTATTTTAATCTCATCCATTGATTTATTTTGATCAAAAACCCAAAATTATTCTTATCCTTTTTACGTTAATATTCTTTTTACAGTAAAATCTCTCATAAAAAAATTATCATATATTTATCTTACACATATCGAGATTATCAAATGTTTATCCCAAACCTATAAAACTTCATCCTACACATATCCTACAAATATCAAAATTATCGTTTTCTTTAAATTGGGTATGATTTAAAGAGTTTCATTTATTTAACTAGTTTATGGGAGTTAAAAAAATAATAATTTATTTAATATTAAATAAAATTATTATAATTAGGGATGTAAGCAAACCAAACGTTCGATGAATAGTTCGTAAACTGTTCGGCGGGAAGTTCGTTTGTGTCCGTTTGTTTAATAAATGAACGAACACGAACAAAAAATTCCGTTTGATTAACTAAACAAACAAACACTAACAAATGTCTCGTTCGTTCGATTGCGTTCGTGAACGTTCGGCAATGTGTTTGTTTACGTTCGTTTATTTATATTCGTTCATGTATGTTTGTTTATGTTCAATCACTAGTTAAAACTTAGGATAATTATGAACTTTTGAATTAGGAATATCATGTATTAATGCCTATGCCTAAGTAATTTTAGATAATTGTGTCTAAGTTAGTACAATTTAACTTATCGACATCGTTTAGTAGATGTACTGTCACACCCTCAAATTTCCACTGCGGGGTTTTACCGCGAGGCGCATGACACACCAGGATCTCATAGCCATAAGTTATACGAACGACTCTAAATGCCCAACCATTTAGTTCGTTATTGTAAAACCAAGTTTAAACTTTTTAACCAAACCAAATTAAGTATAACGGAAGCGAATTTGCAAAACAGTTAAATAAACGTCTGCGCAAAACACCGCGCCCAAAAACCAAAAGTAACCAGTTAAATGTTAAGAAAGTTTAAATGTTTGTAAACCCATGATATGATATGATGCATGTCCTAGACGTGCTCTATACCTAGTTACCTGCAAAAGCATGCTAGCGTGTGTCAACATAAAGCTGGTGAGTTCACATAGTAAAGTAAATGAGTGTGTAAAAGTACTGGTTTCCAAAACCACGTAAACAAGTAATTGAGTTGGTTCCAAGAACCATGTAAACACTAGTTCATCATATGTCAAGGGTAGCTAACCCATTCATGATAACTAACACCGATACCGAATTGCTAAAGAACGTGTAGTCACAAATGTGAGCTGCATGCCTTACATCATTGCCTATCAACAATGATAAAATCTGTTAAGTTATAGTTCACTCCCACGCTCCCCGAGCCGGTGTGAGGTTTGTCAGACCTAATAGCACTATCAACTAATAACCCGCTTGCCATAACCCGGCAATTCGTTCGGTATGTGAAGGATTTACAGAGATAGTGTTGGTTTAGTTCATCAAGGACAAAGTTTGTAAACTAGTAAAACCCGACCCACACGAGGAGTCATAGCATCCCAACCCGGGATGTGAAAGTAGTCCCAACCGGACTAGGAAAAAGTTTAGTAAGTTGTCTCAAACCCGAGACACATGCTTTTGAGAAAAAGTAGTGAAACTCACCTTGGGTTGCGTGCTAAGAATAAACTGCAAAGATAGTAAACGTGGAAGACTACTCGCCTACCAATAACCTACCAAATACAAGGTTGCAAATGTTTGAGTGTGCTTGACACCAAGACTTAAGTGACCTCTCAATTAATTGTACTTGACACAAATAGACCATGCAAAACCCGTCAATCGTTGGTGACTAGTAAATGATGCAACATGTTAAGACTTTTAACATAGCTAGTTCTCATCACACATTGCATACCATCAACCTATCATGGCATCTACACCACATAAATAACATATCCGCATGTCTTCATATAAAACTTCATAACTTACAACTCATTAACATACTCAAATCATCACATAATCAATTTCTAGCAAATCTGTGTTTTCTGGGCAGATTTTACGTTATGGAAACCAATTTTTATAAATTACCAAACCAACTCTTTAAGTGCCCAAAATTTTACAGAAGCTTCTCACTAGTTTATACGTGACCCTACTATTTTTATTTCCCGTCAAAAACACATCAAGATTTTATGAAAATTAATTTAGTCCAGCCACCTCAGAAAAAGAGTGCTGTTGACAGCAGCTTACATAAAAATTCCTTAAAAATCGTAGACTCATCCAAACGAGATGAATCCAATTGGAAAAGCTTTAATACTCATAGACTCAACCTCTGTCCAAATTTCATGATCAACGGACTCGTAAAACTCAAGTTATATCCCTTTAAAGTTGGTCCATTTTTCATATCCGAAAATCTGATTATACCTTTAAACTTATAAAATCATGAATATATGTCAAAACAAGTCCAAAACGCATGATTTTGGACTTTTTGAAAAGCTAACATCATAAGTTATCTTTTAGCATTAGAAAACAATCAGATTACATATTTTAATCACCCTATAACAGCCCTACAATTCGTCACAATGAATCTGTCAGAAAATCAGAATTTTATCAACATGCCTCTTATAAACCCTAATCATTCTCAATGCCCCATAATCATGCAATAACCTCATATTAACACAATAACATTCATATTATCACGTTTAATCTCAGATTTTTACGTACCATATACTCTAAATATGATTTCTATCAACAACATTCATCAACAATTTCAACAAACATCATAGACATTCAACATACAATGATTTGCGATTCTAGCATGCATATTTCCTAAAGTTTTTAAAACTTTTCCAGCCTAAAATCACATCATACAACATGTAAAACACATACCTTGAATTGCTAGAGTCCCTAGAATCACGAGATAGCACCCGAAATAGCTTGAACTAGTGAATAATTGATGAAGATTGGGATTGAAAGGTGGTTGTGGGGGGTGCTCTAATCCACGGCGCAAAGGGGTAAGTCTAGGGTTTGTTTTATTTTATTTTTTTATAAACAATACACTAAGGTTAGGATCATGGGCCAAGGTTTCAGGCTCTAGTGATTTTTATCTGATAAGCGAGCCCAATGGCCCTATCTAACTCTTGAGATTAATCCCGACAATAATAGTCCTACCAACTCATATAAAACTACTTTTTTATAAATTCATAATATGTTTACCCTAAGTGCACATATCTCATAACGTTTACGTACAAGTTAACTAACACGCAGTAGTTCACATAAGCATGCAATTCACGTACACGTGTTATTCCACATTCATCAATACCCAATCATTCATATAATCATGCATGCCTAACAAATCACCAACGTTCGGGATACAGGATTCGTGTGTGCGTCAAGACAATTATTTTTCCTAATTATAACGTACGTTAATATCACCTAACATGTGTTATTGTTACATAACATTCTGAAAGACTTGTTCAACTAACCCTAGCTAAGTGTTTAACCACATATGATCAAGGACAATTAACTAAAGTTCAGTAAAAGAGTTAACCTGAAAATGCGGGGTGTCACATCATCCCCAAGTTGAAAAGAATTTCGTCCCGAAATTCAGCAAGTAAACAGTAAAGTTGGTGTGCTCGGTTACCGGATGTCACATCATCCCCAAGTTGAAAGGAATTTCGCCCCGAAATTCACTTTGAGTGAGTTGCTTTACGTTTAGCGTTCGGTCTATGTACAATTTCAGGTTCGGTAAAGAGATGTGGTATTTGAGTCGCATTTGGTCCTTGCGTTCCCACGTATATTCTGGTCCTAGACGAGAATTCCACCGTACCTTAACAATAGGTATAGTGCTTTGTCAGAGTTTCTTAACGCCTTGCTCAAGAATTTCTACTAGTTCTTCCACGAACCTCAGCTGATCATCCACTTGAATTTCTTCCAGTGGAACCACCAGTGTTGTGTTAGACAAGCATTTCTTAAGGTTTGATACATGAAATACGTTATGCACTCCATTGAGTTCGTCAGGTAAGTTCAACCTATTGGCCACCGGACCGATTCTTTCCACAATTTCGAATGGTCCAACATGCCGCGGGTTTAACTTTCCTCGTTTCCCGAAATGAATCACGCCCTTCCAAGGCGACACCTTCAAGAGTACTTTCTCCCCAACTTAGAACTCTAAAGGTTTTCGGCACTTATCAGCGTAGCTTTTCTGCCTATCTCGAGCAGCGGCCATACGGTTTCTAATTTGGATAATCTTTTCAGACGTTTCATGCACGAGCTCAGGACCTGTCAGCTGGCTGTCCCCAACTTCAGCCCAACAAATTGGTGACCTACACTTGCGCCCATAAAGTGCCTTAAAAGGCGTACACTGTATAGAGGTGTGATAGCTGTTGTTGTACGAGAATTCAATCAGGGGTAAATGCTTATCCCAGTTGTTACCAAAATCCACCACGCATGCTTGTAGTAGATCTTCTAACGTCTGGATGGTACGCTCACTCTGACCATCTGTCTGAGGGTGATAAGCCATGCTCATATCTAAGCGAGTGCCCAACGCTTTGTGAAGAGTAGTCCAGAACCGGGAAGTGAATCGAGGATCACGGTCAGATATGATTGAAGTAGGCACCCCATGCCTAGACACAACTTCCTTGATGTATAGGGTAGCTAAACATTCCAATGTATCTGTTTCCTTAATTGCCAAGAAATGAGCTGATTTCGTTAGGCGGTCTACAATGACCCAAATTTTGTCATAGCCACCAGACGCCTTAGGAAGTTTGGTGATAAAATCCATGGAAATTCCATCCCATTTCCACATAGGGATTTCTGGTTGTTGTAGCAAGCCCGAAGGTTTCTGATATTCGATCTTGACCTTAGCACAAGTTAAGCACTTACTAACATAAGTCGCTATTTCGGCTTTCATATTCGGCCACCAGTAAAGGGTTTTGAGGTCTTGGTACATTTTATCTGAGCCAGGATGTACCGAATAACGAGAGGTATGCGCTTCATCAAGCACAAGCTGTCTGACATCCCCGAAAAGTGGAATCCAAACCCGATTTATAAAATATTGGAGTCCATCCGATTTTAATTCCAAGTGTTTATCAGCACCATGTAACGTTTCCGGTCCAATATTCTCCTCTTTCAAAGCCTCAACTTGAGCATCGCGGATTTTTCCTGGAAGGCTCGAGTGTATGGTAAGTTGCAAGGCTCGTACCCGCTTGGGTTTTGTCTCCTTGCGGCTAAGGGCATCCGCTACTACATTAGCCTTCCCTGGATGATACTTAGTAGCACAGTCATAATCATTCAAAAGTTCGACCCATTGACGTTGTCGTATGTTCAGCACCTTCTGATCAAATATATGCTGAAGGCTCTTATGATCAGTGAAAATTGTGCACTTTGTCCCATAGAGGTAGTGCCTCCAAATTTTGAGAGCGAAGACCACCGCTCCCAGCTCCAAGTCATGAGTGGGGTAATTCTTCTCATGAACTTTCAATTGCCGCGATGCATACGCGATCACCTTATCACGTTGCATCAGTACACACCCTAAGCCTTGGATGGAGGCGTCACAATACACCACAAAGTCATCCGTACCCTCAGGTAACGACAGAATTGGTGCACTACAGAGTTTTGTCTTTAACAACTGAAAAGCAGAATCTTGGGCATCTCCCCATTTATAAGTAATACTTTTCTGTGTCAAGGCGGTGAGGGGTTGTGCGATCTTTGAAAATCCCTCGATGAATCTGCGATAATACCTCGCGAGACCAAGGAATTGACGCACTTCTGTAGGGGTCTTAGGAGCCTCCCAACGCTTAATTGCATCAATCTTGGCAGGGTCAACATGTATACCCGCCTCATTCATGACATGCCCTAAAAATTGAACCTCCCGAATCCAGAAATCACATTTGGAAAACTTTGTGTACAACTGCTCCCTCCTTAAAAGTTCTAATATCATAAAAGTTCTAATATCAAATGCAAGTGTTGTTCATGTTCTTCCCTATTTTTGGAGTAAATTAGAATGTCATCAATAAACACTATGACAAATTTATCCAAATAGGGCTTGCACACGTGGTTCATAAGATCCATAAAAACCGCGGGTGCGTTAGTCAACCCAAATGGCATTACCAAGAATTCATAGTGTCCAAAGCGAGTTCGGAAGGCTGTTTTGGCCACATCCTCCTCCCGGACTCTCAGTTGGTGGTAACCCGATCTCAAGTCAATCTTCGAATAAAAACTTGACCCTTGGAGCTAGTCAAACAAATCATCAATTCAAGGTAATGGGTAACGGTTCTTAATAGTGACTTTATTCAGTTCTCGATAGTTGATGCACATGCGGAAACTCCCGTCCTTCTTTTTAACGAACAGGACTGGAGCTCCCCATGGCGAAGAACTGGGTATAATAAAACCCCTGTCCAGTAACTCCTGGAGTTGGGTAGACAGTTCTTGTAGTTCACCTGGTGCTAGGCGGTAAGGTGCACGCGCGATTGGAGCCGCCCCGGGTGTAAGGTCTATTTGAAACTCTACCTGTCGAAGAGGTGGGAGTCCCGGTAGTTCTTCTGGAAAGACATCCGGGTAATCACGAACCACTGGAATGTCTTCGATGTTTGGCCCATCATCAACTCGAGTGTCAGAGATATTTGCCAATATAGCTGGATAGCCCTTCCGTACACACTTCTGGGCTTTCAAGAATGAAATGATGCTTAACATAGGACTTCCCCGATCCCCCTGAATAGACAAGAGTTCTCCACTAGGAAGAGGAATACGAACAATTTTCTCCAAACAAAGAATCTCAGCATGACGCTCAGACAACTAATCCATGCCGACTACAATATCAAAGCTTCCTAGTGTGATGGGAATAAGGTTGATGTCAAACAGGTGACCATCCAGGTCGAGCTTACAGTTGCGGTGAACATGAGTTGCCTCAACAGGCTTGCCGTCAGCCAGCTCTACAGAGTGTGGAGTTTCTAGAAAAGTAGGGGTCCCTAGAAGTTTGCTAAGTTTCATTGACACAAAGCTAAAATCCGCACCAGTATCATATAAAACAGAAGCAAGAATATCGTTTAAAGAGCACGTACCCGTCACAACATTATCTTTCCTGGCCTCCCCAGAGCCAATCACGAATGCCCTCCCACGAGCCCCATTGTTGTTCCCGTTATTGTTGTTGTTTTTCCCAGCATTAGTGGTGTTGTCGTTTCCTGTCCTGTTACCACCACCATTGTTGTTATTACCCCTGTTGTTGCCATTACCATTACCATTCAGCTGTGGACAGTCCTTCTTGAAATGATTCTCACTTCCACGCTGAAAACAACCTTTACCATTGCTCTGTTGTTTCCCTTGCTGAGCTGTTGGCTGATTTCCACGAAGGTTAACCCTACAATCCTTAGCCAAATGTCCCATCCGACCACAGCGATCACACTTTTTATTGCTACATGCCCCAGAGTGGTGCCTATAGCACTTATTGCACTTAGGTAGTGTTCCCTGATAACCTCCCTGTGAGTTATTGCGGTTGTGACTACCGCCATGGTTGTCATGCCTCTTATGTTGTTGTTGCTGCTGACTGCCATTTCCTGGGGGTTTGCCAGATGCATTCTCCCACTTCCTCTTGTTATCATTAGTACTGGAAGATGAAGCTCCACGAGGAGGTAACAATCCCTCTTCCACCTTTTGGTCAGTCAGCTGATGAGCCATACGTATGACCTGCTGGATGGTGTTGAGGTTAGCAGCAGTAACCATGCTCTTGATTTGGGGCACCAAGCCCTTGATGTATAACTCGATTCTCTTGTAGGGTGGATTGGAGTAATTCGGGCACATCGCCGCTAGTTCATGAGATCTGGTGGTATATTTCTCAATCTCCGATCCCACCATCTTCAGATTGAGATACTCAGTCTCTAACTTTTGGTTCTCATCTCGAGGACAATACTCCTCCTTCATCAGTTCCTTGAAATCCGCCCAAGGTATTGCGTTAGCCACTTCCACACTTAGCATCTGACTTGTGAGTTCCACCAGGTTAATGCCAAATTTTCGAGAGTAGCGGTTGCATATTTCACCCTGTCAGCCGGTGGACAGTTACACATGGCGAAGCAAGATTCTAGTTTTTCGAACCACCTCAGTAGCCCGATAACCCCTTCAGATCCTCCAAAGTTATGCAGCTTGCAGTCCATGAAGGACTTATAGGTGCAAACTGGAGGGTGATGCACAGGTGGTTGACCTGGGTACAAAGAGCGAAGAAACCACAAATGAGTAAAAGAGCATAAAATTGGAGTCTAGAGGAAAATATAGAGCGAAATAGAGTTAGTTACCAGCTTGAAAAGCTGCGAGGGCTTCAACCACCCTATCGTTGATAAGTGCGTTTAACTCTGCTTGGGTCATATTGATATTTCTACTCCCGTGTCCTCTTCCCGCCATTGAAATTCTACATTTACACTATACCCATGAGAAAACGATGATATGGTAAACATATAATTGTTCACACAGTACAAGTAAACTAGAACCCAGCATAACAAATAAACGCGAGAATAGGATAAAACAACCAATAATTAAAAAAAAGAAGTTATTTTACTACTAATAGTGTCTCAAATAAATATCCAACGTGTTTTCCCAAGTTCGCAATGTTATTAAAACGATAGTCAAGTCATATTAATAATAATATTCGAAATAAATAAAAAAAATTAGTCGCTATCCATGGTGGTGCAGGAGTCATCGACATCACTCTCGTCGACCTCCTCGGGATCCTCTTCAGGGTTCTCCTCTGGTTCCTCTTCAAGGGGATCCTCCTGTGGTATTGCAGGAGGTTGTTGATTGGCCTCTAATAGCTGTATCCGTTGTTGATGTTCTTCTACGATTTGTCTAGTCTCTGCTAGACGGGCGGTCAGTATCTCGACACGTTCTTCCAAAGCGGAATATCGTGTTGTCAGTGTGTTACGTAAATCCCAAACGAGCTCCAAACGACGGCCAGCCTCAACAACATCACTGAGCTTTTCCTGTACATAGCTCACATAACCTGCAAATGTCCTCTCCCATGAATCCCTGACAGTGGGAACATTGTCAGGTACCCCGTACTTCTCCACAGTATAATTCAGTAGGGCAGGATACCATCCCCACTCTTTTGCCATTTTGTCGTCCATGGTGGGAGAGTTAGGTTTAGAATTGGGGTTAGAAGAAGAAGACGACATGATTCTCTGCAACAAGAAGTTTAGCATGTCAATCCAAAAGGAATAAGTTAATGAGTACTTGTGCAGTGAGTGTAACTAATGCAGTGCTTATGCTATGACAGTTATAGACTAGACTCGACTCGATGTCCTAGTTCACTATAACCATTGGCTCTGATACCAATCTGTCACACCCTCAAATTTTCACTGCGGGGTTTTACCACGAGGCGCATGACACACTAGGATCTCATAGCCATAAGTTATACGAACGACTCTAAATGCCCAACCATTTAGTACATTATTGTAAAACCAAGTTTAAACTTTTTAACCAAACCAAATTAAGTATAGCGGAAGCGAATTTGCAAAACAGTTAAATAAACGTCTGCGCAAAACACCGCGCCCAAAAACCAAAAGTAACCAGTTAAATGTTAAGAAAGTTTGAATGTTTGTAAACCCATGATATGATATGATGCATGTCCTAGACATGCTCCATACCTAGTTACCTGCAAAGGCATGCTAGCGTGTGTCAACATAAAGCTGGTGAGTTCACATAGTAATGTAAATGAGTATGTAAAAGTACTGGTTTCCAAAACCACGTAAACAAGTAATTGGGTTGGTTCCAAGAGCCATGTAAACACTAGTTCATCGTATATCAAGGGTAGCTAACCCATTCATGATAACTAACACCGATATACCGAATTGCTAAAGAACGTGTAGTCACAAATGTGAGCTGCATGCCTTACATCATTGCCTATCAACAATGATAAAATCTGTTAAGTTATAGTTCACTCCCACGCTCCCCGAGCCGGTGTGAGGTTTGTCAGACCTAATAGCGCTATCAACTAATAACCCGCTTGCCATAACCCGGCAATTCGTTCGGTATGTGAAGGACTTACAGAGATAGTGTTGGTTTAGTTCATTAAGGACAAAGTTTGTAAACGAGTAAAACCCGACCCACACGAGGAGTCATAGCTGTAACACCCCAACCGATGGCGGAAACATCGGGATGTCACGTATTGATGATTGTTCAGTAGCTCATGGTGAATAATAAATTTCATTAAATGATTTAAATAAATTACATACAATTGTTCTACAAGAATTCGTACATCAAAATGAATAATACTATGCACACATCTTCAAGCATTAACTCAAATCTTCAAGCAAGTAGAACCTGAAACATGTTAAGTTTGAAAATATTTTGGGTCAACAAAAGTTGGTGAGAATACATAGGTTTTGATAACAATAGTTTGTACAACAATCACAGTTGTATGATGATAGAGTATGAGTCCGACATGTAACAATGCGTCTTTGTACAATCAAACCTTGTGTCGACTGAGACCTACCTCGCAAGTTAGTTAAATGTTGTTACTGTTTTCGATCATCCCTGAATTTATGCGGGGGGATGGGTTTGTCAGACCTATAGCGCTATAATCTAAACAGGCGGTTTGATCATTGTTAATGATTGTACTGTGTCTTTTTGTTAGTCAAATGACAGAATGATGTTGTAATTGAATCACAAGTAAATATGAGTAAATGATAGTATAAAATGTTTAAACATGTTTCACCCCAGAAATAGTGAAAATAGAGTAAAGGTGCTATGTAAACTCACCTTAGCAAAATGTTATGTCTCGTGAAAAATAGAATATGTGTTGCCAACGATGTCAAGTATTACCCTATAATTAAGGTAACAAATATGTCTAAGTATTTCCAGTCTATAAATATATATTCTAGGGCTTTGAATTGGGGATAAGTGCTCGTTTGATTAATAAATAAAATGTTTGAATAATAAGAGAAATTTGATAATTAAATAAACAAAAGTATTTTTGTAAATTTTAAATTAAAGATGGTCACAATAATAAGTTTAAAGTATGAAAATAATTTTTATAAAATTATTTCCTTAAATATAGAATATTAAATCTATTTATTACAAATTGTCAAAATATAACTTTAATATTTAAAAATATTAAAATTAAAGATTTATTAGATAAAAAAATTATATTTCTGTCCCAAATAATTAGAAATAATTTATGTAAAATTTTGGTGCAAAAATATTGAAAAATGAATTTATTATGATTTATTTATGATTAAAACTAACAAAAATTGATTAAAAATACTAAATAAATGATTTTTCAGAAATAAAAATTATTTCAGTAAAGTTTAATGTTATAAAAACTCAGAATAATTTTTGTGAAAATTTATATAATGGTTTTGATATATTTATAGAATTTTATAATTATAATTGAATAAATTTATAATATTTATTATATATAATAAATAAAAGATTTTTGAAAACCTAAAAATTATGTGATAAACTTAACCATTTGAAATGCATAAAATAAATTTTATAGGATTTATAAAGTTGTTTTGGTATTTAAAATGTATAACAAAAGTTTAGAATTAAAAATATATACTTAAATCCATCAAAAAAATTATGTGGTGGTTATGGGATTCGAACCCGGGTCTATGACCGGGTTGGGCTTAATCACAAGTGTGGCCACCACCAAGCCACACCCTGAGAACGAGTTTAAATCATTCAGAAAATCTTTTATACATTAACAGATTCAAACCTTCTTCCCCAATTTAACCCTAGATTAATCTCCGGTTAATTGGACTCGAATACCACTGTTAAAATCCAATTAACTAGAGGGCTAATGCACTACCGAGTATTATGAACAGAATAGCATAGATAATTGCTGAATTAACGAAGATTTGGAAGGTAATGGAGATGGCCGGAAGAACCTCGACGCCGGCGATCCAAAATAAAGCACGAGCAGAGTGTTTTAAACGGAAAGGAGAGTGGGGGTTGGTTTGTTGTCAAAATTCCGAGTGTGAGAGTGGTCTATTTATACTAAATGACAACGCATTTGAATTCTTGGTATTTTTGGTCTTGCCGGAATTCACGGGAATCACCATTAACACGGGTTTGACGAATTGAATGTGAGTTTAGGGGTGTTGGTCATAGACTGGAAGCACGCGGGACCATTAATTGTGATTGAGGAGCAGGAATGGGAACTGGCCGGACTTCCCGTTTTGACCGGTTGGTCAACCAGGCGAGGGGAAGAAGACAATGACTTGGGCCGGGTTGTTTTCTTGGGTTTGGGCTTGTCTGGGTGGGCCATCTTATTTGATTGGGTTAAGAACCAACTAATCAGATTATCCATCTACATTATTATTATAAAGTGGTTAAAAAAATAAAAGAAATATATATATATATATATATATATATATATATATATATATATATATATATATATATATTGTTTTCAAAAATCATATAAGGAGTATATGGTGGGTAAAGTGGTGATTTTATTAATTCAAACATTTGAAAGAAAGATACGTGATGTTACAGTCTCCCCTACTTTTGAAAACTTCGTCCCGAAGTTTATTGAAAACCCAGGGTTGAAGGTGATTGGGTAAAAATGAAAATAGTTGTGATTTGGGTTATAGCATGAATAGAATAAACTGTCTCATGTTATGTGTGAGTTGATTTACTAAATGAATTACCAGATAACTAGAGTTACATTTGGTTATTTCCCAAAACCTTGATAAAATTTCACACTACCTTAATGTACCTGTAAATTCATGATTACGTTCCGGACCGCAATCACCAATTTACCTTACATTAAAGTTTTGCGTCCTTCTATGACTCCACCGATTGTTGAGCAGGTTCGATAGCCTCCACCGGTCGTGGAGTAGGTTGTAGGGCCTCTCCCGACTGTTGAAAAGGCATCATGACCTCTACCAATCGTTGAGTAGGTTCGATAGCCTCCACTAGTCGTGGAGCAGGTTGTAGGGCCTCTCCCGACTGTTGAAAAGGCATGATGACACAAAATTGATAACATGTTTATGCAAGCAAGTTTATAAGTATAACGAGCACAGTATACGAGTTGTAGTTGTATAGATTTGGATAATTAGTTCACATTCAAACAATCATGCATTCAAGTGTTATGATTATACCATGTAAACAACTCTCAGACAAAAATTTCAATACTAGAATTTATTACTTGAATCAAATAGCATCAATACATAGAATAAAAGCAAACAACGTTCGAATGGTGGGACATGTTGTTAAGTAGCTGGAGGGTCTTGATCTCTGTTTAATTTAGGGCATCGGTTACGGAAGTGATTTGGGTCTCCACATTCATAGCACTGACCATAGTTGTATCGATTAGGATTAGCAGCCTGAGCAGGGTTGGTGGGTTGATTGGCATTAGGGTTTGGGGTCTCGCGACATGTATTGATTAGATGGCCATACTTACCACAATTGGTGCACAAGCGACACGCTGAAGCAGTGGGATGATGTCAGTTGCATGTGTTACACAATGGATAGTTTCCTATATAGGGTTTCTTGTTAGAAGCTTGTGTAGTGAGGTTGACATCAGGATCCCTGGCCTTACGCTTCTGGTTCTCAGTAGTTACCGCGGCTACAATGCTTGCTTTCTCGCTTTTCCGAACTAAGGTACCGTTCTTTACGTGATTGTTGGTTAAGGTAGCTGCTAGACGTTTGGCCTCTTCGAGGGTAACAGGGTTCCTTCTCCATACCGTGTCCTGAATCTGCATGGGTAAACCACCGATATATTTCTCAATGGCCACAGATAGCGGAGTGACCTTATGGGGCAACAATAGACTGAGCTCATGGAAGCGGGTATTATAAGCAAGGTTTTCCCCACTATCCTGAGCAAGGGTGTGGAACTCGTCCTCTAATTTCTTGACCTCGTTACCTGGGCAAAATTCATCTTTCATTATCTCCTTGACTTGATCCCGGGTCATAGTAAGTGCAACTTCAGCTCCGTGGGTGCGCTTTTCCTCATTCCACCAAGTGAGTGCTCGTTTGTGTAGAACACTCATAGCATAACGGACCTTAAAGTTATCGGGACACTCACTGTTAATGAAGGTATTCTCAATACCCTCGAACCATTGTAGAAGACCTGTAGCTCCTTCATCTCCACTGAACTTAGGGGGATTACAGGTATTAAAGTGTTTAAGAGTGCAAGCTGGGAGACCATTCCCGTTTCCATTCCCGTTCCCATTGTGGTTTCCATTGCCGTTTCCGTTGCCGTTTCCATTACGTTTCCGTTGCCGTTCATCTGGATGACTTGAGCCAGTAGGTTAGGAACAAGAGTTGCTATTTGTTGCGCCATTTGTTGGGAAATGATCGCAGCCAGTTGGGCATCAATGCCATTGTTGTTGTTGTTGTTGTTATGGTTGTCGTGGTTGTTATTGTTGCTATTTCCTTCCTCATGATTACCACCATTGTTATTGCGAGTGCTGCGACGTGGAGGCATGATCTGTAAGAGACACAATGAAATGAATGAGGTTATACAAGGAATGTAATCATTTATTCATTAATTAAAACGAATAAACGAAAACGTTGACTTATCAAAGATTCCAGATTCTAATAACATATGAAGACATGCTTTAGCCTATAAGTGAACACTCATCCCGAGAATTCCCAGGTAGGCATCCGGGTCCCTCGTCTGATTGGGATATATGCGCAATGCCAGCCTAGACAGAAAAACTCAGAATACAGGCGTTCACCCTTCCAGATTGCACGTGTTCGTTATTAAAATCTAGAACTTTGACGAGATCTCAAGGTGGTTCAGGCTAAGCCTGAGGAATTTTGTCTTCTAAGAATAGATCCAGTGATGGAGAGCAATCTTCTTAGTAGGGATAAGAAGTAGGAGGGAGATAGAGAATAGCAGGTAAAAGGAGCAAATACTGTTTTAAATCCCTAAGGTTATAGTCTAGATTATTTTCTAATAACCTAATTCCCTATAACCAAGGCTCTGATACCAATTTGTAACACCCCAACCGATGGCGGAAACATCGGGATGTCACGTATTGATGATTGTTCAGTAGCTCATGGTGAATAATAAATTTCATTAAATAATTTAAATAAATTACATACAATTGTTCTACAAGAATTCGTACATCAAAATGAATAATACTATGCACACATCTTCAAGCATTAGCTCAAATCTTCAAGCAAGTAGAACCTGAAACATGTTAAGTTTGAAAATATTTTGGGTCAACAAAAGTTGGTGAGAATACATAGGTTTTGATAACAATAGTTTGTACAACAATCACAGTTGTATGATGATAGAGTATGAGTCCGACATGTAACAATGCGTCTTTGTACAATCAAACCTTGTGTCGACTGAGACCTAACTCGCAAGTTAGTTAAATGTTGTTACTGTTTTCGATCATCCCTGAATTTATGCGGGGGGATGGGTTTGTCAGACCTATAGCGCTATAATCTAAACAGGCGGCTTGATCATTGTTAATGATTCTACTGTGTCTTTTTGTTACAGTTAAATGATAGAATGATGTTGTAATTAAATCACAAGTAAATATGAGTAAATGATAGTATAAAATGTTTAAACATGTTTCACCCCAAAAATAGTGAAAATAGAGTAAAGGTGCTATGTAAACTCACCTTAGCAAAATGTTATGTCTCGTGAAAAATAGAATATGTGTTGCCAACGATGTCAAGTATTACCCTATAATTAAGGTAACAAATATGTCTAAGTATTTCTAGTCTACAAATATATATTCTAGGGCTTCGAATTGGGGATACGTGCTCGTTTGATTAATAAATAAAATGTTTGAATAATAAGAGAAATTTGATAATTAAATAAACAAAAGTCTTTTTGTAAATTTTAAATTAAAGATGGTCACAATAATAAGTTTAAAGTATGAAAATAATTTTTATAAAATTATTTTCTTAAATATAGAATATTAAATCTATTTATTACAAATTGTCAAAATATAAATTTAATATTTAAAAATATTAAAATTAAAGATTTATTAGATAAAAAATTATATTTCTATCCCAAATAATTAGAAATAATTTATGTAAAAGTTTGGTGCAAAAATATTGAAAAATGAATTTATTATGATTTATTTATGATTAAAACTAACAAAAATTGATTAAAAATATTAAATAAATGATTTTTCAGAAATAAAAATTATTTCAGTAAAGCTTAATGTTATAAAAACTTAGAATAATTTTTGTGGAAATTTATATAATGGTTTTGATATATTTATAGAATTTTTATAATTATAATTGAATAAATTTATAATATTTATTATATATAATAAATAAAAGATTTTTGAAAAACTAAAAATTGTGTGATAAACTTAACCATTTGAAATGCATAAAATAAATTTTATAGGATTTATAAAGTTGTTTTGGTATTTAAAATGTATAACAAAAGTTTAGAATTAAAAATATATACTTAAATCCATCAAAAAAATTATGTGGTGGTTATGGGATTCAAACCCGGGTCTATGACCGGGTTGGGCTTAATCACAAGTGTGGCCACCACCAAGTCACACCCTGAGAACGAGTTTAAATCATTCAGAAAATCTTTTATACATTAACAGATTCAAACCTTCTTCCCCAATTTAACCCTAGATTAATCTCCGGTTAATTGGACTCGAATACCACTGTTAAAATCCAATTAACTAGAGGGCTAATGCACTACCGAGTATTATGAACAGAATAACATAGATAATTACTGAATTAATGAAGATTTGGAAGGTAATGGAGATGGCCGGAAGAACCTCGACGCCGGCGATCCAAAATAAAGCACGAGCAGAGTGTTTTAAACGGAAAGGAGAGTGGGGGTTGGTTTGTTGTCAAAATTCCGAGTGTGAGAGTGGTCTATTTATACTAAATGACAACGCGTTTGAATTCTTGGTATTTTTGGTCTTGCCGGAATTCACGGGAATCACCATTAACACGGGTTTGACGAATTGAATGTGAGTTTAGGGGTGTTGGTCATAGACTGGAAGCACGCGGGACCATTAATTGTGATTGAGGAGCAGGAATGGGAACTGGCCGGACTTCCCGTTTTGACCGGTTGGTCAACCAGGCGAGGGGAAGAAGACAATGACTTGGGCCGGGTTGTTTTCTTGGGTTTGGGCTTGTCTGGGTGGGCCATCTTGTTTGATTGGGTTAAGAACCAACTAATCAGATTATCCATCTACATTATTATTATTATTATTATTATTATTATTATTATTATTATTATTATTATTATTATTATAAAGTGGTTAAAAAAATAAAAGAAATATATATATATATATATATATATATATATATATATTGTTTACAAAAATCATATAAGGAGTACATGGTGGGTAAAGTGGTGATTTTATTAATTCAAACATTTGAAAGAAAGATACGTGATGTTACAATAGCATCCCAACCCGGGATGTGAAAGTAGTCCCAACCGGACTAGGAAAAAGTTTAGTAAGTTGTCTCAAACCCGAGACGCATGCTTTTGAGAAAAAGTAGTGAAACTCACCTTAGGTTGCGTGCTAAGAATAAACTGCAAAGATCGTAAACGTGGAAGACTACTCGCCTACCAATAACCTACCAAATACAAGGTTGCAAATGTTTGAGTGTTCTTGACACCAAGACTTAAGTGACCTCTCAATTAATTGTACTTGACACAAATAGACCATGCAAAACCCGTCAATCGTTGGTGACTAGTAAATGATGCAATATGTTAAGACTTTTAACATAGCTAGTTCTCATCACACATTGCATACCATCAACCTATCATGGCATCTACACCACATAAATAACATATCCGCATGTCTTCATATAGAACTTCATAACTTACAACTCATTAACATACTCAAATCATCACATAATCAATTTCTCGCAAATCTGTGTTTTCTGAGCAGATTTTACGTTATGGAAACCAATTTTTATAAAATACCAAACCAACTCTTTAAGTGCCCAAAATTTTACAGAAGCTTCTCACAAGTTTATACGTGACTCTACTATTTTTATTTCCCGTCAAAAACACATCAAGATTTTATGAAAATTAATTTAGTCCAGCCACCTCAGAAAAAGAGTGCTGTTGACAGCAGCTTACATAAAAATTCCTTAAAAATCGTAGACTCATCCAAACGAGATGAATCCAATTGGAAGAGCTTTTATACTCAGAGACTCAACCTCTATCCAAATTTCATGATCAACGGACTCGTAAAACTCAAGTTATAGCCCTTTAAATTTGGTCCATTTTTTATATCCGAAAATTTGATTATACCTTTAAACTTAGAAAATCATGAATATATGTCAAAACAAGTCCAAAACGCATGATTTTGGACTTTTTGAAAAGCTAACATCATAAGTTATGTTTTAGCATTAGAAAACAATCAGATTACATATTTTAATCACCCTATAACAGCCCTACAATTCGTCACAATGAATCTGTCAGAAAACCAGAATTTTATCAACATGCCTCTTATAAACCCTAATCATTCTCAATGCTCCATAATCATGCAATAACCTCATATTAACACAATAACATTCATATTATCACGTTTAATCTCAGATTTTTACTTACCATATACTCTAAATATGATTTCTATCAACAACATTCATCAACAATTTCAACAAACATCATAGACATTCAACATACAATGATTTGCGATTCTAGCATGCATATTTCCTAAAGTTTTTACAACTTTTCCAGCATAAAATCACATCATACAACATGTAAAACACATACCTTGAATTGCTAGAGTCCCTAGAATCACGAGATAGCACCCGAAATAGCTTGAACTAGTGAATAATTGATGAAGATTGGGATTGAAAGGTGATTGTGGGGGATGCTCTAATCCACGGCGCAAAGGGGTAAGTCTAGGGTTTGTTTTATTTTATTTTTTTATAAACAATACACTAAGGTTAGGATCATGGGCCAAGGTTTCAGGCTCTAGTGATTTTTATCTGATAAGCGAGCCCAATGACCCTATCTAACTCTCAAGATTAATCCCGACAATAATAGTCCTACCAACTCATATAAAACTACTGTTTTATCAATTCATAATATGTTTACCCTAAGTGCACATATCTCATAACGTTTACGTACAAGTTAACTAACACGTAGTAGTTCACATAAGCATGCAAGTCACGTACACGTGTTATTCCACATTCATTAATACCCAATCATTCATATAATCATGCATGCCTAACAAATCACCAACGTTCGGGATACAGGATTCGTGTGTGCGTCAAGACAATTATTTTTCCTAATTATAACGTACGTTAATATCACCTAACATGTGTTATTGTTACATAACATTCTGAAAGACCTGTTCAACTAACCCTAGCTAAGTGTTTAACCACATATGATCAAGGACAATTAACTAGAGTTCAGTAAAAGAGTTTACTTGAAAATGCGGGGTGTCACATGTACTTTGTCTAACGGTTAATATTAACAATGTTATTTTTAGTTACTTGCATATTAAATGTTTGTTTTTATTTGTTTGTGTTCAAGACCCGTGTTCACGAACAGTTTGCAAACAACTTAATTTCTTAACAAACAAACACAAACATAGAATTATGTTTGTCAGTGTGTTCGTGAACGGTTCGTTTGTCCAAGAAACCTTAACAAACAAACACGAATAAAGTCTTGTTCGTGTTTGTTTGGTTCGTTTACAGCCCTAATTATAACGAAGATTTCTATTATTTAATATTTGTTCTTTTTCTTCTTACAAGATATTTTATTCTCATTTGAACTCTCACGGTATATCTATATCTATATTATCTTATTAAGGAGGAGTGATGGCCAACATGGTCATTTTCATTCTCGTACAACTTAAGAAGCAACATGTACAACATATTTAAGCAATAAATTTAACGGCATTATAGGAAGAGTTGTGACAATTAAGACACTTAGAAGGTTAGGAAAGTAATTTTGTGTTTTGTTTTTAGTTAAAAACTAAAATCTCATCCCCATAATACCCTCCCACCTTTCACCTTCCAAGAAATCAATGATCAATGAAAAGTTATTGTTTCAATTTAATTTAATTAACACAATGGAAAATGTGGAGAGTATAGAAGAAGATATTTCATGCATTCTTAACACATCTTTTGGACCGGCGGTTCCCATTTCCTCTGGATGCCACCACCAACATCTCTTCTCCAATGATCCTCCAAACGCTTTTCGGTAAACCCGTAATTACGATTCTTTTTTAGTTTTATTTTTCTGTAAATATTTTATTGAATCTCATTCGTTAACATCTTTTTCTCAAGTTGTTTTGCTGTCAACGCAAACCTGGAGCTGCAACTGGGTGGGTCAGCCCCACAGAGCGACGAGGAAGACGCCATTCAGGTTGCAGTTGAACAAGATGGCTCTACTGTTCATTCCAAATTCTGTTAGCTCAGTGCTATTGATCTACGTAATCAATGTTTTGAGACAGGAGTTGTGTGTGACATTTATAATTTTCTTAACACAAGTATGTATTCGGTCTCTCTACAATAAAAACAAAAAACATAGATCCATTTTGGGTTGTATCGTACGTTGTTAAACAAGTATTAGGGAGGAACATTCCTCTATTCTTTGTTGTTTAAGCTATAACCGAATGTTGGAAAGTATTAGTTGTACATTGTTTGTTTTTTGTCTTCCTTTTCATATACTTTGGTCATCATAGATTAGTTTTAATGTTAAATTTACATTTTGTAGTGTCTTTCTTTGTCAACATGGAAATAAAACCTTTGCAAATAACAAGAAAAATATGAATCTCATATGTTGAATGTCCATTAATTTTGTGTTTTATACATATCTAATGTGTTACATGTATTGATTTATTTTATTTTTCTAATAAAATGTTGTTTATGATAAACTAAATGTTTTATTACACGGACGTTTGAACATCATAGTTTAGCGAAGTTCTTCTTACACATCCCCTTAATATACAACACACGTGTTATTTTTATGTTTTTTTTTTAAAAAACACAAATTTGGTTTCTTTTCTTTAAGAAAACACCTTTGGATAATAAATGCTTTACGATCCGTTCTAACGAAAAAGTTTGGCTGATAACTATGGTTTTGAATAACGGCAACGTCACATCACCGAGTCAAGATGCTTCGGTTTGAAGCAATTTTATATTTGAAAAGTTTTTTCAAGATCTTTAGCTTCAAATAATATGGATCACACTAGGGCTCAGCAAATTAACCGCCAGAACCGATAATCTAACAATAATCGACATAATCGAACCGATTTTAACTGGTAACCAATATAACCAATGGTTATGAAGTTTTGGTTAACCGATATAACCGAACCGAACTTGTAATGTTAACTATATGTAATAGATTTATGTTTTACATTAACTACGTAGAGGTTTTACTATAATAAAAGTATGGTATTAACAAAATGATCTTGACGTAATGTTCTTTTTTTGTGATGAATTAAAATTATAAGTAAAGGTTAAGTATCCTTTTTGTTAATATCATATTAAAAGGTAACTCACATTGGTAGTATAACTAGAAAGTGTAGTCTTGATTGTCTTGTACAAAATAGCACAAACTAAGTCTAACATTATAGGTTTCGGTTTTTTTAAACCCATTTACTTTTATTTTGGTACTTTACCCTAAAGTTAGTTTTAGTTTATATTTTTGGTCAATAACCGAAATAACTATAACTGAATTCATAATCGAGTAACCATAACCGAAGTTTGGTTATGGATATGGTTACGATTTTTTGTAAAAACCGAACCAAACCAAACCAAACCTATCCTTGCACACCCCTAGATGACACAAAACAAAAATACCCGCAGCAACGCGCGGGCAATCCTACTAGTTATCTTATTAAGGAGGAGTGATGTACAACATGGTAATTTGCATTTCTGTACAACTTAACAAGCAACATGTACAACATATTTAAGCAAAAAAATTAAGGGTATTATTGGCATAGTTGTGACAATTAAGACACTTAGGAGGGTAGATTAGTAAATTTAACATAATCCAATACATCACATCCTAAAATCTTATCCCAATTATGCCCTTATGTCCAACTTTTATAACACAAAATACAACCTAACATATGATACATCTTAAATGTGAGACCTTTCAACCCCTCATCTATATTATTATATACTAGTGGGAGTGCCCGCGCGTTGCAGCGGATGCGTTTGTTTTGTTATCTCGTAGTAGTTGTTGTGTTTGTGGTGTGTGTGGGGCATTGAGTGAATTATTTTATATGGTGACATGATGTATGTAAGGGTGTAACATATAAATACATGTGATTAAAATTTGAAAACATCCGAAATGATAGCTGCAAGTCATAAGAAAATATATTAGGTCCTAAGCTTGTTGACTCGAAGGAAAAAAGTCAAACCAGAAACAAACCTTTGTTTCTTTGTTGGATAAATTTTCCAAGATTTCATGGATGGTAATCAAGGCCATATGCTATAATATTTACTTATTTCATTGGTCTACTTACCTATCCTCTTACAACTACATAATATTGCATATGTGATAAAATAGAGGTTATTGAAACACATACGTAGAAGGACTTTCATATGAAATACAGAATTATCTAGAAATAGTGAATTAATTATATCTCTATGTTGGCCACATCATACTTATGGGTGTTGATATTATTATGAACATGTTATTTGTTTTAAAGTGGTGAGCTCTAAATCTTCAAACACCAAAAGCTACGCATAGCAATGTTCTCATTACATATAACACAGAAAAAAAAATATAAGTGTGCCCGTGTTATACAATTGTAACAAACTTACAACAGTAGTATTCTTATTGTGCTTCTTAAGATCAATACTTCATATCTATATGTGAAAATTCAGATGTTGACACTTGCCTTCCCTTTGGTTGTAGGAGCCAATAGTGCAATTTTAAGCCCTAGCCGCCTGAACCTTTTGTTATGCTTGAAACATGGTTGTATGGCTTTAACCCCTCATCTATATTATGATACATCTTAAATGTGAGACCTTTCAACCCCTCATCTATATTATTATATACTAGTGGGAGTGCCCGCGCGTTGCAGCGGATGCGTTTGTTTTGTTATCTCGTAGTAGTTGTTGTGTTTGTGGTGTGTGTGGGGCATTGAGTGAATTATTTTATATGGTGACATGATGTATGTAAGGGTGTAACATATAAATACATGTGATTAAAATTTGAAAACATCCGAAATGATAGCTGCAAGTCATAAGAAAATATGTTAGGTCCTAAGCTTGTTGACTCGAAGGAAAAAAGTCAAACCAGAAACAAACCTTTGTTTCTTTGTTGGATAAATTTTCCAAGATTTCATGGATGGTAATCAAGGCCATATGCTATAATATTTACTTATTTCATTGGTCTACTTACCTATCCTCTTACAACTACATAATATTGCATATGTGATAAAATAGAGGTTATTGAAACACATACGTAGAAGGACTTTCATATGAAATACAGAATTATTTAGAAATAGTGAATTAATTATATCTCTATGTTGGCCACATCATACTTATGGGTGTTGATATTATTATGAACATGTTATTTGTTTTAAAGTGGTGAGCTCTAAATCTTCAAACACCAAAAGCTACGCATAGCAATGTTCTCATTACATATAACACAGAAAAAAAAAATATAAGTGTGCCCGTGTTATACAATTGTAACAAACTTACAACAGTAGCATTCTTATTGTGCTTCTTAAGATCAATACTTCATATCTATATGTGAAAATTCAGATGTTGACACTTGCCTTCCCTTTGGTTGTAGGAGCCAATAGTGCAATTTTAAGCCCTAGCCGCCTGAACTTTTTGTTATGCTTGAAACATGGTTGTATGGCTTTAGACCATGCATAGCAGCACCATGCCTAAACTGTATGTTTTCCACAATTTGCGCAAACATTAAATAATATCCATTCAAATCCCATGTAAATGTTACAAAATCTATGTATTACCTGGGTTCCACTCAGTATTCCATGCCTTGCTCGCCATTTACCGTTTGGCGCTATCACTTTCTCCCCGTACCGTTGTCCTCACTGATTGTTTTTGTCGAAGGGGTTCCCTGTCAAATAGGTCCACACGTTATTTGTAAAGAATATAGTTGTTATACATACCCACATAAACCAAAACAAAAGGGTTAAGGCTAGTTGTTTTGTAGGTTAGGATGGGAAGAAATTGTTATGCATAAGGTGTAATATGAAGTAAGACCTAGTGTAGTGGGGCTCCATTGGGGCGTGATTTTTAAAAATAAAGCCCCCCACACCGTTAGAAGTTGACACCTCATACTCTCTCTTTATTATTATTATTTTATTATTTTTTTAATTTAAAAGATATAATAAAATATTAATAGGGGCTTTATATATAAAGCCCCTACCACTACACCCCTTTTTCAGTTTCTCTCTCCATGCTGACTCAGCTGCCACGTGGACCAATCAGAAAGGGGGGCTTTATATATAAAGCCCCCCACTACGCATGGTCTAAGTAATAATTTTGCTCCCTTTTAATAATAACTAAAGGGAGTACTAAAAAAGATTACCAAAATCTCGCCCAACAGCTTCTTAAAATCCAGCACCATCGTCAGCGTGAATATCAAAATGATCCAACCTTAAAAGATGTTGCCACTGGCAGGCGTTGCCTCACTCCAGGTTGACGACGATCCACTGCTGCCACATGTCTAAATTGATCAAATTCGCCGCGTTGAACGGGTCACCCCTCTTGAGCCACCTGCATACGGGTTTGTGTTATCAACGACATTCACTAAAACTACAATTCGATCACATCGTCACATCGAATACCCTCGAAATTCATCAGTTAATGACGCGTTAGAGTCGCAACTTTTGTTGCATCTTAGTTTAATATGATTCATATAAATTGTTGAGTTACTACTAAAAACGTTTAACTTAATCTTCTCTAGCCTCTGGTTGTCCTCTCTGTGTTTTCCAATTTTCTTTTTTCTTGGACTGTTAGTTGGGCAGATTTATCTGGTGGTCTAACCGAAACCCGAACACACTAAACCACTTGCATCGAAAAATCAACAATAAAGATGAACAAACCTAAATATTATAGACTTACTCTGAATATCCATTTGATAAATTGAACTGAAGCAACCTGCAAGACCAACCCTATGAAGGCTTTTTGCTGCCTCACCAAGAAAATGTCGGTTTATCTATTACTTCAAGCCCTTTAATGTCCTCATGGCTAGTCATATGTATCATACACCTCTGTTTCACTTCACTATTAAATGTCCTCATGGCTAGTCATATGTATCATTTTACAAATGTTTCCACTACCTTTAATACACCTCTGTTTCACTTCACTATTAAAACAAGGTTTCCACATATTTAGAAGTACACATGAGAAATCACTTCTTTACAAACCATCAAATATAGAGTGTTTTTGGTCCCTAAAATACTCATTAAAGTGCACTCCCTAATATTTCTTGTTTCGCCATATTTATTTATAGACTAATTCTTCATCAAGTGCCCTAAAGGATGGGTGGTTTGGTTCATTAAACTCAAAATACGACATGCTTTTATATAGCATATATCATTGTTGTATTGAATTTGCTATTAATTGTACAGCAAAAAGGTATATGTTTATTGTATCTTTAATAATAAAGGTACGGATTTCTCATTACGTTTGCCTTTATAATTCTAACGAAACTATGAATTCATACCTGAGATCGCCTGACTTCAAACTGAAAAAATATTTCACCTCATTCCTGACCCATGACACCACCAAATCATACATGACACTTTCATAATCACACGATTAATATAAGAAGTACCTGTTTTGGAGAAGCTTTAGAGCTAGATCATAAGCCACCAACGTTGTATCTTCAGTAATTCCTTGCTAGTTGATTGAACGTGTACATTTCAACAAATCAAACCTCAATTATAAGAATACAAAGTTATTCAAACCTACACATAAATTACTTACCTTTTTAACGATCACAGCCAGGGGAATCATTTGTCTGATATAAGGGCAATGAGGGAACCAATTTTATATTCTTTTAGAGGGAAATTAAATTCATAAAATGAAGTCAGCAACATGAATCCTAACTGCAACAAAACAAGACTAAAGATCACAAACGATGATGGTGACATGAAGAACTTATTAACAAGTAAAAAACTAAAACTTACCACAATACGTATGGTGATTGAAACATCATAAATCAGGAGAACAAAAATGGAGGAAAAGTGTTAAATTTGAATCCACCAAAGTGAAAGTAAAAAAAAAAATAATAATAATAAACAAATAAAAGATAATAGTTGATGATTTTACTATATAATTTTTCATTCTTTGGAAGATGGCTCGGCTTGTTAACACCGCGCTAATGATGTCACATAGGATCTCAGCTCGCAGTAGACAAGCAAGGCAACTAAGCATAATCATAACGAAATCACTTAATTACCTTCGATTACGGGTCGATTCTTCCAACCGGTCAGAATCATCTCCATCTTCACTAATAACATGCCCAAATTCGCCTACCTCTGTTAGGGTTTAAACATTACATACACATGCAACAAGTTAGGTTAAGAACAAAAATTCTAAACCCATAAAAATCAGTTGAATACCTGGTTCATGCTGAAAACCAAAAGCCTAAGCAGCCCTTCACCAAAACAACCTCTACTTGTTTAACTGAATGATAAATTAGTAACCTGTAAATCGATGAACGAACCTCTAACGTGGTGAATAATGGTAAGCTAAAGAATCGACTAAAATCAATGAATATTATTCTTACAGTTGCGTGTTGAACAAACACAAGATTGAGATGCGAGAATAATATCGTTTGATCTTCAAATTGGAAGAAACATTCTACGCCTCAGGTTTTTCGCTTGGGTAATGTGTCATGTAATCTTCCAATTTATCTCTCAATTACCTGGGTTATTTTTTTTTGCATTTAGTTCCATTCAAGTGTAACCGATTTATCTCTCCCACCATTAAATCATGGGTTTCCGTTGATGATAGAAGACGATTTCAATTCTATAACAGATTATTTCATTATTAGGTTTGATACAAGGGCAATGAGGGAACCAATTTTATATTCTTCACTAAAATGCCATGGTAGATTTACTATTTTACCCTTAGAAGTGTCTTAATTGTCCCCAATATGCCTATAATACCCTTATGAAATAAGCTTTATTCTCTTATACTTGTTGCTTTAAAAATTGTACCCATGTCAAAATTCCAATATGGTACATCACTCCTCCTTTATAATGTATTATAGATTATAGATACTTCATTATAATCAATTTCTTGAATGCTAATAGTCTTTTCATAACCCCAAACAAAATCTTAGAGCTAATTTCATGATTTGACACATTGTTTTGTCCAAAAAAATTATGTCTTCATTAGATGAGAAGAGAAAAAAATCAATGAGAAGTTGAGACGCTTGCAAGATATGGTTCCCGGATGCTACAAGGTATAAAGATATGAGTTAATCTTTATATACATATATACATTTTTTTCTACTTGTTCATATGTTCTTTGGCAATTACAAAAAAAAAATATCTTCATAATATATCATTGTTTTGCTCCTTTTAAATTTAGTTATTTGCTATAGACAATGGGAATGCTAGTGATGTTTGATGTAATAATCAACTATGTTGGATCATTACATAATCAAATTGAGGTAATTTAGTTGTGCAACTTACAATTAAAACAATAAACAAACAATATTCAGAATTATTGATGAGAAAATATTTTTCAAAATTAATTAGTACAATTTTTTCTCTTCTTTGTGCATTTTTAGTTTCCCTCCATGAAGCTTTCAGAAGCCAGCATGTTCTATGACATATTGACCTCAACTCTACTAAATTGAATGATATGGCCCCTATGAAGGTGACTGATGGCTTTCCTAACTATCCTTGTTAATAAGTTGTGTATCTTGAATCATATATATTGTTAACTAAATAAAACAGACAAAAATATAAATATAACATTCTAGATTTGCTAATACGTTTCTAATATATTATAAATATTACTTCCACTTATTGCATGGGATGACAACTGATGTTGCAGGGAACTCATGGACATGAAGGACAGATGATGGAGAGGTATGGAGACATTCCTCAATTTCAATCAACATGGTCTCCTTGAACGCTATGAAATAGTTAACTCTATAAATCTATATATGCATGCTCAAATATAACTTTATACGTATACTGTATTTGTTCTAAGACTTTTAAGGTATTTGTTAGTCTATTTAATGTTCTTGTTACACGTTGTATGAAGTGTGGTTCACAATATTATTTTGCTTTCGGCAATTGTATATTGTTTAAATTCTAATTCTAATTCATAAAATAAATTAAACACTAGCATAAAGAGAAAACAAAAACTTAACTATGTGTTAATTACTTAAGTTATTTCTGTTAAGAAATAAGAAATTGAAAAGCCATAAATTCACGCTCACGCTAATGAATCAACCTGAATCTTTATCTTCTATACTATATTATAAAGCATCAGTGAAGGATACCCGCAAAATTTAAGTGAATACAACCTTTATTGCTTATAGTACAATGCTTATTGAAGTCATTCAGGGAGTAAAATTGTCTTTCTACCTAAATATTAAATTGTTGAAGAAATTAATTTAAACATAATTATAAAATTGATGACAAAATTAACAATAATGTGGTGACTCTTTACATTCATAACCTCCATGTATTTATTATATTTGTATCAATGTTATTAGTATTATAAATAATGGTCATGTATTTAGTATATAAATAATGTGGTGACTCTTCACATACATAAATTACATATCTTTCAATGTTTATAGTAAATAAATTGCACCATGTATTATGTATTTATATCTTCTCTTTTTATTTATATCTTCTTTTTAAATTTATGTGGTTGCAGGATGGTATGATGTGACACTTCTGCACACAAATGAATATGTAGGCTTGAAGTTTGCCAACACACCCAACCCATGATATGTTTCAACCAATTAAAGTGAGCGATATATGTAGGCTTAACGTTTATACAAGCAAATATGGTAGAGATACTTCATGAGCAACGTCATCATCATCCTCGATGGTGTTTTGTTTTCTTTGCTACTATAAGCTTTTAGGAATAGAATTTAAGTTTCTGATCTCACGAAGTCACCACTTGTTTACATATCCAAAAGAAAACAAGTTCTTATCAGTCGATTTGGTAGTTTTAACTATATTGATTACTAATTTGTTTGGTCCAATATATTTGTTACGTCGCTTGTCAAACTAACATAAAACGATAGTATCTATACAAATCATTGACTCCACTGCATCTCGCGGGTGCCCTAAAATAATAGAAATATGTTGCACACTACAAACTGCATTTTAGTAATTACATCACTTCCACTACAATCTTATGGTCATTAAGAGATACAACGCCACTTCACTACGCTAAGCACCGCTCTACGATGGCATACTTATCTGCCTTCAAAATACATAAAAGGGTCCCATCGAAGGACGTGGGCTAATCTAAGGGTGTTACAAGGAATAGTACGGCCTATTGTGATGTACCCATTTAAAATATTCAGATGGTACACTTATGAGTTTCAGTTTTTAATAACATATATTTTATACATCGTTGTTTTCTACTTCATCATAACGAATAACCAACAAACACGATGCGCGAGAGCAAAACAGATGCACCCGCCGCAACGCACGGGCATTCCTACTAGTATATATTAAAAAAAATACGATTTGTCTTAAATACGTATGAAATATTTGGGGTCAACAAGTAGGAAAATTGTTTGTCTTGTTGTGGCAATTCGGTCAAGCCACCTATTTGCGCCAAAATTTCCATCATCATGTGTTCAATTATATATGGACCCAACTAGGATGAAAGTTGGTACTCGCAACCTTTTCCTATCTTTATTTGTTTTTTTCTGGTAAAATAAATAATATACCAAATTGTTATATTCTATTTTGAATACATTTATAAAGAAAAGAAAACTATTTATTTTCCCATAATGGTCTTAGTTATACCACTTCTTTTTGTCTTGATTAACAAATGAAATTAAGATCAATTTAAATGAAATTTATTAAAAAAAAAGGCAATTATCGATAATACTTATATAATAAGTTTATTTTGAAATACTTGAACAGATATTTTAAGTGGTGTAGTTTGTAATTTCTAAATAATATTTTTTATAATATGAATTTACTTTACATAATCATATTTAAAGTTATTTACTCAATAAAAATACATGTGTTAGATTAGTTAACCTTTTTGTTGATTTTTTTTATAACTGTAGGCTATATATTTGAATTATATAAATAACAACATCATTCGTTAAAAAGATTTTTCTTCAGTCAAGTTAATAAAGTTATATGATATATTTTTTTTCATTTATAAAAACGATTGTAGCAAATTATGCGACATCCACTAAGTTTTTAACTTTAGTGGCGTCTTTTGTTATTATATTGGGAAACAAAAGTCGTCTAAAGAGAATGTGAACCCCATTTTGCCATATTTTGTTAAACTATTTCTAACAATTAAATAATTATAATTAATGCACTATGTTCCTTTTTTTTATTGCACTTTTTGCTAGATGACAAGAAAGAACTATAGTATTTTGTCAACTTTTGAAAATCATTATTCTAGCTTTATTAAATTCTTAGATGCCCAATTAATTTACTATTAGCTAAATACAAAATCTTGTTTTCAAATATGTGTTTTAATTTAATCTACAAATTATACATATGAAATATTTATGAATTAGGTACAAGATTAATAATACCAAGATATTCATGTTCTAGATTAGGTAAATTGTTTTTCTAGACCACAAATATTTAATCTGAATTAGGGACAACGATTTTTTTTTCCTTCTTTCTAAAAACATGGTGTTTTTCCATGCGGACTACAACTACGTTAGCGGGCACTTTAGTTATAGTCCACAAAATCAAACAAACCAAACTTGTAGAAAAAATTGATAACTCGGTTTCTAATTTGTGAGAAGATTGTAGTTCGATCTGATTGATTGTTAGCCTGAAAGTTGTAAAGAAAAACCCTAACCGGATCATATAAAATAATTAAAATGTCATATCGTGTTTTATGTTAATATTTAATTCAGATACTCGTTAAATATAAAGTATTAATTCTCTAGTTTTGAATTTTAATATATATTAATTTTAGAGAACGTAGATTAGATAATAGTCAAATTGTTGAAGTGTCAATCATCGAAGAAAAAGAATGAAAAACATGTCATATGAGATTTGTCCGGTAAGGAGATTATGTTCTTCAAATTTTGTATAAGATACAAAAAGGATATTAGTTGGGTTTGTATGTAACAATGTTCACTAAGTCAATGCGACAACTAATGGTAGAGACTCTTGCCTTTTAGTGACAGGTCTTGAGTTTAATTACAAACAAAGAGTAGATTAGGACTAATTTGTTGTAATTTAAAAGTGCGTAACATTTGCCGTTCAAAAGGAAATGTTTATTAATCACACCATTAATCAAGCAGGTTGAAAATAACCCAAAATCAAACTAAGCACCTATTTTATTTGTTTTTTCTTTTAAATAGTTAAACTTACACATCATGGGTAATGAACTCAAGACATCATGTGGCGATTAACATATTTTAAATAAATTAATGAAATTCTAATTCTAATGACTTGACCAATAAGTATGTGCGGGCAAAAACCGGCCCAAGTAAGCGGGTGGTGCTTGGAAGTTGGAATATTATATAAAATGGTGGAGTCTAGAGATGTAATCACCACCACATGGTGATAAATACAGAATCAATTTAGTAATCATTTGTTGATATTATCTTCATTTAACTATGAGAACAATTTACACTAACATATATGATGTTTAAGGTGTAAATTGTTTAATTTATCTTTCTTGACAAGTTTATTTGTTTGCAGTTCAAATAAAAATTTCATACTCGGAACATCAGTTAGACAAAAAGAGCTTTGAATCCTAACAGATATCAAGTGCATACTAGAGTTGTGGTCGCACTTTGGTTCGTCATAAACCAGTTGTTTCGGTGACAGTTGACGAGTATTATTATTATTATTATTATTATTATTATTATTATTATTATTATTATTATTATTATTATTATTATTATTATTATTATTATTATTATTATTATTATTATTAAAGTCCTTAAACAATACAAGCAGTTTGGAAAATGATCACTTTAAACAAACTTATGAGATTATTTTTAGTAAAAACAAGTGTAATAACAAACATCTTACAAAGTAAAAATCATACATCTTAAACTTATGAAGAAAAGCCAAACCGTATCTCTAATTGTATAATGAACTCTTTTGTATGCAGATGCCTAAAACAAACAAGATTGGAGGTTGCGCCTAGTCTAACCTACACAATATCTAAAGGTATTTTGTCGTGTCTTTGACTAATTATCGCTTTGGCAACACAATCACACAAATGTAGAGTTTTCAATGCATGATGTGCAAGTGTCACTGCTTTTAGAATGTGATCATGGTTGTTCTAGAAAAGAATTTATCCTAAAGTTATTTTGGGAGATTATTAAAATAAGCAGGCCCTCTTCATAGATGTAAAATTGTTTTAGGCATACACCACTACAAATAAAATGGGCTTATAGAACTTTAACTCAATCATCATATATAAAAAAATCATAATGTGACACAAATTATTATAGAAATCATCAAAATAAAAATATTATACCAACAAGAACAAAATTTACCTACTTAAAGCAAATCTTGCAGCTCCCCCTCGTCTCACATATTATGCCCAAACCCCTCAAAATTATTTTTTTAAGTTGTTTAAATTTCAATTTGTTTTGGGTTTGTTTTAATGGGTTTAAAATTTTTAATGACTTTGGATCTTATTAGATGGGTTAAATTAAAAAATAAAATGATCATAATAAACCACAACTCATAAGTATATATAATTTTTTTTACCTAAAATTTTCTTTTTGGGCCCTTATGATTTTCAGGCTTAGGACCGTTATCCGCGCCACCCCTAGTAAGGGCCAGCCCTGAAAATAAGCAATTGATCATGCATAGCACTCACAGTGCGGATCTCAGGATGGAATTCACGATGGGTGTGCCCGGTCAGGAACACCGCCCCGTGTCCTGCAGCCCGAATATTTGCAACAAGATCGGGATGTAGTCCTTCAATAGTGGATCCAAAATTTATTTTCTACGGAGGAGGGGGAGGCAAAAGTTTTAACCGAACGTTTAAGGGCTTAATCCAAATTTTTGCCAAAAAAAAATACACTTAAATTTCCTTTTTTTTAGGGGGCCACTGTCTTTCCCGATGGGCTTGGTAGGCGTCCTATAGAGTTTTGGGCTGTGATTAAATAGTTGAGGTTTGGATTCAAATAGTCGGGTTGCCAAATTTTTTTATATATAAACTTTTGATTTGAGAATGTTGGTGGAATTGTTAGGGGTGCAAATGAGCCGAGTCGAGTCGGAGCTCGACCAAGCTTGAACTTGAGCTCGATTAAGTTATAAGAGCTCGAGCTCGAGCTCGGCTCGATTCGAGCTTTGTTTTCAAAGCTCGAGCTTGGCTCGTTTGTAATTTCTCAAGCTCGAGCTTGGCTGGGGCTCTGCCCATGTAGTATTTATTAGTTAACATGTTAAATAAAAATAATATAACTAATAGTTCATTTAGGCTCGTGTGCTCAATAAGTGAAGCTCGAGCTCAGGCTCGTTTACTAAACAACTTTAAATGAATGATAAATATTATTAAACTAGTTTTTATCCTGGGAGCGTCCCGTGTTGAAATATCTAATATGACATAATAAAATATATTATTATTATTATTATTATTATTATTATTATTATTATTATTATTATTATTATTATTATTTTAAACAAATCTCTGCCATAAGTTATCATATTCAAATATAAAAAAACGAATCTCTGCGCTGGTGTATAAATCTAGTGCCATTACAAATGAATTCGGAAGTTTGTAATCGATCATTCTAAAAAGAACTAACATGAAATAAGAAAAAAAGTTAATTATTGAAATATCGAACGTATTAGTATAAGGGTTATGTGATGCGTTAAAAAATTTATGGGTATATGATCGGGTATATAGTTCGGTAATTTGGGTATGTTGTTTCGGGTATTCGGGTCGGGTATCACCTAATCCCAGACCCGACCCAAACCCACAATTTTTTTAAATTAATCCCAAACCCGACACAATACCTGTCGGGTTACAAAAAATAATCATTTTTTCTCCGATTTTTACATAGCACTATGGTACTCGTTAGAAAGATAATAAAACACTCGTTAATTTGGTGTAATTTTTTTCTTTAAAAAATCTCGTATATAAAAGATAATAACGTTTAAAAGTTATGGAGGGGAAACATGAGATAAAAAATTGTAAAGTTTTAATATTTAGATTTAGTAGATTAGGTATTTAATAGATTAGGTTAAAGATTATAATAGATTGGTTTAAATCATATTTATTCATTTTTTTTAATTGGTTTACACTTGCCACATCACATCCTATGTGGTATCTCTCAAAAGAGAGATTGCATAAGAGTATGACATGTAAGATTAATCCCTTTGCAGTATATATATATATATATATATATATAGATATAGATATTAAAAAAACTAATATTACACTAGGCTCGATAAGGCTCGGCGAGCCTAACAAGCTTCGCATGCCAGGCTCGAGCTCGATAAATAAACGAACTTTTTTTAGGCTCAAGCTCGGCTCGAGCTCGATAAATCTTAGCTCGTTTTGAGTTTTTGCCGAGCCGAGCTCGAGTAACTCACGAGCTGCTCGGCTCATTTGCACCCCTAGAATTGTGTCTACTGTATAGTAAAAGAATGTATACAATTTATAACCAAGTCATAATAAATCCAATCGAAATAAAAATAATAACCTATTCAAATAATTTTTTACAATTCAAACTTCAAAACTGAAATAGAGCAACTAATCTTTGAAGTAACAATTTATAACTAAATTTCTCTAAATCTTCCAAAACATACATCGTGACTATGTTTTTAAAGGTTGAACGAAAGTATGATAAATGTTATCATTTGTAATTGTAATATTTAGTTCTTGGTGAGTGTTAATACATAAAGGTAATCATGTTAAAACCATCACGTTTCAAAATATCGCTCATGGACATCCCCTTTTATCAGTGACGAAGATTGGTTCTCGAATCGGTAGAGGCTGGACTCAATTTTTTGTTTATCAGTAGTGGCCGGACCTAACCCGGACTCAATTTATCCACGAAAATCTTAAAATTCCACAACTACCCAAAAACCGGTGGGGGTCGGGGCCCCCTCAAGCCCTCAAAAAGCTGCACCACTGCCTTTTACCTCCATGTGAACAGTTGTGACAGTCGTCGAAAATAGTCAACGGTGGTCAAAACAAAAATGGAACAAAAGAGGAACTTAAGAACAACAAATCAAATCTGAAAATAATTTTGTACCCTCTTTACTAATTTAAATTTTAAACTGTTAATTTATTAATGTAGTTGAAGGAATTGGTAATTGGTATAATTGGCTCCCTGCCTTTCTCTTTTCATTACCATCATTTATAATTACATTAATGTTACAAGTTAAGGAAATACATTAAAGACATTCTATTTACCATAATTACAAGGCAATCATATTAATTGTATTAATTGTCTATTACTCCCCCGCAGTCAAAGCTGGAGGGGACCGTATGTTTAGACTGGAGCGAAAATCCTCGAAAATAACACGTGGGAGACCCTTTGTGAATATGTCTACAACCTGATAGCGAGTAGGAACATGTAGAAGACGGACTTGACCACGTTGTGCTTGTTCCCGGACGAAGTGGATGTCGAGCTCAATGTGTTTAGTGCGCTGATGTTGAACGGGATCCCCTGATAGGTAGATGGCACTAACATTGTCACAGTAGACCAGTGTTGCTTTATAGTGAGGTCTGTGGAGCTCAAGAAGTAGATTGCGGAGCCAACATATTTCGGCTACAACATTGGCAACACCGCGGTATTTATCTTCGGCACTGGAGCGAGAGACGGTAGGTTGGCGTTTAGATGACCAAGAAATTAGGTTGTCCCCAAAGTAAACACAATACACACTTGTAGACCATCTAGTGTCTGGGCAGCCAGCCCAGTCCGCATCAGAATATGCTATCAGTTGAGGATCCTTGTGCGAGCTTAATGTGAGACCAAAAGAAGACGTACCCTGTATATAGCGGATGATGCGTTTGAGATCATTCTAGTGACCTGTCCGAGGTGCATGCATATACATGCAAATCTGTTGTACTGCATAGCTAATGTCAGGTCTGGTGAAGGTAAGGTACTGAAGAGCCCCCGCTAAGCTCCTGTAGAGAGTGGGGTTATCGAAAAGCTCGCCAGGCTGAGAAGAAAGTTTAGAAGCCGTGTCAACAGGTGTGGCGACAGGCTTGCAGGAGGACATACCTGCATGTTCAATTATATCTGTGGCATAGGTTTTCTGATACAGAAACATGCCATCCCGTTCCCTGGTGACGGAAATACCAAGAAAGAAGCTTAATGGGCCTAGGTCTTTCATGGCAAATTCTTTGGAGAGGTGAGTCATGAGCTGCTCACGAAGGGCTGGAGAAGAAGTGACCAAAATTATGTCTTCCACGTATAATAGATGAAACGCGGTGTTGCCTTGTTCATTAAAAATAAAAAAAGAAGCATCACATCCACTGTGTCGAAAACCCAAGGAGAGAACATAGTCTGTGAATCGTTGATACCACGCACGTGGGGCCTGTTTAAGACCGTATAATGATCGCTTTAAGCGACAAACATGATCAGGAAATTGTGTGTTTCAGAATCCCATGGGTTGATGCATGTAAACTGTCTCACTCAAATTGCCATGAAGAAATGCATTTATGACATCCAGTTGATGTACCTTCCAAGAGTTAGATAAAGCAATAGAAAGTATTGTCCGGATGGTAGCAGGTTTAACTACCGGACTAAAAGTTTCACCACAGTCTATCCCAACTTGTTGGGAGCGGCCATCACAAACAAGCGGGCCTTGTACCGCTCAAGTGTGCCACCAGATTTAAATTTATGTTTGAAGAGCCACATACACCGTATAATATTCATGCCAGGTTGTTTCGGGACTAACTACTAAGTAGAGCTGTTCAAATCGCTCGCCGCTCGTGGCTAGCTCGTCGCTCGTTCGGAAAATGATTGAAAAATGCTCGCTCGATCTTCCACTCGGTTGTAAATGAGCAGATCGGCTCGGTTCGGTTTGTAAACGAGCCAAGCATGAGCAAAGGTCTGCTCGGCTCGGTTCGGCTCGAATTTTTTTTATTTATTTATTATATATTAATTATAAATATAGACAGAAATTACATATATATTTATAGCTTTATACATAACATTCTATTGGATTTGGCTCAAATATATCTAAACAAAATATAACTAGCCCACTTAATACATTAAAAAAATTAACATTAAGTTTAATGGTAAAACCATAAGTCATGAAGTGAGAGTCTTGACTCCTTTATGTTATTAGTCGTCCATCACTAATCGTCGCTTGATATCACTCTACATCACAATGCAACAATTGTTCTCTGCAGTATGCTCATCGCCTCATCAGCCTCAACCTAAGCCTCATCCTCGGACAATCGGATTTCAATATTAGTGTTATCATCGGAGAGTTTGACCTTAGTTGTCACCCGACAATGAAAACATCAAACGAAACATCCCAATTTTATGGTTGTCCAAATTACTCTCTGCTCGATTCTCGCTCGACGCTCGCTCGGAAATATTCACGCTCGAAAAATGCTCGCTCGGTTTTTGGCTCGATTGTAAATGAGCCGCTCCGCTCGGTTCAATTTTTAAGTGAGCCAAGCTCGAGCAAAGCTCCGATCGGATCGGCTCGGCTCGCGACCAGCCCTACTCCCAAGTCTTATTCTTAATAAGAGCATGAAACTCATTGGTCATGGCGTTACGCCATTCTGGGGAGGACAGGGCCACGGTTGGTGATTTTGGGATGGGAATGAGGGTGGTGGCAGTAAGATTGAAGGGTTGTTTGGGTTTAAATATCCCATCCATGAAACGTGTGCGCATGGAGTATGATGGTCGGGTCGGACCGGATGTGGGGGGTGCGACAGGAGAATGAGCCGAGGGGCTGGGGGTTGGATTTTGGGCCGTTTGGGTCGTGGTAGATGGTGTGGGAGTATGGGCGGGCAGAGGATAGTTTGTCGTTTGGGCCGACGTGGAGTTGCTGTGGGCCGAGGGCGGGGCTAAGTGGTGGGCCGGTGTGGTGTTCATGTAGGTTGAGGGAGAGGTGGGAGGTTGGGCCGTGTGATTAGAGGGAGGTGAGGGGGTTGCGAGGTTTGTGGTGGGGAGGCAGTGGGTGTAGGCGGGCTTGGTGTGGTGTGCGGCCATAAGTGAGGTGGGAAGGTATTTGTGAGAAAGTCGTAATCGGAGGTGGGTGATACATGGTGTAGTTGTTGAAATGGGAAGGAGGCTTCGTCAAAAAGTACATGATGAGAGATGGTGATTTGCTTGGTCTTTATGTCAAGGCATTTGTACCCACGGTGGGATGTGGGGTAACCAAGGAAAACACATTGGTAGGAGCGATGTTGAAGTTTGTTGATGGTGGTGGAGGGAATTAGTAGGTAGCTGTGACAACCGTCCCCCTCAGCTTTTAGCGAGTTGTCAATTATAGTCCTTAGTGTATTCAAATGTTTCTATTTTAGTCCCTATAAGTGTTGTCGTTTTCAAATTTAATAAAAGAGCGTGATAAAAATATATTATTTGCATTTATTAAGGACCGTGTCTACGATTTAAACAAACGCGCATGTTGAAACGTTTTCGGAATGGATTTCTTTAAGTTTTATGAAGTTTAAAAGTGTTTTAGTTAAATTAAGTTAACTTAGTTAACTTTTTATAAAAAAAAAACTAACTAAATTTGAATAAACTAACTTAGTTAACTTCTGAGGTACTATTCTTGCCAACTAGTGAAAGTTTTAAAATCAAAAAAAAAAAAAAAACCTTCCCTCCTGCACAACTTGTTTTTCCGGCCGGCGAGAGTATTCCGGCGAGTTCGGTTCAGACATTTGCGAGCGTTTTAACTTGTTTTAATGGCACCCGATTATAACTCCAGCATTGTAGCTCGTTACAAAGTTTTAATAGGCATTTAACGTGGTTTAATCGGGTTTTAATTCGAGGTTTAAGTTGTAACCGATCGGAGTTATTGAAACAAATTAAAGACCCGGTTATACTTAACAAACATATAAATTGTTATCTCAGTTCGTTTTCTGCACAAAAAAACCATATCAAACCCACAACGAAAGCTGCTTAATCGCGTCCAGAAAGTGTTCATTTTCGTTTTTTTTTTCCGGACCTTGAAGCCTATTGCAAGCATATAAAACGCGATTGTAAGTCCTTTCTCTTAATGCCGTTTTATTCCTCGTCTTATTCCGATCAAAAGCCCTCTGTCACAAATTGTATATGTTGCCTAAATCGGGTTATTAAGTTTTGTGTTAGGGTTAGGGTTCTTGCTAGGTGAATTGGAGAAAAAGATGACTTTTAATAATATGTTAAATATATTTATGTTTCATTAAAAACAACAAAGGTCCAATGTGGTGTAGTGGTTTTGCTTGTGTGATACTCTACAACATACCAGGGTTCGACCCTTCCTTTCTGCAGGTCCAACCCCTTTTTTTTCCTAGTTTTGTTATGATATATAATTTATATTTATATTTATATATAAATACATTATTCTTATAATATTCATAATAAATTCAATTTTTACCTAAAAATTATGAAAATTTAGGTGTAGCTTCTTGACACCCTAAAGAAATTATCATATTTTTATTTTCTTGAAAATGTATTATTTTTATATTTTTATTGATTTAATTTGTTTTAACCATATTTAATTGATTAAAAATTCATTTTTAATGATTTTAATCTCAAACATTTTGGGTATTTATTTCAAATAATAATGAACTGATATAAAAATATTTGGTTCAAAAAACAATGATTTTTATTGATTTTCCTATTTTTAATCATTTAAACATGATTTAATCTCATTAAATCAGTTTTAAATATAAATTAGTTTATAAAAATTATGAGAAAATTATTTTCATAAATTTACATCAGAAAGCATCCATTTTCTATAAAAATAGCATTTTTGGATCATGTCTTGAATTATTACTCTTATTTATGTTTACTTAGACATAATTAATCATTCATTTAATTATATTTAACATCTATTATATAAGCACTTTACTTATAAAATAGAAATAATCTTATGTTTGAAAGTTTTTATTAGCATTTGTTAAATCATTGCGTAACTCATGATTATTTATTTCAATATTTATGATTATTGTATTTATTTACAATAATTAGTTAAAGAAATAAACTAAGTTATTTTGTCTTAATTATTCAAAACATATTTTTTTATTTAATTATTCAATGGATAATAATTATAATACCTAAACTTCATTTACAAACTTTGACATATCATTTTTTTATATACAACTTTTATATTAATTCGATTTATCATAAAAACTTTAAATTCCCCAAATCGACTTAGCAAACCCTAATGCCTTAGACCCTAGTTACCTTAGATTTTTTTGACACTTCCTTATTAGTATTCTATTACGTTATAGGTTGAATTCCTCGGAATTCCCTTTACTTAGCTCACGATCGCTTAAGTGGATTTTGATCGCTTTCGCAAACTGTGAGTATATCTTTCCCCTTTTTACTGTTTTACTACTTTGGGGTGACTCATGTACTTATATATTAATCAAGTTTCTATTTCTTTTACTAAATGCAATTCTCATGTGTGTTTGCTTTATGTTAATTGGTGTGTCTATGACTTGTCAAAATCATTAACCGCTGGGCGGCCTAGCATTTCAGTGAATAGTACTATGGTATACCCCCTTAAGACTCTGTTGAGAGAATCTTGGTCATTGTTTTGTTAATTCATTATTCAGTTGGTTAGTCATGTGTTAGTCATTATTCTTAGGTTTGGTTTTGAACGGATATTACTTATTACATAATTGCAAATGGTACCGCACATGAATTGCTAAACACTTTTCCTACTATATTTATTCAAACAGGGTATGCTTACCAATACATTTTTGTATTGACATATACTATTTTCGTACATGTTTCAGGTTATTTATGAGATGACTTATAAGCTTTTGGAATTTTACTTAGATTTTGGATTCATTGTATTTCAGTTTAGTTGACATTTAGAATCGTTGTATCTCATTTCAATGTAATAAACTATTTAATCAATGTATCAATATTTACACTTTGAATCCATGAGCTATTGAACAATCGTCACTACGTGACACCTTGATGTTTCCGCCATCGGTTGGGGTGTTACAGATTGGTATCAGAGCCATGGTTATAGGGAATTAGGTTATTAGAATGCCTTTTAGCCTCGTCTATAACTAAGCTTACTTTCACGAGTCCTCTCGTTTACATTTCTCTTATTTCTTATATTTTCTTTCAAGATATTTTCGCTATGATTCTTTCTCGTTATTCTTTCGGTATTTTGTTTGGAAAAGAAGACACTCGTATTTCACAAACGAAACGATATCACCAAGTTAGGAGTGACATCCATACCTTGGTGATTAGTTTCACTCCTCCATATGTTATTTATCTTAGGAATATACCTTTGAGATAAGAGTGACATCCACACCTCAAAGAGTATTTCCTTCAAAAAGAAACTTAACCACTAAGCTGGGGGTGATATCCTTAACTTAGTGATTGGTTTCATTCCTCAATTGTTTTCAATTTTGAAATACATCTTTGAGTTAGGAGTGAAATCCACATCTCAGGGATCTGTTTCTACATCTCGTTTTAAAATCTCGTTAAAGGTTTTGAAATTTACCAGTGACGGGATATGTGCAATCGGGAAAAATGACCATTCACTCATAGGTTCAAGTACGCTCCCCACAAGTCACTAATAATATTTCAATCTCTTTGGCTAGTCACCATTTTCATTAGAAATATTTTCAGTATCACATTTTTGATATATTTTTCATTTGTTGTTTGAAACTCTTATCATAAATTTTTTTATAGTGAAGTTATTATGTCTTTTGAGTTTTCTCTATTAATAGCTATCGCTATTTGTGCATTTTTTTCCGTTTTTCATCATTGACTCTTAAGTTTTGTTTAACATTTGGATTTTAAGTTCCATCTCTTGATGTTTTATATACTCATTAATTATTCGCTTTTGGATTTTTTTTTCATCATCATTATTAAAACTTTTATCCGCTTTAAAACTTACACTATTTTCAGTTATGATTTGTGACTTCTACACTATTGTCGCATTGACTTTTATCATTCACGTCATTTCTAAATCATGGTCTTTTGAAAACACATTTTTTATATGGTTTTCGAGAAAAATAAATAAAAAAAAACTTGCGACTGATAATATGCATTATGATAATTTTCAACTCGATTTCTTGTAAACCCATGAAAATGTGTACTTACGAAATCTTTTCATATGAACCTGTTTTAAATCTAAAACACACTTCGATTTCTAAAAAAAGTTATTCTCATGCATCACTACTATACTTTCAACTATATCACAAAGTTCGAGTAAAACTACATTTTGTTTTATAAACAATAATTTATCTTTTACATTTACACTCTTTCAGTCGCAAAACGTTTTGGTCTAATCCTTGGACATATCCTTATCGAAAGTTGCTAAATGTCTTTTAACATATAGTGCATATATTTTAAACCCGCATGGCCAGTAGACTATACGTATGTTCCGTCCACTCTCAATTGCAGTAAATATCATTATCTTATTCTTACATCATTTTATTTTATTACATTCGCATATTATCTTATTTATGATTATACTCGTATTATTATTTTATTGGTGGCTATCCCCACGCGTTATTTACAATTATTCTCGCACTAATTATTAGTAGTCATTCTTACAACACTGGTTTTGAGCATTAACTTAACTCGTTTACTTTCATTTTGTGAAAATTGTGCGATTTACTCGATTTATGTTATACTATTCTTGCAGTCGAAATTTTATGCTATACTTATATACTTACTTGAACGCATATTTGGTATGCATATTTTCTTTCCTATTTTGAGTAAAACCCTGTTATACTTTACATTATTTTGTTCATCATCATGGCCAATGAACATACTAGTTGATAATTTTGTATGAGATCTAAGCCAGTGCCCACGTACGACTCGGGTTAGAGTATTTCTTTAATCCGAGGGGAACAATGTAAATCTCAGGGTTATCAATATGAGTGTTTAAAGCCAACGATGTGGACAGGAGTTACCGGTTAATGGTAAACCCGGAAGGGAAGGACCTCTAACCATGTCATGATTGAACATTATTTCATTACAGTGGCTATTACATATGAGTTGCACGCATTTATTTCCAGTATTACTTAGGATAGGGTTATGAAAAAGCATAACACCCTAGTGTAAGGTAAATCGATGATTACGGTCCGGAACGCAATCATGGGCTTACAGGTACATGAGGGTGGTGTGTAATTCTATTTAGGCTGTTGGTAGACAACGAGTCCAAAGTATCGGAAGTGTGGTGGGTTAGCTGCGGTACACCCTATATATAAGCATAAACGATACTGCGGGAGCGGACTAGGAGTCGAACCAAGCACCTACCCATTACTTGCTAATTACCTCTTCATTAGATCGTTGACTAATAGCTAGAATTTTCAATAAGAACATTTTACATAAGTTACAATTAGTTTTGTTGGAGCTTTTCTTGTTGACCACCTCTTTAGAAACCCTTAAACTTTGTATACTTTTACACTCCCTGTTAGTCGAAATCCTGTTGCCTGTATTTAATAAAGTTCGGGCAGAAACCTTTTTAAAGTAGGGGAGACTACCTGCATCAGTGCCTTTTCCTCACCCGTTACACATTCCCAAAACTCTTCTCATTTAAACTCTCATTTTCTAACTTTGGGTCAACTGTCAAAGATTTTGAAACTTTTACTTTGGATATTAGACAACCATTTTAATTTTTTTTTTTTTGAATCATAAATGATGAATGTTTCTTTTAAAAATCTATTTGATGTTTACAACACCTTTTATCTCATAGTAGCCTCAACTTGAAAAACATTTCGAGACGAAATTTTCTAAAGTAGGGGATACTGTGACAACCGTCCCCCTCAGCTTTTAGCGAGTTGTCAATTATAGTCCTTAGTGTATTCAAATGTTTCTATTTTAGTCCCTATAAGTGTTGTCGTTTTCAAATTTAATAAAAGAGCGAGATAAAAATATATTATTTGCATTTATTAAGGACCGTGTCTACGATTTAATCAAACGCGTATGTTGAAACGTTTTCGGAATGGATTTCTTTAAGTTTTATGAAGTTTAAAAGTGTTTTAGTTAAATTATGTTAACTTAGTTAACTTTTTATAAAAAAAAACTAACTAAATTTGAATAAACTAACTTAGTTAACTTCTGAGGGACCATTCTTGCCAACTAGTGAAAGTTTTAAAATCAAAAAAAAAAAAAAAAAACCTTCCCTCCTGCACAACTTGTTTTTCCGGCCAAAGGTTTCCGGCCGGCGAGAGTATTCCGGCGAGTTCGGTTCAGACATTTGCGAGCGTTTTAACTTGTTTTAATGGCACCCGATTATAACTCCAGCATTGTAGCTCGTTACAAAGTTTTAATAGGCATTTAACGTGGTTTAATCGGGTTTTAATTCGAGGTTTAAGTTGTAACCGATCGGAGTTATTGAAACAAATTAAAGACCCGGTTATACTTAACAAACATATAAATTGTTATCTCAGTTCGTTTTCTGCACAAAAAAACCATATCAAACCCACAACGAAAGCTGCTTAATCGCGTCCAGAAAGTGTTCATTTTCGTTTTTTTTTCCGGACCTTGAAGCCTATTGCAAGCATATAAAACGCGATTGTAAGTCCTTTCTCTTAATGCCGTTTTATTCCTCGTCTTATTCCGATCAAAAGCCCTCTGTCACAAATTGTATATGTTGCCTAAATCGGGTTATTAAGTTTTGTGTTAGGGTTAGGGTTCTTGCTAGGTGAATTGGGGAAGAAGATGACTTTTAATAATATGTTAAATATATTTATGTTTCATTAAAAACAACAAAGGTCCAATGTGGTGTAGTGGTTTTGCTTGTGTGATACTCTACAACATACCAGGGTTCGACCCTTCCTTTCTGCAGGTCCAACCCCTTTTTTTTCCTAGTTTTGTTATGATATATAATTTATATTTATATTTATATATAAATACATTATTCTTATAATATTCATAATAAATTCAATTTTTACCTAAAAATTATGAAAATTTAGGTGTAGCTTCTTGACACCCTAAAGAAAATTATCATATTTTTATTTTCTTGAAAATGTATTATTTTTATATTTTTATTGATTTAATTTGTTTTAACCATATTTAATTGATTAAAAATTCATTTTAAATGATTTTAATCTCAAACTTTTTGGGTATTTATTTCAAATAATAATGAACTGATATAAAAATATTTGGTTCAAAAAACAATGATTTTTATTTATTTTCCTATTTTTAATCATTTAAACATGATTTAATCTCATTAAATCAGTTTTAAATATAAATTAGTTTATAAAAATTATGAGAAAATTATTTTCATAAATTTACATCAGAAAGCATCCATTTTCTATAAAAATAGCATTTTTGGATCATGTCTTGAATTATTACTCTTATTTATGTTTACTTAGACATAATTAATCATTCATTTAATTATATTTAACATCTATTATATAAGCACTTTACTTATAAAATAGAAATAATCTTATGTTTGAAAGTTTTTATTAGCATTTGTTAAATCATTGCGTAACTCATGATTATTTATTTCAATATTTATGATTATTGTATTTATTTACAATAATTAGTTAAAGAAATAAACTAAGTTATTTTGTCTTAATTATTCAAAACATATTTTTTTATTTAATTATTCAATGGATAATAATTATAATACCTAAACTACATTAACAAACTTTGACATATCATTTTTTTATATACAACTTTTATATTAATTCGATTTATCATAAAAACTTTAAATTCCCCAAATCGACTTAGCAAACCCTATTGCCTTAGACCCTAGTTACCTTAGATTTTTTTGACACTTCCTTATTAGTATTCTATTACGTTATAGGTTGAATTCCTCGGAATTCCCTTTACTTAGCTCACGATCGCTTAAGTGGATTTTGATCGCTTTCGCAAACTGTGAGTATATCTTTCCCCTTTTTACTGTTTTACTACTTTGGGATGACTCATGTACTTATATATTAATCAAGTTTCTATTTCTTTTACTAAATGCAATTCTCATGTGTGTTTGCTTTATGTTAATTGGTGTGTCTATGACTTGTCAAAATCATTAACCGCTGGGCGGCCTAGCATTTCAGTGAATAGTACTATGGTATACTCCCTTGAGACTCTGTTGAGAGAATCTTGGTCATTGTTTTGTTAATTCATTATTCAGTTGGTTAGTCATGTGTTAGTCATTATTCTTAGGTTTGGTTTTGAACGGATATTACTTATTACATAATTGCAAATGGTACCGCACATGAATTGCTAAACACGTTTCCTATTATATTTATTCAAACAGGGTATGCTCACCAATACATTTTTGTATTGACATATACTATTTTCGTACATGTTTCAGGTTATTTATGAGATGACTTATAAGCTTTTGGAATTTTACTTAGATTTTGGATTCATTGTATTTCAGTTTAGTTGACATTTAGAATCGTTGTATCTCATTTCAATGTAATAAACTATTTAATCAATGTATCAATATTTACACTTTGAATCCATGAGCTATTGAACAATCGTCACTACGTGACACCTCGATGTTTCTGCCATCGGTTGGGGTGTTACAGATTGGTATCAGAGCCATGGTTATAGGGAATTAGGTTATTAGAATGCCTTTTAGCCTAGTCTATAACTAAGCTTACTTTCACGAGTCCTCTCGTTTACATTTCTCTTATTTCTTATATTTTCTTTCAAGATATTTTCGCTATGATTCTTTCTCGTTATTCTTTCGGTATTTTGTTTGGAAAAGAAGACACTCGTATTTCACAAACGAAACGATATCACCAAGTTAGGAGTGACATTCATACCTTGGTGATTAGTTTCACTCCTCCATATGTTATTTATCTTAGGAATATACCTTTGAGATAGGAGTGACATCCACACCTCAAAGAGTATTTCCTTCAAAAAGAAACTTAACCACTAAGCTGGGGGTGATATCCTTAACTTAGTGATTGGTTTCATTCCTCAATTGTGTTGTAAGAATGACTATTTGGTTGTATAGAAGGGGGGTTGGAGTGTGGTATTTGTGGGTTTTGGAAGGGATTATGTTGTGTAGGAATGTGGCGGTTTCAATGGCATGTGGCCAAAGATTAAGGGGAAGATGTGATTGAGATAGTAAGGTGCGGGTGATGTGGTTAATGTAGCGTATTTTTCGCTCAGCTTTTCCATTTTGGGAAGAGGTGTATGGGCATGATAAGCGGAATAGAATGCCATTTTTGTCAAAGAAATTTTTAAATGAGGCGTTGACATATTCCTTACTGTTATCACATTGAAAGGTTTTAATTTTTGATTGCAATTGGGTTTGGACGAGTGTATAGAATTGTTCAAAAATTGTGAAGACTTGAGATTTGTTAGAGATGGGAAAGGTCCATAAGAAGTTGGTATAGTCATCGAGAAACAAAATATAATAGTGGTGGCCCCCCGAGCTAAGAACCGGGGAAGTCCACAGGTCGTTGTGCACAATGTCAAATGGTTGCATAGTAGTATTATTAGATAAATGAAAGGGAAGTCAACACTTTTGCCAAACACACATCGTTCACACAATTTTTTATTCAACGAATTAAATAAAATAGCACGAGACTGTTTTAAAGCTTGAAGTAAAGCAGGGCCTGGGTGGCCAAGTCTTTGATGCCAAAGTGTGGAGGACTGAGCAGCATTGACAGAAGTGGAAAAGCAATGAAGGTCTTTGTTGAAGGTGTAGAGTTCACCGCTGCTGTCGCACCGGATTATAGGAGCCCGGGTCCTGTAGTCCTTCACAAGAAAACCAAAAGGGTCAAACTCAACAAAAACACAATTATTTCTTGTGAATTGACGTACAAATATTAGTTTTCTAATGAGTTTTGGTGCAAAAAGAACACGGTCAAGGGTAAAGGGTGGGTAGGGTGGTTTGAAGGTTTGCGGGCCATGTCCTAAAACCGGAATGCGTGTACCATCACCAACAATAATATTTTCATTCATGCTAGTATTAAAAATAGTCTGGAAGTTACCTAAATTCGGATCCATGCTAATGGTGGCCCTAGTATCCATCACCCCCTACGAGTAATCTGGTGGGTTCAGTGACATGGTGTTAAAGCCTGTTGGATGTCAGTGGGAGAGTACGAGGTATGGTTGGCTTGGTTGGGACGGGCGCCCAGTTTCCCTTGAGAGGGATTGGTGGCAGCCGATGGGGTCCAAGTGGTGTTAGGCGAGGGTGTATAGGAAGGATAGGGGCAAGGTGGGGGTGGGGTGGACCATTGCTGCCATGGATTAGGAGGTTGTTGGGTAGGGAGGGTGTCCAAATGATGTTAGGCAGCGCCCAAGTATAGGTAGTAGGCGAGGTCCACTGACCAATGGGTTGAGACTCGCGTTCGCGAGGCCAAGAGGAGCGGCCGCGGCCACATCCTCGTGACCTACCACGTCCGCGTGGGTTGTAGGGCTGGTCAGTGGCGGGTGGTTGGGTGGTATTTTGGTTTGGTGATGGGTTTGTGTTTGAGGCGGTGAGCGCGTGGGATGCTTTTTGAGAAGCATAAAGTGCACCCTCGGCTTTTTCGTTCTTAACTCGGCATAGTTGAGAACGAACTTCATTGAAAGTGGGGGTATGATCTTTTTGTTGGAGAATGGTGGAGATACCCTCATACGCGTCCCTCAGACCCGCAAGAACGTGGAGAACCAATCGCTTATTGTCAAGGGGAGCGTCGACATTAGCGAGTTGGTCAACAAGGGTTTTCATGGCCTGGCAGTATTCAGACATGTTGGAAAAGTTTTCAAGGCGGGTTGTGGCGAATTTTTGCATGAGCTGGATAGCATGTGCGTTTTTGTTATCATGAAATTGACCCTCAAGTGTTGTCCATGCATCATACGTAGTATTGCCAGGGATAAATATGGTTTTTAGGAGATCTTTGGAGATAGTACCATATATCCATTGTAAAACAATGGCATCAAGTCTATCCCGAAGATCATTCGTGGGATTGATAGTGTCAGGGTTGCGGGGAGAGAGGTGGTCAAGAACCTGGAAAGTCCGGCAGTGAATGCGAAAAAGTTCTCACCACAAGGCATAGGGACCGGTATCACTTTCCAGGACGACGGGGATGAAGTTTTTGATGCTCGAGACAGTGATTGCCAGGTGTAGTTTTTCGGTGGTGGGTGGCGTATTTGGGAGAGGGTCTGTGACGGCGGTGGTGTTTGGGAGGTCAGCCATGGAAAGTGAGGAGAGGATGTATGGGAAGGAGAAGAGATCAGCAAGGGATGAGGCCGGCGACAGAGGTCAGCAATGGCGTAAGGTGGCCGGCGGCAGAGGGCAGCGGCGGCAGGGTGGGTATTTAGGTTAACAATGATACCATGAAGGAATTGGTAATTGGTATAATTAGCTCCTTGCCTTTCTCTTCTCATTACCATCATTTATAATTACATCAATGTTACAAGTATAAAGAAATACATTAATGACATTTTATTTACCATAATTACAAGGCAATCATATTAATTGTATTAATTATCTATTAGTAGTCTTTATTCAGTTAGAAACTTTTGGTATAATCGTTATTAAATTTATTAATTATAGCATTCCTGATTTTACCAAAATAAATTGATGAATCTTGTGATCTTAACCGGATTTGTACGTTGGATTCATGTGTCAGGAGCCCAAGGTTGTCGTGGAGCGAACGAGTTGAGGGGTTTTAATGTTTTAAGAGTCCTTGTTTATAGGTAATGGGCTACGTACTTTGGGTTTAATTTGACAAGCCTAACATTATCAAAAGCTAACCAAGGAGGGTCGTGGGCTCATTGCCGCGATGGGCTCAACTGTTTCAAGCATTTTATGAACTGTTTTGAGTAGTTGTTGCTGCTGCAAAATATGTATTACACTAGTTTATACCCTGAGAATGTTCCGGGGTTGAGAAATCTAATATGACATATCAATTTTACATATGAAATAGAATGATGCGCTTTACAGTTACATGCAGAAAAGCTTCGGGTAGTACATAAGCTAAAACAATTAATAATGTATCTTCAATGTTAACGTCTAATCTTAAACAATGTATAACTCTAATATTAATACCTAACCTAAAACAATGTACAACTCTAATGCTAACACATGTTGGAAATAGAATTCATATTTACTGATTTAAACATAACTAGTGACTTGCCTATACATGATTAATGAATTACCTGAACACTTTGTGTTTTTTTTCCTGTATGAATAAAACCTTATAAAAAATAGTCATTTTTTTTCCTCCGTTTTTTATATAGCACTATGGTACTCGTTGAAAAGATGATAAAACGCTCGTTAATTTGGTGTAATTTTTTTCTTTAAAAATTTTTGTATATAAAAGATGTTAACGTTTAAAAATTATGAGAGGAAACAAAAGAGAGAAAAATAAAATTTTGTTTTTAATTTTTTTTCTCTAAAATCAAATAATGTCATCTGGCATGCCACATGACACACTCAAGGGGGGGGGGGGGGGGGGGGGGGGGGGGGGGAGGATGCCCTCTTTAAATGTCATGTATGATTTATTGTTTTCAATTATTATAATACTAGACTATTGCCCGCATTGACACGCGGTTCAATAACTAACAATTATTTGGAGCGGAAAAACCTATAAATAAAATATAATAGAAATATTTTATTAAAATTTAAAAGCAAGAAATACACATTTTATTCAAAGATCACTAAATATTTTCTTATACACCACATTTTTTGTTTTAATCTTGACATTCCCATCACCATCTAGTATAAGTAATTTCACCTCTCCACTGCTTTTAACTCTTGACAATGCAGCATAAAGTTGACCATGTGAGAATACGGGGTCTCTTAAATACAATCCAACCTTCGATAGAGACTATCCTTGGCTTTTATTGGTGGTCATTGCGAAACATACGGATATTGGGAATTGACGTCTTTGGAACTTCACAGGAATCTTGTTATCAGATGATATCTGAGGAGTATTATCTAGTAAAAAATAAATAGTAGTAAAAATATTTCTGATAAAATGTTAAAAGTAAGACACCGTTTGAGTAAGATCATTCAAAATTCGAATTAAATGTTATAATTAAGTCTAATTGTTACCATTATAGATTTAAAAATATGAAATTATATAGTTAAAAAGAACATTTAATATTTGAATATTTATAAAGTTTAACTGAAATCTATCAATTTAATTCTTGTATTCAAAATTTAAATTTTAACTTGTAACTAATTTAAGAAATTTATAACTAAAACTATTATTTGTTAAATTTTAAATATATTAGGAAATCTCTAATTATAATATCTCTATTTTAATGATCATAGTAGGATTAATTGTTACAATTATGAATTTAAATTCAAAGTTTGAATTTTTTTAAAATATTCAGATAATTCAAAATTTGAGTTAAATGTTATAATTAAGTCTTATTGTTACCATTATTATCCAAAATTGATGGGATTGGGTACTGAATATACCATTCCGCATACCCAAACCCGGAACAACACTGGCGCGCGGAAGAAAGCCATGCGCAGGATTCGGTCAAAGCTCATTAAATACACAGTCAACAGTCAAGGACCGGTCAAGGCGAATATCATGCATGGTCAATAGCCATGACCATGCATGAATCACGTAACTACACCAGTTAAGGCGGTATTCGATTCCACTGTTTCCTTTAATCTAGCTTTCCATATATCACCTTATTAACATAATTAAGGGTGATGGAGACAACCTAACCATGGTTAGGACTTGGGTAATGGTGGCATACGGACTCTCCTATAAAAGGGATCACATCCCCAATGGGAGAGGACACTTTCTACTGACCTGGAGAGCTATCATACTAGATAGTATCCCCATTCACCCCGTTTTTGTTACAAACAACTACCTCGAGTAGTCGTCTCCACACCCGTACTTTCACTCTTATTTGCAGGTATCCCCGAGCCGTAGCTGTTAGTGAAGGATCAACTCTGTAGTGACTCATAATCTTATCATCCTTAACGGGTGGTGTGACTATTTGTTTCTTCATTGGCGCCATCCCATACGGTTAAACCAATCTTTCAAACTAGCACAATGGCTTTCTCAAAGGATGGAAACAACAACGTTGATGCCGAGGCCACAGTCAACGAAGAAATCCAAGACGTAACACCAAACACAATCACCAAGAATGTGGCCCAGAGGCAACAAGCCTCAACATTCCAATTCCACCCAACAAAAGGAGGAATAAATGGAGGAAAAAAGGCACAGGACAACCTTTCTTCGGTTGACCCGGACGAATGGTTGGCCCAACAAAACTCAAAGACGATTGCTGAATACCAAAAGATGGTAATGAAACAAGCAAAACTTAAGACTCAGAAGGCGTTAAGTTTTGACCTAAGTGGGGATGATTCAGAATCCCCACAGAAGAACAACAGTGGCCGTCACGCAAAGGGACACCGTCAGGCGGTACGTGGTGGAGGCCGTGGTAGAAATACTCACGGCCAGGACCCCGTCAACCTGAACGGTGAACCAGATGGCTACGAATCTGAGGACGAAGTATATCATGACACAAGTAAGAAGCAGCATTCCAAAACTGCTGCCAGCAGCTTGGCCCCTAAAGATGACGATCTGTACAAGCCATACAGACCAAAAACTTTCGCAGAACGTTCGATGTTCTGCGCAAGAATTGCAGAGGCACCGATGCCGCAAGAATGTAAATTACCAAGTACCATTGGAAGATTTGATGGCCCGCGTGATCCTGATGATCACCTGCACGCATTCGATTGTGCTGGCAGCTCCAAATTGTGGCCAGTGCAAGCCTGGTGTCACTTATTCGTACAAACCCTAACGGGGGCGGCCAGAGTTTGGTACGAGAGTTTGCCGGTTGGAAGTCTCGTTGACTTCGATGACCTAATAAGAAAATTCAAAAACCACTTCTCTCATTTGCGCAAGCATAAAAAGGACAAAGCCCATATCCTTTTGTGTTCGCGCAACGATAATGAGTCTTTGGAAGACTACATAATCAGATACAACAAGGAAGCACTCCAACTGGGATGCGGAGAAGAACTTACCCGCGCAGCCTTTATACACGGGGTAAAAAATGATGATCTAATGAGATGCTTAACCGGCAAAGACGGCGTGTTGGAAGCTTGGGATGAAGTAATTGAAGCTGCCAAAGTCTACGCGTCTTCAGAGCGCTCTTTCCAACGCAACAAAAACGCACAGCAAGGTAACGGTCATCACGGACCATCAAATAACAGAGGAAAGGGCAAGCAGTCCGTTTGGTCAAGAATCTCAGGCGCGACAGAGGAAGGAAAATATTCTTCCTCACAAGATGCAAGAAACATGCTGAGCTCCAGAGGATCCCGCGATAATAAGGGACATTCAAAGAAGAACTATGATTGGACACCACTGTCCAAAACACCATCTGAGGTGCTAAAAACAGAACAGATCCAATTTCCAAAGCCACATGAGCTTCGCAGTGACAGGAAAAACGTGGACAGGTCAAAGTACTGTGAATACCATGAAGACCACGGTCACATGACGGATAATTGTTATAGCTTAAAGATGGACATTGAAAACGCAATCAAATCTGGTCAACTGACGCATCTTGTTAAAAACATGAGAAGAAAGCAAAGGGACAACACAGAAGCAGGAGAACCCTCCCAAAAGAAGATACGCAATCTCAACGCGCATCATGTCTACAACGCCTCCCGCAACACATGCAACATGATTCACAGGAGCGCAAGCCATAAGCGTACCTTCATCGAGGCGAAGAACGATTCCTGGAAAGAAGAACAGGTGATTATGCCAAGGGTAAAAGGCGGAGCATGCTCCACAGCTCCATTAATCATAACAGGGGTTGTTGGCCATTATCGAACACGGCACATGTTCCTGGATAATGGCAGTAGCACCGATATCATGTACCAGCAGTGTTTTGACCAGCTGGATGATGAGGACAAAAAGAGGATAGTACCAACAACGGAGCCGATATCCGGTTTCATTCATGAATCCATTTACCCATTGGGTACGCTCACTTTCCCGGTAACACTCTCCGACGGGAAACACTCACGCACCGAAACGTGCGACTTCACCGTGCTCCCAGTCAATTCCTCGCATGACATCCTCCTAGGTCGAGAGGGATTGGCAAAATTCAATTGCAATGCTTCTACACCTCACCAGATGATGGGCTTCCCAACGCGAACAGGAGTCGCGTTTATCAGGGGAAATAAAACATGTCATGCAACAGAAACATCCAGGCCTTCAAAACAAGCAAAACCAACTGTTCGGACCGAACCGGAAAAATGGGTTATTAACCCTCTATTCCCGAAACAAACAGTTGTCATCGGCCATGCAATTTCTGACCCCATCCGCACTCACTTGAAACAGCTGCTGACAAAAAACATGGACATTTTCGCGTTCAAACCATCAGACATGGTCGGGGTTCCGCGACACGTTGCGGAGCACAGGCTCAATGTTTACAAGAATGCAGAGCCTATTGTTCAGAAGAAACGAAGCATGGGGCCAGAAAAAACAAAGGCGATGAACGAGCAAGTAGAAGAACTCTTGAAGGCCGGTATATTGCGCAAAAGCAAATACCAAACTTGGGTAGCAAATCCGGTTAAGGTAGGGAAATCTAATGGCACATGGCGCATGTGCGTCGATTATAAAGATTTAAACAAGGCATGCCCAAAAGACTGTTACCCACTGCCTGAAATTGACCTAAAAGTCGATTCTTTGGCGCCATACAGATTCAAATGCTTCCTCGATGCTTACAAGGGCTACCATCAGATACAAATGGCCAAAGAAGACGAGGATAAAACTGCTTTTCGCACAGACATGGGTACCTTCTGCTATACCAAAATGCCGTTTGGGCTGAAAAATGCAGGGGCAACGTATCAAAGATTAATGGACACCGCTTTTGTCAAACAAATCGGTGTAAACCTAGAGGTATATGTTGACGACCTGGTGATCAAAAGCAGTGAGGAGGATCAAATGTTACTCGACATACAGAAAACATTTGATCAGTTACGAAGTGTGCGGATGAAGCTCAATCCGGGGAAATGTTCCTTCGGAATGGAGGAAGGAAAGTTTCTCGGCGTGTTGGTAACAAAAGATGGATTCCGTCCAAATCCAGAGAAGGTTCAAGCAATTGAACGGATGCCATCACCATCCTCAATCAAGGAGGTACAAACGTTAATGGGACGGCTAGTAGCTTTGAACAGGTTCCTGTCAAACTACGCGTCCAAATCTTTTCCTTTCGTGGACACGCTGAAAAATTGTTTAAAAAAGTCCAATTTCAACTGGACGAAAGAAGCAGAAAATACATTCAAAGAAATGAAGACGTGTTTGGGCAACCTGCCAACACTCACAGCTCCACTACCAAAGGAACCACTCACCTTGTACCTGTCCGTAACAGACAAAGCTATCGGGGCAGTTCTCATGGTTGACCGGAAAGGGGTCCAAACCCCAATCTACTATGTCAGCCGCATGCTTCTAGATGCGGAAACACGCTATTCGACAATGGAAAAGCTGGTCCTGGCATTAGTCCATGCATCGAGAAGACTGCGGAGGTATTTTCAAGGACATCCAATCAACGTCCTCACAGACTTCCGGATCAACGACATCTTGCGGAAACCAGAACTCTCCGGACGTTTGGCAAAATGGGCAATAGAGTTGGGGGAGCACTCAATTTCGTACAAAACAAGACCCTCCTTCAAAGGACAGGTCCTCGCAGACTTCCTAACAGAGGTCCCAGCAGATAAAATTGAAGAGTGCACCAAAGAGGCGTCATCCAATTCGATCACACCCGATGAAACCCAGGTATGGAAATTGTATACCGACGGAGCCTGTAATGATGAAGGCGCGGGCGCAGGCCTACGCCTAATAACACCGGAGGGAAAAGAATACACGTACGCAATTCGGCTCGAGTTTCAAACAACAAACAATGAGGCAGAGTATGAAGCTCTGCTTGCTGGTTTGCGAATTGCGAAAAAGATGGGCGCACAGCACATTGAAGCACACGTGGATTCAATGCTAGTCGCCAACCACATTGATGGCACGTATGAAGCAAGGGAACCAACCATGGTCCTGTACTTACAACATACCAAGGAGTTAATGAAAGATTTCCATTACTGCAAAGTAATCCATGTTCGCAGAAGCCAAAACAAGCCAGCGGACGCATTGAGCAAAATGGCGTCAACCGCATTCGACCACATGGCAAAAGACATTCGAGTCGAGACACTAGCCAAACCATCCGTGCCGTCGAAACAGGTGAATGTAGTCCAAACAGGTAAAGAATCCTGGATCACTCCAATAATGGCTTTCATAACCAAGGGTGTTCTTCCAGACGACAAAGCAGAAGCAAGGAAACTGCAACACAAGTCTTTGCATTATGAAGTAAATAATGGCATCATGTATCGGCGGTCCTACCTTGGGCCATTACTCAGATGCGTCGATTCCGCAGAAGCAACATACCTGATTCGAGACATTCATGAGGGTACATGCGGACTGCATGCAGAACCTCGCATGGTCGTTGCGAAACTTATGAATGCCGGATACTTTTGGCCCGGAATGCACCTTGACGCAGTCAAAGAACTGCGGAAATGTGACGCATGTCAAAGACATGCGCCAGGAACACTTAGGCCAAAGAATAACTTGGTACCGGTCACTGCAGCATGGCCATTTCAGAAATGGGCCATAGATTTAGTGGGACCTTTTCCCACCGCGCCAGGCAATGTCAAATACCTATTGGTCGCTATTGACTATTTCACCAAATGGGTAGAAGCAAAGACGTTAGCCACAATCGATGGGCGCAATATCAAGAAATTCATATGGGAGTTCATAATTTGCAGATTTGGACTGCCCATGGAGATTGTGAGTGACAACGGAACGCAATTTACGGACCAACACTTACAAGAATGGCTTCATTCTATGAAAATCAAGCAAATCTTCACCTCTGTGGCACACCCACAAGGCAACGGACAAGTTGAAAGGGCAAACAAAAGTATTGTAGAGGGAATCAAAACACGCTTGGGAACAAAGCGCAGCGGTTGGGTAGATGAATTACCACATGTTCTTTGGGCCCACCGCACACTTCCCAAGACAAGTAATGGGGAAACACCATTCAGCCTAACTTACGGAACTGAAGCGGTTATCCCAACAGAAGTTACAAATCCTTCCCCAAGAATCTTGCTTGCGGAATCAATCGACAATGACAAAGAGCTGCGTATGAATCTAGATTTCTTGGATGAACGGAGAGATTCAGCTCATGTACGGGAAGCCGCATACAAAAGACAGTTAGAGAAATATTATAATGCGCGGGTCAAAGAACAAACTTTCCGCGTGGGTGACTTTGTCTTCCGCAACAATGAAGCCTCAAATGCAGAAAAACCAGGAAAGCTGGCCCCAACTTGGGAGGGGCCTTACAAGGTTCAAGAAGTACTGGGAAAAGGGGCATATGCCCTAGAGCGATTAGACGGTTCACCAATTCCACGCACCTGGAATGCAGCTCAGTTACGTATATGTTACATGTAACATGCTACAATGATTCTGTAATAAGGAATTGATTTCCAAATTTCATTAACATTACAAAAAACATTTTCATACAAACTGGTGGCCAGCAAATATAGATTACATACCAAAATCGTAGATGATTATCACCAAACAAGAGGGGACTAGAACTAAAATCCCATTACACAGTGATCAAACAATCACTCAAAAAAAAAAAAAAGAGAAAAAGGGAAAGACACAACTTTACACAAAGACTCCTATGTAGGATATACACATCCTAACCCGTAACCTTCTTAGAAGTCTTCTTCTTCACATCTCCTAGTTCAGACAACTTCTTCATCTTCAAGGGCTTTCCATCAATGGTACCTTGATCATCTAGATAATCTGGACGCATGTCCTCCTGTGACAGCAGAAATGAACAATGTTCTGCCAAACGATCAAGGGCTTCAGTGGAAGTACAATCATGATCAGGATAACAGGACAAGAGGGTAATACCCTGCACTGCCAAAATCTCCTTGGCATTTAGAATATTGCTTGAAGTTTTGGACGCCATTTTTTCAGAGAAAGTGGTGAAAATTTTTAAAGGTATAAACTGTTCTGATGATTGTACTTACTATATATAGAGGAGAGAGGTTACCATCATTAATTACCATTAATGGTAATCCACTCGATTACCCTAGGGAAGACTGACAGGCACCCTGTCACCGCCGTCATAACAGTCACGTCAAGGGCAGACTGACAGTCACCTGCGTCAGAAGCACTTCAGATGACATCACCTAATGATCACCATGCACACGTGGAAAATAAAGTTAAAGGGAGTTGCACTGTTTAGCATACATGAAAATCAAAGTGTTCAACAAAAGACATGCAACCATGATACATCAATAGTGTTCATCATACATAAAAAATAAACTAAAGGTTCAAATATTGGGAGATATCATCACTCCCAGCGCCCTCTGCGCGTTTCCCTTCAGCATTGGAAGATGTTCCGGCTTCCGCATCAGTGGCCACAGATTTACCCTTCTCTTCCGTCTGCGCCCTCTCAGCGAGCTCCGCACCAAGGCGATCAGACTTGACAAAATAGTTGCGCAGCTCCCCAGCAGGATCATCAGTCTTCGCGCAGGCCTCCAACAAGTCAAAGACTTCGAACTTCAGGTGCTCGTAGTCGTCATAGGCTTTGAGCAGCTCATCATCATATGCCTCACTCTCATAGGGACCGGATTCTTTTTCTTTGCCCTCAGCACGGTGATTGAAGCCTTCGGAGAAACCAATCTTAATGCCCTGCTTCACGGATGAACTTGAGATGCGCGCAATCACTTCTGTCAGCGCAGGATCGTTCCAGACACGCTTGAATACCTGCGCAAAATAATAATCAGCATATAAAACACACTTTAAAGCAAAAAAGATAGAAGATTTTTTGACGTACCCCAGCAACTCCATCGCCCATCAACCAGGCAATCCTCTCGTTGGCAGCAACGGCTAGATCAGTGGCTTCCTGGAACAAAGCCTGCACCTTGTCCAACTCCACTTTAGCCTGCGTACATGAGGATTCCGCCAAGGCTTTCTCTCCCTGGATCTGGGCGTTCTCCGAAGTCAATTTCTCCATTTTGGCTTCCGCGTCAGACAAAGAAGCAGTTGCGCGAATAAGCTCATCATGTTGAGAGTTGTATTTTTGAATGACATCAGCAAGCTCAGTTTGCTTCCCTTCGAACGCTGCTTGAGTCTGCTCCATCTCTTTCATCAAATTAGAATTCTCAAGTTTCAAGTCTTTAATGGAGGACCGCAGCTGTTCAGTCTCAATGTTCGTCCTCTTGCAAGCTACTGACCAAGCATGAGACGCATCAGCCTTCTCCTTCTTTACTCTCTCCAACTCTTCAATGGCATCACGAGCAACCTTCTGATGATGCTCAATCTCAGCACGTACGTCATGACGAGCACGCTGGAACTCCTCTTCCCGCCCCAAGAGTGCAGCTTCAGAATCCCTTAAATTCTGGTAATCCCTTTGGAACTCATTTTCACGCCTGATAAGGGATCCAAGACCGCTGACACCAAGAGAAAGATTCATGGCCATATCAATAAATAGGGAGCGACGGTCAACGCTATCCTGATAATCACGTTCCGCAGGAGGAACGAACATCATAACAAACTCTTGCGCATCAAGCGCATTTGTGAAGCGAGTAGTGTCCATGATATCCCAGCGCGGCTGATATGGCCTAGACGAATCAGAGGGGCGAAAGGAAAACGTTCTCCGCCGATGACCAGAACTACCACCACCACCAGAGGAGATGTCAGTATAAACAATGGTAGATTCAACAACTGTGCGCTGGAAGTTGGATGGATTCTCAGTTACAAGTTCATCGTTCTTCTGACTACCAAGTGCTGCTTCAAATCCTTGAGACGGGCTCGGCTCATGTGCTTGCTCCGTCAAACCAAGATCACCGGTCTCCAAATTTGGTGTTACAGATTCATCCACCAGCTTACCAGCATCTTTCTCAACATCAGTCACTAACTCAGCTTGAACAGATCCTTCTTGCTGCATCACTTCTTTCTCCACTTGAACATCCAGGTCTTCCGGGATAGGAGTAGTTTGAGAACACAACTTTTCACCAACCGTTGTTTCAGCAATAACCGGCATCACTTGCTCGGTCACGTCAGTTGGTTGGGTAGATGTAGATACTTCCTTCAACAGAGAGGAGTGCTTCTTCCGAGACTCTGCAAAAGGATGTTGCCCTACATAAAATGCTGCTCACAATACTTCAACACATTTATCACAAGCGCGGTAAAGAGATAAGAAAAACATGTGTACCAGACAAATGCCTTAGAGTTTTCATGGGCAAGTTCTCGCGCACAGGCGGAGGCTTTACTGGGATATCCAGCTTGTCCGTAGACGGCCACGTCAATGGTTTGAATACATTCACAGGAACCGCGGAAATGGGTCCCGGTGAAGTAACATCCAGACTCACAACTGAGGATTGCGGAACTTGCACTTGTTTCTGATCCAGCTCAGCAACCCTCTGCTGATATAAACCCTCAGAAACACCACCTGATTCTCGGATAGGAGAAGAACGCCTGGCGCGCTTGTGCTCCAGTTCCGTATCAGACTCAGTCAAGTCTTCATCAACCTCTTCAACAATGATAGGCGCGGCGGGTGGTTTGGTCCTCTTACTAGCCACAGCACGCTTCCTAGAAGTACTTGTGCCTGGCGCGGTAACCACATCTGTATCAAGTTAACACATGCGTAAGAAATGAGTTACGAAATTATGAAGACTAACCAAAGGACTCCTTGCGCTCCGAAGTAACTTCCTCAACATCGTCCTGAACTTTCCTGCGGAGTTGTATACCCGCACCTAACACGAAGAACGCGCTGAATCAGTACGCAGAACGCGTACCAAGTGCGCTTCCTTCGCATACAAAAAACAAAAAATAAACACAACAAAGTGGATAAGAAACGACAAACCTATTCGAACATACTGCTTTGGAGGATCTACAAAATTGGGATGCAAAAAATTCCCACTGGTCCTCTCAGACAAGCGCGGAACACCGGCAACAACCGGAGCATACGGCACGTTCGCTTCACCGCGCTTAGCAAACAATTGAAACAAGGAGACATCTGGATAAATAAAGAAACATGTGAGGGATAACACAAAGTATATCCATAAGACAAAATACAAATATAACCCATATACCTTTTGAAGGATTCGGGTCTTGACCCTCAGGGCAGATAAGGCTAATCCCCAACAAGTTCAGAACACTCTCAGGACATTCATCCATCATCAGGGGAGTAGCATGATCACAGAGTGTTTTGTACCAATCCTGATCTTTATAACCCACCATAGGGGGGAATTCAGCAATCTTCTCTCTCAAGCCAAGCACCATCCATTGAAAGGGTGCAGGAATAACACCATGTTTGATATAAAAGAACTTGTCTTTCCATTCATACATGGACTTCACTTTTTCCGAAACAAGCTGTTTCACTTTCCGGCGAATACCCAAGCTAAACCAGCCACTTCCGCCACGGGCTGCTTCAAGGACATAAAAGACATTTAATCTTTCCCACGTGGGTTCAATCTCCAATGAACGACATGTGGCTTCAAAATGTAGTATCCGGCACCAACCATAAAGAGTCAATTGTGTAGGATGCACTCCATATTTCAGTAACACATCCACCACAAATTTGGAGGCTGGCAACCGAAAACAACATTTAGTGAAAGCAGCAGCATACAAGGTAATTTTACCAGGAGGAGCCTTTAAAGCAGTTTTTCCTTCAGCAGGAAGTTCAGGCTCCCATTCCGGCAATATGCCGAACCGGTCAATAAAACTCAAATACGAGTCTTCATCCCACTTAATAGTGGTGGCTTCTATGCTCTTTGATGATTCCTTCCCCAGATCTTTCACAGTGTCAGAGGTTTTACTCGACTCTTGCACATCTTGGGAATCTTGCGACATAGTTGAAGGAAAAGATAATTTTGTGAAGAAAGAGACGTTGAAGAGAAAGAAATTCAAAAATCTTGAAACAGTTGAGATGGAAGAAGCCACATTCAAAATTTAATATATAGGCTTTGCAATTAATGTGCCTGACGTCATGGACAAGCTTTTCGGAGGTGAGTCCAATGAAAGGATGGCACGTGTGCAATGGAAAACAAACCGACGTCACACGCGCCTCACGCGCCCACTCGCCTGACAACCGCTGGTCACACGTCTCTGCACACGTCCCAATTGACAGAGGTCATGTCAATACCACTCGCCATATGGTCCACAAATTTTCAAACACAAGGGGGAAATGACATCTGTCCACACATGCAAACTGACGTGTCCCACCAATGCGGACAAACGACGTAAAATTCAAACCCGTTCTCCGCATAATGTTCACGTCAGCACGTAACGCAAAGTCGGTACACAGAAGAAAGACCACAGGAAGTAACCCATTACAAATTAGTCTAGCATCCCTCACATCTAAGATGAGAGACACACTGGACTGGGGGGACTTGATGGGATTGGGTACTGAATATACCATTCCGCATACCCAAACCCGGAACAACACTGGCGCGCGGAAGAAAGCCATGCGCAGGATTCGGTCAAAGCTCATTAAATACACAGTCAACAGTCAAGGACCGGTCAAGGCGAATATCATGCATGGTCAATAGCCATGCATGAATCACGTAACTACACCAGTTAAGGCGGTATTCGATTCCACTGTTTCCTTTAATCTAGCTTTCCATATATCACCTTATTAACATAATTAAGGGTGATGGAGACAACCTAACCATGGTTAGGACTTGGGTAATGGTGGCATACGGACTCTCCTATAAAAGGGATCACATCCCCAATGGGAGAGGACACTTTCTACTGACCTGGAGAGCTATCATACTAGATAGTATCCCCATTCACCCCGTTTTTGTTACAAACAACTACCTCGAGTAGTCGTCTCCACACCCGTACTTTCACTCTTATTTGCAGGTATCCCCGAGCCGTAGCTGTTAGTGAAGGATCAACTCTGTAGTGACTCATAATCTTATCATCCTTAACGGGTGGTGTGACTATTTGTTTCTTCAAAAATTTAGAATTTTCATAATGTTAAAAAAATTTAAAAATTAAAATTATAGATATCGAAATATGAAATTATATACTTAAATAGAACATTTAATATTTGAATATTTATAAAGTTTAATTGAAATCTATCAATTCTTTTTTTTCTTTGAAAGAAAAACTTCATTAAAAAACGACTAAGTCCTCAAAGCCGAGGACCGCCACACCAAACAAATTACAACATATATATAGGGTACATACTCCAATCCTTCCAAGTAATATCTTTAAACTTGGAACGGCTACGTACCATAAAAATGACCAAGATTTTACAGTAATCAAAATTTGAAACATTCAAATCATTCAAAAATTTGAATTAAATATTTTAAATGTGTAAATTAAATCTAAATCTAAATGTTACCATAAATCTTAAATTCAAAATTTTCAGATTAAATATTTAAATAAAACATTTAGTATTCAAATGTTTTTAAAGTTTAATGGAAATCTATAATTTCAAATTCTAGTATTTAAAATTTTAATTTTACTTGTAATTAATTTGAGAAAGGTACAACCAAAATTATTAATTGTATATTTTTAATATATTAGGAAATCATAATTTAAAGATAATAAATAGGTGTAATGGTTACCATTATTAACTTTAATTCAAAAATTTAATTTTTTTAAAAGATCAAGTCATTAAAAATGTGTAATTAAAAGGATAGTTAGTATGTGTAATTTCTTACCATTATTAAACAAAATTTAAAATTTTGTCTAATTCGAATTTAAATATTTCTAATTTTAATTTGAAATTTGAAATTGTAAATTTATTATCATATTAACGAAAATAATATGTAAACATACTTTATTTACAAAAAATAAATATACAAAATTGATTACATATAAGGTAAATCAGGCGTATTAATTTTTTTATAATATTTCAAATTTAAATTTCTTTATAAAACGGTTATATATATAATAAATAATTAATAATAACTCGATTATGTTTAAAGGTTATTAATCAAATTGAAATCATAATTATTAAAATTATATGTTTCCAAAATTGTGTAAATCATGATAAATGCTAATTATAACCTATAAATAGTAATTTGACAAAACAAAGAATTAACCATTTATTTGTCTCTTTAAAATTTTAATTTTTGAATGTATAAAAATAAATTAATTATGATGAAAATGTTAAAGTCTAAAATCTACCAAAAATAGTTTGACAGTTACAATTAGAGTGATTGTAATTTACATAAAAAAATTGTTACTTTGACTTTGCTATTAATGATTTACGAAAAATTTACTATGTTTTCAAACATACTAATTAATCTTATTCAACAATGATAAATCACAAATCACAAATCTATACATATAAAAGTCAAATTGTGTAATAAATATAATTTTGACTACTAACAACTGTTTATATGGTCAAATCTTTGAATTTGGAATAGGCGTAAATATAGTTAATATATAATTATTTTACCAAAATTTGGGTTTTGATTTATATACAAAACACAATTTTGAAAAAATAAATCAGAGATAATTATAAAAAAGATTTTAACAATATAGAAAAGTAACCTAGGAAATTGAACAATTAATGAACAAAATAATAAGGAGAATGAAAATTTACAACCAATTGAGTGGCGTGCCTACAACAATTGATTTTGTTTCAAGAAAGACCCATCACTTTTGCGTTTAAGGCATATTGGAAGAACGATCTAGTTTCAAAAGAAAAAGGTATAGTAGATTAATCGTCAGGATCATAAAATTGGATGTATCAAACACACATAATACAACTAAATGGGAAGTTTTAAATCATACCATAAAATTATATCCACATTAAATAATATCATTCAATTCCATATCCCCATAAATCGGAAGTTTTAAATCTTTCCATAAAATTAGAATCTTGAAAATAGGAAAGATTATAGATTCTTTTAAAAAAATTTAAACCACTTTCTGATTTTGACATGATGCAATCGGGTGCACCCACATCCGAGATCCATGATCCATCCAATCACCAACCAAACTAAAGAGTTTCACTAAAAATCATTCTCTCAAGCATATGAAGATCCGAATTATATTAAATCATCAAGAACAAATAAGAACAATTGATGAAAATTCTTGAACCCTTTAAACAATCTTAGCTGAATAAATACAAATTCAAACCTAATGTATTAAAACCAGTATGAAAAAGAAAAAAAAAATATGAACCCTAAAACTGACTATTTAATACTAAAATCTAAACTTACATAGACTGAAACACTAAAAGATCAAGAAATCTTACCATTTTCAGATGGTCAAGAGCTGTGAAAACTGTGTTCTTATGTTCATTGATTCTTGATCACTGTCAAATTTGAAAACAAAACCAGATTCAGTTAGACCTAAACATGAACCCTAAAACCAAAAAATTATTAAACCTAAACAATAATACACGAAAAATCAAAGATTGAAAGCTAAATCATAGTTTATCAGTTAAAACAAAATTGGAATTATAGGCCAACTTGAGGCAGGATTAGCACAAAAAAATCAGATCAGAATCAAGTTGTTCAAATCCAGTTAATACACCGTGCATAAATGTACTACTTAGAGAACATCAACCCACCAACATCACCGATGAATACCACATTCAAATGCCGCTTCTTGTCCCTTTTCCACCACATCCTCGGTAGGTTCTGAAGCGGCAGTCTCTTGCTCTTTCACTGCAATCCAAGAAAATAAGTTTTTTTTTTGAGAAATTAAAAAAATAACTTCTAGCAGTTTAAGGAGTATAGACACAGTTTCAAGTAAGAAACCTTCAATAATAGACCTTGAAGAGGAAAGCGATTCCTGAAGCGGTTATCCTAAACCAAATTAAAACCGTTAATGGGAAACGTTATCAACACAAAATTTCTCGATGAACGTACCAGTTTGTAAATCATACAAATTTGGTTGAAGATCTTTCGAATCTTTGATCTTCAAATGAGAAAATTGCTCCAAGAAGATGCTTCTAAACCATAGACTGATGAGACCTTGTAAACCCTAGAAATGTGATAAATGTGAATTGTTTCCCCCAAAAGTCAACATATTAATTAATGCCATAATTAAGTTTTAATTCAATTTTTTGATTTTGGAAAGTCTTCATTGACCGAAATTTGACCATAATTAAGTTTTAATTCAATTTTTGATTTAAAAAAATATGAAAATTTTATAAATTCTAAGATATTGCCATGTGGCACAATATGGGAGGAGAGAAAATTGATGGTCGAGTGAGGGATTGCCATGTGTCCAAAATTGCTTTAGATTATTATATGTATAGATACTAAGTGAAATCCCGTATGAAAACGCGGGAAGATTTCATTAGCAAGGCATGGACATATCTCTCCATTCATACACACACGTGCGAAGTATACATATACATATACACATACGTGTACATGTATGTCTACATCTACGTACGTGTATAGATATAAAAGGGGAGTTCAATAAGGACCAAAATATTTTTGAAATAGGAACCATACGAACCATGTTATTCACATGTGAATAACATTGTTCCTATGGTTCCTAAAACTTTAGTCATTTTTATTTCAACTTATCCCATATACTATGTATGTATGCATACACACATTAACATGTAGTTTTAGGCAAACTTCAACTTATACATACATGCTATGTACCATTAAGTAGGCGGGTCATAATACTTCATAGTTCATAACGACTAACGTGTAGTTCTCACAAGCAAAACACCCAGATATAAATAAGAAAAAAATTTCAACAATATGTCGTATAACTGACCATGAAACTTTATGTTGTAAACTATGCTTCCCCAACCTCCTGAGCTATGTCCTCTATATTACTGAAAAGAAGTCAAAACAACTTAGCTATAATATGCCATGTAAACTAGTAATATAAATCCCAAAGTTTCACTTTTTTGGTATTACCAGCATTACATTATTATTAAGTTTTCCAAATGAGCATAAATATCATAAATCTTAAAATTCTTTTTCAAATACATATACGATGATTGTAGTTTGTGTTGGATCAGTATATTGCTCTTTGTTGAACTTGCTAGTTAACACTTAAGTGTTTAGCAAGTTCTTGATGAGTGATAGTACAGCGGAATATTTATAAGTTTAAAGCTACACTCTTGACATCCATTTGAGAAACTTTTATTTTGTTGGAAATGGCATAGGCCAGAAATAACCTGATGGCTTCAAGCCTTGCAACTGGAGCAAAGGTTTCATCATAATCAATTCCTTCTTCTTGAGAGTAACCTTGTACTACTAGTCTTGCCTTGTTCTTTATTATAATACCAGCTTCATCTTGTTTGTTCCTGAAAACCCATCTTGTCCCAATTGGTTGCTTGTTTGGTGGTAGGGGACAGATTTCCCATACCTGTTGCTTGTTGAATTGAAGCAATTCATCTTGCATTTCCTGCACCCAATTGTTGTCTTTGAGGGCTTCCTGGTACTTCTTTGGTTCCAACTGTGAAATAAATGCTGAGAATAGACAAAAGTTGGAAAGCTGGTTTCTTGTAAGAACACCTGATGCAATGTCACCCATGATTTGATAAAGTAGATGGTCTTTGTGTTCGATCAGTTGTTGTAAACCACTGACAGGTGTTGGTGGCTCATGTTCTTCAAACAAACTACTGAGGTCTATTATATCTGGTTCAGCAGTTTCAGTGTCTTCAGTAGTTGCAGGGGCTGAAGCAGATGTTTGAGTTTGTCCTTCAGTATTTGTTGAATCAGAAGTTTGTGAAACTTCTGATGGTTTTGAAGTTGACTTAATGACTGTTTAAGGAGACCATGGTGCTGGATCCTCACCATCAAACCTTTGATCACCATAATAAGTAGGTTTGGATGAAGTGACAGTCTTTTCAGGTTCAAAATGGAAGTTGTCAAGGTCAAAGAGTTCAGCAGGATGTGCTGGAATGAGAGTGTGTTTTGACTCATTGAACTTGACATTCAGTGTTTCTTCTACTATCCTGGTTCTTAAGTTAAAAACCTTGTAGGCTTTTCTAGTTGAGGAATAACCAAGAAAGTAACCTGAGTCAACTTTAGCAGCAAACTTTGAAATAGATTCCTTGATGTTCAAGATGAAACATTGACACCCAAAAGCCCTGAAAAAGGAGATAAGGGGCTTCATGCCATGAAGAACTTCATAGGCAGTCTTTGAATGTCTCTTGACAATAAGAACTCTATTTTGAACATAACATGATGTGTTAACTGCTTCTGCCCAAAAGTATAAAGGTAGGCCAGAATCAGCTAACATTGTTCTTGCTCCTTCTATTAAAGTTCTGTTCTTCCTTTCTACAACACCATTTTGTTTAGGAGTTCTGGCAACACTGAATTGTCTTATAACCCCTTTAGACAAACAGAATTCATCCAGAGTTTTGTTCCTGAACTCTGTCCCATTATCACTTCTAATGGTTTTGACAGGTAGAGAGTATTGCTTCTCTACTTGTAGAATGAAGAACTTGATGATTTCAGCAGCCTCATCCTTGGAAAATAAGAAGAATACCCATGTAAATCTTGAGTAGTCATCAATGATGACTAAGCAGTACTTCTTTTTACCAAGGCTCATGATTTTTACAGGCCCAAATAAGTCCATATGGAGTAGTTGAAGACATGCAGTTGTTTTTGATTCTTCAATAGACTTATAGGAGGACTTATGCTGTTTTCCCTTTAAACAGGATACACAGTGTTCTTGACACTGGTATACTTTTAAGGGTAGACCTTTGACCAAGCCCATTTTTGTGACTTTATTTATGGTTTTAAAGTTCACATGGCCAAGTCTCCTGTGCCAGAGATCAGTTTCTGAAGTTGATGCCCTTGAGAAGAAACAGGCAGTGTTGTTCAGTACTTTGTCTTTTTCAATGTCCACTGCATAGACATTGCCACATCTTTTGGCTATTAACAAAGTATGATCTTCAATGATCTTCTCTATCAACTTCTGGCCTTCTGGTGATATGATCTTGCATGCTGTCTTTGTGAAAAAGGAAGAATATCCTTTATCACATTTGTGACACACTCAGCAAGTTGTACTCAAGGTTTTCAACCAGATTGACCTTGTCAAACTGTATTTTGCCAGAGGAGACATTGCCATGTCCTAGCACATATCCCTTAGCATTGTTCCCAAAGGATACAGATCCATCTCTTTGACTGATAAAATTGTTTATCAGGTATCTGCATCCTGTCATGTGCATTGAGCCTCCACTGTCTACATACCAAATGCTATTTAAGCCTCTGGAAACTCTCTGCACAAGATAGCAAATTAGTTAGATTTAGGAACCCAAGCCAGTTTGGCTTTGGGTTTGCTCTTGAGAACATTTACAGTTTGTTCTTGACCAAGTTTAGAAATCCATGTCTTTTTGGCAATGGATTTTGCATTAAGAACAATGGTGGTATCCTTTTGAGGACCACCATCAACTTTGGTCATCAGTAGTTGTACCAAGTTCATAAGATCTTTAATCTCAGCAGTTTGTGAAACTGCTGATGATTTAGGTCTAACTACTGAAAGAGAATTTTGAGAAAAAGACTTTTGTTGAGATTTTGTCTTTTTCTGAGAAAAGGTTTTTGCTGGTTGTTGTTTCTTGGGAGAAAAAGTTTTTACATAATCATTTTTGATTTGTTTCCCCACGACCAGTTTTTGATTTTTCTTATTGAACTGAATACCTTTTCTACATCTGCAAAATTCTGTTTTGTGGTTGAACAGACCACAAATTTCACATTCTTTTGTCTTTTCTTTCAAAGACAAGTCTCTGACTGTTTTGATTGGTTTTAGGTCATCAGTAGTTTTCAGGTTCTCAACTCCTGATGTAGTTGAAACTACTGATGGCTTAAAGTCAGATTTAATCAGTACTTCTGAAGAACTTTCTTTGTGTGATTTTAGAAAGTTTTCATGGAAAGATGTGCATTCTTCCTCTTCAGAAGTTTCACCTCTCCCATATTCAGTAGTTTTGGGAGAGAAATCTGTTGGTGTTTCAGTATGATTGTACCCTATGCTAAACCTAACATTTGAAGCACTTTGTTTGTTTAGCAATAGTTGGTACCCCTTACAAGATTCCACCCATTTTTCACACGTGACCTTGGTGTCAGCAAGCTCTTGTCTGACATTTCCTAGGTCATTAATCATGATTTTAATTTGTGCTTGGGTTTCAATAGCAGAATTAGTTAATTTAGAAACTTCTTTTGTTTTTGCAGAAAGTTTTCTTTCTAAATCACATTTCATCTGAGTGAATTTTCTCTCAGAATCATTTGCTTTTCCTTGTAAGTGCACATTTGTCTCTCTTATGAGAGCAAAAGATTCTTTGCATGAATTTGAGCATAGTTTAGTCAAAGATTCTTTTGATACCTGTGACAAGGCAGATTTTGAGGAGCATCCCTCAAATGCCATTAAGGCAAAGTTCTTTCTGCCATTGTCAGGCTCTCCCCAGTTGATGTCAAACATTTTGTTGTCTGCATCAGGATTGCACTCTGTGGTGTCAAAAGGAAGACTGCTCCAGTCAACATACCCTGAAGTAAATAGACTTTGTTGAGAGGGTTGTTGTTGTTGTGGAGGTTGTTGAGCAGCTGGAAAGGGAGGGATTGATTGTTGGCTCTGCATCTGTTGAGCAGGCATTTGTACATATTGTACTTGTGGCACATATTGGTGTTGTGGAGCTTGTGCCTGAACAAAATGTGCACTCCCTTGTGTTCCATTATTCCTGTTATAATTGGGGTTAAAATTGTTTCCAGACTGAGATTGGTTAAAGCCAGAGCTTCTACACTCTCTAGCAATGTGTCCCAACTTTTGACACTTGTGACATCTAAGTTTAGATTTGTCAAAACCAATTTTTGTGGAACTGTTAAGTCCTGGAAACTTCCTTCCTGACCTTTTGTAAAATTTATTTGTTTTTAAACTTAACATGGCTAGTTGGTGCAAAATATCCATTTCTTCTAGGTCATCACTGCTGAAACTATTTATGTCATGATAAAACACATGTTATCAGTAGTTTGACCAAAGTCATTATTGTCATAACCTGGGAATGATCTTTCAGATGAGATCCCAGCAGTTATGTCAATGTGGTCAAAAGATCCAAAACTATTTGAACAAGTTGGTGAGTCTTGTCCCAATAGTGCTGTACTACCAGGTAGATAGTCATCAGCAGTTTTGCCAGAATTTTGTAACTTTTTCTTTTGATCAATTTCTCTCTCAAAAGTAAGTAATCTCCCATGAAGTTTTGTAAGAGTGAGGGAGCTAAAATCTGGTGAAGATCTTAAGACTATTGAGTATGTTTCCCATTTATCAGGTAAAGACCTTAAAAATCTATGAAGCATAGATACAGTTGTATAGGTCTGACCATTTAGTTTTAGCTCAGATATTAATGAGGAAAATCTTTCAAATTGCTGAGTTAAAGTTTCCCCATTAATGTGAGCAAAAGTTTCATATTGTTGAGCCAAGATTTCTCTGGTGTTGGCAATCACCTCTTCAGTTCCTCCAAACTGTTCTTTTAGGCAGTCCTGTAAGCGAAAGATTTTGACTAAAACAGGATTAAATGATCATACAAGTTACAAAACCAGGTGCGGAAACCCTAGCTTTGAACAAACTGATAGAAACTCAAATCAAAACACAATCAATATCATTTTCAAAGCTTTTCATAGATTAACTTTTGCATAAACTTGATTACAATCACACTTTGGTTAATCTAGATCAATTACAGACACTCTCAAACAAACCTGGAACCTGACCTCAAAACACACACAACTAATAACTCTCTTTACATTGCATAAACACAAAATCTATATATAGACTCTGCACATTCGCCCCTTTACTGTGGTCGAATGTGGAAGAGTTCCACATTCGCCCAGTATAAGGTACGAATGTGTTGCTTGATCAGGATCCAATCTTCATTCGCCCATTAGCTTTCTACCTTCGCCCATAAATGTCTACCTTCGACCAGTCAGTTTCCACCTTCTATCCATCAGCACTCTAACATATGTTAATATCCAATCACTAGTCGCAAAACGTATCTACAAACTCCCCCTCGACTATTGATTGGATTGTCTTCTGTTTTCGTCCATGGCTTTGTTCATCAACTTAATTCTGAGCTGTTTCTTCTGCTCTTTTGTCATTTCAGGCTCTAACTTTCTCTTCACCGGTTTCGACACATTTGCCATCTTCACCGTCTTGCCAAGTTTGTTCTCCAAATTATTCCCTGCATTAATATCATAAGCAAAGCAAACTCCAACCACTTGAGTATACTTCTTTGCTTGATCAGCGTCTTTCAGCTCAAAATAAATCAGATTATAGAAAAGCATGATGATGTCTTCAAAAGTACAGTTAATCAACCACATCGGATCAAATACATGAACATGCTTGTATTTGTCCTTCCCGTCTCTCAACACTATCACTGCTTCAGCCTTCCTCCAATCATAATACCAGAAAATAAAGTCAGCACTGAAATGTTGTGGCATGGGCATCAAAGGTATTTTCCTCATCACTTCAGGTGCCTTGTATATCAAAGTAACCCGCTTCAGCTTGGTTTGAGGATCAATATCCCTATGAACTTTCCTTCGGGGATATTGTGGCTTGAATCTATTCCATCTCGTTCTACTTTCCCAAACCAGCTTGTCTGCACACCAACCGACATGTGTACCGTTCACTGAAGCACCTGACATAGGGAATCTGCATAAATCTCTGACCGCCCAGTACGGTAGAGTTAGCAAATCAATGAATCTGTTAAAATACAAGATCCCTGTTTCCCATTTGGCAGCTATGCACTTTAGGTTGCCCAAATATGTCCACCCAAGAGCTCTGCCTTTGAACTTGGCATTGTGAAATCTATAGAAGTTTCCTTGAGCTTCAGGCTTTGGTCGGTTTTCATCCATTTCTCTTAACTTCTTCAAATAACTCTTCAATTCATCAGATTGATTTGAAGACTCTTGCTTATCAGCACCAAACACCTTTTCTACAAACTCTACACTTCTTTGCTGTGCCTTTTTCTTTGCCGAATTGTTTGGTGTCTCAGTGAAATCAGGAAATATCTCATCTTCATCTGTTTCTCTGAAGTACTGTGGAAATTCTTCATGTGTTATGTCTTCAACTTCCACTTCATCAATCTCAGGAGTATTCTTGTCATCTGAGTGACTTCCAATATCCTTTTCAGAAATATCTGGAATCGACTCATCTACTATAAACTCCTCAAATGTTTTCCCTACTCTCTGTGCAAGTCCATCCAGAATTTCCTTTGCCACAGAAGCAGGTACTTCACCTTCTTCAAGATCAGGATCGTCGTATTCCAATTCATATCTCATGTCATCTGTTTGGAATATCTCAGCAAAACATCCTGTGAACTCAATAGTCCATTCTCTTCTTTCCAACATATCTATATAAACTTGTTTAGCATCATCTGATAAAGATCTCACCTTTTCATTCCAGAAGATACTTTCATCTGAATCAACGTTCTCACCTTTCTTTTTCTTTGAACTTGATTCTCCAACACTCTTCTTTTTAGATGTTCTCTCTTCAAATGTAAACTTTGAAGTATCATCTCCTCCATCATTATCATCATCACTACCACTATCATCCTCTTTCTGACTCCCAGACCCTTCTGCATCATCATCAACATCATTATCATCCTCATCATCACTTTTCTCTGACTCTTCATCATCCTCATCATCATCTTTTTCTTCATCCGATTCAGACGGTTCAAAATCAACTTTCTCTTCTTCTTCTTTATCTTCTTCACCCTCCTTCAACTTGGGTGCAACATTGTACAAATCATCAATCAAATCACTAAGGCGTTTGTTCTCAACACTTAGTTCTTTGTTGTCTTCTTTGATCAACTTTATCCTGTTCTTGTTTCTTGAACACTTACCCTCAAGCTTCTTATTCTTTGCTTCAAGCTTCTTAACCTTCTCATTAATCTCATCTTGATTTGACTTAGAAGCTACAACTATCTGAAGCATCTTTTCTTCATTCTGCTTGAACTTGGCTATTTCAGCTTGTTGAGCCACTATCATCTTCATCATGTCATCCATTTTCTTGTTCACCTTCTTCATTACATCATCATCCATAATGACCTTCTTGGATTTGGATCTAGATGGCTCAACTTCCTTTTCTTTCTGAGGCTTTCTGAACATGTCAAGTACATTATCCAGTGCAACATTTAATTGATCAGCTGATATTGTCTCTGCCTCTTTAGATTTCTTTTGCTTTTTAGTGACTGGTGAAGACAGCTTTGATGACGTACCAGCATCGGGTACTCTTTTTCCCTTCAACAGTTGTGCTAATTCTTTCTCTCTCAACTGTTTAGTACTTGTCTTCTTAGACATGGTCTTGTGCTTTGGCTTGGCCAAATTTACTACCACAGTCTCTCCAGTATTCAACTCATCCATGTCAATGCCTAATCCTTCATCTTCAACATTCAATGACTTCTTCCTTTTCTCAGCTTCCTCAATCGATTTGTTTAAAGATTCAGACTCACCAACCATAGTGGCCTTACGTTTGGTGGTCCTAACATTCTCAGCATCAGAATCACATCGTTCATCTTCCTCAGTTTCTTCTGAATCCACTGATTCTTCATCCACCAAACCAGTACCTTTCTTAGCAGTTGATTTCTTTCTCACCACCTGTTGCTTAGAACTCCCTTGATCAGTCTTTCCCTTACCCTTCCCTTTGGCTCCGGGATTAACTACTTGTCTCTTCCTCTTAGTGCTTGCATCAACATACACCAAGGGATCATCATTATCAGAATCACTATCGTCATGTCTTGCTTTGTTCTTGCCAGGATCAGTGTAATCCTGACTAGCCAAAGCTCCAAAGAGTCTCCTGTGAGGTGGCTTTTCATTATCTGGCACACCCTTATATCCTTTCATTCTCACCAATGTACGGATGTTCATGTGATCTTGACCTAGGATCATAGTTGGATCCTTCTTCAATTCTGGATACTTGTGGTCAAAGATCATCATGAGAAACCTCGGGTATAGCATGAATTGCTTCTTCTTCAAACCCTTTAACATCTCAAGCATGTGATCTAAAATCATACCAGATACATTGAATGGTTTGTTAAGAGTTAACGCAACCATCAATGAACTCAAGCTTCTCCTCATGACATCATATCCTCCACTAACACATCCAAACACGTGGATAATGACATGTGCAAAATATTTGAATTGCACACCCAGCTTTCCCTTATGTATGGAACCATCAGTAATCGCTCCTTTATACTTCATTCTGAGGAAACATGCTTTCTGTTCAGTCCAGGATAATTCTCTTGGATCTTCATTCACTTCAAGCTTTATCTGGAGCGCTTCTCTAATATCAGACTCTGTAATAAACATCTCCATGTCTTGTATCTTGCTTCTAATGATTGTCTGATTATCCCAGAAGTCATACTTCGCGTTCTTGTAGAAATCTTCAATGATGTCTTTGTAAATGATAGTCGGAGTAGCTAAAGCATAGACAACTCTGCTCCTCTTCAAGAATTCAATGATTCTAGTAAACTCTACATTCTTTTCAACATCACCAAGATAAGCACAGCAGTTGTGTGTTTTCTCAAACGGCCAGCTTATCGGTGTAGATGATTCAGCCTCTTGAATATTCTCTGGAACTGGATCTGAAATGATATTCTCCACTGGAGTCTCAATGTTCTCAGTCTGGTCAGCCATCTGCACATCAAAATCAGAAACAAACGTCAAAATACAAAATCGACAAAAATTTCAAAAATTTTAAGTTTTTAAAGTTCCACATTTGCCCGTTTTGAACTGGTCGAATGTGAGTTATTCTGGTCGAATGTGAAATTTTCTGGTCGAATGTGAAAAGATTTTGAATTAAAATCACATTCGCCCGTTTTAATATACATTCGTCCAAAAGATTCCACCTTCGCCCGTTTATAGACCCGAAGGTGAAACTGTTAAACCCTAAAAATTTAAAAATTTTTCAATCTTGTTTTTAACATGTAATTTTGATTAGGATGTGTCCTAATGTGGCCGATCAACACTCGTGTATGACCAATTGTTCTTATTATTCAGTTTACATCAGTTTTAATAAGAAATTAGGTTATAACAGCTTCAATCGAACAATTAGCCAACTAAAAGATGTTTTAATCCTAATTCATTGATTATTCTCCCCCTAAAACTGATGTGAAATGAAAAGCAATCAAAAACATCCATTATCAAACATCTTAGAACCCTAAAATCTAAAACCCTAGGTTCGATCATAAAAACGACGTTTCTGATCTCGTCTGTGCTCCATTACCTGTGTATTATGTATAAAAATGATCAGCACACACTAGGGAATAAGAAACACAAGGCAAAAGAATTCCGGCAACAAGTTTGGTTATCAGAAAGAAATTTTGAAAACTTTGTGAATGAGGGTCGAATCTGAAATGGCATTATATATAAAGGCCACTTTCGCCCGTTTATATGGTCGAATGTGGGTTTGTTCCACATTCGGCCCAAACAAATGACCCGAAAGTGAAATTTTTCACCCGAAAGTAGAACTTGGATAAAATTCCCACATTCGCCCAAATTAAAACGCCCGAAGGTGAAGATTTTTCCACATTCGACCCAATTAAGGGGCGAATGTGAAATGGAAAAATCTGAAAATTTTTCCAAATCACGAATTCGAATCCCGTTCAACATTTTTCAATCTATTAAACTTCCAAAACTCAAATTTTCACTTTTTGAATGATACAAAGCCCAGATGGTGTTATCAAATCTCAGAAATTGACCATCAAGCACCGTCGGTTATCAAAAATAAAGCAGAAATGCAAAAATTTTGAATTTTTCTGAAATTTTATCAAAACACACCTAAAATCTTTTTGGATTTTGTATCTTTTTGACAATAAAAGTAAAATGCAACAAGGTAAAATGCATCAAAGTAAATGAAAGCAGTAAACATTTTGTGATATCCGGTAAGAGGATCATATCAGTTTTCTGAAAAATCTGATCACAGCGTTGATCTGTTCGTTTAATATTATCATTAGAAACAATATGTGACATGGCAATTGCTGATATTGTGGTCCACGTAAGCTCACATACAGACAATTACGCAATGCTTTAAAATGATACGAGTTAGGTGTATTAGACTAACACATTGTGGTGCCCACACACATGACATACTCCCGTATCAAGTAATTGCACAAAGCTTCGTCGTAACGCGTGATTATGCCAGAGTTATCCGTAAAAATTACAAAGTATATAGCACAGAGGTGTACAGGTCAGCAAACGAATGCAGCAGAGTAACATGTGCGTATACACTAGGTTGAGGCTGATATTAACCACTGATTTGCATCAGAAAGTCAATACGATGTAATAATGATCTTTGATCAATAAAACATAAAGTTCCTCAATTCGGTAACTTTCGGTTTTGGCAATTAAGCTCTTTTTGCAAATATTCTGATGAAACTAGGTCCGTAAATCAATACGACAAAAGTTTAATCAGAATATCCCGGATAACCATAACATAACGACCCGAAACCTCAGATTTTGGCAATCCTATCAAACGAAATTACGGTACTAAGACCATATGCCCATGAGGTGTTCAGCCACGAACGCGTAGTTTGTTATGTTTGTATCACTAATGCACGCAATATTTAGTCTACGAAGCCTATCAGCATATCACACGTAATCAACATACGTCTCGTTATACTATACAATTCTTTAGCCTGTGTCAGATCCCCACTGATGTACTATCATTTCCTCTTTTTATCTAGGAAATCATTTTGGTTTTTCTAATTTTTAGGTCTTTTGAAATTTTTCAATGTTTTTGGTTTTTCTGATAAAATGGCTCCCCCTAAAATAAAGAACATATTTTTTTTTGGGTTTTTAATTTTTCTGAAAAACAAAAAAAAAAAAAAAACAAAAATTTGAAAGAAACAATCCACTTGAAAGCATCAACTTCTTTGAGGATTACGATAGAAAAGAGAAATTCCCAATTAGCAAAGAGAAATTCCCAATTAGCAAAATATTAAAAATACAAACTAAAACTAAAAAGCGATAAACCGAGGTGCCGATTAGTCCTGTTTTTCTTTTATATTGTTTACTTTTAAAAGATATTCAAAGCGGGATCTGTCAAAAGCTTTTGTAAACAAATCTGCACGTTGGTAGTCAGTATGGATTTTGACCATATCTATCAATTCCTTAGCGTAACAATCACGGATAAAATGATATTTGATCCGGATATGTTTCGCCTTAGAATGATTTTCAGTATTTTTAGTTAATGCAATTGCGGCTTCGTTGTCACAGTGTATAGGGGTTTTAAGAAACTGCAAACCGTAATCCACCATCTGCTGTTGGATCCAGAGTACTTGCGAACAGCACCTTGAGGCTGCAATGTACTCAGCTTCACAGGTAGACAGCGCCACGGAAGTCTGTTTCTTGCACTGCCAGGTAATTAACCTGCTCCCTAAAAACTGGCAACCAGCTGTAGTTGATTTGCTATCTTTGTCACAGCCGCCCCAATCTGCATCACTAAAAGCAATAAAATCAAAATCATCATCATTAGGGTACCAAAGTCCTTTTGAGGGACAACCCTTCAGATATCTAAGGATACGCTTGACCGCCGTCAGATGACTTTGTTTCGGCTTCGATTGATAGCGAGCATAGAGACACGTTGCATACATAATATCTGGTCGAGACGCCGTCAAATACATCAGAGATCCGATGATTGCTCTGTATGTAAATGGGTCTGTCAGCTCCCCCTTAGCATCCACTCCAATCCCGTGATTGGGTTGAATCGGGGTATCCATCGGCTTAGAGTCCTCCATCTGGAACCGGCTCAAGATGTCGGATACGTATTTTGTCTGGTGAATGAAGATCCCGTCGGGTCTTTGGTCCACCTGCAAGCCTAGGAAAAACTGCATCTCCCCTATTGCGCTCATTTCGAACTTTTCTTGCATGACAGTTTCGAATTCCCTGCATAAAAGTTCGTTAGTTGAACCAAATATTATATCATCAACGTAAATCTGCACTAGAAGCAAATCATCTCCCGTATTCTTCGTAAAGAGGGTGCAATCAACGAGGCCGCGCTTGAATCCTTTGGAGATGAGGTATGTACTTAGCTCCTCGTACCACTGTCTCGGAGCCTGGTGCAAACCATATAAAGCTTTGTTCAGCACGTAGACCTTATCCCGGTGGATTGGGTCCTCAAAGCCTGGTGGCTGCCCGACATAAACCTCTTCCTTGACTTTCCCGTACAAAAATGCGCTCTTAACGTCCATTTGATAAACTTTGAATTTCTTGTATGAAGCAAACGCAAGGAACATCCGAATAGCTTCAATCCGTGCTACCGGTGCATAGATTTCGTTATAATCAATCCCTTCGATTTGATGGAAACCCTGCACGACCAATCTGGCTTTGTTACGAACAATAACCCCACGATCATCCTTTTTGCACTTAAACACCCATTTAGTGCCTATTTTCTTCCTTCCCGGCGGCAAATCCGTGAGCGTCCAAACTCCCAATTTCTGGAATTGTAATAACTCCTCCTGCATGGCTTCAACCCAGGCATCTTCATTCAAAGCGTCCTTGTATGTCCTTGGCTCTACCTGCGACACATAACACGCAAACGACCAATCATTTTGACTACCAGATTTTTGAATTTTGGCATATAATGCTAAAGCACCAAAACTCTCTGGCGAGTTAACGCTTCTCAGCTGTCCTCTGGTCATAACACCGCTTCCAGGATCACCGATAACTTGCTCCAGCGGGTGAATACGATGAATCCGAGATTCCGGATAATCAGGTACAATAACTCCCGTCTGAGCAGTCAAGTTTTCTACAGCATCCAGATCATGACCCGTGTTTGATGATGAAGCAACATCTGGAGTTGGAGTTGGGTTCACTGGTATTGCCTCTGGTTCTTCTGCATGTTCAAGAATGACTTCTTCAAATTGTTCAGCTTCAGATTCTGAAGAGTCTAATGAAGTTGAAGCCTCTTGAAACACATCTTCCTCTTGTATAGGAGCATTGGTATCATTAGAAGCTGGTAGGGGGTTCACGGTGATTGGACGCACCAATGATGAAGTCGTCGCGTTTTCACACTCGTAAAGTAATCTGATAACAGCTTCTTCAACCAAGCTATCTAGATTGAATGATTCAAAGAAGTCTTTGTAATCAAACATCCAATCAGGACCCGTGCCTTGCAAATTTTGAGTATATCGTTGAACTTCCACGTTAGCCCAATCCTCCACTTGACGAGTTCGCTTGTTGAATACCCGTTTGAGCGGGGTTGCATATCCAACAAAGTATCCCTCCTCAGCTTTAGGACTAAACTTCTCACTTGGATTCAACATCGTGCATGGCGCCCCAAAAGGTTCTAGATACTCTAAGTTTGGCTTTCGTCGGTGTAACAGTTCATAAGACGTTTTTCCAAACTTCTTCACTGTTAGAACCCGATTTAGTGTATAATTTGCTGCATAAATCGCCTCATTCCAAAACATTACCGGAAGATTTGAATCAGCAAGCATTGTTCTAGCCGCTTCAATTAGAGTCCTATTCTTTCGTTCAGCAACACCGTTCTGTTGTGGGGTGTACGGAGCCGAATATTCATGATGTATCCCTTTGCTTTCGCAAAGTTCATCCATCTTGGCATTTTTGAACTCCGTCCCATTGTCACTCCGAATTCTCTTTATCTTCACATTGTAGAGATTCTCCAGTCGAGTGAACAGAACTTTCAGGTTGTTAAAGGTGTCACTTTTGTTTTGCAGACACATCACCCATGAAAATCTTGAGTAGTCAGCAGTGACAACTAAACAATAAAGCTCTCCAAGATGACTTTTGCGCTTGACCGGTCCGAATAGATCCATGTGCAATCGCTCAAGTGGCATCTCTACAGAGTTGACTTTCTTCACTTTGTGGGACTGTTTGTGTTGCTTCCCTTTCTTACAACTTACACACTTGTCATTCAGATGGAAATGTTTCACGTTTACTCCATCGACAAGCCCATTTTTCACAAGTTGATTCATTTTTCTCAGATGAATGTGCCCCATTCTTCGGTGCCACATTATCGATTCTTTCTCAGTCGCTTTGGATAGAAAACATGTTATTTGACCCTGTGATGTCATCGCCTTGGACATATCAAGAATATAGAGATTGTTGACGCGAGGTGCCATCAACATTATCCACTCCTTTGGAATTTTGAAGCCCGGTTTGAGAATATAGCAGGATTTGTCATCAAAATGTACAGAAAATTGTTTATCACATATTTGACTGATACTCAACAGATTATAATCAATCTGCTTCACATAAGATATCCGCTCAAAGCTCACTTAGTGGTCGAACCTAAGTGGTCGAACTTGACTTGTTTTGGGCGTAAGTGAGTTGTGTTTGGTTGAACCTAGGAAATTTGGGCGAACCTGGAAAGTTTGTATTTGAAGTTTTCACTTTCGGGTCACATTTTCCACATCAGATTGATCGGGCGGGCGAACGTAGATTAGAAACGGTCGAACCTGAAATTTTCTGGGCGAACGTGGATTTGTGTTAGTGTGTTTTTACGTTCTGGTGAGTTTGTACCTTCGAGTGATACTGTTTGGGCGAACCTGCATCAGAAGGGACGAAAGTGTGAATATTATTGGGCGAACCTAGGATTAATTTTTGAAAATTTTCTAAGTGTTGAATTTTTCGAAGTTCGTGATCATGTGGAATTTTCCGACTACTCCGAGACCAGCAACGACACAACCACAACAGCAAGTGATGGACCCTTGGACGGTGGCAGCACAAAAGACAAGCACACAGTCTTCGCAACCGATTAACTACATGGCGATGACTAGCTCGATGCCTCAAAGTGTAGCACCTCCAGCACCACAACCTGACTACTGGGGAGTAGCAGCAGCGGTGGTAAACACTCAAACTACAAATGCTATTTCCACATTGATTAATGATTTGTCTTCAGGTAGCGGGAATCGGCCACCGAAGCTTATGGAGATACAAGAATACAATCAGTGGCAGAACAAGTTCAAGATTCACTTGGAAGGCATGGGAGTGGAGGGAGCAGAGGCATGGAGTATGATTGCTAAAGGTTACACAGCACCAGTTTTGGAGAATACAGGTGAACCAGTTCCATTGGAGAGCATGACTGAGGAAGAGAAAAAGAAGTTTGCTGTGGAAAAGAAAGCCTTTTCCCAATTGACTCAGGCAATCACAAATGATCTATTGCATCAATTTGGGACTTGTACAACGTCTAAGCAATTGTGGGATGTGCTTAAGAGGAGGCATGATGGGAATGAGAAGACAAGAAGTTTGAGGATGGATGAATTGAGAAAGGAGTTTGAGAATTTTTCTTATATTGGAAATGAAACTTTAAAAGAATTAACTCCTAGATATAGTCATTTGCTAACTGAATTGTCAAGTTATGGTATACAGATTCCTATGAAGAATTTGGTGGATAAGTTTGCAGATGCTCTACCACCTTACTGGGATCAGCATGTGGAAGTTCTTAAGGAGAAGGATGCATACCAATACTGGACTATTCAAGAATTCATACAGAAGCTGGAAAACAAAGAAATGGAAGAGAAGAGGAAAGCTAGAAGAGCACAGGTTCCTCAGAATCCTAGCTTATACTTTGGAGGCACCTCAGTTTCTGTGAGTAACTCAAGTTCAGGAGGGATAGTTACACCACATGTTGCTTGTATTTCCAATGTTATGGAATCACCAAAACCTACCATCAACTACATGGCACAAACTTCATCCTACTCACAACCATCATACACACAACCACCACCACAACAACAATATAACAATTCCTACATTCCACCATTCTCCCCAATGCAACAAGCATCTTTCTATACTGCTAGCCAATCTCAACAACCAATGAACCAAGTTACTCAACCGAATCAACAACAAGTGGTTTTGGAGACTTCTAACTTGGGCAATGTGACAGTGGAAATCGCTCAACAACATATTGCACTAGTCTCAGCAATGGTTTCATCTTACAACGGATTAGTTGCTAGTCAGATTGGGAATAACAACTTAACCAATGAAGACTATGCACAGATCGACAAGGAAGAGATGGAACTCATTGATATCCAATGGGCTTTTGCAAGCATCATGAGAAGAGCAACGGAGTTTATTGAAAAGACGGGTAGAACAGATTTGGGAACTTCTCCTAACACAACCTACGGGTTCAACAAGGAGAAAGTTACTTGTTTTAACTGTGGAGGAAAAGGTCACTTTAAACGAGAATGCACCCAGCCACCAAAACAAGGTAATAGAAACCCATTCAATGCAAGCTATCAGAATCGTCAACAACAAAACCAAAACCAAGTTTCTTACCAAAACAACAACAATTATCAAAACCGTCAAAATAACTCTAACAACAACCAAAACAGACAACCTAACACATCAAACCAGAACCAAAACCAATCTCCTAACAACACTAACCGAACAGTTATACCGATCACTACACCGAACGAGACACAACAGAACACGAGTCAGAATCAAGCATTGGTGACTCAACAAGATGAAAGGTTTGATTGGTCGGGATTGCAAATAGGAGTGGAGGAAATTACTACTGGTGGCAATGTGGCTTGCGTTGCTTGCAAGGTTGATATTGAAGAGTCGGTGACTGTGGATGAAAAGAAAGAAACTAAGTGTGACAGTGATGAGTCTGAGGCTGAAATGGATGTGGAGACTGAACCTGTTGAGGTTAAGGTTGAGGAAACTAATTCTGGAGTGGTGATTGATACTGTTTCTGATGTTCCTGAGGAGTGTGAATCGGTTTATTCTGATTCAGACAGTGAATCGGATACGAAAGCAAGTGTTACATCATTAGATGATGACATTGATCAGTTGCTAGCAGAAGCGGATTTTCTGATGACGAGGAAGTCGTGCATTGCTGATGATGCTTTCACCAAGATTGACTATTCTAAATTCTTTACTGGAAAGGAAGCTCATTTCGCATTGATGGCCATGACTGATCCGCCAAAACCTGTAAGTTCTGAGTCTAGCACTGATATTAAAATTGATAAATATTGTGGCACATGTGATAGATTGATTGAGGAGAATAAACAACTCCGTGTTCAACGTGATAGTGCTATCATGAACAGTCAATCTACTCGCAAAGAGTTGAATGCTTTCAACAAGGTATTAGATGGCTACAAAAAGGACATTTCCGACTTGAAAAACACTTTATCATTAAAACAATTGGCAATTAACAACTATATCAATGAAATTGAAAATACCAAGTTGGAAATGGCAGCCATAAAATGCTTTGCTGAGAAAGTAAACAAAAAGTTGGAAAGTTATAAGCACATTGCTTATGTGGTAGACCACATCATAGATGATCAAACTGTGAGCGTTGGATTTTATCTAAAACAGGATATTATGATCATACAAGTCACAAATCTAGGTGCGGAAACCCTAGATCTGAACAAATTGATAAGATGCTAATCACGACACAATCAAGATCATTTTCAATATCATTTTCATAGATTAACTTTCAATTAATAAGCAATTACAACGTTTATGTTAATCTAGAATCACAAAGACACTTTCACAAAAACACTACTGAACCTGCACTGAACCTGGACACAAATGATAACTCTTTTTTCATAATCAAAAACTCAAAACCTATATATAGCATCTGCACATTCGCCCGTTTCTATAGGTCGAATGTGAGATTTTCCACATTCGCCCACTAAGAGTGGTCGAATGTGGTCTTCTGTCCACGTCCATTCTTCATTCGTCCAGTATTGATCTACCTTCGCCCGTTTATCTACACCTTCGCCCTTTCTGATCTACATTCGCCCATCCAAAAATACCTTCGGCTACCCATTAACATATGTTAATAATATCATATCCAATCCTTAGTCGCAAATGCATCAACAAACTCCCCCTCGACTATTGATTGGATAGTCTTCTTTGATAATCCATCGTCTTGTTCATCAGCTTGATTCTGAGCTGCTTCTTTTGCTCATCAGTCATTGGCGGCTCGAATGTTTTCTTCACAGGCTTTGATACATTGGCGATCTTCACAGTCTTGCCAAGTTTACCCTCCAAGTTGCTTCCTGCATTTATGTCATATGCAAAACAAACTCCCACAACTTGAGTGTACTTCCTCGCTTGAGCAAAATCATTTGGTTCATAGTAGATCGGATTAAAGAACAACATGATGATGTCTTCGAATGTGCAGTTTATCAGCCACATAGGATCAAATACATGAACATGCTTGTATTTGTCCTTTCCATCCCTTAACACAATCACTGCTTCTGCCTTCCTCCAATCGTAATACCAGAATATGAAATCAGCACTGAAATGCTGTGGCATTGGCATCAATGGTATCTTCCTCATCACATTTGGTGCTTTATATATCAAAGTCACACGCTTCATGTTGGTTTGAGGATCAATATCCCTATGCTGTTTTCTTCTGGGATATTGAGGCTTAAACCTGTTCCATCTTGTGCGACTCTCCCAAACTAACTTGTCTGCGCACCAACCGACATGCGATCCATTTACCTCGGCACCTGACATTGGGAATCTGCATAAATCTCTCACCGCCCAGTACGGTAGAGTAAGCAAATCACAGAATCTGTTAAAATACAGAATTCCGGTTTCCCATTTAGCTGCAATACACTTCAATCTGCCAAGATAAGTCCACCCGAGAGCTCTGCCTTTGAATTTGGCATTATGAAATCGATAGAAATTACCTTGAGCTTCAGGTTTGGGTCGGTTCTCATCCATCTCCTTCAACTTCTTTAGATAATTCTTCAACTCATCAGACTGGTTGGAAGAATCTTTCTTTTCATCTCCAAACACTTTCTCAACAAACTCTTCACTTCTTCTCTTCGCTTTCTGTTTCGCTGACTTGTTTGGTATCTCTGTGAAGTCAGGAAATACTTCGTTCTCATCTTCTTTTCTAAAATACTGGGGAAACTCCTCATGAGTAATATCTTCAATCTCAACTTCATTGTTTTCTGGAGTCTGTACATCATCAGAATGACTTCCCATATCCTTTTCAGGAATATCAGGAATCGATTCATCCATCATGAACTCCTCAAACGTCTTACCTACCCTCTGTGCAAGACCATCTAAAATTTCTTTCGCCACAGATGCAGGTAGTTCCCCTTCTTCAAGATCTGGATCTTCATATTCCAGCTCGTATCTCAGATCATCAGTCTGGAATATTTCAGTGAAGCATCCAGTGAACTCAATGGTCCACTCCCTCTTCTCCAACATGTTCTTGTATATCAGTTTAGCATCATCAGAAAGAGATCTCACCTTTTCATTCCAAAAGATACTTTCATCCGAATCTACATTTCCTCCTTTCTTCTTAGAACTAGATTCTCCAGTATCTTTCTTCTTCTGTGATGTTCTCTTCTCATAACTATACTTAGAAGTGTCATCTCCTCCTTCATGATCACTTCCACTGCTCAACTCATCACCCTTCTTTCCTGTACCCTCAGCACCATCATCATCATCATCATTGTCATCATCATCATCATTGTTGTCATCATCACTTTTATCCGAACCCTCATCATCCTCTTCATCATCATCATCTTCCTTCTCTGATTCAGAATACTCATAGTCAACCTTCTGTTCATCTTCTTCTTCATCTTCCTCACCCTCTTTCAATTGGGGTGCTCTGCTATATAACTCTTCAATCAAACCACACAGGCGTTTGTTTTCCTTCTTTAACTCTTTGTTATCCGCCTTGATTAGTTTGATCTTGTTCTTGTTTCTATCACATCTCCTCTCAAGCTTCTCATTCTTAGCTTCTAACAACTGAATCTTTTCATTAATGTCATCCTGATTCGATTTCGAAGCAACTACAATCTGGAGCATCTTCTCCTCATTCTGCTTGAACTTAGTGATTTCAGCTTGTTGAGCAATCAGCATTTTCATCATATCCTCCATCTTTTTATTAACCTGTTTCATAACATCGTCATCAACAGTCATTTTCTTTGACTTTGATCTGGAGGGTTCAACTTCAACAGCTTTCTCCTTTTGAGGCTTCCTAAACATATCGAGCACTTTATCCATATCGATATTGAACTGATCGATTGGTAAAGTCTCTGCCTCCTTTCCTTTCTTCTGCTTCTTAGCAACTGGTGAAGATAATTTGGAAGGTGTTCCAGAATCAGGCAATCTCTTACCTTTCAGCAACTGAGCTAATTCTTTCTCTCTCAGTTCTTTCACACTGGACTTCTTTGCCATCGTCTTTTGTTTCTTTGACTTCTTAGGCAAATTCACAACTACAGTGTCACCAACACTCAGCTCAGCTAAATCAACTCCCAAACCTTCATCTTCAACTGATTTCCTTCTCCTCTCAGACTCTTCTATCGACTGGTTCAATAATTCAGACTCACCAACCATAGTGGCCTTACGTTTGGTGGTCCTTACGTTCTCGTCATCAGAATCCCACTGTTCATCAACCTCAGTTTCTTCCGAATCCACAGACTCTTCATCCACCAAACTCGATCCTTTCTTCGCAGTCGATTTCTTTCTAGCAACCTGTTGCTTTGTGCTCCCCTGATCAATAGCCTTTCCTTTGCCCTTCCCTTTGGCTCCAGGATTGACTACTTGACGCTTCCGCTTAGTGCTTGAATCAGCATACACTAAGGGATCGTCGTTATCTGAGTCACTATCATCATGTCTAGCTTTGTTCTTGCCTGGATCAGTGTAATCCGGACGAGCCAAAGCGCCAAACAATCTCCTGTTGGGTGGTTTCTCATTATCAGCTACACCCTTATAACCTTTCATCCTCATCAAGGTTCTAATATTCATGTGATCTTGCCCTAGAATCATTGTCGGATCCTTCTTCAGCATTGGATACTTGTAATCAAAGATCATCATTAGAAACCTTGGATACAACATGAATTTCTTAAACTTTATACCCCTCAGCATCTCCAACATGTGGTCAAGTATCATCCCCGAAACATTAAATGGTTTGTTGAGTGTCAACGCAACCATTAATGAACTCAAACTCTTCCTCATCACGTCATAGCCACCACTAACACATCCAAAGACATGGATCAGAACATGTGCAAAGTACTTGTACTGCACTCCCAGCTTCCCTTTATACATCGATCCGTCAGTGATAGGACCTTTGTATTTCATCCTTAAGAAGCACGCCTTCTGTTCTGTCCAAGATAATTCCCTGGGATCTTCTCTATCTTCGAACTTAATCTGTAAAGCTTCCCGAATGTCAGCTTCAGTCAAGAACATATCTATCTCCTGAATCTTGCTCTTGATAATAGTTTGATTATCCCAGTAATCATACTTAGCGTTCTGATAAAAATCTTCTATTATGTCTTTGTAGATGATGGTTGGTGTGGCTAGAGCATGTACAATCCTGCTCCTCTTCAGAAACTCAATAATGCCAGTAAATTCTGTGTTCTTCTCCACGTCTCCTAGATACGCGCAACAGTTGTGCGATCTTTCGAAAGACCAACTGCTCGGTGTAGATGTTTCAGCTGCGGGGACTGGATCTTGAACAGCTATCTCTGCTGGAGTCTCAATATTCACTGCTGGAGTGTCAATATTCACTGTTATGCTAAGGAGTTGATTGACATGGTCAAAATCCATACTGACTACCAACGTGCAGATTTGTTTACAAAAGCTTTTGACAGATCCCGCTTTGAATATCTTTTGAAAGTAAACAACATAAAGGAAAAACAGGACTAATCGGCTCCTCGGTTTATCATTTTTCGTTTTTAGATTTAGTTTTAAATTTTTGCTAATTGGGAATTTCTCTTTGCTAATTGGGAATTTCTCTTTACTATCATAATCCTCAAAGAAGTTGATGCTTTCGAGGGGGTTGTTTAATCCTCAAAGAAGTTGATGCTTTCAAGTGGATTGTTTCTTTCAAATTTTGTTTTGTTTTTTTTTTTTTTTTTTTTTCAGAAAAATTAAAAACCCAAAAATATGTTCTTTATTTTAGGGGGAGTCATTTTATCAGAAAAACCAAAAACATTGAAAAATTTTCAAAATACCTAAAAATTAGAAAAACCCAAAATGATTTCCTGGATAAAAAGAGGAAATGATAGTACATCAGTGGGGATCTGACACAGGCTAAAGTATTGTATAGTTTTAATGAGACGTATGTTGATTACGTGTGATATGCTGATAGGCTTCGTAGACTTTATATTGCGTGCATTAGTGATACAAACATAACAAACTACGCGTTTGTGGATGAACACCTCATGGGCATATGGTCTTAGTACCGTAATTTCGTTTGATAGGGTGTTTGTACAAAACTCGGAGGTTTAGGGTCGTTATGTTATTAGTTGTCTGGGGATAGCCTATCTGATCTTCTGCTGTAAGTCATTACGGACCTAGATCAGACAGGATATCTTTATAAAAGAGCTTTATGCCAAAACCTAAAGTTACCGAATTGAGGAACTTTCCATGTTATATGATGATCAAAGATTATCTATAATATCGTATTGATCATTGATGCAAATCATGATTAATATCAGTCCTCAACCTGGTATGGTGCATATGTTACTTTGCTGCATTAATTTGCTGACCTGTATACCTCTATGCATTATATCTTGTACAATTACAGACGACAAAAGCATAATCACGCTTTACAATGAGTCTTTGTGCAGATTACTTCTTGATACGGGAGTATGTCGTGTGTGTGGGAACCACAATGTGTTAGTCTAATACATCTAATTCGTATCATTTTAAAGCATTGCGTAATTGTCTGCATGTGAGCTTATGTGGACAACAATATCAGCAATTGTCGTGTCACATATTGTTTCTAATGATAATATTGAACCAGATCAACGCTGTGTTCAGATTTCTCAGAAAACTGATATGATCCTCTTACCGGAAATCACAAAATGTTTACTGCTTTCATTTACTTTAATGCATTTTATTTTGTTGCATTTTACTTTTATTGTCAAAAAGTTACAAAATCCAAAAAGATTTTAGGTGTGTTTTGATATAAATTTCAGAAAATCCAAAAGATTTGCATTTCTGCTTTATTTTTGATATCCGGGGATGCTTGATGGTCGATTTCTGAGATTTGATAACACCATCTGGTCTTTGTAACATTCAAAATGTGAAAATTTGAGTTTTGGAAGCTTAACAGATTGAAAAATGTTGAACGGGATTCGAATTAGTGATTTGGCGAAATTTTCAGTTTTTCCATTTCACATTCGCCCCTTAATTGGGTCGAATGTGGAAAAACTATCAAGTTCGACCGTTTTTAATCTGGGCGAATGTGGAATTTCTACCTCCGGGTGGAATTTCTACTTCCGGGTATTCAGATTCACCTTCGGGTCTTTAATTAGGGGCGAAGGTGGAAATTTTTCACTCTCGTGCCATTAAGTTGGGGCGAATGTGATACTTACCCACATTCGTCCATCCTGACTGGTCGAAGGTGGCATCCTATATAACTACCTGTCACTTTCGAGTTCTCATTCTGAAATTTTTTCAAAAATTCTCTCATAACCAGACCTTGTTGCTGTGTTTTTCTGTGATTGTGCATTTTAATCCCTTGTGATTACTGATCATTTTAACCATAATATTGCAGGTATTGGACATGTTTTCAGTCCTAAATCGTTGGGTTTTATACACGGACCTAGGGTTTTAAATTTTGGGATTTTTGATGTTTATTGACGAATGATTTTAATTGCCGATCAATATACATAGGTTTTAGGGGGTGATGGTGCTGATCCCGAAGTAGTTTGAAAACGCCACATGATCAAAATCTGAAAATCACAAACACTTAGAAAAATTTTCAGCAAAAAATCCTACGTTCGCCCAAAAATTCTACTTTCGTCCAAAATTTTCTAAGTTCGTCCAAACTGATACACTCTCGTCCCTTATAACTCACTTTCGTCCAAACAGTGATACCCGAAGGTGAATATGACCAGAATGTAAATCACACAAACACAAATTCCACTTTCGTCCTAAGCAAAACGGTCGAATGTGGAAATTACCACCCGAATGTGAAAAATATCAAACAATTTTTCAGGTTCGTCCACTCAAACTCTCAGGTTCGCCCACTTTTCAGTCAGGTTCGCCCACAAACTCAGTCCAGGTTCCAGGTTCGCCCCATATCAGCAGATTTCACTTTTGAAAAACGGTTATTGTTTGAAAAACGGTTATTTTGAGCTCAGATTTTCAAAAGTTCATGGATTTCAATGATCTCAATCAGGTTATGTTTCGGATTTGATTTGGAACAACTTTAAGTCTTGGAAAACTTGAATTTGACCACAAAATCACCTTTAAATCGATCAAAAACTATGTTTTATAAGAGTTTTTGTAAAAACAGATGATAATTTGTTTAAAACATGTCCAAATCAACTCTGATCTTATCAAACTTGTTGTTGTATGATCCTCTAGGCTCTGATACCACTTTGTGAGCGTTGGATTTTATCTAAAACAGGATATTATGATCATACAAGTCACAAATCTAGGTGCGGAAACCCTAGATCTGAACAAATTGATAAGATGCTAATCACGACACAATCAAGATCATTTTCAATATCATTTTCATAGATTAACTTTCAATTAATAAGCAATTACAACGTTTATGTTAATCTAGAATCACAAAGACACTTTCACAAAAACACTACTGAACCTGCACTGAACCTGGACACAAATGATAACTCTTTTTTCATAATCAAAAACTCAAAACCTATATATAGCATCTGCACATTCGCCCCTTTCTATAGGTCGAATGTGAGATTTTCCACATTCGCCCACTAAGAGTGGTCGAATGTGGTCTTCTGTCCACGTCCATTCTTCATTCGTCCAGTATTGATCTACCTTCGCCCGTTTATCTACACCTTCGCCCTTTCTGATCTACATTCGCCCATCCAAAAATACCTTCGGCTACCCATTAACATATGTTAATAATATCATATCCAATCCTTAGTCGCAAATGCATCAACACAAACCACTAATTACAAGTCTGTGCCATCTCCGGTGCTTTTTGAAAATCATAATTGTCACCAAGTTACACCGGAGAGCTCGGTAAAATCAGACTCATTATCGGAAATTGAATCTAATACCTCGAGTATTGGTGATCCTCATTCCGATGTGAGACCGATTTTAGGCTTGAATGATGAGGGTGTTTATGCTGAAAGTGTGGATTCAGACTCAGAGAGTGATGATACTGGTAATGATCAAACTGTTAATGCATGTGAAATTCCAAAAGAAAATCACATCATTACTACTGAACCAGTTTCACCATCTCAACATGTGCATCCGATGGCAAATGCTCATCGTGAGAAAAAGTCTGAAAAGAATGTGATTAAAAAGGACCTTGAGAATAAAGATGTTAAGAATGAACAATGTGACAAACCTGTCAAGGTGTTCTATCGGATGGAAGGATCCGATAAAATCATCTCTGATGAGGAATTTCCAATCAAAAATGCTAACTATGCTAAAATAGAAAAGATTTGGCAAGAAAGCACCATTTGGTTCCCAAAACATGAGATAACAAATGAGATTCCACCAGCAATTTTAAAGAAATTGTATTTGGATGTTCCTCAAGAACCAAAGGTCCATGTCACAGAGTTCATTCGACCCAATAACAGAGCTAATGGTTTTCATGAGCCTACTTACTCAAAAGGGCCTCTTCCTGAGAGTTTGAGGAATCAACAGTACAATGATCAATATCCTGTTAGATCATTTGCTCAACCAAATGCTCAATATGTTTTTGAAGAGTACCGTGCATGCTTTAAATGTGGGGAACGTGGGCATTTACTTGCTCAGTGTCCATATGTAAGGCATAAAAGGCACGAGGTTGAAGTGAGAAATTCCATGAGAAAACCGATTGATCATTATGTTCCACCACATAGACGAGTTGTTCCTCAACAACAACAGTTTTATAATCAAAACAATTTTCATCAAATGAGGAACAATCGTCCAATTCAATATGATCGAAGAAATCGGATTGCTATGGACCAATCATGGAGGAAGCCTATGGTGAACTCAACAATTGATAGGCAAAAGGTTCCACTAAAACCGATTGTCAAATCAAATGTTGGACCTAAGTCTGTTAAATCAGATAAGGTAACCAAGAAAGTTACGTTTGTTAACAATGTTCAGAAACCGACTGAGAATCCAAAAACTCAGATTCGCATTCTTAAAAGGTCTGAACAATCTTGGTCACCCAATGGTACTCCAGGTGCTTCTACTTCGAAGGTCAATGAGAAAAAGGAAATTGTTTTGAACAATCAGAAAAAGATTGATCCAAAACAAAAAGTTGTTGAAAATGTTAATGAGAATGTCTCTTTGAAAACTGATGTTCAAAGGCCCAAGACTCAGGCTTGGGTCCCCCGAAAGAACTAAATGATTTACTTTTTGTGTGCAGGCTTGGGTACAAACTCACCAGAATGTAAAAACACACTAACACAAATCCACGTTCGCCCAGAAAATTTCAGGTTCGACCGTTTCTAATCTACGTTCGCCCGCCCGATCAATCTGATGTGGAAAATGTGACCCGAAAGTGAAAACTTCAAATACAAACTTTCCAGGTTCGCCCAAAATTTCCTAGGTTCAACCAAACACAACTCACTTACGCCCAAAACAAGTCAAGTTCGACCACTTAGGTTCGACCACTAAGTGAGCTTTGAGCGGATATCTTATGTGAAGCAGATTGATTATAATCTGTTGAGTGTCAGTCAAATATGTGATAAACAATTTTCTGTACATTTTGATGACAAATCCTGCTATATTCTCAAACCGGGCTTCAAAATTCCAAAGGAGTGGATAATGTTGATGGCACCTCGCGTCAACAATCTCTATATTCTTGATATGTCCAAGGCGATGACATCACAGGGTCAAATAACATGTTTTCTATCCAAAGCGACTGAGAAAGAATCGATAATGTGGCACCGAAGAATGGGGCACATTCATCTGAGAAAAATGAATCAACTTGTGAAAAATGGGCTTGTCGATGGAGTAAACGTGAAACATTTCCATCTGAATGACAAGTGTGTAAGTTGTAAGAAAGGGAAGCAACACAAACAGTCCCACAAAGTGAAGAAAGTCAACTCTGTAGAGATGCCACTTGAGCGATTGCACATGGATCTATTCGGACCGGTCAAGCGCAAAATTCATCTTGGAGAGCTTTATTGTTTAGTTGTCACTGCTGACTACTCAAGATTTTCATGGGTGATGTGTCTGCAAAACAAAAGTGACACCTTTAACAACCTGAAAGTTCTGTTCACTCGACTGGAGAATCTCTACAATGTGAAGATAAAGAGAATTCGGAGTGACAATGGGACGGAGTTCAAAAATGCCAAGATGGATGAACTTTGCGAAAGCAAAGGGATACATCATGAATATTCGGCTCCGTACACCCCACAACAGAACGGTGTTGCTGAACGAAAGAATAGGACTCTAATTGAAGCGGCTAGAACAATGCTTGCTGATTCAAATCTTCCGGTAATGTTTTGGAATGAGGCGATTTATGCAGCAAATTATACACTAAATCGGGTTCTAACAGTGAAGAAGTTTGGAAAAACGTCTTATGAACTGTTACACCGACGAAAGCCAAACTTAGAGTATCTAGAACCTTTTGGGGCGCCATGCACGATGTTGAATCCAAGTGAGAAGTTTAGTCCTAAAGCTGAGGAGGGATACTTTGTTGGATATGCAACCCCGCTCAAACGGGTATTCAACAAGCGAACTCGTCAAGTGGAGGATTGGGCTAACGTGGAAGTTCAACGATATACTCAAAATTTGCAAGGCACGGGTCTTGATTGGATGTTTGATTACAAAGACTTCTTTGAATCATTCAATCTAGATAGCTTGGTTGAAGAAGCTGTTATCAGATTACTTTACGAGTGTGAAAACGCGACGACTTCATCATTGGTGCGTCCAATCACCGTGAACCCCCTACCAGCTTCTAATGATACCAATGCTCCTATACAAGAGGAAGATGTGTTTCAAGAGGCTTCAACTTCATTAGACTCTTCAGAATCTGAAGCTGAACAATTTGAAGAAGTCATTCTTGAACATGCAGAAGAACCAGAGGCAATACCAGTGAACCCAACTCCAACTCCAGATGTTGCTTCATCATCAAACACGGGTCATGATCTGGATGCTGTAGAAAACTTGACTGCTCAGACGGGAGTTATTGTACCTGATTATCCGGAATCTCGGATTCATCGTATTCACCCGCTGGAGCAAGTTATCGGTGATCCTGGAAGCGGTGTTATGACCAGAGGACAGCTGAGAAGCGTTAACTCGCCAGAGAGTTTTGGTGCTTTAGCATTATATGCCAAAATTCAAAAATCTGGTAGTCAAAATGATTGGTCGTTTGCGTGTTATGTGTCGCAGGTAGAGCCAAGGACATACAAGGACGCTTTGAATGAAGATGCCTGGGTTGAAGCCATGCAGGAGGAGTTATTACAATTCCAGAAATTGGGAGTTTGGACGCTCACGGATTTGCCGCCGGGAAGGAAGAAAATAGGCACTAAATGGGTGTTTAAGTGCAAAAAGGATGATCGTGGGGTTATTGTTCGTAACAAAGCCAGATTGGTCGTGCAGGGTTTCCATCAAATCGAAGGGATTGATTATAACGAAATCTATGCACCGGTAGCACGGATTGAAGCTATTCGGATGTTCCTTGCGTTTGCTTCATACAAGAAATTCAAAGTTTATCAAATGGACGTTAAGAGCGCATTTTTGTACGGGAAAGTCAAGGAAGAGGTTTATGTCGGGCAGCCACCAGGCTTTGAGGACCCAATCCATCGGGATAAGGTCTACGTGCTGAACAAAGCTCTATATGGTTTGCACCAGGCTCCGAGACAGTGGTACGAGGAGCTGAGTATATGCCTCATCTCCAAAGGATTCAAGCGCGGCCTCGTCGATTGCACTCTCTTCACAAAGAAGACGGGAGATGATTTGCTTCTAGTCCAGATTTACGTTGATGATATAATATTTGGTTCAACTAACGAGCTTTTATGCAGGGAATTTGAAACTGTCATGCAAGAAAAGTTCGAGATGAGCGCAATGGGGGAGATGCAATTTTTCCTTGGCTTACAGGTGGACCAAAGACCCGACGGGATCTTCATTCACCAGACAAAATACGTATCCGATATCTTGAGCCGGTTCCAGATGGAGGATTCTAAGCCGATGGATACCCCGATTCAACCCAATCATGGGATTGGAGTGGACGCTAAGGGGGAGCTGACGGATCCATTTACATACAGAGCAATCATCGGATCTCTGATGTATCTGACGGTGTCTCGACCAGATATTATGTATGCAACGTGTCTCTGTGCTCGCTACCAATCGAAGCCGAAACAAAGTCATCTGACGGCGGTCAAGCGTATCCTTAGATATCTGAAGGGTTGTCCCTCAAAAGGACTTTGGTACCCTAATGATGATGATTTTGATTTTATTGCTTTTAGTGATGCAGATTGGGGCGGCTGTGACAAAGATAGCAAATCTACTACAGCTGGTTGCCAGTTTTTAGGGAGCAGGTTAATTACCTGGCAGTGCAAGAAACAGACTTCCGTGGCGCTGTCTACCTGTGAAGCTGAGTACATTGCAGCCTCGAGTTGCTGTTCGCAAGTACTCTGGATCCAACAGCAGATGGTGGATTACGGTTTGCAGTTTCTTAAAACCCCTATACACTGTGACAATGAAGCCGCAATTGCATTAACTAAAAATACTGAAAATCATTCTAAGGCGAAACATATCCGGATCAAATATCATTTTATCCGTGATTGTTACGCTAAGGAATTGATAGATATGGTCAAAATCCATACTGACTACCAACGTGCAGATTTGTTTACAAAAGCTTTTGACAGATCCCGCTTTGAATATCTTTTAAAAGTAAACAATATAAAAGAAAAACAGGACTAATCGGCACCTCGGTTTATCGTTTTTTTGTTTTAGTTTTTAATATTTTGCTAATTGGGAATTTCTCTTTGCTTATTGGGAATTTCTCTTTTCTATCATAATCCTCAAAGAAGTTGATGCTTTCGAGGGGATTGTTTAATCCTCAAAGAAGTTGATGCTTTCAAGTGGATTGTTTCTTTCAAATTTTTTTTGTTTTTGTTTTTTCAGAAAACTTAAAAAACCAAAAATATGTTCTTTATTTTAGGGGGAGTCATTTTATCAGAAAAACCAAAAACATTGAAAAAATTCAAAACACCTAAAAATTAGAAAAACCAAAATGATTTCCTGGATAAAAAGAGGAAATGATAGTACATCAGTGGGGATCTGACACAGGCTAAAGATTTGTATAGTATATTGAGGCGTATGTTGATTACGTGTGATATGCTGATAGGCTTCGTAGACTAAATATTGCGTGCATTAGTGATACAAACATAACAAACTACGCGTTCGTGGCTGAACACCTCATGGGCATATGGTCTTAGTACCGTAATTTCGTTTGATAGGATTGCCAAAATCTGAGGTTTCGGGTCGTTATGTTATGGTTATCCGGGATATTCTGATTAAACTTTTGTCGTATTGATTTACGGACCTAGTTTCATCAGAATATTTGCAAAAAGAGCTTAATTGCCAAAACCGAAAATTACCGAATTGAGGAACTTTATGTTTTATTGATCAAAGATCATTATTACATCGTATTGACTTTCTGATGCAAATCAGTGGTTAATATCAGCCTCAACCTAGTGTATATGCACATGTTACTCTGCTGCATTCGTTTGCTGACCTGTACACCTCTGTGCTATATACTTTGTAGTTTTTACGGATAACTCTGGCATAATCACGCGTTACGACGAAGCTTTGTGCAATTACTTGATACGGGAGTATGTCATGTGTGTGGGCACCACAACGTGTTAGTCTAATACATTTAACTCGTATCATTTTAAAGCATTGCGTAATTGTCTGCATGTGAGCTTACGTGGACCACAATATCAGCAATTGCCGTGTCACATATTGTTTCTAATGATAATATTAAACAAACAGATCAACGCTGTGCTCAGATTTCTCAGAAAACTGATATGATTCTCTTACCGGATATCACAAAATGTTTACTGCTTTCATTTACTTTGATGCATTTTACTTTGTTGCATTTTACTTTTATTGTCAAAAAGATACGAAATCCAAAAAGATTTTAGGTGTGTTTTGATAAAATTTCAGAAAACTCAAAATTTTTGCATTTCTGCTTTATTTTTGATAACCGGGGATGCTTGATGGTCAATTTCTGAGGTTTGATAACACCATCTGGGCTTTGTATCATTCAAAAAGTGAAAATATGAGTTTTGGAAGTTTAACGGATTGAAAAATGTTGAACGGGATTCGAATTCGTGATTTGGTAAAATTTTCAGATTTTTCCATTTCACATTCGCCCCTTAATTGGGTCAAATGTGGAAAAATCTTCACCTTCGGCTTGTTCAGAATGGGCAAATGTGGGTTTGTTTATACAAACTTCACAATCGGGTAAACATATTGTACATTCGGCCAATTCATTTTGGGCGAATGTGGAATACTCCCACATTCGACCATTAAAACGGGCGAAGGAGCCTTGTCTATATATACCTGTTACAGGTTCGAACCTTCATTACAGTTTTTCAAAATTTTTCTTTTGATCCTGTCACCTTGTTGCTTTGATTTCTCTTGCTTGTGCGTTTGATTCCTTGTGATTTACTGATCCTTTCTATATCAAAATCACAGGTAATGGAGCTATAAACAGGCCGGAATCGTTTTTTTTCTAACCGGACCTAGGGTTTTAGATTTTAGGGGTCTAGGATGTTTGATAATGGATGTTTTTGATTGCTTTTCATTTCACATCAGTTTTAGGGGGAGAATAATCAATGAATTAGGATTAAAACATCTTTTAGTTGGCTAATTGTTCGATTGAAGCTGTTATAACCTAATTTCTTATTAAAACTGATGTAAACTGAATAATAAGAACAATTGGTCATACACGAGTGTTGATCGGCCACATTAGGACACATCCTAATCAAAATTACATGTTAAAAACAAGATTGAAAAATTTTTAAATTTTTAGGGTTTAACAGTTTCACCTTCGGGTCTATAAACGGGCGAAGGTGGAATCTTTTGGACGAATGTATATTAAAACGGGCGAATGTGATTTTAATTCAAAATCTTTTCACATTCGACCAGAAAATTTCACATTCGACCAGAATAACTCACATTCGACCAGTTCAAAACGGGCGAATGTGGAACTTTAAAAACTTAAAATTTTTGAAATTTTTGTCGATTTTGTATTTTGACGTTTGTTTCTGATTTTGATGTGCAGATGGCTGACCAGACTGAGAACATTGAGACTCCAGTGGAGAATATCATTTCAGATCCAGTTCCAGAGAATATTCAAGAGGCTGAATCATCTACACCGATAAGCTGGCCGTTTGAGAAAACACACAACTGCTGTGCTTATCTTGGTGATGTTGAAAAGAATGTAGAGTTTACTAGAATCATTGAATTCTTGAAGAGGAGCAGAGTTGTCTATGCTTTAGCTACTCCGACTATCATTTACAAAGACATCATTGAAGATTTCTACAAGAACGCGAAGTATGACTTCTGGGATAATCAGACAATCATTAGAAGCAAGATACAAGACATGGAGATGTTTATTACAGAGTCTGATATTAGAGAAGCGCTCCAGATAAAGCTTGAAGTGAATGAAGATCCAAGAGAATTATCCTGGACTGAACAGAAAGCATGTTTCCTCAGAATGAAGTATAAAGGAGCGATTACTGATGGTTCCATACATAAGGGAAAGCTGGGTGTGCAATTCAAATATTTTGCACATGTCATTATCCACGTGTTTGGACGTGTTAGTGGAGGATATGATGTCATGAGGAGAAGCTTGAGTTCATTGATGGTTGCGTTAACTCTTAACAAACCATTCAATGTATCTGGTATGATTTTAGATCACATGCTTGAGATGTTAAAGGGTTTGAAGAAGAAGCAATTCATGCTATACCCGAGGTTTCTCATGATGATCTTTGACCACAAGTATCCAGAATTGAAGAAGGATCCAACTATGATCCTAGGTCAAGATCACATGAACATCCGTACATTGGTGAGAATGAAAGGATATAAGGGTGTGCCAGATAATGAAAAGCCACCTCACAGGAGACTCTTTGGAGCTTTGGCTAGTCAGGATTACACTGATCCTGGCAAGAACAAAGCAAGACATGACGATAGTGATTCTGATAATGATGATCCCTTGGTGTATGTTGATGCAAGCACTAAGAGGAAGAGACAAGTAGTTAATCCCGGAGCCAAAGGGAAGGGTAAGTGAAAGACTGATCAAGGGAGTTCTAAGCAACAGGTGGTGAGAAAGAAATCAACTGCTAAGAAAGGTACTGGTTTGGTGGATGAAGAATCAGTGGATTCAGAAGAAACTGAGGAAGATGAACGATGGGATTCTGATGCTGAGAATGTTAGGACCACCAAACGTAAGGCCACTATGGTTGGTGAGTCTGAATCTTTAAACAAATCGATTGAGGAAGCTGAGAAAAGGAAGAAGTCATTGAATGTTGAAGATGAAGGATTAGGCATTGACATGGATGAGTTGAATACTGGAGAGACTGTGGTAGTAAATTTGCCCAAGCCAAAGCACAAGACCATGTCTAAGAAGACAAGTACTAAACAGTTGAGAGAGAAAGAATTAGCACAACTGTTGAAGGGAAAAAGAGTACCCGATGCTGGTACGTCATCAAAGCTGTCTTCACCAGTCACTAAAAAGCAAAAGAAATCTAAAGAGGCAGAGACAATATCAGCTGATCAATTAAATGTTGCACTGGATAATGTACTTGACATGTTCAGAAAGCCTCAGAAAGAAAAGGAAGTTGAGCCATCTAGATCCAAATCCAAGAAGGTCACTGTGGATGATGATGTAATGAAGAAGGTGAACAAGAAAATGGATGACATGATGAAGATGATAGTGGCTCAACAAGCTGAAATAGCCAAGTTCAAGTAGAATGAAGAAAAGATGCTTCAGATAGTTGTAGCTTCTAAGTCAAATCAAGATGAGATTAATGAGAAGGTTAAGAAGCTTGAAGCAAAGAATAAGAAGCTTGAGGGTAAGTGTTCAGAAACAAGAACAGGATAAAGTTGATCAAAGAAGACAACAAAGAACTAAGGGCTGAGAACAAACGCCTTAGTGATTTGATTGATGATTTGTACAATGTTGCACCCAAGTTGAAGGTGGGTGAAGAAGATAAAGAAGAAGAAGAAGAGAAAGTTGATTTTGAACCGTCTGAATCGGATGAAGAAAAAGATGATGATGAGGATGATGAAGAGTCAGAGAAAAGTGATGATGAGGATGATAATGATGATGATGATGATGCAGAAGGGTCTGGGAGTCAGAAAGAGGATGATAGTGGTAGTGATGATGATAATGATGGAGGAGATGATACTTCAAAGTTTACATTTGAAGAGAGAACATCTAAAAAGAAGAGTGCTGGAGAATCAAGTTCAAAGAAAAAGAAAGGTGAGAACGTTGATTCAGATGAAAGTATCTTCTAGAATGAAAAGGTGAGATCTTTATCAGATGATGCTAAACAAGTTTATATAGATATGTTGGAAAGAAGAGAATGGACTATTGAGTTCACAGGATGTTTTGCTGAGATATTCCAAACAGATGACATGAGATATGAATTGGAATACGACGATCCTGATCTTGAAGAAGGTGAAGTACCTGCTTCTGTGGCAAAGGAAATTCTGGATGGACTTGCACAGAGAGTAGGGAAAACATTTGAGGAGTTTATAGTAGATGAGTCGATTCCAGATATTTCTGAAAAGGATATTGGAAGTCACTCAGATGACAAGAATACTCCTGAGATTGATGAAGTGGAAGTTGAAGACATAACACATGAAGAATTTCCACAGTACTTCAGAGAAACAGATGAAGATGAGATATTTCCTGATTTCACTGAGACACCAAACAATTCGGCAAAGAAAAAGGCACAGCAAAGAAGTGTAGAGTTTGTAGAAAAGGTGTTTGGTGCTGATAAGCAAGAGTCTTCAAATCAATCTGATGAATTGAAGAGTTATTTGAAGAAGTTAAGAGAAATGGATGAAAACCGACCAAAGCCTGAAGCTCAAGGAAACTTCTATAGATTTCACAATGCCAAGTTCAAAGGCAGAGCTCTTGGGTGGACATATTTGGGCAACCTAAAGTGCATAGCTGCCAAATGGGAAACAGGGATCTTGTATTTTAACAGATTCATTGATTTGCTAACTCTACCGTACTGGGCGGTCAGAGATTTATGCAGATTCCCTATGTCAGGTGCTTCAGTGAACGGTACACATGTCGGTTGGTGTGCAGACAAGCTGGTTTGGGAAAGTAGAACGAGATGGAATAGATTCAAGCCACAATATCCCCGAAGGAAAGTTCATAGGGATATTGATCCTCAAACCAAGCTGAAGCGGGTTACTTTGATATACAAGGCACCTGAAGTGATGAGGAAAATACCTTTGATGCCCATGCCACAACATTTCAGTGCTGACTTTATTTTCTTGTATTATGATTGGAGGAAGGCTGAAGCAGTGATAGTGTTGAGAGACGGGAAGGACAAATACAAGCATGTTCATGTATTTGATCCGATGTGGTTGATTAACTGTACTTTTGAAGACATCATCATGCTTTTCTATAATCCGATTTATTTTGAGCCGAAAGACGCTGATCAAGCAAAGAAGTATACTCAAGTGGTTGGAGTTTGCTTTGCTTATGATATTAATGCAGAGAGAATTTGGAGAACAAACTTGGCAAGACGGTGAAGATGGCAAATGTGTCGAAACCGGTGAAGAGAAAGTTAGAGCCTGAAATGACAAAAGAGCAGAAGAAACAGCTCAGAATTAAGTTGATGAACAAAGCCATGGACGAAAACAGAAGACAATCCAATCAATAGTCGAGGGGGAGTTTGTAGATGCGTTTTGCGACTAGTGATTGGATATTAACATATGTTAGAGTGCTGATGGATAGAAGGTGGAAACTGACTGGTCGAAGGTAGACATTTATGGGCGAAGGTAGAAAGCTAATGGGCGAATGAAGATTGGATCCTGATCAAGCAACACATTCGTACCTTATACTGGGCGAATGTGGAACTCTTCCACATTCGACCACAGTAAAGGGGCGAATGTGCAGAGTCTATATATAGATTTTGTGTTTATGCAATGTAAAGAGAGTTATTAGTTGTGCGTGTTTTGAGGTCAGGTTCCAGGTTTGTTTGAGAGTGTCTGTAATTGATCTAGATTAACCAAAGTGTGATTGTAATCAAGTTTATGCAAAAGTTAATCTATGAAAAGCTTTGAAAATGATATTGATTGTGTTTTGATTTGAGTTTCTATTAGTTTGTTCAAAACTTGATTACAATGACACTTTGGTTAATCTAGATCAATTACAGACTCTCTCAAACAAACCTAGAACATGACCTCAAAACACACACAACTAATAACTCTCTTTACATTGCATAAACACAAAATCTATATATAGACTCTGCACATTCGCCCCTTTACTGTGGTCGAATGTGGAAGAGTTCCACATTCGCCCAGTAAAAGGTACGAATGTGTAACTTGATCAGCTTCCATTCTACCTTCGCCCATTAGCTTTCTACCTTCGACCAGTTAGTTTCCACCTTCAATCCATCAGCAACCTTTAACATATTTTAATATCCAATCACTAGTCGCAAAACGCATCTACAAGTCCCAAAGCTCTTTGGCACTATCACAATGTAATAGGCCAGAGTAGATTTCATTTGGGAGTGCCATTGCCAACATAGAAAAAGCTTTTGCATCAAGCTCAAGTTTTAGGAAATCATCATCAGTATAGTCTTTTGGTTCTTTTGGAATCTCTTCCTTAGTTTCAAGATTTATATTTACTGGTTTATGAGGACCATATATTATAGATCTCCAACAACCTATGTTGGTCTGTGATAAGGTATGTGCCATTCTCTTTTGCCATATGTTATATTCATTTCTTACAAGCATGGCAGGTTTAGTGGCAGAACCAGTATTATGAGGATCCATTTTAAAGAGTATTGAATTGTCAAATATCTCTTAAAGTGATGGATGTTGATAAAAGTGAGCTTATAATCCTTTATTGAATATCAATAAGAGCCTGTGTCTGATTCTCAATGTGTTAGATTGATATGTGATCAGATAAACCAGTGCTCTGATACCAATTGTTGGATCAGTATATTGCTCTTTGTTGAACTTGCTAGTTAACACTTAAGTGTTTAGCAAGTTCTTGATGAGTGATAGCACAGCGGAATATTTATAAGTTTAAAGCTACACTTATCAACAGGAGTTATTACTCCCCCTGGATTCAAGAACTAATAAATGATAAGTATTTATTGAGAATCTAAGTATTGAATAAGAATGAAACACTTCGACAGATTCTCAATAAACATGAAATGGAAATAACAATAATAAGTGTTGAAGGATTTCTTGTATTAAAATCAATGTCTAAAACAGAGGGATGAACCCTTCTATTTATAGACTTTACAAATACATGAACCTTGCCAAAAGCAAGTTCAGAAACAAGTTGCAACAAGTTGCAGTCTTGGAACTTGTACATAAAGCAAAAAGAAATACTAAAGTAATAAACTACTGATATACAAAGGTGGTGGAAAAGATCTTCATGTAAGTACTGATGAATGACAAACTACTGATGAGTAGTTTGTCTTCAGTAGTTCTTCAGTAGAAGTGTCTGGTTTGAACTTCAGAACTTCTGATGACTTTTCTTCTTCAGCAGTTCTATACTTAGAGTATTTTGACAGAAGTGAATTAGACTAAGGTTTGCAAAAGTGGTTTCACCAATCCTTTTTGTCCTAACAGTTTGATATTTGGAAGATTATATTATTTAGTGATCTTCATCAAGAATGATAATATTTCCTTTAACATTTATTCTATTGCTTTTCGGATTTTTGGATTGACAATATAGCTGTATGGACAGAAAAACTATATCTGCCACTTCTGCCATGGCTTGTGCTCCAAAATATGAGCAACCTGATTCAAGCAAAAAAAAGGTCATTTGCTCGGCACCTGTGTCAAAAATGGAGTTATTAGAATAAAAGACCAAACCTTCTACCTTTTTCTCCAACTTTAATAAGATCTTCAATATCATGGACTTCATAACAACCTCCTCTTTTGAGAGAAGCGTACGCTCTGATCTTCTGTGCGTTCATGTAAAAGCTCATGAATGATTATTAATTCTGATGAAATCGAGAATCCTATTAGCATAAAACAATCAAAATCAAAATCAACTGAACAAATAATCTCGATATGACACAAAAACAAACAATCAAAATCAATTGAACAACAACACAAAACCATTAACTAAAACATTACAAATTACCATATAATAACTTGTTAAAAATTAATTAATCAACCAAAATATATAAAGAACAACTAAATAAATGGAAAAAAATTCATATCGTATCTACATACCGGTTAAAATGGAAAAGGGCGAAAACTATTGCATTTCTCCATGTAAAGACTACTCTGATTAGTCCACAACCACCACAACCCTCCCCTTTCCTCCTCCATCCACTTCCTCTCTACGAACCACCGGACCACCCAAACAACTCCACCATCCTCTGCCACCGGACCACCCAAACTATTCATACCGCAAACCAAATAGTTACATGATTTTATATATTATTCAACTGCATAGAAGAATACATAAACAGACCAGGATTAGGTGAAACAAACTTCTGATGACAGCAATGGTTTTGCATTGAACAGATGTTGGCATCAGAAGTTTGTTTCAGAGAAAGACTCATTGAACAGAGCAGACTCATTCAACAGAGCAGGCCCCATTGAACAAAACAGACCCCAAAATCTATTGGAAAAAAAAACAAATATTATAAATAAGATAGGTACATTTACTGTTCAGAAAAATAAAAAGATATGCACAAACATTAATTGAAAATGTAGTAAAACAATAAATATTCCGAGGTAAAGAACAACCTAATGATTAAGTTGGTTATCCGAATCCAAATTTCAAAACCGAATCACCGAGATTACAAATCCTAACCGTAGAAAACTCCACAAGGGTAGTTCAAGCTGGTTAAATCATCTTCACAACTCATACCAAACAGCTAGATAATGTACAAAATCAAATAGATTGATAATAAATTATTTAAATTCGACACCTTTTTTCATTTATTAATTTCAAAATAAAATCTTTTTTCCTTTTGTAACATGTTAAGGGGACTTAAATAAGGTCTTCTGCAGACTTCATTAGCTCTGTTGTTGATCAGCAGCTGTGGTTATAACCTGTAAGTTGAATAGCAGAAATCTAGTTAAAACTTCGATTTACAGTAACCTATACCATCTTTTGCCACACAACAGTATTCTGCAGTAATCAATAGTTGTGGTTACCGTTCTCTGCGCATTTAGATGCAATTGGTTTTCCATACTTCTTTAGCAAATCTAAAAGATGAAATAAAATCAGCTTCTTTTGTTGTTGCTTCCTTCAGTACCTTCCTTAAGATACCCAATGATTTGAGAGTTCTGCAAACAACAGTTCATAAGTTAAGCAAAAACTTTATAGAGCAAAATCAAAGCATAACATTCTTGAACTAAGCTATAAAATTGTTGAGAAAACAATAATATCACCAATATAAAATTGTCAAAAACACGCCCAGGTGTACCGACAACAACATGGACCCTAACTGAGAGAATACGTTGGTCCTCACGGACACTGGTCCCACCCACACAAGCATGAAACTTCACACCAAGATAGTCACCAAGTGCCCGCATGACTTTCTGAATCTGCTGTGCAAGTTCACGGGTTGGTGCTAAAACCAAGGCCTGACATTCGACCACACCATAATCAAATTGTTGGAGGATGCCTGAGCAAAAAGTGGCAGTTTTTCTAGTCCCAGATTGTGCTTGTTGAATTACATCAAGACCCTTGGTGAATGGGATGATTCCCCTTTGTTGAATTGATGATGGCTTCTCAAAACCTGCATTGACGTATCAAAACCAAATTTTTATCTATATATTTATGGGCAAGTAAATCAATGTTATGACCAGTCCTACCATATGCATATATGCCCCTCAGAAGATTCTCTTGTAGGCCCATAACATCAAAGCTATCATAAACCTCATCATATGATGTGAAGAAATCCTGTCCGTCAATTGATAGCCAGCATGAGTGGCAAAAAAATAAGAATTAAATTAAATTAAACACTACATGCCTGCACTCAACTTGAATAAGACAGGTCACTTGAATAATAGGCATCCACTAAAATATTTTTCCAAAGAATAACACAAAACCTGAGAACTTACAGCTCGTTCATCTTGGAGTCAAATTGTTGAGCATCAAATTGGGATCCTTCTGGTGCTACGCCTGTCATGACTGCAAATAGATAACAACAACTATCCTAAGCAATTCAACATAAGACGTTTTCTTACATTAAATTAATGCTACAATATTTGAAAAATTATCACCCCAAAATATATTATTGTGCATGCTTCACTTGAAATATCTACAGTTACCAACACTAACATAGTAACACCCAGACTGATAAAGATGGATTGCTAATTTTTCCCCATGTATGTTACCTTTTATTTGCGAATGACCCATAACATCTCCTTAGTTTTCAACTTATCTTACTAACGTGCTTGTTGTCGTTCTTATAATTCATTAACCTATATTGGAGCATATTTTAGGCATTTAGATGATAGTCAAAACACTTATACAAGCCATTTAATGGATTGTAAGTAAATTGCTACAAGTCCTACAACTTCAAGAGAGCTTAATCGTTTCTTATTGATCAACTCATAGTCAACTCTCCAACCCTGTTCTACCTTCAACCTTATGTTCAAGAATATAGGCCAAAAAAGGTTAAAAGTAATCAAGCTATTCATAAACTAAATCAGCATTAGACGCAGCTTACACATTCAAATAGTAATTTCATATTTAATTAAAGATTCTGGGCACACAATTCTGTCTAGCTAAGAAACCAGTATTACTTAAAGGCAGTGACTGCCACCATTAGAAAAACCACCGTACAAGGATGAAAAATCAATAAAAAATTATACAAAACAAATTTGAAACAAACATATACAAATGCATCTACATACACGCATACATGTACTACGAAATTCAAAAAGCCTTCTGTTAGGATCTAAGTTTGATTGTTTTGATTATGTTTAACTAAATATGATAAAAGTGACACGAATATAGAATGAAAGTGCAGCGGAATAATAAACTGTTAATCAAAACAAGAGAATAAATGTTTTCAGATCGAATGCTTTCATTTATCTAAAAGATTACAATCGTACAAATACTCCCCCTCAGCCTGATCACACAGTGATTGTTTGTCTGAGAGAATGTTTGTGTGTGTGATGCAATAGAATAGTACAAGCACTGTTCTATTTACAGACAGACTTAAACCACTGATGACCTAAGCTGACGTCACCTAAGACAGTGACCTCTAACAGAATAACAAACATAAAACATCTGCCTATTACAAACCACTGTTACATTGAAAGCACTGATAGTAAACATCTGTTGTAGGAAAACTTTGATGGTCTTGTATCCTCTGCTGGAGCCTAAGTGCTGTTGGCTCCAGCAGTGCTTTAGTCTTCAGTACTTGAATCAACAGTTGTTCTTCATCAGACCTTTGGTCAGCAGTTGTTCTTCATCAGTTGTTTATTCAGCAGTCCTTTGTATAAGCAGTTGTCATAGCAGTTGTTTGGATAGAACAGTTGTTAGAGTCAACAGTCTTTTGGGAGAAGTGAGTTGTAAAGACTGTTTATTGAAGGATCAACTGTTAGCATATTTTGGCTTTCCAATCATCTGTTCTTCTCCAGGTCAGCAGACCCAACAATCTCCCCCTAGAACAGATGATGCCAAAACTCAGCTTTATTTATTGATCTTTATTCCTCATCAGACTTTCTCTGATTTGACCTTTGAATTGTAGTTCAAAGTTCAGAGCAAACAAGTCTTCTTCATCTCTTTCAAGTTCCAAATTCAGCAATGTTTGATGATCTTCTGCACATAGACTGTAAGCATCATCCATGCTAATCTTCTGAACCCTTCCATCTGACCTGAGCAATGTCAATTCATGGTTGTCTTTGTTGACTTTCCATTTTAGAATTTTTGAGTCAGTGGATTTGCTGAGATGAATTTTTATTCTGGATGAGTTGGGTGATGGAGGTCTTCCAATGAGTTCTCTGAGCTTCTCTGTTGTAGGATCAGAGAAAAAGTGTACTTGATTAAAGAGCCCTTCCTTGATGAATGTATCAGCAAACTTCCTCTGATCTTCTTTTGACATTTCCTTTTGTTTCTTGAACTGTCTTCTTGCAGCAGTTGATAGATCAGAGGTGTCAAGTAAGCTGTCCAAGGTAAAAGTCTGTTGGGGTCTCTTCATTATTGGCTCATCAGTGTAAACAGGTTTTCTTGGTAGGCTGGGATCCTTCTTTCTGTTTTCTTCCAGACTTTTGTATGTCTCAACCAGCCTTAGCTCAGACCATCTAGAGACTGACCTCATTTCCCCATAGTTAGCAGCTACTATCTCTTGCCTCATCCTTTTAAACTTCAAGGCACTGACTGGGTCTCTGCCTTTGCCAAAATTAGGAGTAGAGACTTTAGCCTTGGGGTCTTTGGCCATTTCTTCTATTCTGATAAGTTCTTCTCTTAATGCATGTGTGGTCCAACCATTAAACTGCTTCTTGGTTGCTTTGTAAGGCTTGGTTTCCATGATCTGTTCCAGAAGAGAATCCCTTACCTCCTTTTCCAAGTCACCACTGAGAGGCATGGAGGACATGGAGTTGCTCAGGGTCTTAGCAAAGTCTTCAATCCTTCTGAGTTTGCTAAGCTCTGCTGAATGGATGCCCTGAGTAGTCCTGTCATCCTTCCCTTTGCATTTCTCCTTAATGATGGCATCCACCTGTTCACCCTTGTATTTCAGATAAGTATCAATGTTGAGGGGAACAGGGAAGTTTGCGAGAGATGGGAAGGATCTGTCTGATGGCTGTTCAGTATTGTAGAAGGATTGTAATTCCCCCTTGAGTAGATCAAGTTCAAGGGGTTACTGAACAACCAATGGTTTAATGGTTGGTGGTGGTCTATGGGATCTGAATTTGGATGTGTGTGGTGAGAATGATGTGATTGGAATAGCTGTGATAGGAGGAGTGGATTGTGCAGTTGAGGTGGTGTTTGGTGATGTGTGTATGTTTTCATCATGTACAACAAAGGTTGATTTTCTCTTCCTTGTGTACATGATTTTAGGGGATGGTGATTTGGTAGCAGTGGTTGGATTAACATCTGTTGGCCTTTTAGTAGGTCCAGCAGATGCTTGGGATTTTGCTGGTGATGTAGGTTTGGTGGTTGTATGTTCAGGTGTGTTTGTTGGTTTGGGTACAGTGGTTTGGGAAGCAGTGTTTTGGGTGGTTTCAGTGTTTTGGGTGGCAGTGGTTTCAGTAGCAGTGGTTTTGTCAACAGAGGTGTTTAACTTGGATGGTGGTTTTCTGACATGCTTAGCAGGCCTTTTCATCCTTTTAGAGGATCCCACATCTTCAGTTTTCTGCTGTTGTTTCTTCTTGAGTTCTACTAGTGACTCTGCTTTAACTTCCAAGGTGTCAGCTCTTTTCTGTTTTTCTTGAGCAGCCTTTTCAGCTTCTATGTTTGAAGAGTCATCAACTGCTTTGTTCTTGTCAGTGGTTTGTTGTGGTGCTGTTGGTGTTGCTTGTTGTTGTTGTTGTTGTGGAGCTGTTTTAGTAGACTCTGGTTTGTTGGCAGACTTGGCTTGGCCCTTTTGAGAAGGAGGACAACCAAAGGGATCTAGCTTTGGTAGCCTATCTCTGCCACTCTCCCCCTTTTTGGCATCATCAGCCGTGAAAGCATCATCATTTTCATCCCTGAGAATGGTGGTAAGGGCAGAGCCAGTAGTCTTCAGTAGATGGTCCTTGATGGCTTTAATATCTGCATGGGTATCTTTGTACCTTGCATCCACCATATTTCTGATCTCAGCCATATATGTTTCATGTGTCTGATCAGCCAGTTTTCTGTGAGCTATGATGATGGGGGAAACGGATTTCCATAACTCACTAGCTATATCAGCTGTTGATGGTTGACTCTTGGAAAGGTCTGCAATGGAGGCCAGTATAAGCTTGACATCAGATTTGATGTCTGCTACAGAGGTTTCAATTGTACAAACTCTGTCCATCAATTCTTGGTATTTTGACCCATCTCCTAAGTTAATAGGATCATCTGAGTCCCTACCAGTGGTAGTTCTACCTGATTCAGTCCTAATAGGTGAATCAGATGCCCCTTTTTCTTGGTACTGGGGACTTCCAACTGTTTTTGGAGACACTATAGTGGCTTCAACAGTTGTTGCCTTCAAGGGAGTCTTAGCAATGTAATCACTGTCCTGATGTGAGACAGTGGTCTCTACATCAGTAGTGGCTGCTCCACTTGAAAACTCACCTAGAGTTGCATTGAACTCAGGTGGTGTAACCTCCTCTTCTGTTTGTTGGATAGCAGATTGAATGTTCTCAGGACCAGTCACTTGTGGGAGTATGCTCTCAGTGATAGGTGGAAGAGAGGAACTGGGATCTTCCTGAGATTTGTCAATTGCCTCAAACAGAGGTTGCATGGTTTGTGGGACATGATGTGATGGTGAGGGTGGAGGAGTAACAAGAGAATTAGCCCTGGGAGAGGGGCTTGTGAACATTTGGCCAAGTGACTCAAATGTATCATGATGTGTGTCCCCTTGGCTTACAACATGATCCTTTTGGGAGGATTCATGAGGAGTTTGGTCAGGTGGAGGTATGTCCAACTGTTGTGAGGAAGTAACAACAGTGGTTTCAGGTTGCTTTTGTGGTGCAACAGAGGTTTCTTCTGGTACCTCATCATCCAGAAGCCTCATTTGTGGTTGAGTAGTGGTTTTGGTGGATGGATGTTTCTTTTTGGAAGTGGCTGGTGTGGGTTTCACAACACTGGATGTAGTGCCATGATCACCAGGAGCAGTGGGCTCAACAACAGAGGTTTTGACAACAGTTGTTGTCTTTGTCCTCTTTGTTTGTGTTTTAGAAACTTTTGACACTTTAGACACTTTTTCTTGGGTGCTTCCACCCAGCATTCTAGTGAAAGTTTCATCAGTTAAGCTTTTCATTTGCATTGCCTCACCCTTTTTGAAAACTTTTTCTGGTAAGACTTTTTGTAAGATTACACTAAGAATTCTTGGGTAAATAAGAAAAGCATTGTTAGACCCAGACTTGATTGCTTTCACATTTGATACTAAGTCCATGAACAATCCCTGGGAAAGATTGAAGTCAGAGTTTGACAACATGGCATAACCCAGATATTGCATCCTTAATGGGATTTCATTGAAGGATGTGGACTTAGCAGAGACACAAAGAAGAAGGGTATGGAAGAAAAATTTCATGACTGGAGGGAAAAACTTTTTGAAAAGAGTTGATCCAGTCATCTGACCATCATACCCTCTTTCTTGGAACTTAGTGTGAAGCTCTGTTTTAGTGAAGGAGTCCTTACCTGCCAGGTCATTCAGTGAGAAGGTTGTGGATATGGTTTCAGGGGTAATTACGATACTAGTTTCTCCAATTTTGGAAATAATGGAAGTAGGCTTTTTGTCTTGGAGTAAAAACTCAGCATTCAACCAAAACTCTTGAAGAGTATCGAGATAAATGGGGGCGTCAGCGGTTAAGATGGGTAGGTATTTGGAGTTTAGAAGAATGTCGATGGTGGAATGGAAGGAGACGTTGTCATCTGTTTTAACCAGATATGGGAGACAATTGTGAGTGGCTTTGGCTTGAAGGTCCATTGTAATGGATTTCGAAGTTGAAGATGAATGAAAATTTGATTGAGGGTTTGAGAATGAAGAAGGCGGTTTCAGTATTTTGAATACAATGAGACAGTGTAACATCTGTTGTGGTAAAACAGGGTTTTTATAGGCTCAAGGAAACCGCTGATGTGGCCAAACCTCTGCTTATATGAGCAGACGTGGCAATCATCTGATGGATGAAACATCTGGTGGAGAACAGCTGTTTTTGGCAAACAACTGATACAAACAGCTGATGGAACCAACTGTTTTTTTTTCATATAGATATAGTATAAATATATAAGGAAACAGTTGTTTTATCTGAACAGATGTTCTGAAACAGATTTTTCAACTAACAGTTGTTTTATCTGATCAGATGTTTTGAAACAGATTTTTCAACCAACAGTGGATATGAATGAAACAGTGGTTGTTTTATCTGATCAGATGTTATAAACAGATTTTTCAACCAAACAGCTAAAATTCCTCAATTTGCCTCTCGAAATGCATACAGTGTAGAACAAAATTCCAAAAAGCCTTCTACATACCTGTATGGATATGAATCCCACCACATCTTGTGCACAGAAGTATCATTTATAGGCAAAAGCTGGAGTAAATAAAAACTAGAGTCAACGGCCCAGTCAACAACTAATTTCAGATCAACAAACTCTCCGACTCCTACATCCTCCTCTGATCTCACTGAAAATATTGGGATTGCAACACCGGCACCCCGCTATAGCATTTCCTTAATTAAAAAGAAAAAAAGTAGCAAATTGAGTATAACTGTTTTTTTACATATTAAAAGGAGTGAAAACTAATCATCCAACATCTTACTCGCATCATGCCATCTGAAAGAATAACATAATTCGGCCCACTGGCTGAAATGTCATTCGTTACCTCCCGATTTGAACCATATTCCAAAGAGAAATTTCCATTTCCCCATATTTACAGTATTTGTATTTTAGAGGGAAAGCAGCCTTCGGTACTACACAGTTTCCTTCCCAAACAGATTCACCAGCATAATTAAGGTTAAGTCCATCATGAACTTTGCAGTTTTCCCAGCTCTATAAAGCTGCCAATTACATATATCTGTAACAAAAACACGTGCCCCATTTAAGTTACATGTTCATATTAATGTTTGGAGTTTCAATAGGAAAAAGTTAGAATTACTGATGTTCCTTCTGATATATTTGGACAACATATTTTGAACTGGACAATAACCGAATCTGAAAGTAGTCGCATTTGTAAGAAGTGACGTTTCCAACAATCAAGAAACAAATTTTTAACCTCAAACTGAAATTTAAAACATTACCATCTTGATCAAGCTTATTCTGAATCACGCCAAGCAGTTTCTCAACAGCCAAACTGCTACTCTTGCAAAAGATGACATTCTTGAACGCACTTTTAAAAGGAAGACGGTCACTACCATTCTGCATTCAAGTATCACATTTCACTGACAAAGTATCATTAAATTATACGTCGATAACTAACAACATAACAAAACACCATTTAAAAAGGCGTTTCAACTTTTACCTGCCAAAGATCACGAAACTCAACCCCCTTCCCATTTTGAACACCTTCCGGCACCACCAATTTACTCTTATTTCCACCTTCCCACCCCAACACATTCTTCTGATCATCAACCACATAATGGCTATACTCTGTTTCAAACCCCACAGGAATCGTCAAACTCCCACCCCATATCATTTCATCACCTTCATGAAAAGGGGTCAACAGAAGACCATTCTTCACATTTCCAGACTCGAGAACCAGTCCAGACCCACCCACAACCAAGCTCTGACCCCATTGAGTATAATAAGGTATTCTAAATGTCACATTTACTACTACCAAAGGCTTGATCTTAGAAAACAGCCTCAAGTTCACCAATACTGATTATCCCCTATTCTGAAACAAATCCCACATAAAATTCTCAAGATTTCCAAATGGGTTCCTTTATTTTGTGCCCAAAAAGATTAAAAAAGCTAACTTTATTCAAGAAATACACAAATGAGATACACCCTAATGAAATCTATCAAAATCTTGAATAACCCAAATGTAATTTTATAAAATGGATATAAATACACAACATATTGAGATACCCATATCATAAAATGTTTGAATAAACAGAAAGTAAACAAATTTAAATGTAATGAAATTTAATAATGGGTCAATGAATGATGTCATTAACTAGCTTATACCTTGTGCAGGTTCGGTAACAACTTGAGAAATGAGACAGGTTGCAAACACTTGTCTTATCTCTTTCATACAAATACTTAATGTGTTACGTATAATTACAAAAAGAATATCATCACCAGAATAATATAAACCTATTTTGACCAGTAGTTCCAAATTGATCCATACATAAATTGATTGATACTGTCATTTCTAAAATACATGAATATTAATCTGAAAGAAGTTATTACCTCAGTTGTATTGCCATCACTTCCTTCGCTAGAACCTTCGGTCTCCCCACCGTTGAAAAAGTGTTACATGATTAGTATCTTAGTAATTACACTCCTTGTATTAGAAAAAACTACGCGTGAATATATGAATAATTTTTAATGATGTATAATTTACAATAACCAATCAGAGTTTACTTGATAAGAACGACGATGAAAGAAATGTTAGTACCTATGGGAGATCCCATTGTCATTTCCATTGCCTATTGACATTTCTAACCCATGACAGTTTCCCATGGGCAAACGCCTCAACCGAATCAAGAACTGGTCAAAGTCACTACAAAGATTGTCTTGCTTTATTGCTCACACACTGCAACGCAAGCTAGAAATGTGAAGTTATCAACAATCTTTTATTAGCTACTCAAGCCGCTAGAAATGTTAAGAATAGGAACCAGTTACTAACCTTGAATCTGGATGGATAATTATACCTTGGATGTTTCAATCTGGATAGATAATTATACCACATGTTTCTGATCTGTGTCCATACATAAATTTGTGCAATAATAATAATATAAATGTAGAGATAAAGCACTGATCTAGGGTTTGTGTATAGGTTAAGAGATAGTGGTAAAAAAAGAGGACAAAAAATACAAAGAAAGAAGAAAAATGATTGTAATCTAGGGTTTGTGTCTAATCTATGATAATAAATGATAATAAGAAGACATACCTTCTTCTTATTAGGATGGAAAATGGCTCTAAATTCAGATTTCCCATTAGGGTTTACAAAGAAACAACGATGGGAGGAAGAAGAAAACAAAGCAATTGATAAAAAAATGATTGTGTTTCCCTCTCCCTCTTTTTATATCAGTGTTTAGATTTTGAATTTGGAGCTCAAAGAAACATCTGTTTATTTTGCCTCGATATGTTTAACAGATGTTGTTGAGTGACCCTTTATAATTGTTAGAAAGCTCAACATATGTATATGTATACTCAACAGACGTTGTGCAAGTGACATTATTTAATTACTTTATATGAGTGGCCCACATATTTTCTTGAATATTTTAAGCAGATTAATGACATCACATTTATCATCAGCAAGACATTGTTGGCCTATCTCTATGGGTGCCACATCAGCTTTTCTAAGCATTTCTTATGTCACTCACTCTTCTCATGTTATAGTAAGTATAGATAGATATAGATAAGTTGAATGAATAAATTAAATAGTTAACTACAAAAGATTTAGAATTCTAAAGAACTATTTTGAAATAACTTATAATTGTCTTTTTTGTTTCTTTTTCAATTAAGAAATAGAATAAAAAGGGGTGAAACATGAGAATGGGAAAAAAGAATCATAGGCTAATATAATTGTGGCACATAATAATAGAGATGCCCAAATCAGATTTTATCCAATCTAGTCGTAATCGGATTCTGAAAATCTGTATCAGATTATATGACCCAGATTTTTTTTTCTAAAATCCGGTAAACAAAACTGGATTTTGGTTTAAAAAACAAACACAACAAATAATAAATATACAATACAAACCAGAAAAATTGTATTTTATTTATTTTAAAAAATTTATATTTTATATAACGTAAATTCCTTAACAACATAGAATGTTAAATGTATGAATTAAGTAAACTCACAAAGTCATATTTGTAGATTTTTTACAAGTACAAATAAAAAAGAATATCAAATCGACAATAAACAAATAAGATAAACTAACAAAAATTCAAATACAAAATAAGAAACCGGATTTTATAAAACATATGGATTAAAAAAGTCAGGTTTGGATGCGATGCTAGAAGATCCGGATAAATCCTAAAGACTAAAAATTCTGAAATTCAGATTGGAATCGACAGATCCTTCCAGATTGTATCCAGTTTTGGTTAATTTGGTTTCCCCACTGAATGTGTTTAGTATTATTTTTTTTCAAATAACTTTTCAGATTTAGATTTTTATACACCTTTACAGGATGCAACCTGATGTTTATTTATTACTTATAGATTAATATTTTCATGTTACATTAAATACGATTTTAAAAACCAATATAAGGATATTTCAGAACTTGATATCTGTCCCACCCCACCAAGGCGGAAACATGGGAATGCGACCTCGAAAGGTTTTCAAGCACAAGGTACAAGCAACACACATTAATTTATTCAAAAGATATCATCATAGGATGATTATTGTCATAGGACTAAATTAAGTAGAGAAACATTTTCTGGAAACAAGTTCATTGTCCGAATAACCATGAACCACAATATTATGGAATAATAAAATCCAACTCATGATGATACCACCCAGTGCCTGCTTGGACCCCTCTCTCAAATCTCCGCTGCTCTCCACTAGTTACCTGAAAAACATGCATGAAAGATTTGTCAACAATAATGTTGGGGAGTTCACAGGTTTGAGTGTAATGAGTAAAACAACCGTGTAATTCGTGTATGACCAATCATAGGCTAGCTAAGCGAATGATTTCTGTGCAATCCATGAGTATCGTAACCAAACCTCTTGACTGTGGTGTCTCGCGTATTGTACACTAAAGACAATATATGTATGGTAGAATACTAACACTCTTTTGTATGTAACCGGTTAGAGCGACTAACCAAGAGTGGGGGTGTCAACCCAATAGATCTATTAAAGTGTTCCATGGCTTTTGATAGCTAATGTTACAGTAACGTTGTACGAGGACTAATGAGCTCATGAACCAAAATGCCTCATGTTCCACATGGCTGTCATGATATAATGTATACACACACACACACACATGTAAATGATACTAGAGTTGAAGCATGTTTATCTCCCGAAATGTAAAATAGTGAAATGGGGCCGTGAAACTCACCTGATAGAGTCGAATGTAGTTTAGTGAAGCTGTAACTGTGAGATAGCTACCATCCCGACACTGTTTGCGCTATGATTTATTAAGAGCATGGTAAATTACAAGTTCTCATTGTTTATCAAACAAGATGCTCACCCGACATCTGTGGACCTTCGTTTTTAGTGTGTGTTTAAGTCATGTAACCCCGGAATCCGGTTGTGTTATTGAAACATGGTCTTTTGTATGCAAGATGGACCCCACATGTTCTCATGGGCTTTAAGTTGACACCTATTTCTCATGTGTGGTCGATCCCTTAGGAAAACATAGTCAATTCATACGTTTATAACCCTTTTAAGCCTATTATTGTATTAACACATGTTTCGGTCCATGCTAACATATGTTAGGTGTTCATAGCCGAAACAATGCTTCATGTAGGCATTGAATCCGAAGGTTATAGGGGTTAAATGGGCTTTGTATAAACTTGTTAAGTTATTACCGAAAGCATGTGAGGTGTTACAAGTGTTTTGATGACAAAACGATTATAAAAACATTCATTATAACTCTAACCTTTGAACATGAATTAAACGAGTTTGTTTTAATAAAAAAAAGATATTTAGAAAGTTGTTTAGGGTGGGGTTAAGATTCATTATACTCAACCCGACATATAACATAGATGTGTGGACCAATTCATGTTAACTATGAGTGACATAGTAACAAAGTGTTTGTTAGTTAGTCGATAGTTATAAGTGGGATAATGTGTGTGATTAGTGTATCTACAGGGCCAATCTATAGTGATCAAATGTCGATGGTTATGATGAACATGGCAAGGCCGAAGGCTAGTAGCATGTATGGACAAGATGACTTACCTAAAGAGAGCTTGAGATGATACAATGCCTAGTGTTCTTGGCCTCCTTTTCCTAGGCTTGAAGCTTGTCTTGGCCGATGAGTTTGGAGTGATTTAGAGAGTGTTTTGGGCTGCAATAGGATTCAAGAGAAGAGAGGTGTGGTGCGAGTTGTTGTGTGAATCAAAGGGGGCTTTATATAGAGGTTTTAAGGGAGTAATGACAAAACATTTGTGGTATCTCCTCTTTGTTTTGGCCGTGACATATGTTAAGGGAAAAATTGCACAAAAGTGTGTAAGGGAATGAGTTGTAGACTTCTAATCGTATTTAGGGAAGGGTTGACTTGATTAGAAGGGGGTTGGTTTCTTATCCTTAGTCGAATGGGTGCAGGTGACTCCTCGCCTAGGGCGATTGTCTTCTAGTGCACACTAGGATGTCTTGTGATCCATCACTTTCACCTTTGCATTGTTTATAATTGGCCGAGATCATGGGATGATATATGGTGGATAGTGACCTTTCTATGGCATGCCTTGTCCTTATTCTCTTGGATGTTGATAGTTCATAATCTCTTAGTTGTTAACTTGGAATCTTCTTTGGGGTAGGGATGGGGTATTCGGCGGCAAATCATAGGAAGAAGAGGGCAAGGATCTTGGGTAGAGGTACAAAAGTGAGGTTTCCATTTTAGTATAAGAGAATGTTTGTCTTACATTGGAACCCATCCTAAGTTAGCAATTGGTATGTGTTCAATGGTGTGTGCTTTGTTTGGACGATCGTAGGGTGTCATACACACATATATAGGTAGTAATTTTTGGATGGAAAGATAGTTTACTAAAGCCTTATGCCTTGTTTTGTGTAACTAGTGATCGCATGCATTTTTGTAGTTGTTTGTATCATGTTTTAGTGTGGAAGACACCTATAGTCGTTGTCTTTGGTGATTGAGTGATAGGGAGGTATCTAGGATCGTGTATTGGCTTCACTAGGTGTGATGGTGATGATTCAAGTCTCTTGAGTAGTGTTTGCGAGACAATTCATATGTTCATGGATGTTTCTTTGTTAAATGGTTGGGTATATTGTTAATTTGTTGTGTGTACATGAAGTAGTCGAGGACTTGATGATGATGTGATCATTCATTTGTGTCCCTTAATTTTATACTCTTGTTATGAGGTGAGAGTACATGAAAACCTTCTTGATTTATAAACATGTGTTAGTGAAAGCTTATCATGTGTTAGGGTGAAATAGTCTCATTAAACGCTTGTTGGGTGAGTGTCCGGATGTTGTATGCATAGACCATTGTTATTGATTGAGTTTTCTGAATAACTCATGCTTCACTAGACTGGGGGGTATCGTGTGTGCAAAATGTTCAAATATGCATATATAATGACATTAATATATGAAATGCGTACGGATGTTGACCTGGATCGTTGACTGTTGTCACAATATTGGCCTTATAAGTTTGTATCAAAGTAGTGGTTTAAGGAATTTGGGCATTTTAAAACGTCCAAACTTAGACTTTAAATCGAAATGAGGTAACGAATGCCATTATGAGTAACCGCAAGCAAAGAGGTATAATTTACGTATTGTGTTTAGTAATTGTAGTTTCTTCGTGTTGTGTGCTTCTTTTCTGAATTTGGTGATTTCTATAAGATTAAGGTAAAATACTTGTGTGACCATGTTTGGAAATGGTTGAATCCAAGTAGTAGCATGGACAACCGATCACACTTGATCAACATTGTTGGTGGTCTATTACTCCTTCAATCTCCATGTTGTGAATGATGACCTAGATTGATCATGCGAATGTTCTGATTTAGGTGGGTGATTAGTAGAGTTTGATGACTGTCATATGAGGATTGACATTCTGTGATGATGGGCTTGTTGCCATTCTACACAAGTCATATTTTTATGTTTGATGATTTTGACAATTCATTCGTTATGGGTTGTTGTGTGTAGTTAGACGAGATTTTTTTCAGTTTGTTAGTATTTATGTGTCGGTTAAGGCGTTATTGAGACGTGTTATATGCATTTTGTGATTTAGTTATTGTTGTGGGGGTTAGTAGTTGTCGCGTCTTGTGTGATTATGCGGTTATTTGATGACGTGTTGTGTAGTGAGACTTTGTTCCAACATAGTTGTAGATGCATTTTAATAATTTATAGTTAGCTAATGCAAGTGATGCACTTGTTGAGATGATAAAGGTAGAGTATGAGGTAATGTGATGGTATGTGTTGACGCACGTATTTAGACATGAGAGGATTGACATAGACATAGATCATGTTTGATTTGTGTCTTTGGTTTTGCATGTGCCTTCGTGCATGCCTGGGTGTTGTGTATGACATTATGTGAGGTTATTTTATTGTAACCTAAAGAAGTAAAATAGACGTACTAAACCATAGAGTAATGTCTAGTATAATGATAGGTACGACCCTTGTGCGGGCATGACTATATGAACCCTTGTGGGTATGATGAGTGGTTAAAACCACTAACGAAGTGGACACAATCTCATAGGTTTAGGTTATGAGACTGTTATGTATAAGGTTTGTGGCTTCGGTTGCTAATGGTGTATTCTTTTTTATTCACCCGGGATGGAAATTAGACCTTTCACTATGTATGCAATACACACACGCGCGGTTATACATAAATATATATGTGGGTTCATGCATAACCATGTATGCCTACACACTCAATACACAAACAATCCCATAACACGCACACGCACACACAAACACACACATACACAGAGATATATATATATATATATATATATATATATATATATATATATATATATATATATGCGCACGACATACAGGCATGCACGTGTGTGTGTGTGTGTGTGTTTACTTCAAAACCACATATGCTTACACTATCAAACAACATATGAGAGTGTTAGGATATGAGTTTGATTATTTTGATTTGTTTAAGTAAAGATGAGAAGAATGAAGTGAATATAAATGGAAAGTGCAGCGGAATGATAAACTATAAATCAAAACAAGAGAATAATTGTTTTTAATCGAATGCTTTCATTAATTGAAATATTACAATATTACAAGTACTCCCCCTCAGCCTGATCACTCTGTGATTGTTTGTCTGAGAAAATGCTTTGACTGATAAATAGAACAGTTTAAGTACTGTTCTATTTATAGACAAATCTAAACCACTGATGATCTAAGCTGACGTCACCTAAGACAGTGACCTCTAACAGAATAACAACATAAAACATCTGTTAAATACAAACTACTATTATATTGTAAAACACTGTAAGGTAAACTGCAGTTGGGGAAAACTTTGATGGTCTTGTATCATCTGTTGGAGCCTAAGTGCTGTTGGCTCCAACAGACCTTTAGTCTTCAGCACTATAGTCAGCAGTTATTCTTCATCAGACCTTTAGTCAGCAGTTGTTCTCTAGCAGTTGTTTATACAGCAGTCCTTTGCAGCAGCAGTTGTTTCCAACAGTTGTTGAGTACAGCAGATGTTAGGGTCAATAATCTTTTGGGAGAAGTATCTTGTAAACTACTGTTTATTTCTAAGGATCAACTGAGTAGTATATTTTGGCTTTCCAATCATCTGTTCTTCTCCAGGTCAGCAAACCCAACAATCTCCCCCTAGAACAGATGATGCCAAAACTAACCTTTATTCTTGATCTTTATTTCCTCATCAGACTTTCTCTGATTTGACCTTTGAATTGTAACTCAAAGTTCAAAGAGTAGAGGTCTTCTGCATCTCTTTCAAGCTCAAGGTTCAGCAGTGTTTGGAGGTCATCTACACACAGGCTATATACATCATCCATGCTTAGCTTTTGAGCTTCTCCATCTGATCTGAGCAGCGTCAATTCATGGGTTTCTTTGTTGACCTTCCATTTTAGAATTTTTGAATCAGTGGATTTGCTGAGATGCACTTTTATTCTGGATGAGTTTGGTGATGGAGGTCTCCCAATGAGTTCTCTGAGTTTTTCAGTAGTGGGATCAGAGAAAAAATGTATTTGATTGTAGAGGCCCTCCTTTATACAAGTATCAGCAAACTTCTTCTGATCTTCTTCAGACATTTCTTTCTTCTTTTTGAACTATCTTCTTGCAGCAGCAGATAGATCAGAAGTGTCAAGTAAAATATTCAATCCTTCTCAGTTTGCTAAGAAGTGATTCCCTAACCTCCCTTCGCATGTCACTGCTGAGAGGCATGGTAGACATGGAGTTGCTCAGGGTCTTAGCAAAATCTTCAATCCTTCTCAGTTTGCTAAGCTTGCTGAATGAATGCCCTGAATACTCCTGTCATCTTTCCCTTTGCATTTCTCTTTTATGATTGCATCTGCCTGTTCAACCTTGAATTTAAGATATTGGTCTATGTTTAGGGGAACAGGAAAATTTGGAAGAGATGGGAAAGATCTTTCAGATGGTTGTTCAGTATTGTAGAAGGATTGCATTTCCCCCTTGAAATGGTTGGTGGTGGTCTGTGGGATGTAAATTGTGAGGTGTGTGGTGAGAATGATGAAAGTGGAATGGCAGATATGGGTGTAGATTGTGTGGTTGAAGCAGTAGGTGGTGATGTGTGAATGTTTTCATCCTGTACCACAAAGGTAGATTTTCTCTTTCTTTTGTACAAGATTTTTGGTGATGGTGGTGTTGAAGCAGTGGTTGTGTTAACATCTGTTGGCACTTTTGTAGAACCAGCAGATGTTTGGGATTTGGATGGTTGAGTGGTTGTAGATGGTGTATTGGTGGTTGTGGTAGTAGGTTCAATCGTTGGTTTGGTAGTTATAGTGATAGGTTCAGATGTTGTGGTGGTATTAGTGGTTTTAGTGGCAGCAGTGCTTTTAGCAGCAAGTTTGGATGGTGGTTGTCTAACATGTTTGGCAGGCATTTTCTTCCTTTTAGAGGAACCCACATCTTCAACTTCTTGTTGCTGTTCTTTCTTTAATTGTACCAATAACTCTGCTTTAACTTCCAAAGTGTCAGCCCTCTTTTGCTTTTCCTCAGCAGCCTTTTCAGCTTCTTCATTAGCAGAGGTATCAACTTCCTTTGCTTTGCTGGTTTTGGCAGTTTCAGTAGCAGCAGAGGATTGAACATTTGGTTGTTGTTGTTGTTGTTGTTGTTGTGGTGGTGTTGTATGGGTAGACCCTGGTTTGTTGGCAGACTTTGATTTTCCCTTTTGTGAGGGTGGACAACCAAAGGGATCTAGCTTTGGCAATCTATCTCTGTCACTCTCCCCCTTTTTGGCATCATCAGCAGTGAAGTCATCATCATCTTCATCTCTGAGAATTGTGGTAGGGGCAGAGCCAGTGGTCTTCAGCAGATGATCTTTAATGGCTTTAATATCAGCTTGGGTATCCTTGTACCTAGCATCCACCATATTTCTGATTTAAGCCATGTAAGTTTCATGTGTCTGATCTGCTAGTTTTCTGTGAGCTATGATGATGGGGTAAACAGATTTCCATAGCTCACTAGCAATATCAGCTGTGGATGGTTGAATCTTGGTAAGAGTAGCCAATGATCCCAATATTGTCTTGATATCTGATTTGATATCAGCAACAGAGGTTTCTATGGACTGTACTCTGGCCGTCAATTCTTAGTATTTAACCCATCACCTAAGTTAATAGGATCATCTGGATTCCTACCAGTGGTAGTTGTAACTGGTTCAGTCCTATGAGGTGAGTCCAAAGGATGAGAACCAGATGCCCCTTTTTCTTGGTTCTGGGGACTTTCAACTGATTTTGGGGACACTATAGTGGCCTCATCAGTTGTTGCCTTCAAGGAAGTCTTAGCTATGTAACCACTGTCCTGTTGTGAGACAATGGTCTCTACATCAGTAGTGGTTGCTTCACTTGAAAACTCACCTAGAGTTTCATTGAACTCTAGGGGTGTAACCTCCTCTTCAGCTTGTGGGAAGGCTGATTGATTTTCCTCAGTCCCAGTCACTTGTGGGGGTATACTCTCATTTATGGGTGAAGGAGAGGAACTGGGATTGTCCTGAGTTTTATCAATAGCCTCAAACAGAGGCTGCATGGTTGGAGGGACATGTTTTGGTGAAGGTGGAGGAGTGGAAAGAGAATTAGCCCTGGGAGAGGGGCTTGTGAACATATGGTCAAGTGACTCATATGCATCATGATGTGTTTCCCTTTGGCTTACAACATGATCCTTTTGTGAGGATTCATGAGGAGTTTGTTCAGGTTGAGATATATCCATCTGTTGTGAGGAAGTAACAACAGTGGTTTCTTGTTGCTTTTGTGTTGCAACAGGGTTTTCCTCTGTTATCTCATCTTCCAGTGGCCCCCTTTTGGTTTTAGTGGTGGTTTTTGTGGATGGACGTTTTCTTTTGGAGGTGGCTGGTGTGGGTTTCATAGCACTGGATGTAGTGCCATGATCACCAGGAGCAGTGGGCTCAACAACAGAGGTTTGAACAACAGTTGTTGTGTTAGTCCTCTTTGTTTGTGTTTTTGAAACTTTTGACACTTTTTCTTGGGTAGTTGAACCCAACATTCTTGTGAAAGTTTCATCAGTTAGACTCTTCATTTGAACAGACTCACCCTTTTTGAAATCTTTTTCTGGTAAAACCTTTTCTAGGATTACACTCAAAATTCTTGGGTAAATCAGAAAAGCATTATTAGATCCAGACTTTATGGCTTTCACATTTGATACTAAGTCCATAAACAGTCCCTGGGATAAATTGAAGTCAGAGTCTGACAACATAGCATATCCCAAGTACTGAATCCTCAATGTGATTTCATTGAATGAAGTGGACTTAGCAGAGCCACAGAGAAGGAGGGTATGAAAGAAAAATTTCATGACTGGTGTGAAAAACTTTTTAAACAGAGTTGACCCAGTCAGTTGTGCCTCTTAACCTCTTTCCTGAAACTCTGTGTGAAGCTCTGCCTTAGGGAAAGAGTCGTTACCTGATAGGTCATTGAGTGAGAAGGTTGTGGATATCAGTTCAGGAGTAATGGCGATACTTGACTCTCCAATTTTTGATATAATGGATGTAGGCTTTTTGTCTTGGAGAAGAAACTCAACATTCAACCAAAATTCTTGGAGGGTATCGAGATAAATGGGAGCATCAGCAGTTAGGATTGTCAGGTATTTGGAATTTAAGATGATGTCGATAGTGGAATGGAATGGAACGTTTTCATCTGTTTTCACCAGATATGGGAGATAATTGTGGGTGGCTTTTGCTTGAAGATCCATTATAATGGATTTCGAGTGGGAAGATGAGTGGAATTTGAGTAAGGGTTTGAGGTTGAAGAAGGCGGTTTCAGTATTTTGAATACAATGAGACAGTGTAACGACTGTTGTGGTAAAACAGGGGTTTTATAGGCTCTGGTGAAACCGCTGATGTGGCCAAAACTCTGCTTTTGAGAGCAAACGTGGAAAACATCTGATGGGCAAACATCTGGTGGCATACAGCTGTTGCCAAACGTCTAATGCAAACAATTGTTGTCTTACCAAACTGCTGATGCTAACATCACTTGGTTTTTTTTATAGATAGATATATGTATGTATGTATATATATATATATATATATATATAATGAAACAGTTGTTTTTTCTGATCAGAGGTTTGAAAACAGATTTTTCAACCAAACAGTGGTTGTTTTATCTGATTAGATGTTTGAAATAGATTTTTCAACTAACAGTGGATAGAGTGGATGAAACAGTGGTTGTTTTATCCTTAACAGATTTTTCAACCAAAATGCTATTTTTAAGGATGATTATTGATTTGTTTGAAACATTTTAATGTTTTTATTTAAAACATCTTTGTTGTTTAGTCCATGTTTAGCATACCAATTTTAGAAATCAGATTTGTGAAGGTAGATGTGTCTAAAGCGTTTGTCAACACATTTGCCAACTGATCCTCTGTTGGAACATGGTGCAGAGAAATCAAACCTTTTTCATAGCTATCTCTGACAAAATGATGTCTGATGTCTATGTGCTTTGTTGTGGAGTGAGATAATGGGTTTTTGATGATATTTTCAGCAGCTTGACTGTCCAACATGAGTGGAGTTCTTAGTGCAGTTATCCCAAAATCCAGCAGTTGATTTTGAAGCCACATGAGTTGGGCTGTACAGCTTGCAGCAGCAATGTATTCAGCCTCAGCTGTTGAAGTTGAAACAGCTGCTTGCTTTTTGCTTTGCCATGAGACTAAGGCATTCCCTAGAAACTGGCACCCTCCTGAAGTAGACTTCCTTGTGGTGTGGCAGCCAGCAAAATCACTATCTGAATAACCTGAAAGCTCAATGTTTCCATTAGCAGGATACAAGATACCAACTGTGGGAGCACCTTTCAGGTATCTAAATATCCTTTTTACAGCAATAAGGTTTGACTTTCTGGGTGAAGCCTGGGATCTAGCACAAACACAAGTGGCAAGCATAATGTCTGGCCTAGATGCAGTTATGTACAATAAAGACCCAATCATGCATCTGTAATGTGTCTGGTCAACCAGTTCATCCTTGTCATCAATAGTGAGTAGCTTAACTGTACTCATGGGTGTACTACATGGCTTACAGTCATTCATCTCAAATCTAGTTAACGAAATTTTCACATATTTGTTTTGATGAATGAATGTGCCATTTTGCAGTTGCTTCACTTGTAGACCAAGGAAGCACTGAAGTTCACCCATAGCACTCATTTCAAACTCTGCTGTCATGAGTTCCCTAAGCTCTTCACACATTTTGTTACATGTGGATCCAAAAATGATGTCATCCACATATATTTGAACAATCATTAAGTCTTTCCCTCTCCATTTCAAAAATAAGGATTTATCAATTTTACCTCTTGTGAAACCAATGGACAAGTGAAAGGTGGAAAGAGTTTCATACCAGGCCCTAGATGCTTGCTTGAGTCCATACAAAGCATTTTTAAGCTTGTAGACATGATCAGGATGGAATGTGTCTTCAAAACCAGGTGGTTGACATACATATACCTCCTCCTGAATTTTACCATATAGGAATGCACATTTGATTTCCATCTGATACACCTTGATGTTGTGGTTAACAGCAAAGGCTAGAAAGAGTCTGATAGCTTCTAACCTAGCTACAGGAGCAAAGGTTTCATCATAGTCTATCCCTTCTTCTTGTCTGAAGCCTTGAGCCACAAGCCTGGCTTTATTCTTGACAACTATACCTCTTTCATCAGTTTTGTTTTTGAAGACCCACTTTGTGCCAATTGGACAAACATCCTTAGGCAGTGGTACAAGTTCCCATACTTGTTGTCTTTTAAACTGAAGGAGCTCTTTCTGCATAGCTTCTACCCAACTATTGTCTTTTAGTGCCTCTTGGTACTTGACAGGTTGTGTGAGAGATAGAAAGCCTGCAAGAAGACAGATATTTGAGGATTGGCTTCTTGTGAGCACACCCTCTCTGATGTTGCCAATGATTTGATCTAGTAGATGAGCTCTTAGGTAGATTAGGTCTCCCTGATATGGTATGATGGCATTTTGAGGTGAAGGACAGAGGTTTGGTGACTCTGTTGATGTATCATCTGTTTGCACTTCTGTAGTGCCAACAGATGTTTGAAATGGAAGTGGGGGAATGGGTCCAAGAGGTGTAAAACTGGACTGACTTTTGTCAACAGAGGTTTGACTTTTGTCAACAGATGATTGAGCAGTGGATGTAATAGGTGAAGCAGTGGTTTGAGGGTAGGACTGGCCAACAGTGGCTGACTCAGCTGTGACAGAGTTTTGACAGATGTTTTGGACAACGGCTTCCTCTGATGCAGAATAGACTTTATAGTGACTTGGGATCACAACATCTGTTCTGTAATCTTGTTGTGGAGATTTTGAAGTACCTGCACTATAAGTTTTGATAGTAATATCTTCAAATTTGAATTTATCTAAATCAAACAACTCAATAGGATTTGCTGGGATTTTTAGGGATGAAAGTTCATTGAACTTTACATTCAGAGTTTCTTCAATTGTCTTGGTCCTTGTGTTAAATACTTTATAGGCCTTGGCAGTAGAAGAATATCCCAGAAAATATCCACAATCTACTTGGGCTGCAAATTTTGAAATGGAATCTTTAAGATTTAAAATGAAACATGGGCAGCCAAAGAGTTTGAAAAGTGAGATTAATGGTTTGATTTTAAACAAAATTTCATAAGCAGTCTTTTGATGTCTTGGGTTGATTAAAACTCTGTTTTGAACATAGCAAGCAGTGTTTATAGCTTTTGCCCAGAAGGATAGTGGCAAACCAGAATCTGCTAGCATGGTTCATGCAGCTTCAATGAGAGTTCTATTTTTTCTCTCAACCATCCCATTTTGCTCTGGTGTTCTTGGGATGCTGTACTGCCTCACAATCCCTTTTGACACACAGAAATCATCCAACTCCTTATTTTTAAACTCTGTTCCATTGTCACTTCTAAATACTTTTACTGGCAAGTCATATTGTTTTTCAACTTTGGTGACAAAGTCCTTCAAGATACCTGTAGTCTCATCCTTAGAGTGTAAAAAGTAAGTCCATGTAAACCTAGAAAAATCATCAACTATGACAAGACAAAATCTCTTTCTTCTTAGACTCATGATTTTAACTGGGCCAAACAAGTCCATGTGCAACAATTGTAGACATTGACTTGTTTTGGACTCATCAATGGATTTGTAAGAGCTTTTATGTTGTTTTCCTTTTAAGCAGGAAACACAATGCTCATCACATTTTAATTCTTTTGATGGTAAACCTCTGACAAGGCTTTGTTTGGAGAGTGAGTTGTTAGTTTGAAGGTTAGTGTGACCCAGTCTCCTATGCCACAATTCTGTCTCTTTAGTGGAGGCAGCAGAAAATAGACAGACATTTGCCATAGGATTATCCTTCAACATATCAACTACATACACATTGGCACTCCTATGAGCAACAAGTTGTGCTTTGTTCTCAGCAATGATGGTATCAATCTTTTTCACCACTTCTGGCCCAATAATCTTACAAGTTTTCTTAGTAAAAAATGAGCTATACCCTTTGTCACTCATTTGTGATACACTAAGAAGATTAAATTTATGATTATCAATAAGATTGACATTTTCAAACTTGAGTTTCCCAGCCTGAACAGTCCCTGAACCCAACACCTTACCTTTTGAATCATTACCAAAGAATATATCACCCCCTCTATGAGCTAAGAAGTCTAGAAGAAGGGCTCTACATCATGTCATGTGCCTGGAGCCTCCACTATCTACATACCAAAGGCTATCTAAGCATGCAGAAACTCCCTACACATCAGTAATTGATTAGTTTTGGTGAGTGTCCAAAGCCAAGTTGGCTTTGGATGGGTCCACAGACTTTTTAGTCTCAAGCTTAGGAAGGTGATCAGTGGTTTGAACTAGTTTTTGAATCGAGTTTAACAACTGTTGCTAACCATTTGCCAGTGCTTGGATGTCAACACTTGGTGCAACAGATGTTTGATCACTTCCTGACAGATGATAGTATCCATAGGGATTTCTGTTCACTCTTGGTTTAGAAGGCCTCTTGGGTTCTTCATAAACATGTGGCAGATTATGACAAGGAGGTTGTCCATATCCCCTTGGGTACTTGTTGGTGGGTGGAGCATCCGTTACTTGAACATCTCTGGAAGCAGATGTTTCCAAGTTTTTGGTAACAGATGTTTGAACTGGAGCAAAAGTCTGCTTGGGTTTTCCTTTTGAAGTACTCACCACTTGGTTTGCAAGAGTTTTAGCCTTGTACTCTTGTATTTTGACATCAAAATTTTTGAGATACAGACACTCTTTGGTTTTGTGATTCTTCTTACCACATATTGAGCACGTGTTCTTAGAATCACACACACTTGTTCCTTTGTTGATATCATATGCTTTTAGAAGAAAACAGTTTTTAGTAAACAGACTTTTCTTTCTTTTTCCCTTTTTCAGTCTTCTTTTCAACAGATGTTTGATCATCTGCTGGAAGATCTATCAAGGGAATGAACTTTGCCTGTGGTGCTTTCTTACCATTAGGAATTCTGAATTCAACTGGTTTGAAGTTCTCAAGAGTACCACACTCATCAGACTAAGTAGGTTTGATTTCATATTTTTCAAGTTTAGTGAATAATGAGGAACCTTCTGGTTTTTTCAAGAACAATTTTCTTGCCATTAGGTTCAGTGATTTTAATCTCTTGACCCTTCAAATTAGTTGGTGCTACCACAACAAACTTTTGATCCCTTTTGTCAGTGTTTTCAAAAGTTGGAGCAGTGGTTTCAAAACCAAATCCAAACTTCACATGACTTTTGGTTTGTTTGTTGAGTAACATCTCAAAACCTTTACATGATTCCACCCATTTCTGACATTCAACTTGGGTGGACTCAAGCTCACTTTTGCAAATATGATATTTAGTTATCATAGTTTGGAGCTGGTATTTGGTTATAGTTGCTTCATATTTTAAACTGCCTATTTCATATTCTTTTTCAGTCAAATTTGATTTTAACTCTATTGAAAGTTTCTCAAATTTAACTTCATCATCTAAAATTTTCTTCCTAAGGTTTTCATTCACCTCTTTGATGTTACCAAATTCTATTACACATTTGTCAAAACACAAATCTTTAAGGATTTGAGGAGATACCTTAGCAGCAGCCATCAATGCACAATCACACTTGCACTCACAATCATCAGATGCTCCTCAAGGATCTGAGAGATTCACAACCTCTTCTTCAGATTTTTCACCTGCAACTACCTCATCAACAATATCATCAGTCACAACTACAGATTCAGTCACCACCTCCTCAGATTCAACTTCTTCTACCATAGCCATGAAACAAAAATTTTCTGATTCAATTTAAGCTTTGGCAACTAGTGCAAAATTTTCACCTGTCAACTCATCTGGTAGACTGCTCCAATCAACAAAACCTTGTGTGAAGAAACTCTGTTGACTGGTCTCTGCAGGGGCTGAGGGTGGAGCAGTAGTCATTGGTACTTATGCCTGAGCAACAGGTGTTTGCGTAAAGTGGATCTGAGGAACAATGGTTTGGACATACTGGACAGGAACATTGTTTGAGGACTGTGCAAAATGAGCAGTGTTTTGCACATTTGGTCTAGGGGTATTATGGGAAATTTGATAAATGTTGGTCTGTGGCCTCTGATTTGGATAGGTAATCATAGGTGTACCATGTTGACTCCTACATTCCCTAGCAAAATGATCAATTCTATGACATTTATAACACTTAATCTTTGATTTATCCAACTCCACTTTTGACCTGCCAGTTAACCCTCGAAACCTTCTCCCAGTTTTCTTGTAAAAATTGTTAGTTCTTACACTGAGAAGGGCCAATTGGTGCATAATGTCCATTTCTTCTAAATCATCAGGGTCAAAGTATTTTATGTCATCATACTCAAAGGATATGTTATCAGATGCTTGGATATCACCACCACTTGCTGTAAAAGCATAGTTTAGTGAATAAGAGTAAGAGTTAAAACCTGAATTAAAACCTGAAGTTAAGTCAATGAAATGATCATAATTTTGATCCTTACTATTACCAGGCACCTCATCATGACCCAGAAGTGCTGTATTACCAAATACATAGTCATCAGACACTTTTCCAGAGTCCTGGAGCTTCTTTTCCTGGTTAAGCTCTCTCTCATAGGTGAAGAGCTTACCATGAAGCTGGGTCAGTGATAGGTCCTTGAATCCAATTGAGTTTCTCATAACTATAGCAATAGTGTCCCATTTATCTGGTAATGATCTTAAAAACCTATGGTTCAAAGTTGAATGAGGGTAAGTTAGACCAACCAGTTTTAGTTCACTAATGAGACAGTTTAACCTCTCAAATTGTTGAGTTAATGACTCTCCCTTAACATGACTGAATGTTTCATATTGTTGGTTAAGTATTTCAGGGTTGTTTTCAATAACCTCTTCAGTCCCACCAAATTGTTCTTTCAGTGCATCCCACAACTCCTTTGCACTGTTACAGTGTAACAACCCAACATATATATATATATCATTGGGTAAAGCCATGGCCACAATACTAAAGGCCTTAGATCTAACTCAATTTTCTGAAAATCCTGGTCGGAGTAGTTTTCAAGTTTCTTAGGCTCCTGAACCTTGGGACCTTCAGTACTCGGCACCATCGGAACATGTGGTCCAAAGATAACCGACTTCCAACATCCAGTGTTCTGTTGAGCTAGAACATGGCTCATCCGACGTTGCCAGATATTGTATTTAGATCTGACAAGCATCGGTGGCTTGTTGTTCGTGCCAGTGTTGTGTGGATCGTGATTGATTGAAGCCATTCTCTGATTTTTCAAAAACAAAGTCTGTTTACAAACGGTTGAATAAAAAATAAACTCTTACTTTGTTTTTAATCCGACAAACAAACGATATCAATAATTGTGAGCTGATATGTTTATATTAAATTGATTGGTTAGATCGAATTTAATTGACCAAGCTCCGATACCAATTGTTAGGATCTTAGTTTGATTGTTTTGATTTGTTTAAGTAAAGATGAGAAGAATGAAGTGAATATAAATGGAAAGTGCAGCGGAATGATAAACTATAAATCAAAACAAGAGAATAATTGTTTTTAATCGAATGCTTTCATTAATTGAAATATTACAATATTACAAGTACTCCCCCTCAGCCTGATCACTCTGTGATTGTTTGTCTGAGAGAATGTTTTGACTGATAGACAAATCTAAACCACTGATGATCTAAGCTGACGTCACCTAAGACAGTGACCTCTAACAGAATAACAACATAAAACATCTGTTAAATACAAACTACTGTTACATTGTAAAACACTGTAAGGTAAACCGTTGTTGGGGAAAACTTTGATGGTCTTATATCATCTGTTGGAGCCTAAGTGCTGTTGGCACCAACAGATCTTTAGTCTTCAACACTTTAGTCAGCAGTTTTCTTCATCAGACCTTTAGTCAGCAGTTGTTCTCTAGCAGTTGTTTATTCAGCAGTCCTTTGCAGCAGCAGTTGTTTCCAACATTTGTTGAGTATAGCAGATGTTAGGGTCAACAGTCTTTTGGGAGAAGTATCTTGTAAACTGCTGTTTATTTCTAAGGATCAACTGAGTAGTATATTTTGGCTTTCCAATCATCTGTTCTTCTCCAGGTCAGCAGACCCAACAGAGAGCCACCCTAATATAACGTTTCACCAACAACACCTCTTATCCAAACTCTCATCTCATTCTAAAACAAGTTGACTTTCCCAAAACTCCATTTCGTTTCCCCAAAATTGGCCTACATGACCAACACACCAAACATAAATAAACAAACCCAATAATCCATAAATTTCATCATCTAGAAGCCTTACCGATTACTATCACGTGAACATTGGCACATTTAACTTCCAATTTCATCCAAAACTAGCTACAAAAATTGGCCCACAAGTTCCAATGTGAGCATGCTCATTCAAAGGTGTGACACCAGTCAATTGTTAGACCCCGCCAAGGTGGAAACACAGGAATGCGACCTCGAAAGGTTTTCAAGCACAAGGTACAAGCAACACACATAAATTTATTCAAAAGATATCATCATAGGATGATTATTGTCATAAAACTAAATTAAGTAGAGAAACATTGTCCGGTAACAAGTGCATTGTCTGAATAACCATGAACCACACTTTTATGGAGTAATAAAAATCCAACCCATGATGATACCACCCAGTGCCTACTTGGACCCCTCTCTCAAATCTCTGCTGCTATCCATCAGTTACCTGAAAAACATGCATGAAAGATTTGTCAACAATAATGTTGTTGAGTTCACAGGTTTGAGTGTAACAAGTAAAAATCTGTGTAACTCGTGTATGACTACTCATAGGCTAGCTAAGCGAATGATTTTTGTGCAAACCATGAGTCCCGTCACCAAACCTCTTGACTGTGGTGCCTCGCGTATTGTACACTAAAGATAATATATGTATGGTAGAATACTAACACTCTTTTGTATGTAACCGGTTAGAGTGACTAACCATGAATAGGGGTGTCAACCCAATAGATCTATTAAAGTGTTCCATAGCTTTTGATAGCTAATGGTTACAGTAAACGTTGTACGAGGACTAATGAGCTCATGAACCAAAATGTCTCATGTCCACATGGTAGTCATGATAGAATGTACACACACACACACACACACTTGTAAATGATACTAGAGTTGAAGCATGTTGATCCCCCGAAATGTAAACTAGTAAAATGGGGTCGTGAAACTCACCTGATAGAGTTGTATGTGGTCTAGTGAAGCTGTAACTGTGAGATAGCTACCGTCCCGACACTGTTTGCCTAATGATTTATTAAGAGCACGGTAAATTACAAGTTCTCGTTGTTTATCATACAAGATGTTCACCCAACATCTGTGGACCTTTGTGTTTAGTGTGTGTTTAAGTCATTTAACCCCGGAATCCGGTTGTGTTATTAAAACATGGTGTTTTGTATGCAAGATGGACCCCACATGTTATCACGGGCTTTAAGTTAACACCCATTTCTCATGTGTTGGATCAGTTCCTTACTTGTAAACAGATTCTTATCAAGAACACTTGCTAGGATTTATCAAAGTGTTTAGCACAGCGAAATAAGTATAAGTGTTCTAAGTTAAGATTTCACTTTTAATAGGAGTTGTTACTCACCCTTAGTTAATGCACTAAAGTAGTAAATGAGAATAAAAGCAATGAGTAAATAAAACAGTAAAAGCTATGAATGATTCTTAAAATATCTATAAGAAATGTTACTGCAAAAGATTGTCTAAAATAGAATGGATGAACCCATCTATTTATAGACTAAGAGTGCGTACATAGGAAGTATACAAATGATTATAATAATAATACTACAACAGGCTATGTATGTGCCACTTGTACACAACTTGTTCATAAAGTAACATAAACTAATATAAAACAAAACTGCTAAAGATCAAAGGCGGTGGGAAGCTTCTAAGGAAACTACTGATGAGTGACAAACTTCTGATGAGTAAACTTCAGTGGTTTGTCTTCAGGAGTTTTTCTTCAGATGTCTGTCTGGTTTATCTTCAGAACTTCTGATTCTTTACTCTTCAGGACTTTGTTATTAGCTTCATTAGAACTTTAAGTGATCTTCTACTTCAACAGCTTTAATCAAAACATTTAGAGGATGAAAGACTAAGGTTTGTACCGGCTTGTCAATCCTCTTTGACCTTACATCATTTGTGGTCGATCCCTTAGGAAAACATAGTCAATTCATACGTTTATGACCCTTTATTATTGTATTAACACATGTTTTGGCCCATGCTAACATATGTTTGGTGTTCATAGCCGAAACAATGCTTCGTGTAGGCATTGGATCCGAATGTTATAGGGGTTAAATGGGCTTGGCATAAACTTGTTAAGTTATTTCCGAAAGCTTGTGAGGTGTTACAAGTGTTTTGATGACAAAACGATTATAAAAACATCCATTATAACTCTTACCTTTGAACATGAATTAAACAAGTTTGACTTAATCAAAACGATATTTAGAAAGTTGTTTAGGGTGGGGTTAAGATTCATTATACTCAACCCGACATATAACATAGATGTGTGGGTCGATTCATGTTAACTAGGAGTGACATAGTAACAAAGTGTTTGTTAGTTAGTCGATAGTTATAAGTGTGACAACGTGTGTGATTAGTGTATGTATAGGGCCGATCTATAGTGATCAAATGTCGATGGTTATGATGAACATGGCAAGGCCGAAGGCTAGTAGAATGTGTTGACAAGATGACTTACCTAAAGAGAGCTTGAGATGATACAATGCCTAGTGTTCTTGGCCTCCTTTTCCTCGGCTTGGAGCTTGTCCTAGCCGATGTGTTTGGGGCGATTTAGAGAGTGTTTTGGGCTGAAATGGGATTCAAGAGAAGAGAGGTGTGGTGCGAGTTGTTGTGTGAATCAAAGGGGGTTTTATATAGAGGTGTCAAGGGAGTAATGACAAAACATTTGTGGTATCTCCTCTTTGTTTTGGCCGTGAAATATGTTAATGGAAGAATTGCACAAAAGTGTGTAAGGGAATGAGTTGTAGGCTTCTAATCATATTTAGGGAAGGATTGACTTGATTAGAAGGAGGTTGCTTTCTTGTCCTTAGTCGAATGGGTGTAAGTGACTCCTCACCTAGGGCGATTATCTTCTAGTGCATACTTGGATGTCTTGTGATCCATCACTTTCACCTTTGCATTGTTTATAATCGGCCAAGATCATGCGAAGATATAAGGTGAATAGTGACCTTTCTATGGCATGCCTTGTCCCTATTCTCTTGGATGTTGATTGTTCATAATCTCTTAGTTGCTAACTTGGAAGCTTCTTTGGGGTAGGTGATATACGTTAAAATATACATATATAAATCCCCGATTAAACTCCTAAATTACTCGTTTTCGATAATAATTGCACGAATTCGGTACTCAACCGCTTCATATGTTTATTGCAGGTCTTAAACGACGTCCCACGAGCAAAGTCGAAGAAACCGGGCGAAATACAGACAAGACGGAAAGTTTCTGCAAAATCAGCCAAGTCTGGAAGAAGTGCACGCCCGTGCGGACTTGCTAGGCTCAGACACAGAGGCAATGCACTGCCAGTGCGACGTGGCGTGCACAAGATGTTCTCGGGCACCCTGATCAGCACGACCGTGCGGGTGCCTGTGCGACTCAGTTTCTCCGGTGCACGAACCGAGTCAACTTTTTATTAGTGTACATGCTTGTGAATACTTGTTTATACTTCATTGATTCGTTATTTCATTCATTTAATTGCATATATGATTCGTTGATTTTTTTTATTTGATTTATCTGTCTGTAGATATTTTGGATTGATTTTAGATTGGTTTATAGGTTTGCATATAGATTCGTTCATTTATCTGCTTATAGGATTGTTTGATTTGATTATTCTTTCATTAGGATGTTGATAGATTTAATTTATTAAATATTGGATGAATTGGTTTGTCTATGAATTTGATTTGTTCGTTGTTTGATTGATTAGATTTATTTGTTCGTATTTGGACTAATTATTAATTTCATTCTTTGTATAGTTTTAGGCTTAGTCTGTTTATTTCTGTTCATTCTATTGATTCTATTAGTGTTTATTTGATTTTCTCGAGTATATAGCTTTCCGTTATTTTCGTATGTATTTATGGATTGTAAAATTTTTTTATTTATTTTTTTGTCTTTTATCGCCTTTTGGGTTTGTTATATATTCACCTGTTGCAACTGGATCATTCCTATATGCAGGTTGATGTCCACGAACCCCGGGGCTTCTGGTGATCTTTCTGAGGAGGAGCGAGGGCGTATCTTGAGGAGAAGCGAGAGGATTAGACTTCATAAGTTGCCTCTAGTTTCTGATATTCTTATTTCTGCTCCTATAGGTGAGTTCCCAGTTGAAGAGGCGAGGCACGATCTGGCTGACGATGTGGGGTCGGAAGCCCATAGTGACATTATCATGGCGGACGATGACATTCCGCTTAATGATAGTGGTCGTCCTAGAGGGGATGGACTGGCACCGAGTATTGTCCGACCGGCTATTTTGGCGGACAATTTCAAAATCAAATCCAGTATCGTTAATATGATACAGAATTCGGTGCAATTCGGTGGACTGGAGCACGAGGATCCAGGCTGACATATTGCTGCTTTCTTAGAGGTTTTAGCCACCTTTAATATGACGTGCATCTCCAATGATGCTATCCGTTTGAGACTCTTCCCATTCTCATTGCGGGACAAGGCCCGGACTTGGCTTTTGTCACAACCCGCAGGGTCGATCACGACTTGGGCAGAGTTATCGCAACAGTTCATGCAGCAATACTTCCCTCTAGAAAAGACTCAAAAATTGAGGAACCACATCATGACATTTCGTCAAGATGACGGAGAATCACTGTACACCATGTGGGAGAGATTCAAAGACTTACTCTTGATTGTCCCGCACCATGACATTTCAAAAAGACATTTGGTGCAAACGTTTGATGTGTCGTAAAACAAATCTATTCTCCTATGTATTTTGAGTTATAATTGAGTCTTTTGTATATAGTTTTTAGTAGTTTTAGGCGTGTATTCGTTTGTTTGTCTATTTTTATCATTGTATAGTTTTTATTAGTTTTTGGTACTCTTATTACTCGTTTTTATTATTTTATAGGTGTTCGTGGAGAATGAACTAAAAAAGAAAGAATTTTAATTGAGACACGAACACTTGAGAACAGGTGGTCATGGACGTTGAAGTATAAATGACAAATTTTGGTCGAGCCAAGAACACCCGAGTCAAGAGCACGGAATAATAATAATAATAATAATAATAATAATAATAATAATAATAATAATAATAATAAAGGCATTGATTTGGGCCGTAAATTGCAATTCAAAATAAGAAGTCGGTCACCAATTATATGGATGGATATATATTATCTATTTATCTTTGACTTTGACGGCAACATTCCTAGAGGGGGGAGCGATTATTAATTCTAGGAGGGAGCCAAAGATTATTTGGAAAGAAGCTGTCAGAGGGAATCGCACGACCACCGGCCAGAAGGTTGTCGAGCAGAAGAGATTTGAAGAAGAGAAGGTCCCGGGCACGTTAAAGATTAATATCTAAGGAACCTCGGGTTTGGTTTAGTTTTATTTATTCGTTTTAATTATTTAGAGACATAATGAAATTGTTTTTTTATAAACTTTGAATTTGTGTTTCTAATTATAATTATGAACTAAACTTTTCATTGTTGCTTAGGTTTATAAACTAGACACGTAATTTGCAGTATTTAATGATTTTTGGTTTTTAATTTTGATGTGTAGGATTACATGATTTTAATTTTATTGTTGGATTTGATATATGTGTGTTGGTGTTGATTTTATTTGAAGTTTGTTTATTGGTTTTGTGGAAATAGGCATGTAGAGATACCCCCTGGGTCTAGAAATCAATCTAGTTCGTCAACTTAGGTTAGCGTGCTAGTATTTGGAGTTGGAGTACGACACAAGTATAACAAACTAATATAATAGATTAACTAAGACGTGCATTCCATTCTTGAGGGTGAGAAATCTAACTCGAGATTGCTAGGTAACTAACTAGGCATTGTTCGGTAGTTGACAAGCGCTAGGGCGGGAGTCGCTACTTGTCCGTGTTTAGAGTTTTCCTAGGTTTTCTTCAGTAGAGTTTAAGTCTGCTTCATAGTTTAAGGATTTTAATCCAGGAGAGGTTTTAATCTGATTTCTGTGGGATTTTGGTACGCTTGGGCGATCCAGATCCATCTTAGCATTTCTACACTTGTCCCGCCTTAAGTCTAGTGAGCTATCTTTGACAGGAGGTTTATTAGATAAGAATAGGGTCTCAAGTTAATTACCAGATTCAGGATTTATGCTTGTGTCTAGGGATTTTACCAAAGTAACCAGCCTTCTTCATATCTGATCTCTCTAAGTTTCTAGTTTCGTATAAGCAGTTAAGGTTATTTTGTTTATATTTAGTTCCTTCTAAGTTTATAATTAGTAGTTTAAAATACCCCCCACATAAGTATATATTTATTTAGGCTAGTATTCGGTATAGGTTGTGATCTAGAGTTGCATTTGCGTCTTTGGGTTTGATACTCGGTCTTATCTGTTTACTGCTTTGCGACCGGTACACTTGCCGTGCGTGTGTAGTTTTTAGGTGAGTCGTTTTAATTAAAGCTTGTGTTATTTTTATATATATACATTTACACACATCAAGTTTTTGGCGCCGTTGCCGGGGACAGTAGAGTTTAAGTCTGCTTCATAGTTGAGACACGAACACTTGAGGACTTAAACTCTACTGAACCCGGCAATGGCGCCAAAAACTTGATGTGTGTAAATGTATATATATATATATATGAAGTCAAGTCAGCCGCAGCAGTAGTTGAACGACCAAGAAGCTTCTAGACAAGGAGCCTTGGAGACTTTTTGAAGGGGAGAAGGTCTCGGGTGCACTAAAGATATATTATTCGAAGACCCGGTGGTTTGTTTTATCTATTTGGTTCATTTATTTAGAGACATGTTTATTATTGTTTTTCGAGACTCCATGACTATGTTTCTAATTATAATTATGAACTAAATATTTTATGGTTGCTTAGGTTTATGAACTAGACACGTTATTTGCAGTATTTAATAATTTTTAGTTTTTAGTTTTGATGTGTAGGATTACATGATTTTAATTTTATTGTTGGATTTGATATATGTGTGTCGGTGTTAATTTTATTTGAAGTTTGTTTATTGGTTTTGTGGAGCTAGGCATGTAGAGATACCCCATAGGTCTTTAAATCAATCTAGTTCGTCAACTTAGGTTAGCGTGCTAGTATTTGGAGTTGGAGTACGACACAAGTATAACAAGCTAATATAATAAATTAACTAAGACGTGCAGTCCATTCTTGAGGGTGAGAAATCTAACTCGAGATTGCTAGGTAACTAACTAGGCATTGTTCGGTAGTTGGCAAGCGCTAGGGCGGGAGTCGCTACTTTTCCGTGTTTAGAGTTTTCCTAGGTTTTCTTCAGTAGAGTTTAAGTCTGCTTTATAGTTTGAGGGTTTTAATCCAGGAAAGGTTTTAATCTGATTTTGTGGGATTTGGTACGCTAGGGCGATCCAGATCCATTTTAGCATTTCTACACTTGTCCCGCCTTGAGTCTAGTGAGCTATCCTTGACAGGAGGTTTATTAGATAAGAATAGGGTCTCAAGTTAATTACCAGATTCATGATTTATTTCTAGTGTCTAGGGATTTTACCTAAGTAACCAGCCTTCTTCCTATCCGATTTCTCCAAGTTCCTAGTTCCCATAAGCAGCTGAGGTTACTTTATTTATATTTAGTTTCTTTTAAGTTTATAATTATTAGTTTAACCCCCAATTTAAGTATATATTTATTTAGGCTAGTATTCGGTATAGGGTGTGATCTAGAGTTGCATTCGCGTCTTTGGGTTCGATACTCGATCTTATCTGTTTACTGCTTTGCGACCGGTACACTTGCCGTGCGTGTGTAGTTTTTAGGTGAGTCGTTTTAAGTAAAGCTTGTATTATTTTTATATATACATTTACACACATCAAGTTTTGGCGCCGTTGCCGGGGACGCAATTGACACTCTTGAGAATTATCTGATCCGTTTCTGGTCTACTATTTTGTGAATAATTTTTGCTTTTATTTTTTTATTTTTTTTTCATTTCTTATTATTATTATTATTGTTATTCGTAATATATATATTTTTTTAATCATGTGCGAGATCTGCGGAGGACCCCATTTTACCATAAGATGCCCTCATTCATATTCATCGGGGTATTCCACGGACTATTATTCTGACACGTATTTGCAGCCGCAGCTATATCAGTCATACCAGCCTTCATACCTACATGCTAACAGGTGGTTTAACCCTGCAACATCTGAGTCACTAGATATAATAAAAAGTCGGCCTGATCGTCTACAAGCTGAGATGTATGAGGAAAGGCATGGTGGTAGCTCGTCAGAGTATCCACCTAGCCAACATTTGTATCCACATCCCGATTATCGGGATGTCTCGTCTCACACTAGGCCCGACTTTGCCGCCCTTCTTGCTAAGCAAGACGCCTTCATTGCTAATCAACAGCTCATGCTCGAGGATATGCGTTCTTTGCTATCCATGCGCACCGACTATTTGAGGGAACAAGATGTGGCACTTGAGAGGCTACAGGCTCAGGTGGATGAACTGAAGACCATAATGGACGTTGAAGTCCCACCTCCAGTTCAGCAGGTTTATTTCACATATGATGATCCAGACGAGATGGTAACACTTACATTACCTGATTGTATTAGGCCCGTTGCTGAAACTGTTTGTCCTTACCCATCTGATTCTGTGCATGATTTAACTGACCCATATGATTCTTTACACTTGTCTTGTGAGGATGTTATTTTGCAGGATTCAGGGTTAGAGCCAAAGACCATAATGGATGCCTTAGTCCCACTTTTGGTTCAGCAGGATGAGCAGCCTTGCCAGATCTCTAGTTCAGCAGCATATCCTTGGGGGGCAGATGTCTGGAGGGAGGCTGAGGAAGATATGGATTTTTCAGAATCCACAGGCTGGCTGTTTGAGGAAGAAGTGGTGGAATAGGAAGACACCACTGACCTGCTTGAAGAAGAAGCTGATGAGGAAGCAGAGTTTGGTGACGAGTTAGTTGATATGTCAACTCCAGAAGTGGACAAAGATTTTGAACAAGTGTCACCAAACAAGGAAGATGAGAAAGAAGCAGTGGTGGAAGAAGAAGAACACCACAGCCGGCCTGTGCAGCCATTGGATATTACACTGCTATTAGTGCCACCACCATGGCCACCACCACGGGAGAAGGCGAAGAGGCACCTGGACCGACACAGGGTGAGGGTCAGGAGTTGCAGAGACAACAAGTCCCCTCATTACATGCCAAGAATCAGGTTTGGTCCAGGTAAATTTAAATATTGGTGGCCCGACCTAGTTAAATTTGATAAAATATTTTTCAATTCCACTAATGTAATTTTGCTAAATGATATGGACCGGGTGGAATTAAACTGGTTGGATTGGGTCCAGATAAAAGAGAAGCCCCCTGATTAAGTTTAAGTGTGGGGAGGCTCTGTAGAGTTTGTAAATTTATATTTATACCTATTTTGTTTTCTTTCTAGCTTTTCATTTTTTTATTTGTGGTCCGTCCGTCGGTAGTAGTTCATAGGTTTTTATTTTTTTATCTTTTTTCTTTGTTTTTTTTGCGTCTTTGAGTCGGTTTGCAAGTTTGCGTGTTTGCTTAGGTAGAGGAAATTTCACCATGAGCGGATCCCATGTATTTATCTTTATATATATTTTATGATTGGGAGTTTGGGTAGAGGTTTGGGTAATAAAAGATATTTTTTCTTAAAAAAAATAATAAATAGTCTTTCTGTGAAAAAAGTCTTTTCACGTAATGTGAGGAGCCTGGGTTGACCCGTTCGCCTTATGCGACCAGCTATTACCCCGGAACGTTACATTTTTTCGCTTGCAACGCGTGTTGTGATCACCAGTGTCCTTCACGTTGAGCGAGAACCAATTTTTTTTTCTTCTACCCATTTGGTTCTACCACCATTCACCGCCATTTTGCTAAGTAGGTATGTCTTCTTGTTTGTTGTTATATTATGAGTCTAAGTTATTAGTTTGAGTCTTTTTATTTATTTATTTTTTTGTGTTGTGGTTCGGTATTATGCTCGGGTTTTGTTTGTTTTGTTTTGCGCAGGTTTGGATTGCACCGCCCGTACTCAATCTCCATTCGGGTGATTCCGGAGCTGTTTATCATTTATCAAGGCAAGCCCAGAGTTTACCATTGTGTTAAAGCTGATCGCGACCAAAATGCTATACGATCGAGCTGGATTGGACTAGAGCTTACGAAGAAAAATTAACCAGCTAAGTCCTTTCCAATTTGCCCTCGTTTTTTTTATTTTGTATTTTATTTTTGTATTCGGAATTTTTTTTTTTTGTTTTGAGTCGTTTTCTATTCCTACATTGAGGGCAATGTAGAGTTTAAGTGTGGGGATGGGAAACTGTCGTTTAGTTTGTATATAAAGTCGTTTGGAAAAAAAAAATAAAAAAAAAATTGAAAAACAAAAAAAAAAAGTCCCTGATTTTGAAGTTTGCATTATATAAAATATGGAAAATGATAGGTAAAGTCAAGTGTCTGGTTTTCAAATATTATATGTATTAAAAGAATAAATAATCCAAAGCGTGTTGACTTGGGATGTGTGGGTAGGCCCAGCCGGTAGAAAAGTTTCCTTTGATCTAATACACCTAAATATATTAGGATACCTTGTGGGTTCTCATCAAAGAAAAAATGGGGAAGCTGAAACCGCCAATAATAGTATAAGGAATACCATTATAAGTTTAAAACCATTAGAATTTCTAATCAAAAGTTGGAAAAAAAAGAGCTGGATATAAAATAAGGGCAAGGCCAATGGTGTCGTTTCTAGGGATAGTGACTCCGGACTCGACTCCCTCTAGGATTGTCTGAAAATAAATATCTAAAAAAAAAGCTCATGAATTAATTAGAAATCAAAGCGAAAATGCTGAAGCTTAAGGTGCCTGGCCACTGGGATAGCGACTTGGATTGGTCACACCCTCTGAGTTAAGTATGCTGAGATGAAAAAAAAACAAATGATTTTAAATTCTCTCGGTTTTCTACATAAAACGGTTAGGAATAGTCAATTGATTGTTCCTTTTGTTTCATAAGCTTGAGGTGAGATTAGGCGAAACTATGACTTCTTTAGTGTGAGACCCTAGGTAGACTAAATGAACCTAAAAGTAAACTAACATGATAAGGTGCTTAGAAACCGGCGGTTGGGTTTAAGAGGACAAGTATACCTGCAATCGCAGTTGGCACGTGATTAGATTTTTAAAATTAAAGTAACCTATGTTTTGAGGCCAGATCATTTGATTGTGATTCCATTGCATAATTCTTTTTTAGGGACGAAAAAGGTTTAAGTGTGGGGATGTTTGATGTGTCGTAAAACACATCTATTCTCCTATGTATTTTGAGTTATAATTGAGTCTTTTGTATATAGTTTTTAGTAGTTTTAGGCGTGTATTCGTTTGTTTGTCTATTTTTATCATTGTATAGTTTTTATTAGTTTTTGGTACTCTTATTACTCGTTTTTATTATTTTATAGGTGTTCGTGGAGAATGAACTAAAAAAGAAAGAATTTTAATTGAGACACGAACACTTGAGGACAGGTGGTCATGGACGTTGAAGTATAAATGACAAATTTTGGTCGAGCCAAGAACACCCGAGTCAAAAACACGGAATAATAATAATAATAATAATAATAATAATAATAAAGGCATTGATTTGGGCCGTAAATTGCAATTCAAAATAAGAAGTCGGTCACCAATTATATGGATGGATATATATTATCTATTTATCTTTGACTTTGACGGCAACATTCCTAGAGGGGGAGCGATTATTAATTCTAGGAGGGGAGCCAAAGATTATTTGGAAAGAAGCTGTCAGAGGGAATCGCATGACCACCGGCCAGAAGGTTGTCGAGCAGAAGAGATTTGAAGGAGAGAAGGTCCCGCGCACGTTAAAGATTAATATCTAAGGAACCTCGGGTTTGGTTTAGTTTTATTTATTCGTTTTAATTATTTAGAGACATAATGAAATTGTTTTTTATAAACTTTGAATTTGTGTTTCTAATTATAATTATGAACTAAACTTTTCATGGTTGCTTAGGTTTATAAACTAGACACGTAATTTGCAGTATTTAATGATTTTTGGTTTTTAATTTTGATGTGTAGGATTACATGATTTTAATTTTATTGTTGGATTTGATATATGTGTGTTGGTGTTGATTTTATTTGAAGTTTGTTTATTGGTTTTGTGGAACTAGGCATGTAGAGATACCCCCTGGGTCTAGAAATCAATCTAGTTCGTCAACTTAGGTTAGCGTGCTAGTATTTGGAGTTGGAGTACAACACAAGTATAACAAACTAATATAATAGATTAACTAAGACGTGCAGTCCATTCCTGAGGGTGAGAAATATAACTCGAGATTGCTAGGTAACTAACTAGGCATTGTTCGGTAGTTGACAAGCGCTAGGGCGGGAGTCGCTACTTGTCCGTGTTTAGAGTTTTCCTAAGTTTTCTTCAGTAGAGTTTAAGTCTGCTTCATAGTTTAAGGATTTTAATCCTAGAGAGGTTTTAATCTGATTTCTGTGGGATTTTGGTACGCTAGGACGATCCAGATCCATCTTAGCATTTCTACACTTGTCCCGCTTTAAGTCTAGTGAGCTATCTTTGACAGGAGGTTTATTAGATAAGAATAGGGTCTCAAGTTAATTACCAGATTCAGGATTTATGCTTGTGTCTAGGGATTTTACCTAAGTAACCAGCCTTCTTCATATCTGATCTCTCTAAGTTTCTAGTTTCGTATAAGCAGTTAAGGTTATTTTGTTTATGTTTAGTTCCTTCTAAGTTTATAATTAGTAGTTTAAAATGCCCCCCACATAAGTATATATTTATTTAGGCTAGTATTCGGTATAGGTTGTGATCTAGAGTTGCATTCGCGTCTTTGGGTTCGATACTCGGTCTTATCTGTTTACTGCTTTGCGACCGGTACACTTGCTGTGCGTGTGTAGTTTTTAGGTGAGTCGTTTTAATTAAAGCTTGTGTTATTTTTATATATATACATTTACACACATCAACGTTTTATCAGGGACTCGAGTTTGAGTCTCAGGAACGCCTTGATGTATATTCTGGGGGAGACATCGGAACAAAGTCCCCTAATGAAGCATGGAGCATTATTGAGAAGGCGTCCCTGAAATCTAAATCTCGAAAGAGTGACCGATCCAGGTCTTCATCTGCTCGATCGGGTGTACATGCCGTGGATAACTACACGGCCATTTTTGCATAGATTGAGGCTCTGGCTATGAGATTCGATAGATCTCAATAAAGTGTAGTGCAGGCCCAATGTTTGTGTGAACAGTGCGGGTATTTCACGAGCCTGGCTCGTGCACTCAGGGGGTTATATATACTGGCCACGAGGAAGTGGACTACATGGGTAATCAAACGAGACCCCAAAATAACCCCTATAGTAATACTTATAATCCGGGTTGGAGAAACCACCCAGACTTTGGGTGAAAATCTGGTTCCTCTAACCAGAACCCTCTCGGATTCCAGCAGCGAGCCTCCGCAGTCTCATGGCCAATCCTACCAGTCTAGACCGAACCAGTACCAGAACCAGGGCGCCGGGGGTAGTTCCCAGTAACACGCCCAGGAGGTACGTCGAGGCTGGAGGAAATGATGTCTCAACTCCTCACCAACACCACAAACACCAATCAAATTGCCGAGCAGCGCTACCAGCAGCACGAGGAGCGCTTCTCCAATTATGAAGGTGAGATGAGGGGCCAGAAGGCGTCTATGCAGGCCATAGAGAATCAGGTTTGCCAGATGGCCAAGATGATGTCTGAGAGACAGCAAGGTGGTCTCCCGGGCAACACGAAGCCTAATCCGAGGGGCATGTAAATGCCATAATGACGAGGAGTGGTAAAACCGCGGGACCTGACACAACGGGCTCACCACCGATCACTGAAATGGTCCAGACTAAGTCTTCGGACGAGGTGCACGCTAGGAGAGTCCCAGCAAGTACAACACAGTTTCCGAAGCCAGTCACTGAGTACACTCCTCCTGTTCCATACCCTGGCAGACTTAGGAAGCAAAAGGACGAGGCCCAATACGGGAAATTTTTTTGAGCTGTTCAAACAGCTACACATAAACATCCCGTTTGTGGAAGCCTTGGCCCAGATACCTAAGTATGCTAAGTTTCTAAAGGACATCCTCACAAACAAGCAAAAACTTGAGGACATGTCCTGTGTGTTGTTGAACGAGAACTGCTCTGCAATTCTGCAGAATAGACTGCCCATGAAGATGGGAGATCCAGGTAGTTTCACCATCCCTTGTCTGATAGGGAACACGTCTGTCAGTAATGCACTTGCAGACTTGGGTGCGAGCATTAACCTTATTCCTTATAAGGTTTTTGAGAAGCTGGATCTAGGTGAGCCTTCACCCACCAGGATGAGTATTCGTCTTGCTGATCGTTCGATTAAATATCCTCGGAGATTTGTTGAGAATATGCTTGTCAAAATTGACAAATTTGTATTCCCGGTGGATTTTGTCATCCTTGATATGGATGAGGACTCTAAAGTGCCTCTGATCCTAGGACGTCCTTTCCTTAACACGGCTAGGATGATTGTTGATGTGGCTGCAGGCCAGATCACACTCCAGGTGAATGATGAGCATGTGACTTTTGATGTTCAAAGGTCGATGCGTCATCCCGAGAGTCAGGATGACACACTATACTATCTTGATATAGTAGACCAGTGTGTCAGTTCTCACTTTCGAGGCACGATAGAGGAGTATGTTTTGGGCACACATCTGTTGTGTGGGGACTTAGATGGCATTGTAAAGGAGGGCCATAGAGATGAGCAGCCGGTCTATCAGATAGGTGATGATAGTTCCCAGAGCCCGGGGCGTTTCTGGAGATTGAGCGAGAGGAGAGCGATAAGTCGAAGCCTTCTGTTGAGGATCTACCGTCTCTGGAGCTGAAGGAGCTCCCACCGCATCTCGAGTATGCATTTCTTGACGAGGAGGGTCGTCTTCCTATTATTATCTCATCTTCTTTGTCTGCAGTGGAAAAGAGCGAGTTGCTCAGAATACTGAAACTTCATAAAAAGGCAATCGCCTGGAAGATCATGGACATCAAGGGGATTAATCCCTCATTCTGTACTCACAAAATCTTGATGGAAGATGTCCAGAAGCCTTGTGCGCAGCACCAGAGGCATCTGAACCCGAATATGCAGGAAGTTGTCAAGTCTGAGGTCATTAAATCGCTCGATGCTAGATTGATATATCCGTTCTCAGACTCTATATGGGTTAGTCCTATGCACGTCGTGCCCAAGAAGGGTAGCATGACGGTGGTCATGAATGATAGGAATGAGTTGATTCCTGCAAGAACTATCACGGGGTGGAGAGTTTGCATTGACTATCGCAAGCTCAATGACGCCACCCGAAAGGATCACTTCCCGCTTCCATTCATCGATCAGATGTTGGAACGACTGTCGGGGAAGTTGTACTATTGTTTCCTTGATGGTTTCTCGGAGTATTTCCAGATCCCTATCGATCCTGTGGACCAGGATAAGACGACCTTCACATGCCCTTTTGGCACATTCGCCTACAGGCGTATGCCATTTGGGCTGTGCAATGCACCGACAAACTTCCAGCGTTGCATGATGGCGATATTCCATGACATGATCGAGGACTCCATGGAGGTATTTCATGCATGATTTTTCAGTCTTCGGGAGTTCCTTCGATCAGTGTCTTGGGAATCTGGAGCGGATGCTTCAGAGGTGCGAGGAGACCAGTCTTGTGCTAAACTGGGAAAAATGCCACTTCATGGTGAAGGAAGAAATAGTCCTAGGGCATAATGTCTCCCAAAATGGGTTGGAAGTTGATCCTGTGAAAGTTGATATCATTTCTAGACTTCCTCCACCCTCCCCTGTCAGAGCGATCCGTAGCTTCTTGGGTCATGCGGGTTTTTACAGGCGATTCATTAAAGACTTTTTCAAAAATCGCCCGTCCGATGACCCGTCTGTTGGAGAAGGATGCACCGTTTGTGTTTGGTGCAGATTGTTTGAAAGCCCCTATATTGGTAGCACCCGACTGGGAGCTGCCATTCGAGATCATGTGCTACGCGAGTGACTTCGCGATTGGGGCGGTCTTGGGACAGCGGAAGGACAAGCACTTCCACCCGATCTACTACGCTAGTAAGACTCTTCATGATGCGCAGGAGCATTATACCACCACTGAGAAGGAACTTCTAGCCGTAGTATTTGCATTCGACAAGTTCAGATCATATTTAGTGCTGTCAAAGACTGTAGTCTATACAGATCATGCAGCGATCAGTTATCTGTTTAGGAAACAGGACGCGAAACCGCGCCTGATTAGATGGATCATGTTGCTGCAGGAATTTGATATATAGATTCAGGACAAGAAGGGTGCCCTGAATGTTGCTGCTGATCATCTTTCCAGACTAGAGCATGATGATGCCAAGAACTCCGCGTGGGAGACCATTAATGACAATTTTCCCCATGAGTTCTTGATGAGCGTCGAGTCAGTGGAAGATGTATCGCCTTATCAAAGGATTGTCACACTAGCAAAAGAGGAAGTTCTTCGCAGACTTAAAGCATTATTTCTGGGACGACCCATTTTTTCCGGGTCGGGGCGGATCAGTTGATTCGCCGTTGTGTGTTTGGGGTTGAGGTGGCGCAGATATTGCGCGATTGTTAGAGGGGCCTACCGGAGGTCACCATGGAGTGAACTACACTGCTAAAAAAGTGTTAGACTCCGAGTTTTACTGGCCCACACTCTTTCGTGACGCTCAGATATTGGTCGGTGCATGTGATTCGTGCCAGAAGGCGACGAACATATCGGCACGCGACCAGATGCCGCAGAACCCAATCCAAGTCTGTGAAGTCTTTTAAATTTGGGGCATTGACATCATGGGACCGTTCCCCTCCTCACGGGGTAACCGATATATACTCGTGGTGGTTGACTATGTGTCAAAGTGGGCCGAGGCACAAGCCTTGCCCACGAATGATGCCCGAGTAATTGTGAGGTTTGTTCGCAGCTTGTTCTCACGGTTTGGTGCCCCAAAGGCACTAATTAGTGACTGTGGTACGCATTTCTGCAATGCACAACTTGATCGCGCGTTAGCACGTTATGGTGTGCACCACATGTTATCCATCCCATATCATCCGCAGACAAGCGGACAGGTGGAGGTCACTAACCGGGGTTTAAAGAGAATCCTTGAGCGGTCGGTAAATCAAAACCGCAAGGATTGGGCTCACAAGCTGGATGACGCTTTGTGGGCCTTCAGGGCTGCATACAAGACGCCTATTGGGATGACTCCTTTTAGGCTTGTCTATGGCAAAGCGTGTCATCTTCCTGTCGAGCTAGAGCATAGGGCATTCGGGGCTCTAAAGACAGCGAATCTGGATCTGAAGACCGGCGGTGAGACCCGTTTCTTGCAGATCCATGAGCTAGAGGAGCTTAGACAGCAAGCCTATGAGAGCTCGATTTTGTACAAAGAGCGCACCAAGAGGTTGCATGACAGTCGCCTGAAACACCAGAAAGATTTTCAGGTAGGCGACTTGGTCCTGCTTTACAATTCTCATCTGCGTCTCTTTCCAGGAAAGTTAAAGTCCCGTTGGACAGGTCCGTACACCGTTAAGGAAGTATATCCATACGGAACTGTCTCAATCGGGAATTCTCAGGGTTTGACTTTCAAAGTCAACGGCCATAGATTGAAAGTTTACATTGACGGACCGGTTGACCAATCCGTAGAGGTAATCGATCTCTATGACCCGCGCGCCTAATAAGTGTGGGGAAGTGAGTCTAGCTAGCAACTCGATAATAAAATTAGCGCGGCGTGTATGGGCGCGCCAAAGGGTAAATATGTAATTAATGTGAATATTTCTTGCCTTATTTTAATTTTCGTCTTTTAACGTTATTTCGAGTCGTGTGTAGGTTTGTGCCGGTTTTGAACAGAGCGGGAAGGAGCAATGGAGCGCAAACAGTCGACAAACAGGTTATATTTGCTTAAAATGATGTTTTCGGACAAAACATGGCTGTTGCGAAGAAAAATGCAGCTGCTGGTCGATTTTCTGCAAGTCTGCAAATCTTGCACGGCCATGCACTTTGGGCGCACGACCGTGCAGGACGAGCTGACTTGCACTCCTGACCAGCACGAGTGTGCAATGGCTAGTGCTAGGAGGGTGCACGGCCGTGCGGGCCAAAAAGCCCAGCCCAAAATCAAGGGTATAAATACATCTTTAACTTCATAACTACCCAAACCCTAGCACTAGCAGCCGCACCATCGCTCCAAACCCCTGAAATCACCGAAAACCATCATCTTTTGCTTGAAATCTTCATTCCATCACTTCCTAATCAACCAAGGCACGATCCCCCTTCATATTTTTGCACATGTTTTATGTATTTTTAGTTTAAATCTGTTAGTTTTTTATTTCTAGGTTAAGATTTCGGGGTTTTGTTCTTAACTCTTAATAAAACCCACGAATCATGTTAGTTTATGGTTTAAAGTTAGTAATTTTTGAATAATCTTGTTGAAACCGTGCACACCCATGCCCAAATCACTGGTATTATGAGTTTATTTGAAAAGTATGTGAGATTTGGATGTTTTACTTGGGAAAATTTTGAAAATCTGGAATGTGTGCACGCCTGTGCACCTAACCCGCACGACCGTGCGAGGTATGGTGCCCCAGCTCAAGCACTGGCAGTGCAGCTCGGAATCACCGAGCTGAACTGCCGTGCACGGTCAGCTGCACGGTCGTGCGCAAGACCGTGCGTGCCGAGAAAATTGGACTGCACTGCCGTGCACAAGGCAGTGCAGCCTCAGACCTGAGCCAAGAAACCAATGGTGCACGACCGTGCACAATTGTGCACGGCCGTGCAACATGTGCAGATTCAAGTCAGAATACACGCAGGTCCGTTTTGGACATCCGGGACCTCCGTTTTTTATGTACTAATAGCTGAGTATTCATTTTTGTATGCAGATGGCACACGACCTCCTCGGATTCGATAACAGAGACAAGAAGGAAGCCCCGTGCATAGACAAACTGATGAAGCTCTAGAACCGACGGAACTCGTTTGGTGCTCCCATTCAGCTCAACTGGGACCTACTGACCACGCTGAATCAGCGTGAAAGGTTCGATGGTTTTGTCTCACCGAATATGGCGAAGCTGCTGAGCATCAACCGACCAGTCTACAGAGAGATAACGATTGAGTTCTTAGCGTCCTACTCTTACAAGAAACCGAAGGAGGTGTTGTATAAGGACTTTCACGACAAAGACATTCGGTTCAGGCTCTGTTGGAAGTGGTACCATTGGTCGGTAGCGAGACTGGGGCGGAAACTGGGAATCTACGAGCATTTGGAGACCAATTTGGAAGACTTTTGTGGTGTCCACAACTTCGTAGATAATGATGAGTGGGCTGCGTTTTGGGCGTCGATTGCCGTTGGTATACCTTATAACCCAATGTCGGGCAAGGAAACTATGATTAAGGACCTGCTTCTTCGCATGTTACACCATGTTTTTAGCCACACTATCTATGGCCGAAAGAACAGTTCGAGGAACTGTCCCACTCCCGATCTACTATTCTTATACCATTTTTATGAGGGAGCCCCGCTAAACTTGGCCACACGGATGGCCAAGTTCTTTCTTACTGCTGGGGGCACCAAAGACGGGAGTGAGATTCATGGGGGAGAGTACATCACCCAGATCGCCGAGGCATTTGGAGTTCTGACCGACGTGGTCAAGGCCACGCTGACAGAGGTCACTACTGGGGTTACACTGGATCTCAGATCACTCAGGGCTCAGCACCTGATTGTTGACACGGATGTGGGTCCACGCCTTATTAGCCAAGACATTATATGGGACCCCGTACCACCACCAGAGGAGGAGGACGAGGAGATGCATGATCAGCACCCATGGGGCGGTGGGGACGCGCCACACGACTTTTCACAGCACTCTCCTCCGCACTTCCTGCCTCAGGACCAGCAGTGGCCTCCTGACATTCCAACATACCCTGAGTTCTACACGCGGTTCCAGGCGTTGGAGCTGAACGTGCGGAACATCGGCACACAGCAGGTAGAGATTAAACAGGACCAGCAGTATATGCGGTCCACTATGGATCGTGTGCAGCAGGATGTCAGGTACAGCTTTGAGTACCTCTTTGTCGGGTTAGAGTCGGTGCATCCGGGTACCTTCAAGAACCCGCCCAGCCAGGAAGCTCCGGTCAGCACCACGGGGCCGACCAGTAGCCACTACCGCCTCATGCATGCAGTTGTTAGTACTTCTTTTTATTTATGCTTTCAGTACTTTATTTCCGGGTCTACGTACCCAAGACATTATATTTTTAGTTTGTATTGTCTTTGAACTATTTTTCTTTCAGTATTTCAAATTTCAGTATTTAGTTTATTTTATTTTGTGATGTGGATGAATACGTTTGATGAGTTTGTTGTGTCAAGAATGTTGATTATGCACGTAACAGGCGAGCACCGTTATCGGGGCTCATGCTGTCTATTTACCCGGGCGTTTCTTCGACATGAGGGGAGTATTATTCTCCTTTTTCACACTATAGATAGCTAATTTATAAACGCTTTCTATTGTCACATTGGGGACAATGTGAGTTTCAAGTGTGGGGGGGGGATTATATCTTGTTTGTCCTCTTGTATATATATCTAAAAAAACTTTAAAAGTACATATATGTATATATTTTCTTATAAACATCAAGCCTAACTAATTTTTGATAAAGATAACTTGACGCGCGACAAACAGATGAGATACGAACGTGTTAGATTCGTACACTTGCACCCATTTCTTCCGGTTACGTGAGCATTTGAGCCTTAGAATAGATTACATTTCTTTGACATGCTTGCGAGTGAGCCGGATGTTTTGTGCAATTTAGAACTTGTCATTAGCATGCTTGTTTAGATCAGAAACGTGTGAGATTGTACGAATATGATTGAGGCATTTAGGATACCCTTTTGATTTAGCCTTTTCTTTTCGTTCTATCTGTTTCCCGCGCCCAAATGTTATCCAATAGTTAACCATGTTGAACCTAATCCCGTGTTTTTCTTATTTACCACACCAATTCACCACTAAACCAAATAGCCTTTTTCTTTTAAACCTTTTGTGTTAAAACTCAGTTTAGGTTATTTTTTAACTAGTATTTGTATTGTAAATAGTTCGTTTTCGGGTATATCTATTTAGAACCCGTATGTTGATTATATATCAGTTTTAGTTCAGTATATATATCATAGATATATATGTTATGAAAAAATAGAACACCCTAAAATAGGGTGAATTAGCAGTATTCGAGCAGTTTTTAGAGCTTTAAAGTTAGAAATTATAAGTTTAGCTCGATTTAAAATAAAAATCGACTATATTCGCGTTTGTGTTGTACAGTTGTATTAGTTGATATTAGTTAGACATAACCGCCGGGTTTTAGCCGATTTGTCACTGTAAATATCCATTCCATACCCTTACCTTTGCCTAACATTACAACCCGTATAAGACCTCTTGATTTGTGCTTTTTCACTCGTTAGTTGGTGAAGATTAGATCTTTCGACAAGCTTATGATATTGCACGATTCATTGTCTTGGCAATGGAGTGATTTACACATACACATTACACGTATGTATCATAAATAAAACCGAGCGTGTGTGAACTTTGCGAGTCGTGTACGGGTTAGCATGCTTATAGATCGGAAGCGAGTCGTTGCTTTTTAGTTATCTTATCACATGTTTCTATATCTTTGTTGGCTTGACTATTATCGTCTGTACAGGTTATATTTTGTCTTTGTTGTCATTTGGCGAGTTTTTCGTTTATTTCTATTTAGTTGTTTGCTTGAGGACAAGCAAAGTTCAAGTGTGGGGAGGTTTGATATACGTTAAAATATACATATATAAATCCCTGATTAAACTCCCAAATTACGCGTTTTCGATCATAATTGCACGAATTCGGTACTCAACCGCTTCATATGTTTATTGCAGGTCTTAAACAACGTCCCACGAGCAAAGTCGAAGAAACCAGGCGAAATACGGACAGGACGGAAAGTTTCTGCAAAATCAGCCAAGTCTGGAAGAAGTGCACGGTCGTGCACCTCAGGTGCACGCCCGTGCGGACTTTCTTGGCTCGGACACAGAGGCAGTGCACTGCCAGTGCGACCTGGCGTGCACAAGATGTTCTCGTGCACTTTATGCGCACGGCCGTGCACAAAATCAAAGTTTCTATAAAAACAGAGCAGACCACACTGATCAAGGATTGGGTTTTCTCTGGGCGATTTGGGGCGATTTCTGGACCAACAAAGCAGCCGGAAGGCCGTCTAACAAGCTCGGGATTCATTCCGGATCATCTAGCATCATCCAATCCATCACATTCAAGATTTATGGTTTGATATATTAAACTTTAAGTTGATTCAAATCTGATTATTTTGGCTTGTTTGTGTTGTTTATGTATTACATTATAGTCTATGGATCGTGTTTAGTAATCGTTAGTAGTAAAAACAATCGTTTGTATGTAATCATGTTTTGTATAAATTTGCCGTTTTTTCATCATTAGATCTTGATGATCATAGCGCAACCTTGTTTCATTATGGTTGGATTTGTAGTTGTATTCGAATGACTTTGGCGATTGTCGAATGTGTTAGGCGGATAAATGTTGAAAAACCGTCTGTTTAATCGTCCGGTAGTAGACTAGTTTACTTGTTAATAAGTTTACTCCATGAAACTGTAACCGGGTATAGGTTTGGTTAAAGTCAGTCAAATAACGGTTAAAAATGCTTACCGGCACGTAAAAGGGTTTTAAAAGCTTAATGGTGTCGTTACTGATCTTTGACACGGTTAATGATCTTTGGTAGTTATTTTGGTAAAAATAGCGATCTTAGTAGATTTGTATTAAAAGTTGGTAAAATGGAATAGGTTGTGAAATGCTCTACTTTATGCTAGTTTAGGTGGCTGTATTGTGTATTCGGTAACGCTTTCCTGAATTAGTGAGGTTAGAAAACTTTTAACAGATGACTAACTTATCTTTAGAAGATCTGCATGAGATCATATCAGCTGCTCGCTAATAAACGACTTGAAGTGGTTAACGTGTGTATTCGTGTTAGCTTTCTGTAGAGTTGTCATGTTAGGATGCCCGGAAGGGACACTAACTGTCGGAAAATGGGAATGTTGATCACACGCCTGTATTTCTTATTATATGTAGATGACATGCTAGGATTGGTATATTATAGTTTATATAGTTATATTTTGTATTTGGAGTCTTACATATGTTATTTAGATATTTTAGAATTAATTTAGTTATAAACAAACTTCAAACTATCTTTTTCTACTGGTAAATCGGGGACAGAGTTTTAGTACCATTGCTCCGCGTGCGTCCATGGATCGATATCTGGTTCTTATTTGTACATTACTACATATATGACAGGGTACACTTGCCCTATTGTGTGTGTTTTAATATTAAGGTCTAAACCATTTTTATAAATATTAAAGCAAAACGTGTGTTATTTCATTGTAAAATTATGTGTATATCCGCACACGTCAGTAGGGGTGGGGTATTTGGCTGCAAATCATAGGAAGAAGAGGGCAAGGATCTTGTGTAGAGGTATAAAAGTGAGGTTTCCATTTTAGTATAAGAGAATGTTTGTCTTACATTGGAACTAATCCTAAGTTAGCAATTGGAATGTGTTCAATGGTGTGTGCTTTGTTTGGCCGATCGTAGGGTGTCATACACACATATGTAGGTAGTAATTTTTGGATGGAAATATAGTTTACTAAAGCCTTATGCCTTGTTCTGTGTAAGTGGTGATCTCATGTATTAGCGTAGTTGTTTGTATCATGTTTTAGTGTGAAAGACACCTATAGCCGATGTCTTTGGTGATTGAGTGATAGGGAGGTATCTAGGATCGTGTATTGGCTTCACTAGGTGTGATGGTGATGATTCAAGTCTCTTGAGTAGTATTTGCGAGACAATTCATATGTTCATGGATGTTTCTATCGTAAATGATTGGGTATATTGTGAATTTGTTGTGTGCACATGATGTAGTCGAGGACTTGATGATGATGTGATCATTCATTTGTGTCCCCTAATCTTATACTCTTGTTATGGGGTGAGAGTACATGAAAACCTTCTTGATTCATAAACATGTGTTAGTGAAAGCCTATTATGTGTTAGGGTGAAATAGTCTCATTAAACGTTTGTTGGGTGAGTGTCCAGGTGTTTATGCATAAACCATTGTTCTTGGTTGAGTTTTCTGAATAACTCATGCTTCATTAGACTGAGGGGAGGGGGTATCATATGCGCAAAATGTTTAAATATGCATATATAATGACATGAATATTTGAAATGCGTACGGATGTTGACCTGGATCGTTGACTGTTGTCGCATTAATGATCCAGGTCAACATCCTTACGCATTTTGCTTATTATTGTCATTTCATGTGCATAATTAGACATATTGCACACCTATACCTCCTAGTTTGGTAAATCATGAGTTACTGAGGAAACTTAGTAGATTGTCCGTTTCTGCATACAACACCCAGACTATACAAGACAATTGGCTTTGAACAGTCAAGCTAATCACATGCACAACATAGAGCAACGGGATACCCGATTAACACACAAATGTACAAAACAACAATACACGTGAAAATGCCCATGTGGAAAGCTACACAATCCACACAAACCCGAACAATCACAAACTGCTTGAGGTTACCACTCACTAACCCATGGTAACTCCTCACTAACATATGTATATAGATCAAAAATATTATCATGTGTTAACACCTAATAACATGTGTTCACGACTAATGGAAATCTATACATATTAATATCGTCATCAAAACACATACATACATATGCAAATACACAATCACTCGACTATCTACCTAATATAACCAACTCGTATGTTCAATGATGTATATATATTCGACTACCAAGGCCCATGAACAAACACTTGATAAGTGGAATGACCTATATCTAGTCAACCATGTAAACTTATCATAGATTTTGTCACACCCTCAAATTTCCACTGCGGGGTTTATACCGCGAGGCGCATGACAAACCAGGATCCCATAGCCATAAGTCACATGAACGAACTCTAAATGCCCAAACCATTTAGTTCGTTTTCAAAAACCAAGTTTCGTTAAGCTGCGGAAGCGTAGACCAAAGTTAAACCTTTTTAAAAACCATGCGTAAAACAACGTGCCCAAATTAAAACCATATGAGAGAAAAGGTAAAAGCATAATATGTAATTTATGTGTATGCCCAAGACCCCAAATGCAGTGAAGTGTACAGTGCTTTCTAATCCTGGCACAGGAAGCTAACTACCTGCAAAAGCATGTAAATCGTGTGTCAACATAAAGCTGGTGAGTTCACAAAGTAAAGTAATTGAGTATGTAAATGCGTTGGTTTCCAAAACCACGTAATCAAGTAAATTGAGTTGGTTCCTAGAACCGTGTAACCACTATTTCATCGCATGTCAAGGGTAGCTAACCCATTCATGATAACTAACACCGAATATACCGAACTGCTATGTACGTGTAGCCACAAAAGTGCGCCGCATTCCTGACATCATTGTCTATCCACAATGATAAAGTTTCGTTAAGTTATAGTTCACGCCCGCGCTCCCCGAGCCGGTGTGAGGTTTGTAAGACCTAATAGCGCTATCAACTAATAACCCGCTTGCCAATCCCGGCAACTCATTCGGTACGTAAGGACTTACAGATGATAGAGTTGGTTTAGTTCATCAAGGACACAATTTGCGAACTAGCAAAGTAAACGACCCACACAGGGATCCATAGCATCCCAACCCGGGATGTGTAAGTAGTCCCAAACCGGACTAGAAAAATGTTAAGTAAGTTGTCTCATACATGAGACGCATGCTTTTGAGAAAAAGAGTAGTGAAACTCACCTTAGTGTGCAAGCAAAAGAAATCCGACCCGCAAGTAAAGTATGCTACCGACACCCTAATACAAATGTCACTAGGTGAGTATATGTGCATAACCAACACACCATATAACTCGTTTATCCGAGACTTTTAAATGTTCAAAACCGTGTAGTGACACCTAATGACTCTACATGCTCAAGTATGTCCTACGTATCTCGTTGGTGATCATAGTGATTATTATCAGTTTAATACATCAAATACATCTCATACAAGTTTTCACACAAGTACATGTCAATTACATACCACATACAACTCCAAATAGTCACATAAAGACCCCGTACACAATCTGCGTTTTTAGGATAGATTGTGCGCTGTGAAAAACGAATTATTTAAAATACTTAACGAATGAATTAAAGTCCCAAATTTTTACTGAGTATTCATGGGGATTCGGTTGCAAACCCATATTTTTGTTTTGTCTTAAAACCAAACACACAAATTATGAAAATTCGTACAACACAGCTATATCCAGAAAATTTCCTCAACAGATCAGTTTAGTAGAAAAATTCTCAAAAATTGTGTATTCATCCAAACGGGATGAATCCACTTGGAAAAGCTCAATTTTTTCAATATTGACCTACTGTAAGAATTTCATAACTTAATGCCTTGTAAATCTCAAGTTATGACCATTTAAATTTAACCCAATTCACAAATCCGAAAATCTGATATGACCCCTAACCAAATAAAATTCCAAAAACGACTCAAACGGTGTCCAAATCTGATGGTTTTTCCCATTATGAAAAGCTAAGACCTTCTACATTACAATCATGCAAAGAAATCATCAAAACAATCAATTTAACATCGAGATACAGCCCCTACAAAACACCCTAACGAATCTGCCAGAAACTGGAACTTGCTCCCCAAGTTATTCACAAACCCTAATCATGCATAAAAATCTCTAATACATGCATAACTCATATTATTCTGATTAAACACCTATATTATCATACAAAAACCCTAATTATGATTACTAACAACAACCATCATCATCAAATCACAATGAACATTCAAGAACACCCACATAACCCTATATGCGATTTTTATACATGCAATCTCTAGGGTTTTTAAAACTTTTCAAGTATTGTAAATCATCAAGAAACATGTAAAATGTATACCTTGCAATGCTAAACTCCTCAAGGCCTAGAGATTGCACCCAAATCAACTTGAATTAGTGAAAAAGAGGTGTTGTTTGATTGAATATTGAGAGAGGGGTTGGGATGGGAGTTCACGGCGCATAAGGGGGTGGGTTAGGGTTTTTTTTTTTTTTTTTGTCTCCTAATTATAAAGGGGCTTGGCTTGTTGCCCAAGCAATTGGGTATTAGGGCCCCTTATAGTCCATTAACTGAACCCGTTAGTCATGTTCTAGTCCAATACCGGGCCCGATGATATTAATCACCCTAAATTGCATAAAAACTATTGTTTTTATTATCTCATAGCATATCAATCATAAGGTGCACGTAATTTGCATGGTTTACATATTAACTTTCAGTTAAGCGGTAATTCACATAAACATGTAATCCACATAAACATGTAACTTCACGTTCATCATAATTCTATTGTACACATTATTATATATGCCAGACAAATCACCAACGTTCGGGATATAGGACTCGTGTGTGCATTGTGATGATAACTTTACTTATTATAATGTAACATATGTTATTATCACATAACATATGTTATTACCCTATAACATATATGAAGACCTTCCTAACTAACCCTAGTCAAGTGTTTAGTCACGTATGCACATGCAAGTTAACTAGAGTTCAGTTAAATTAAGAACCTGAAAATGCGGGGTGTCACTTCATCCCTAAGTTGAAAAGAATTTCGTCCCGAAATTCAGCAAGTAAACAATAAAGCCAGCTAGAATAGTGTGTGCTTGGTTCCCGGATGTCACATCATCCCCAAGTTGAACGGAATTTCGCCCCAAAATTCACTTTGAAAGAGCTGCTTTATGTTTAGCGTTCGATCTATGTTCAGGTTTAGGTTCAGAAAAGATGTGTGGGCATTTAAGCCGCATTTGATCCCTGCGTTCCCACGTGTATTCCGGTCCTAGACGGAAATTCCATCGCACCTTAACAATCGGTATGATGCTCTGTCTGAGTTTCTTGATGCCCCGCTCAAGAATCTCCCCTGGTTCTTCCGTGAACCATAGCTGACCGTCCACCTAGATCTCATCCAGTGGCACCACCAGTGTTGTATCCAACAGGCATTTCTTTAGATTCAATGCGATACGTGGGATACATCATGTACCCCACCGAGTTTATTAAGCGAGTTTAACTTGTAAGTTACCGGACCAATCCTTTCGACAATCTCGAATGGTCCAATGTATCGCGGGTCAGCTTTCCCCGTTTTCCAAAGCGTATCACCCCCTTCCAAGGTGACACCTTCAACAGAACCTTGTCCCCAACCTGGAACTCCAAAGGTTTCCTACGCTTATCAGCGTAACTTTTCCGTCGATCACGAGCAGCAACCATCCGATTTCTGATTTGCACTATCTTCTCAGAAGTTTCGTGCACGAGTTCGGGACCTGTTAGTTGGCTATCCCCAACCTCAGTCCAACAGATGGGAGACCTACACTTGCGCCCATAAAGTGCCTCAAAAGGCGCACACTGTATCGAAGTGTGATAGCTATTGTTATAAGAGAATTCGATCAAAGGCAAGTGCTTATCCCAACTATTGCCAAAATCCACCACGCACGCTCGTAACAGATCCTCCAACGTTTGGATGGTACGATCACTTTGTCCATCCGTCTGCGGGTGATAGGCTGTGCTCATATCCAGACGAGTTCCCAAAGCATCTTGGAGAGTAGTCCAGAAACGAGCAGTGAATCGCCCATCGCGATCAGATATAATAGAAGTAGGCACCCCATGCCTAGAGACTATCTCCTTGATGTAAAGGTTCGCTAGCTTCTCCAATGAGTCTGTTTCCTTTATAGCCAGAAAGTGGGCCGATTTGGTTAAACGATCCACGATAACCCAAATCATGTTATGGCCCGTTGGCGTTCTAGGAAGCTTTGTAATAAAATCCATGGAAATCCCATCCCATTTCCACATAGGGATTTCTGGTTGTTGGAGTAGGCCTGAAGGTTTCTGATATTCAATCTTAACCTTCGCACAAGTCAGGCACTTACTAACATAAGTGGCTATTTCGGGTTTCATGTTTGGCCACCAGTAAAGAGTCTTAAGATCTTGGTACATCTTGTCCGAACCAGGATGTACCGAATATCGAGAGGTGTGTGCTTCATCAAGCACTAGTTGCCTGAGATCCTCAAAACGTGGTATCCAGACTCGATCCATGAAATACTGGAGGCCATCCGTTTTTAGTTCCAAGTGCTTATCAGCACCATGTAAGGTTTCAAGCCCGATGTTTTCTCCCTTCAAAGCTTCACCCTGGGCTTCTCGTATCTTATCAGGAAGACTGGAATGAATGGTGAGTTGTAAAGCTCGTACCCATTTAGGTTTCGTTTCCTTTCGACTGAGGGCATCAGCTACTACATTAGCCTTCCCTGGATGATACTTGATGGCACAATCATAATCATTCAAAAGTTCAACCCAGCGACGTTGTCGTATGTTCAGCACCTTCTGATCAAATATATGCTGAAGGCTCTTGTGATCAGTGAAAATTGTGCACTTTGTTCCATAGAGGTAGTGCCTCCAGATTTTGAGAGCGAAAACCACCGCTCCCAGCTCCAAATCATGAGTGGGGTAATTCTTCTCATGGACCTTTAATTGCCGCGATGCATATGCGATTACCTTATCACGTTGCATGAGTACGCACCCTAAGCCTTGGATAGACGCATCACAGTACACTACAAAGTCCTCTGCACCCTCAGGAAACGATAGTATCGGTGCACTGCAAAGTTTTGACCAGATTCTTGGGCATCCCCCTACTTATAGGTAATGCCTTTCTGCGTTAGGACGGTGAGAGGTTGAGCGATCTTACAGAATCCCTTAATGAATCTACGATAGTATCTCGCGAGACCAAGAAATTGGCGCACCTCAGTAGGGGTCCTAGGAGCCTCCCACTTTTTAATAGCGTCAATCTTGGCGGCGTCAACATGTATTCCTGCCTCGTTGACCACATGTCCAAGAAATTGGACTTCTCGAATCCAAAAGCCACATTTAGAGAATCTTGCATACAACTGCTCCTTTCTCAATAGTTCCAAGATCAGTTGCAGGTGTTGCTCGCGCTCTTCCCTGCTCTTGGAATAAATCAGTATGTCATCTATGAACACTATGACGAATTTGTCCAAATAGGGCTTGCACACATGGTTCATCGGAACAATGAACACAACCGGTGCATCCAAATGGCATCACCAAAAACTCATAATGTCTATAACGAGTTCGAAAGGCTGTCTTCGCCACATCCTCCTCTCCGACTCTCAGCTGATTGTATCATGACCTCAAGTCAATCATAGAATAGAAACTTGACCCTTGCAGTTGGTCGAACAAGTCATCATTATGTAAGACCCTCAATACCGACGGGTCAAATAGTTGGCATTCAAAAGCTAAAACCATAAATTAATACTCAAGTGGTCTTATTTATTATCAGAAAACACGCAGCGGAAAAGTAAATAGTTAAGTCATCCAAACATGAAATTCTCCATGACGGGTCAAAGCATATTTGTAGAACAAAACAATAAGTTTAGAAAACTAGTTTTCAAATAAATAAAGTAGACTCTTTTATTTTGAAATGTCAACCGCCTCTGAGTAGTCCCACAGCAAGCCAAGGCATCCCTTTTATTCTTCAAATACCTGAAATCAAGCTAATATGCACGCAAAGTCAGACGAGCTGAGTGAATTCAAGTTTTCCGAAGTTCTTAAATAATAAGTAAATTGTCACAATAATAATTAACAAAATACTTTAACCTTAGAGTTACAATAAGCGCATTCCGCCTATTTGATCCCTAAGTAATTAATAAGTAAAGTCTAGAATAAGCGCAATCCGCCTACTTAACATAAGACTTTATTTTAAATCTAAAATAAGCGCATTCCGCCTATTTGTCACAAAATTACAACAAGTCTAAATAAGCGCATATCGCCTACTAAGACTCAAACCATAACTATAAATCAGAGCAGACATACTATATAAGTATATAACTATCATAGCTCAATTTATAATACCAGGTAACCGTCATACACAGTTTAAATATATAAATATATATAGTAACGCATTTAACCCAAACAAGTATAAATCAAGGCAAATCCCGATCTAACAAGCAAGGTTCCACATACACTTTCAAGACATGCATATTAGCCCAAAATGTTTTAAAACAGTAAAAAGGGCATCATGAATTCACCTTGATGTAACGTCCACTTCCCAAAAGCTTAATAAATTTAGTAGAGTGAATTCAATCAAGGGCCTGGCAAAACAAATATATTGTTACTAGAAATCCTAAACTCATTTATAAAACTAATAAATAATTAGTAGTAACATAGTTTTATGGAGTATAGAATTCTAACATTTTGTTTTAATTTATTAATTCATTTATTTGGTTAACCAATTCAAGTGGTCCTCTTTAGAACTTTGTGCATGACAAAACTCATACTAAACGTTATGAATTTATGCATGTGCCATAGAAATAACATGGGCATGAGAATCATGCTTTATTCAAACATAGAGTCCACACCAACACTATGTGATAAACTCCATGCATGGATGACCATGCAATCCCACCCTTTTAAGTATTAAAGGGATGCATAGAATGAAGTCTTTGAACGCACTCTTTAAAGTCATCGTCATCCTCATCATTTTTTTTTTTTTTTGAACTCATGATTCAGTAAATTATGATCCACGTATCAGTGCAATCCAAACATAAGCTCATCATCATATTTTCTTTTTACCCATAACCTTCCATTCCAACTATAACCATGCAATCGATCACTAAGTCTATACAACAACCGAAATATATACACATACATACCTGATGCAGGTTGAAGAACCGAACCAAGCTCTCGATTAACCGGATCGGAACCACCTATGGCCACCATACTCTTCGCCAAGCCAAACCAACCGTACTCGGGATCACCGTGACCACTAAGAGTTCCCGTAACGCACACCCTTAATCGAATGGGACTGACCAGTCGTGGGCTTACCATAATCTGCAACATCTCTCGGTTATCACCTACGGATTCGCCGCCTCCGAACACCGTACCATCATCCAAGCCACCTCTTGTGATGAGTCGGAAGTCATGTATCGGAACCACCGCGAACCACCACCGGTGCCGAGCTCTCCCATTTTCCCGCTCAACCTGCTGCCGTCGCACACCCCGGGTCGTACATGGCCCTAGGGTTCCTTATATAATTGTTTTTAATCTCCAATTTACACTTAGGCCCTTTTATTTTCATATGTTTCAACTTGTTCCCGAAGTTATTATTACTAACTTAAAATAAAAACAATCGGGACCCTCACATTTCCATTTGATACAACTTTATCCCAAAGTAACTATAACATCTTTAAACATTGACAAACCGGTCCCTTCATACATTTAAACCATGATTTTAGTGACTGGTCCATTCAACGAAAAATTCGGACAGTCCTTGTACATGAACTATCAAACTCGGAAATTTTGGGGCGTTACAAGTCTACCCTCCTTATAATAGGATTCGTCCTCGAATCCTCTTGAATAGGGAACCACCAAACGTCACCGAACGTGATATTTTAAGTATAAACTGCTAAGAATATATTAACTACAGGAACATATGAATAGCCTTCTACACCAGACAATATTCATATGATCATTTTCGGTTACAAATCACCAATTGCTTCTGCCCAAATGGAACCCCAACAAACCGGAGTCCTACATTTCGCCCATACAACATAAACTAAGACTAGAGATCAAGCAGGCATATCCAACTTCTATCATAGTTCAGTTTTAAAATACATATAATATAAATTATGTGACAACCCTGACTCGAAACGAATACCATAGATCAGAGCAGGCATATCCCTCTTCTGTCATAGCTCGGTTCGACATGTCAGGTAGCCATTAAACATAGTCTATTATATATATATATATATATATATATATAACTAGGATAACATAAACTAAGCAACAACTATGACACAAAACCAATACCATAGATCAGAGCAGGCATATCCCACTTCTATCGTAGCCCAGTTTATAAGGTCAGGTAGTCGCCAAACACAACAACCTTTCATACGGTGGCATCCCAATAGTGGTGTGATGGCTATTGTTATATGAAATTTCCGCCAAGGGTAGGTGATAATCTCAGCTACCACCAAAATCAATAGTGCAGGCCCAAAGCATATCTTCGAGAGGTTGGATGATTCTTCCCGACTGACCATCCGTCTGTGGGTGATACACAGTGCTGATGTGTAACCTAGTACCCATCTCATCATGAAACCTTTTCCATAATTTTGACGTAAAACGAGTGTGCCTATCGGAAACAATAGACACTGGTACACCGTGCCTTGAAACAACATCCCGAATAAACAAATCTACTAACCGTTCAGAATTAATGGTCTCTCGTATCGGCAAGAAGTGAGCACTATTTCTCAACCTATCCACCACCACCCAAATAGTGTCAAACCCCTTGGGCGTACGGGGTAGTTTGGTGATGAAATCCATAGTAAGATGCTTCCACTCCCTCTCCGATACCTCCAAAGGTTGGATATTTCCAAACGGTTTCTGTTCCGCCTTAACCTGTAAACAAGTCAAACACCTACTCACATATGTTGCTACTTCGTACTTCATTGATGGCCACCAATAGTTCTTCTTGAGATCATGATACATTTTGGTTACCCTGGGATGAATAGAATAGTGGGTCTTATGTGCCTTATCCATGATTTTATCCCTAAACCCACCATATCGAGGTATCTGCATCCGCTCTTTCATAAACATAACCCCGTCTCCATTACTTTCCAAAAATCATTGTTGCCCCCACATACACTCCGTCATGATCCACTCCACCTGTAAGGCTTCATTCTGATCACTAGATATCTGTTTCACTATATCCGGCTTCAAGATAAGCTGACAAGACTTCACCCAAATGGGTTTAGGCCTCTCATTTCGGCTTAACGCGTCTGCCACCACGTTAGCCTTCCCTCAATGATACATAATCTCTACATCATAATCTTTGATCAACTCTAACCACATGCGCTGCCTCATATTAAGGTCTTTCTACTCAAGAAATATCTCAAAATCTTATGATCGGTATTGATGGTGCAAGGAACCCCATATAAGTAACGTCTCTGCATTTTAAGTGCAAAAACAACAGTTGCTAACTCCAAATCATGAGTCGGGTAATAAATCTCGTGGGGTAATAAATCTCGTGGGGTTTCAGCTGGCGTGAGGCATAAGCTATCACCTTACCGCGCTGCATAAGTACACACCCGAGACCCCCAAGTGACGTGTCTGAATAAACTACTAGATCCTCCGTCCAATCCGACAAGGCTAGGATCGGTGCATGTGTGAAACTTGTAAGACCCGCAATTCCGGTGTCAAACTTTTCTTTAGCTCAAGAAACGAGTTCTCTTGGTCCGAGTCCCAAACACATCTCGCCTCATTCTTAGTCAGATTAGTTAGTGAGCTATCTTGGAGAAATCATGTACGAACCTCCGATAACAACCAGCTAAACCTAATAAGCTACGAATCTCAACCGGTGATTTTGGTGTCGCCCAGTTCATCACTGCCTCCACCTTCGTGGATCTACCATGGTACCGACGGAATTAATGACATGGCCCAGAATACTGAGCCTCACGAAAACAGACGGCACCTTCAAGATATTAGTGTGAAGTTTCTCACTCCTTAGGGTTTAAAGAACCTACTTGAGATGTTGAATATGGTCTTCTTCACTTTTGGAGTATATGAGCATGTCATCAATAAAAAAACAATAATCGAATGGTTGAGTATCGGCCCACACACCTGGTTCATCAAATCCATGAATGACGTGGGCGCATTAGTCAACCCAAGAACAAAACAAAAAACTCATAATGCCCATAACGAGTACGAAAAGCAGTCTTCGGTACATCCTGCTCTCGTATTTTCAGCTGATGGTAGCCTGATCTAAAATCAGTCTTCGAGAACCAACTAGCTCTTTGGAGCTAATTAAACAAGTCCTCAATCCTTGGTAAAGGATACCTATTCTTCATAGTCAACTTGTTTAATGCCCTGTAATCGATACACAACCACATGCCGCCATCCTTCTTTTTTTTTTAACGAACAAAACCGGTGCACCCGAAGGTGAGATACTGGGTCTAACAGACCCTTTCTCGAGCAAGTCCTCCAGTTGAGATGAGAGTTCTTTCATTTCTGCAGGTGCGAGTCGGTATGGTGCCCTGGCAACAGGTTTATCTCCCGGCACGAGGTATATCTAGATTTCAACCTCACGGTCCGGTGGCAACTCTGTCAAATCATCTACCAATACATCCGGGTAATCCCACGCTATGGGGACATCACCTAGCTTAGGGATATCGACCCCCACATCCAAGACTTGCGCCAAATACGCCTTACACCCGCGTTGCAACATTTCCCCCACCTTAAGCATAAAAACAACCCGAGGTAATGAGCAACTATCATCCCTATGAACAGTAATACGATTTCCATCAGGAGCTGTAAGTCACACGAGTCTCTACCCGCACACAATGTTGAGCATCCACGGTAGCCAGCCAGTCCATCCCAAGAATAACATCAAAGCAACCCAATGACATTAAGTACAAGAGAATAGGAAGACTATGGCCCGATAACTCGATCTGACAATTATCTACAGCCTTGGTCACAAGGAGTGAATTTTCTACTGCAACCGTGTCCTCGATTAAATGTCTAGTATCCTTGGGATCTTATCTAACCATATACAAAAGGTGATAGACACAACCCATACAAAACATTTATGACAAAACCGTCACATGATCCGTCACAAGACATATTCAGGATGTGTAAAGTAAGGGTAAACTTCTAATAACGTTGATCAAGTGTGATTAGCTGTTTACTTTACTTTAGTCACCCTAAACACAACAAATTACGACCACATTAACAATTCTTCCTACACATTGACACAAATACACATGGTATTTAGCTAGTAAACCTTAAAGGTTTGCAATTAACAAACGATGAAGGGAATTCTACCCTACCTCAAAACACAAGAGCATGCACCCCCAATGAGTTATTACAATTAAGCACTCAATAAGAGCCATCATAACATACTTAAAACAAATATAGTTATTGGGTTTCCTTCTAACACTTTATGTATCTAAGTGTTCAACGAGAAGCATCCCAACCTATATGTCGTGCATTACTCACTACATAATAAACTTCCCATACTACATCAAAATGTAAAGGGACTAACCGCCCGTTTATGACTTCATGCTATTAAGCATCCAATGAAGTGTAAATATATATATATATATAGATATATAATATATATATAGACATACGTCAAAAAAATAAGGATTACCTCTTGGCGTGCAGCTACCCAGCAGTTGACATTTCTTAGTAACAATTTGGTCCCATACCAGATTCGAGTTCGAGCACAGAATGCTTGAATCCCTCGAACCATTGCTCTGATACCAACTTGTAAGACCCTCAATACCGACGGGTCAAATAGTTGGCATTCAAAAGCTAAAACCATAAATTAATACTCAAGTGGTCTTATTTATTATCAGAAAACACGCAGCGGAAAAGTAAATAGTTAAGTCATCCAAACATGAAATTCTCCATGACGGGTCAAAGCATATTTGTAGAACAAAACAATAAGTTTAGAAAACTAGTTTTCAAATAAATAAAGTAGACTCTTTTATTTTGAAATGTCAACCGCCTCTGAGTAGTCCCACAGCAAGCCAAGGCATCCCTTTTATTCTTCAAATACCTGAAATCAAGCTAATATGCACGCAAAGTCAGACGAGCTGAGTGAATTCAAGTTTTCCGAAGTTCTTAAATAATAAGTAAATTGTCACAATAATAATTAACAAAATACTTTAACCTTAGAGTTACAATAAGCGCATTCCGCCTATTTGATCCCTAAGTAATTAATAAGTAAAGTCTAGAATAAGCGCAATCCGCCTACTTAACATAAGACTTTATTTTAAATCTAAAATAAGCGCATTCCGCCTATTTGTCACAAAATTACAACAAGTCTAAATAAGCGCATATCGCCTACTAAGACTCAAACCATAACTATAAATCAGAGCAGACATACTATATAAGTATATAACTATCATAGCTCAATTTATAATACCAGGTAACCGTCATACACAGTTTAAATATATAAATATATATAGTAACGCATTTAACCCAAACAAGTATAAATCAAGGCAAATCCCGATCTAACAAGCAAGGTTCCACATACACTTTCAAGACATGCATATTAGCCCAAAATGTTTTAAAACAGTAAAAAGGGCATCATGAATTCACCTTGATGTAACGTCCACTTCCCAAAAGCTTAATAAATTTGGTAGAGTGAATTCAATCAAGGGCCTGGCAAAACAAATATATTGTTACTAGAAATCCTAAACTCATTTATAAAACTAATAAATAATTAGTAGTAACATAGTTTTATGGAGTATAGAATTCTAACATTTTGTTTTAATTTATTAATTCATTTATTTGGTTAACCAATTCAAGTGGTCCTCTTTAGAACTTTGTGCATGACAAAACTCATACTAAACGTTATGAATTTATGCATGTGCCATAGAAATAACATGGGCATGAGAATCATGCTTTATTCAAACATAGAGTCCACACCAACACTATGTGATAAACTCCATGCATGGATGACCATGCAATCCCACCCTTTTAAGTATTAAAGGGATGCATAGAATGAAGTCTTTGAACGCACTCTTTAAAGTCATCGTCATCCTCATCATTTTTTTTTTTTTTTGAACTCATGATTCAGTAAATTATGATCCACGTATCAGTGCAATCCAAACATAAGCTCATCATCATATTTTCTTTTTACCCATAACCTTCCATTCCAACTATAACCATGCAATCGATCACTAAGTCTATACAACAACCGAAATATATACACATACATACCTGATGCAGGTTGAAGAACCGAACCAAGCTCTCGATTAACCGGATCGGAACCACCTATGGCCACCATACTCTTCGCCAAGCCAAACCAACCGTACTCGGGATCACCGTGACCACTAAGAGTTCCCGTAACGCACACCCTTAATCGAATGGGACTGACCAGTCGTGGGCTTACCATAATCTGCAACATCTCTCGGTTATCACCTACGGATTCGCCGCCTCCGAACACCGTACCATCATCCAAGCCACCTCTTGTGATGAGTCGGAAGTCATGTATCGGAACCACCGCGAACCACCACCGGTGCCGAGCTCTCCCATTTTCCCGCTCAACCTGCTGCCGTCGCACACCCCGGGTCGTACATGGCCCTAGGGTTCCTTATATAATTGTTTTTAATCTCCAATTTACACTTAGGCCCTTTTATTTTCATATGTTTCAACTTGTTCCCGAAGTTATTATTACTAACTTAAAATAAAAACAATCGGGACCCTCACATTTCCATTTGATACAACTTTATCCCAAAGTAACTATAACATCTTTAAACATTGACAAACCGGTCCCTTCATACATTTAAACCATGATTTTAGTGACTGGTCCATTCAACGAAAAATTCGGACAGTCCTTGTACATGAACTATCAAACTCGGAAATTTTGGGGCGTTACACATTACGAGGCAAAGCGTAGCGGTTCTAAACCGTCACCTTGTTCAACTTCCGATACACATGCGGAAACTCCCATCCTTCTTCTTATCAAACAGAACTAGAGCTCCCCATGGCGAAGAACTAGGTCTAATAAAGCCCCTATCCAATAGCTCTTGGAGTTGGGTAGACAGTTCTTGAAGTTCGCCTAGTGCTAGGCGGTATGGTACGCGTGCAACTGGAGCTGCTCCAGGTACAAGGTCAATTTGAAACTCCACTTGACAAACAGGTGGAAGTCCAGGTAGTTCCTCTGGGAAAATATCTGGGAAATCTCTAACTACTGGGATGTCCTCAATCTTAGTTTTAGTCTCAGCTCGAGTGTCAGATTTGTTAGCTAAAATGGCTGGATAGCCCTTACGAATACACTTCTGGGCTTTCAAGAGGAGATGATGCCCACCATGGCACCACCATGATTACCCTGTATAGATAAAAGTTCTCCACCTGGGAGGGGGAATACGAACCATCTTCTCCTGACAGAGAATTTCAGCGTGTTGCTTGGACAACCAGTCCATGCCAACCACGAGATCAAAGCTTCCAAGGGTGATAGGTAGAATGTTGATGGCAAACGATTGCCCATCCAACTCGAGCTTACAGTCACGGTGAATATGGGTTACCTCCACAGGCTTTCCATCAGCTAACTCTATGGTGTACGGGGTATCAAGAAGAGTAGGAACCATCCCTAGTTGTTTGCTAGGTTTTGATGACACAAAACTATAGTCTGCACCAGTATCATATAAAATAGAAGCAAGAGTGTCGTACCCGTCACGACATTGTTATCAGTCCTAGCTTCCCCAGAGCCAATCACAATTGCTATTCCACGAGCCCCATTGTTGTTGTTACCGTTGTGGTAGTTGTTGTTGAAGGGCTTATACCTCACACTATCCCACGTTCTCTTGCTATCACCAAAAGTAGAAGATGAAGCTCCATGCTTCGGAAAAGTACCATGCTCAACAGCCTAATCCGTGTGTTTACGAGCCAGAATGAACGATTTGTTAGATTCTGGGTAGGTGAGCTGCAGTGGCCAAGCCACGAATCTAAGGGACCCACCCTTTTGGTCTGAAATTCGATCCGCTGGCAAAGTTGGTTAATTAGATTTGAGCACAAAGTATCCAACTCCTGTAGCTTGGTAGTGTAGGTGTCGATCTCAGACCCAACCGTCCTTATATAATAAATTTCTAAATTTCCCCACAGGGTGTTACATTCTCCATCAAAGTATTTGTAACTCATCGAGTGTGCATGTAACATACATTACCCCATCCTGCCTGGGGCAAATGCACATGGCAAAGACTTATACTATCGAAGCAATCAGACGGTCTCCTTCAGTTCCGTTGGAGTTATCGAGGTTTACGACCAATAAAAGGCTTAAAAATATGTTGGCAGGTTGTTGTTGTGGCATGTGCATTCAAGGTATAAGGAAGTTCAAATGAGGAAGTCAAGGGAAAAGAATGATTTTAGAAAAATAGATCTTTACTAGCTTGGAAAGATGCGAGGGCCTCAACCACCCTATCGTTGTTCATAAAAACTCAGTCTTATCTAAGTTAACAAGGGAAAAGAAAAGAAAATACAGGTAAGAAAAAGGTAAGAGCCAATCGTCGCCACGCTCTGTCTAGATAGTAGAGCCTTTATCATCACTTTCCATATGCTCATCCTGCTCAGGTTCCCATTCCATCCCTTCTTCCTCCTCTTTCTTGGTGTCAGTGTTATATGGTTCACATCACGTACAGTCTCCTCCTCTAGTCTTATGTAAGCCAGTTTAGTGGTAAGCTGTACTACTCGTTCCTCCAATCGTGGCTATCAGCCATTAGTAGGTTTCGTCTTCCCTTGAGATGTTGCACTACATTGCAGGCTTTACATAACTCCCCAAGAGTGTGTGTAACAAGCCCCGATCCACTGAATTCCCATGAATCTACCATGTACTTATAAGAAACAGGGATATGCAGTTATACGTTCGCCCGCTCGCACTAGGCGTAAGGTACTAGAGTAAGAAATGAATTCTATATGTGTAACCCAGTCCCGCCTGAGTTTCGAATGAAGGTAAGAAAGATCAAGTAACAAGGAACAGAAACTAATTGTCTCCTTGCTTAGTGAAAAGAATAAGTCTCAGTATTTGAATTTCTTCAATTTGATTTGGTTAAATGGTACCACGTCATGCGCATCGTGCGGCTTTCCTGTGCCCACAACGCTCGCAAGGGCTTTCTCCCCTGTACAATTGTTGTTTCCTCATCCATGAGGTTTGTTAGGATACTACTCCCAGTAATGCGCCACTGGTGTAATCCTGGGTTCCCACCATTGACGTCTTCAGAATTAGGTCTAGAACTAGAAGATAGCATATCTCCCGAAATCATATGTTGTAGATATATGTAGCTAAAAGCTAGTTGTGCACTTAAGTTGTGAGTGTACTTATGCTATAATGATTATAGACTAGACTCAACATGCAGTCCTAGTTCACTATAACCAATGGCTCTGATACCAATCTGTCACACCCTCAAATTTCCACTGCGGGGTTTATACCGCGAGGCGCATGACAAACCAGGATCCCATAGCCATAAGTCACATGAACGAACTCTAAATGCCCAAACCATTTAGTTCGTTTTCAAAAACCAAGTTTAGTTAAGCTGCGGAAGCGTAGACCAAAGTTAAACCTTTTTAAAAACCATGCGCAAAACAACGCGCCCAAATTAAAACCATATGAGAGAAAAGGTAAAAGCATAATATGTAATTTATGTGTATGCCCAAGACCCCAAATGCAGTGAAGTGTACAGTGCTTTCTAATCCTGGCACCGGAAGCTAACTACCTGCAAAAGCATGTAAATCGTGTGTCAACATAAAGCTGGTGAGTTCACAAAGTACAGTAATTGAGTATGTAAATGCGTTGGTTTCCAAAACCACGTAATCAAGTAAATTGAGTTGGTTCCTAGAACCGTGTAACCACTAGTTCGTCGCATGTCAAGGGTAGCTAACCCATTCATGATAACTAACATCGAATATACCGAACTGCTATGTACGTGTAGCCACAAAAGTGCGCCGCATGCCTGACATCATTGTCTATCCACAATGATAAAGTTTCGTTAAGTTATAGTTCACGTCCGCGCTCCCCGAGCCGGTGTGAGGTTTGTAAGACCTAATAGCGCTATCAACTAATAACCCGCTTGCCAATCCCGGCAACTCATTCGGTACGTGAGGACTTACAGATGATAGAGTTGGTTTAGTTCATCAAGGACACAATTTGCGAACTAGCAAAGTAAACGACCCACACAGGGATCCATAGCATCCCAACCCGGGATGTGTAAGTAGTCCCAAACCGGACTAGAAAAATGTTAAGTTGTCTCATACCTGAGACGCATGCTTTTGAGAAAAAGAGTAGTGAAACTCACCTTAGTGTGCAAGCAAAAGAAATCCGACCCGCAAGTAAAGTATGCTACCGACACCCTAATACAAATGTCACTAGGTGAGTATATGTGCATAACCAACACACCATATAACTCGTTTATCCGAGACTTTTAAATGTTCAAAACCGTGTAGTGACACCTAATGACTCTACATGCTCAAGTATGTCCTACGTATCCCGTTGGTGATCATAGTGATTATTATCAGTTTAATACATCAAATACATCTCATACAAGTTTTCACACAAGTACATGTCAATTACATACCAAATAAAACTCCAAATAGTCACATAAAGACCCCGTACACAATCTGCGTTTTTAGGACAGATTGTGCGCTGTGAAAAACGAATTATTTAAAATACTTAACGAATGATTTAAAGTCCCAAATTTTTACTGAGTATTCATGGGGATTCGGTTGCAAACCCATATTTTTTTTTGTCTTAAAACCAAACACAAAAATTATGAAAATTCGTACAACACAGCTATGTCCAGAAAATTTCCTCAAGAGGTCAGTTTAGTAGAAAAATTCTCAAAAATTGTGTATTCATCCAAACGGGATGAATCCACTTGGAAAAGCTCAATTTTTTCAATATTGACCTACTGTAAGAATTTCATAACTTAATTCCTTGTAAATCTCAAGTTATGACCATTTAAAGTTAACCCAATTCACAAATCCGAAAATCTGATATGACCCCTAACCAAATAAAATTCCAAAAACGACTCAAACAGTGTCCAAATCTGATGGTTTTTCCTATTATGAAAAGCTAAGACCTTGTACATTACAATCATGCAAAGAAATCATCAAAAGAATCAATTTAACATCGAGATACAGCCCCTACAAAACACCCTAACGAATCTGCCAGAAACTGAAACTTGCTCCCCAAGTTATTCACAAACCCTAATCATGCATAAAAATCTCTAATACATGCATAACTCATATTATTCTGATTAAACACCTATATTATCATACAAAAACCCTAATTATGATTACTAACAACAACCATCATCATCAAATCACAATGAACATTCAAGAACACCCACATAACCCTATATGCGATTTTTATACATGCAATATCTAGGGTTTTTAAAACTTTTCAAGTATTGTAAATCATCAAGAAACATGTAAAATGTATACCTTGCAATGCTAAACTCCTCAAGGCCTAGAGATTGCACCCAAATCAACTTGAATTAGTGAAAAAGAGGTGTTGTTTGATTGAATATTGAGAGAGGGGTTGGGGTGGGAGTTCACGGCGCATAAGGGGGGTGGGTTAGGGGTTTTTTTTTGTCTCCTAATTATAAAGGGGCTTGGCTTGTTGCCCAAGCAATTGGGTATTAGGGCCCCTTATAGTCCATTAACCGAACCCGTTAGTCATGTTCTAGTCCAATACCGGGCCCGATGATATTAATCACCCTAAATTGCATAAAAACTATTGTTTTTATTATCTCATAGCATATCAATCATAAGGTGCACGTAATTTGCATGGTTTACATATTAACTTTCAGTTAAGCAGTAATTCACATAAACATGTAATCCACATAAACATGTAACTTCACGTTCATCATAATTCAATTGTACACATTATTATATATGCCAGACAAATCACCAACGTTCGGGATATAGGACTCGTGTGTGCATTGTGATGATAACATTACTTATTATAATGTAACATATGTTATTATCAGATAACATATGTTATAACCCTATAACATATATGAAGACCTTCCTAACTAACCCTAGTCAAGTGTTTAGTCACGTATGCACATGCAAGTTAACTAAAGTTCAGTTAAAGTAAGAACCTGAAAATGCGGGGTGTCACAAATTTGGACAATACAATGGAAACATATATATACACACACACACACACGGCAATACATATACACATACACTCACCTTATTGTCTTTTCTCCCACTTATACACAAATAGGAGCTTCGACAATGACACTACGCATCCCTATGAGAAAGTTGAACTCAAAACGGATGGATCTTCCCCTTGTCTTGATCTCAGCCGAAGGACACCCCTATCTCATGTCACTTTCACCTAGTATCACATCTTGCTAGTTGTCATAGAATTTTCCTTGAACCACGGAACTATCAACATCAACAAATGATGACAAGTTTGTGAACCAAGGAATAGTCACTATCACTCTTACACCACTGCCCACATTCGGCCGATCCCCATTCATAATTCCATGACAAAGACTTGACCTCCAATCCCACATAAACACGTGAGGAAATCGGCTAAGGTTCATGATTATGTAAATCAACAAGGACAAAGATGATGAAATGGTTTACACTCAATTAAACAAGAAGCCAAGGTAACCCACGCTCCTATACAAGTCAACTATCCCTACTAATAATCTTCTAACCATAATCGGCCAAAGATAGGAGGAATGCATGACACAAACTTATACTAATGTAGATGTAAGACAAGGATACAATATCATTTCCCCATGAAGATCCACATCCCTCTTTTTGTGACTCTTGCAATCGGCCAAACTAGGAGAGGGACAAGAGGAACATGTGTTGTCAATGTTAATCACCATATAGTATCTTGGCACCTTATTCGACCCATATCATGAAGAATAGCATACCAAGTTTAGCCCATTCCCTTGCATCCAACTGTGTAAAAATAGAGGGCCAAGGAGGAGAGCTTTTCACATTATCATCAACCCACAAACACTTGATTTGCTTCGGCTCTCCCTAACCTCTCTCTAAACCCGACTCCACACCCTCGAAGTTAGCATCTAGGAGCTCTCAAGAATCAAAAAGTCCCATCTCACTTCAAGGTAAGTTATAACTATCCACAATGCCTAATTCTTCTTATAACAATCGACCTCATTATGGTTACCCGGCCCTTCGACCTATGATCACCCAATAATTTACCAAACACATGTAGAATCAATGAGTTTTACAAGCATTACTTCATTTACAGTTATTTGTTTTCTAACACATATGATTCGCACTTTATAAATACGAGTAACATTAATCAGCCTAACACACATTCACACAAAATCACAATAATATTTTGGTCTTCAATCGGCCCATATAAAGATGTCAAGAGATCGATTTTTGATGAACAAAATTATGTTGATACACACGACACTACACACCACATTGTATGATAATTATACTCATTTCCCTCGACAACACACTAGCACACACTCGTGGACATCCATTTATGCATGGTTATAAACGAATAAGCCATGTAGATGCACTAAACAATCAGATATTAGACTAGACTATGAAAGATTTTTCGGCTACCTAATGATAACATGTGTTAAGAAATCCCTATCATATGCTAAACTATCTTTTTGTATTAAAATACATGAACATGTGTTAATACACTCGTTTTGCCACAATCCGACCACATGTGTTAGATTGGGAACAATCCATAGCCCATGAAAACATGTGGGGCCCATTTTGTTCATAATAGATGCCCTTCCTGCTCATGCTCCGGTCTCTACGTTGCCCGCCGACTCTATCCCTACCGGCGAGCCTGACCTACCTACAGACCCTGCATCAGAGCCATTTGCTGTGGAGGCGCCCGTACCTATGCCCAAGCCATCCCGGAGATTGAGGAGGTGTTCCCAGGCCCGTAAGCGGCCTTACCTCCCAAGTCTTGTAGGTGACTTGGCCCACAGGGACGAGGAGGATGATGTGGAGTGGTGTATGTAGTGATGTTGGCATCTACCATGTGTGGAACAAGTTGAGATAGCTAGTTAAAACGAGTGGTGTATGCCGTGACATTGGCGTCTACCATAGCCAAGTTCCAGAATTTTGCCTCCAATTTCTGCAGCTCGCTCCTGGGGCAATACTTTTCCATTAGCAAAGTCTCAATTCGGCTCAGGTGAGGCTGTAGGCCGCATCTCTGCCCAATTTCTAGACCTGCAAGTTTAACCAGGTTAGGGCTTCATCCTGGAAAGCACACGTGGAGTACTTAATTCGCTGATACTCTGTGCTGCCGCTAATGTCCAACACTGACTCCATTTACTCGATCCAACGCATGATTCCGACAGCGCCTTTAGTAGCTCAAAAATTCCAAGGTTTACATGGCATGAATGTCTTGTAGGAACATCCTTGGATAGTGGTCGCATCTTCTGTGTAGGCAACAATAAGACATTATTAACACATTAATTGGCCCGGGGCCAATAAGTAGAGAATTGAACTATGACTATTACCATTCTCCGTGTCATTTGTCCTTCAGCGTCCGGGACCTCCGGAACCGCCATTGGAATCGGCTCAGGTGGCCTCGTGTTGCGCAATCTCCTGTGCAATTACTCTAGGCAGCTCAGCAGGTGTGGTTGGGAATATTTCCTGCTTAGTGGTTCGTGTTGATCGTCTGGGTGCCATGTCGTCTTTCTAATACATCATATCAAAAAGTATAAGAAACATATTTATCAAAATATCGTCATGCATGCACATAAATACAACAATTAATATAACCATGATAAGCAAGTCAATCACAACCACAAGATACAAGAATAAATAAGATACACAATAGTCAAAATACCATATGATTTTCCATTAATTTTGTTCTTGTTACATAGATTTTACAAGTACAAAAGATAGTACAAATGTAAATAGAAAAATACAAGGTACAATCATGCATTCTACAAACTATTGCGATGATGATGGAAAAGCAGCAGCAAGGGCGGCAACAACAGCACACATCCTCTAGTCGAGCTTAGCAACTCTCTACTCTAAAACATGTGCACGCCTCTTCGCCTCCACACGACCTAACACATCTGCAACGCGACCTCGCTCAGCCTCAAGCACCTGATCCTCGAGCCCACGAACTCGGTTTTTAAGGCTAATAAGCTGGGAATCATGAGAGACAATGACGACTCTCTTTGTGAAAAGTGGGCGACGGTAAGATCCACCTAGTGCCATGGCCTCCTCATCTTATCCTTGTTTATTTTAATTATTCTCTACTTATCTTAACCTAGTTTTTATCCGTAGGGCAATAACAAATCGAAAGAACATGAACAAGGCCTTGTTCGTGTTCGTTTGTTAAGGAAATTATGTGTTCATGAACACTTCATGAACACTTACTGAACAAGATTTTCTATTCGTGTTCATTTGTTAAGAAAACACTTATGTTTGTGTTCGTTTTGTTCATGAACTCGTTTGTGTTCGTTTTGTTCATGAACGCACACGAACACAAATGAACATTAATGAACACAAACAAGTGTTCATGAACACAAACGAACACGAATAAGTGTTCATGAACAGAAACAAACACAAAGAGACACATATTAACTTTCGAATAAGATCGAATTCACATATATTAAGAAATTAAGTAAGTCTACCCAAAGTATTACATAGTTATACAAACATATTTAGTACTTAACATAATATTGGTAAATATAATAAAGTATTGTTAAAAAAAACTAAACTCGCATCTTAAACTTGAAGTCTTCATTAAATATTTATTCAAACGATTATACGAAAAGTATGGTTTATTGATATCAAATAGTCATATACTTACCACGCACAAAATAGTTTATTTATTTGGGTAAAATAACAAAAAGTAACAGAATGTGAAATACATTATAAAAATTAAAAATCCTATTAAACTATCGAAAGACAAACGAACATAAACGAACGAACGTAGCCTCTGTTCATGTTCGTTTGTTTAACTAAACAAAAAAACTTTTTGTTTGTGTTTGTTCATTTATTAAACGAACAAACATAAACGAACTTCCTGCCGAACGGTTCATGAATTGTTCATTGAAATTTCTGTTCGTTTGCAGCCCAACTTATCCATAATTCAAATTCAAATCAAGACTTGCATTGTAAGTCTAACACCAACCCTTATCCATACCACACCCTAAAACCCTATTTGATAACCTCCTATAACTTTAAAAATTCATCTTCCTCTTTATAAAACGCACACACACATTCATCAGGCGGTAGGGTGTGGGGGACGTCCAACTAGGGGTGAGCAAAATTAACCGCCATAACCAATAACCGAACCATAACCAATATAACCAAACCAATTTTAACCAATAACCGACATAACCAATGGTTATGGTTATGAAATTTCTTTAACCAATCGAGTGGTTATGGTCATGGTTATGAAATTTTGGTTAACCGATATAACTAAAACCGAACCGAATCAATGGTTGTGATGACAGGAACTAGATAAGTAAATAATGTCTGTGTTTGTGATGGTCATGTGATGCTTCATGATATAGAATCAATTGATCACATAAATGAACAGGAGATGATTGAAGTTTGTAAACAGAATGCTGTTGGTTCTAAGGTAGTTCAATCAATTGTTCATGGTAATATGTTTAGTGTGTTAAGTAGTTGGATTCTAGGTGGAAGTGATGATAATCTTTTGGTTAGTAAAGATGTTTTTCAAAGAAGGGTAATCTTGAAAAAGTGTGAAAAGTTGTTTGACTTAATGATGAGTATGGGTTCTAGGCAGGAAAAGTGTGATTCTAGAACAGAAGGACAAGTGTTCTTAGTAAGTTCTGATGATAGAAGGATAGCCAAGATGTGTGAACTAAGTACTTTGAAGTCAATAGTAAAGGGAAGCAGGGGCGTGCTGTGTTTAAAGAGCTTTTGGACTGAGGTGGAGACTGTGCAGATTAAGATGGAATCTGGAAAGGATACAGAAAAGATGCTCAAGAAGGAAGTGCTGGAATAAGTACTAAATGGTTCTGCAGCGAAAGGGACTAGACAGTGTTGAAAGCTGTTAAGCTTTTGTCTAGTGGTGAATTTGAAAATTCAGCAAAAAGGTCCATGTTTTGGAAGATAATGAATGATGAGAAGTGTTCATTATGTGAAAATTATGCTTGGGAAGTGATTGAAAAGCCTGGAAATCAAGTGGTGTTGTTTGGGAACAAAATTAGCGACAGGGTTAAAATGGTCATAATTTTGGAGGACAATGTTTGTGCAGAAGCTGTGGTCAATGACTGGTTTGTTGCAGGCTGTAATGTTCAGGTTTGTGAAGGTTTTGTGAGCCGGGAATGCAAGATACAACATGAGTCAGACTTGTATTATGCAGGATCAGAAGATAGTGAATGGACAGAAGCTGAAAGTAAGGTCAAAGTTGTCCATGATGAGCCTGAATTATGTGCAACTGGTTTGATGATCAAATCAGTGAATGATACAAGGTTGGCTGCTTACTTGGAAGGTGAATAAGTATGATTGATCTTGATTATAGACTCAAGGTGAATATTGTTAGAATATGAGTCAACATCAAGATCAAAGATAAAGTTAAATGTCCTAAACTTCTGATGAACATCCTAATGCAAAGTTCTGTTGTAAACTACTGATCAAAAGTGCTGATGAAAGTTCAGGGGTTGTTCTGTCATTTGTCTAAAGTATTTTGCTTCTGTTTTGTTATGTTTGTTCTAGTAATAATAAAGTCCTGAAACCTGGAGGACTGTTTGTGTCACTTTCTTAAATAGGTGTTTAAGGTCGTTAACAGTCACATTGGGGCTTTATAAGCCTGATTAGGGTTTTAGTTAGGCTAGTATTAGTAATTGTTTTCATTCCAATTCCTTTCGTGTAATCATTCGGTTATCAATATAGATCTTTAATCTTTGGTTATTTTGTTTGATTTCGATCGATTGTTCTGGTGTTTTACAACAAAAACTGAATCGAAACTACCACGCTGATCTTGTTTGTTTAATCATTATCTTTAATCAATACAACCCTAATTAGCATATAGTTAATGTTTATCCCTAAAATACTCTAAGGAAATATTAGTTACAAAGCTTAATTTCATTTTGAGAGAACTACACGGATAGTCCCTATGGTTTATAGGAAGTAACATCTTAGGGTACTAACTTTATTTTTTAACATGCTAAGGGCTTATGGTTTCAGTTTTCTAACATGTTGGGTACTAAGGCTAACTCCGTTAGTTTTTCCAGTTATGTTTTGATCAAATGACTAAAATGCCCGAGAATAACTAGATGGGGCATTCTTGTAAGTAACTCTATTTGATTTACAAGGATACTTTTTGCAATTTATTAAAATTAGAATTATCTATTAATATTATTAAATTTAAAAATCTAAATTTTTAATAATATGCTAAATTAAATAATTATACTCTACACATTTTAATATGTTTTTTTTTATAAAATAATACTTTTATCTATATAAACCACCGCCGATAAGCCTAATTCGTATCTACCATCAGGCATCATGTAAACACTCATCTCCATCGCCATTATCGCCATGCGTAATCTATATTTGACAAGGTCGTCTATATTTTTTAATATATAGAATTATCTATAAATGTTAACTAAACTTAGAAAATTTAAATTGTAAAAATATACAAAATTAAATAATTATAACATATTCGTTTTGGTATATATTTTTTTATAAAACAATACTTCTATCCATGTAAACCATCACCCCTAAGCCTAATTCGTAGTTGCCATTAAGCACCACGTATACTCTCATCTCCATTGCCTTTGTTGTCATGTGTTATCTATATTTTACAAGGTCATCTATGTTTTTAATACATAGAATTATCGATTAATATTATTTCAAAACTTTAAATTATATAAATATATTAAATTAAATAATTATACTCAATGTGCATTAATAGCTAATCTACATCTACATCTACATCTACACTTCTACACTATATAATAAAAGAAAACACATGAGGGACACATGACACTCCCTCATGAATTCTCTCATTTTATTATTTAATACAATAAATACAAATTTAAATTAAATATAATAATTGATTTGCAAAAGCATATTAACATCTAAAACAATGACCAAAAAAATAAAAAAACTTAATAATCATTTGTCAAATACTGAAACAAACTTAATTTTAAACTTATAATAACAGATCAAATATTGTAAAAAGAATCATGTGTTTTCTTTTATTAATGATTTCAGTTACAACTATGATTATTAATATAATTAATAAAATTCAATTTAATAAATTTATAATATGCTTTTGCAAATCAATTATGATATTTAATTTAAATTGTATTTATTGTATTAAATAATAAAATGAGAGAATTCATGAGGGGGTGCCATGTGTCCCTCATGTGTTTTCTTTTATTATATAGTGTATAGAAGTGTATATGTAGATGCTCAACAAATCATATTAATTTTTGTGACACCCCAGGAACACACCTCATCAGGGAAGATGAGACTCTAACAGGGGGTGAATGTGACACCCCAGGAAAATCCCACATCGGCCGTGGCCAGGAGAGATCCTTGGTTCATAAGTAATGTCTTGCCTCTTAAATCACCAACGCGTTTTGGGGCTTAATGTTAGTGGATGAGAGGAGAACTCCACAGTTAAGCGTGCTCAGGTGGCGGGGTGTTACAATTTTAATACTTAAAATTCAAAAGTCAAATAAACAAAATAAGAATAACACAATGCAATTAGTTAAGCTTTTTTGTGAGACTTTCATGTTGTTCAAAACAAATAAATAAAATAAATCATACAACATTAATCGATTTCTATCTATAGTAATAAAAGACAGCACAGTACATAAAACTCCATCACATAGCCTCCCATTTTAATATTTTAAACAATACATTTATTTTAATTTTTTTTCTTTATTTGATAATTATTACTTATTCCGTTTTTATTTGTTACAACTATAATTATTAGTATAAGTACTAGAATTCAGTTTAATATATATATATATATATATATATATATTCTATGTTTTTTTGTAAATAAATTAATATAATTATATTATAATTCAAAATTAGAAATAAATTATTAGACATAATTTGAAAATGTTTATGAACTAACAAAAGTAATATTTATTAAAAATTATTTATTTTTTTAAGATAGTGTATTTATGTGTTATTAAATTTAAATCGTGTACCTTAAAAACGTGTTTTTAATATGTGGTCTTTCACACTAAGTTTAAAACTACTTTTCTTACAATATTCTGAACAAACAAAATAAAACAAATCAATTCACATTAATTAAATATTTGATGTAATACAAAACTAAATATGTTTGGCTATTTTCGTATTATAATACCTTCATATATAAAATACATTTTATATATGAAAAATCATTATTTGAAATCTTCATTGACTTCGTTTTTTCAAGTTACTTCAATATAGAAATGCAATATCTAAACAGTCTTTTCATTACTAATTCGTTTCAATCATTATTTCCGCGCTATTAATTCACACATTTTTTTATAATACAGTAAAATTGAACCAATAAATGTCATTATGTTTAAGGACCTTGATGTTAGAAAAAAAAAATGATTATACACTCAAGGTTAGAAATACTTTGGATTTGGAATAAACTTGATGTCAAATTCCAAAATGAACAATACTCGATTGTGATGATTTAACGGATGAGGAGATACTTTTAAATTAATTTCATTTTTTATATCCTAACCTAAACAGATTTACCTTTATTACTTTTTGATTTTTTTTTTGTTCTACATGCAGTCTTATAAGGTAATAGCCACGGTATGGAAGATATATTTTGGAATGTTTGAAAAAAGTTTTATGTGAATAAAAATGTTTTTTACAATAAATCATTTAGAGGCTGATGAATATTTAATATTTTTTCGGTTGTAAAGGTAACTTTTTTTATTTTAAATAAAATATGTAATCTAATTTTTTTATTTATATTTTAAATTTATATATAATATATATAATTTATATTGTTCAGCCCGTGTATCACACGGGTACATAACCTAGTTCTACATCAAGCAACACATCAACTCTATGCATTTTAAATATAGATAACGCATGGCAGCAATGACAGTGGAGATAAGAGGTGACGTGGTGCTTGATGACAAATACGAGTTACGCTTATCGACATTGGTTTATATGGAGAAAATTATTGTTTTATAAAAGATAAATATTAAAACGCAAAAAGTATAATTATCTAATTTAATATATTTTTGTAACTACAAATTTTTATGTTTTGATAATATTAATAGATAATTCTAGTTTCAATAAATTGCAAAAAAAAAAAATATCATTGTAATCAAATAGAGTTACTTACAAGAATATCTAGTTATAATAGGGCATTTTAGTCATTTTATCAAAACTTAACTAGAAAAAACTAATGGAGTTGGACTTAGTACCCCAAATATATTACAAAACTGAAACCATAAATCCTTAACATGTTAAAAAATAAAGTTAGTATCCTAACATGTTACTTCCTATAAACCATAGGGACTATCCGTGTAGTTCTCACTTTCATTTTTACAACTTGTTACTTAAATCATTAATAATCACCATCATAAAACACAATGTGTCTAGATTTATCAAAACTAGTCGTCAGACGCAATAGAACGACCCTTCAAAGTTAGCAACATTTGTGAGGATTAAATAACAAAGCAACATGTGAATTTATAGCTTCACTTTTTACTATTCTCTTATAAATGAAGGGATGAAAAACATGCAAATTTCTTTACAAACAAACTTCATGCTATGGTGATTCATTCATAGTCTAAAACAGTTTTCACATATTAATCGAGTAAGTTGTTGTACATGATGCATTCAAACATTTGACACACGTAAAAGTTATCCTAATCAAGCTACACAACCATTAACTTTGCAAAACCCATGATTATGTTGATAGATCTATTAGTCTGACAAGCCCATTTAGGATTCTTAAGTAGGGGTCTGGGTGTTCAAAATCCGACAAGCTAGTATCATAACAGTTTGATCTCCCTGTGTAAAAAAGGTAAAACATTAGGGGGCACACCATTCATGTCATTTAGGGTTGGTTGTTATTATTTTACTATTATGTCTTGAATTTGTTTCGTGACGTATAGCATGCAAATGATATTGTTTTCATTGAAACCTATGATTTCATCAACTTTTTAGTTGAGGCATTTTAGCATGTGTTTTAGGTGAAGGAAACTAGAGGATAAAGTCTAGTGAACATCTCTACATGCAAGATGCATGCAAAAGACCTAGTTATTTAAAATTTGGGAAGTTATTTGTTTTTCGTATATGATTTATTTGAGTTTTTAAAAAGCAAATATTTCTTTCTCCCAAGGGCTATGCAATTCTTTGTGTCCCGACGTTTCTACCTTAGGTTGGGGTGTAACATGTAACGTATAGAAATCCGGACTCAAGCAGACGGATTCAGGTGGGGCCTTCAACACATTAACAGTACATATCATTTTAACATGCCTTTCCTAAAAAATGGTGTTTGAACTTGGACACAACATTAAAGAGGAAACACTTGTGATTGCTTGAAAATGGATTGCATTGGATGTGCTTGAAAATGGATTGCATTGGATATGCTTTTATATCCTGTATATAGCATAGGTTTCATGCTTGTTTGAATAATAGTAATGAGATTCCCCAATATCATGCTAAGAATAGCTAGGATTTTCAGAAGAAGATGCCATTTGTTTGATGAGAAATAAAAAGTAATATCGAAAATTCGAGTGGCCGAAGCTGAAGCAGCTACTTTCGAAGTAACAGAAAGAAAAGCAACGACTAGAATGGGAGAGTTAGAGTCGAAAAGAGGATTCCTCACTTCTTTCTCATTCAAAACCGTGCATGAGACTTTCATCTCACACGGCTCCTAAGTGATAAAAGAAAGAAGAACTCCTCCTTTGTCTTTTTTGATTACCTTCCTCGCGTATGTATAAGACCGAATCCATTCGATTTCTAAAACCAGATTACTAATCCTTAACTTTTCGATAAATCCTTCATCAGTGGTTGTGAATGAGTGAATTTGTTAGATAATAGGGACTAGACAGCCTGGAGGGATTAATATGTTAATTTAAAGTTTCCTTGTGTCTTTAAGAAACTATTTGTTTGTTAAGAGATTGTTTCTTATGAAAACTTGTATATTAAACAATTATAAGTAAAGAGTACTGTAGAGTAAGAGACATATAACCACAAAACACAAAGATATATAGTGGTTTGTTTGATATTAACTAATCGATCCTACATTACTCTTAGTGTTATCAAAATCATCTCTTCTAATTTGGTATAAGTTATCATCATAACATTTTACATATAAAGTAGTGATCACCTTTTAAAGCAATAGCAATATTTTTAACTGAATCAAGACGTGTTGTAAGTACCAAATTTGCATAAAGTTAATAAAAATTGAATTTGCATATTGACAAGTCGTTTTCATGCACACCAATTGATAGGAAGCTCATGGACCATGCAACATTGGAGGTATTGATATTATAACATTCTCTAGGGAAGTGTGATCTTGTCTATTTTTGAAAATAAAAAATATATTGACCAAGGATACGAGAGTGACACTGTCACATTGGTATGGAAACTATTGCTACATATATCCACCCATATCAAAGTTTTAAACCTTGTTTGTTTGCATGTCTTCACCAAAATAAAAAAATAAATAAATAAATAAAATCATGTTTATCATTTTAACCTTTTGGGACATTAAAATGTAAGTTTACCGTTATATGAAAAAACCAAAGCTAGTCTAACTTTGTGAAAATTTGGTCATGATTGGCACATCAATGTAGGCAACACTCTCAACCTTAGATTTTCACCAATGCGTTCTTTAAGCTTTGGAACAAACGAGATTATGCTCTTTGTCTTAACCCACTTTATATTGCCAAATTTATTTGCTTTGTCCATACATGCGCCAATATAAGGATTTTCCCTTTAAACGTATGTTATCTATAACAATTGTTCATGTGTCATAGAGCATTCACATCCTGCATTCTCATCCATCAAATTATATTAAAACTATTATATTTCAACTCTCCTTTTTAATTAAATAATAATTTTTATACCTTTATAATTACTTTTTTTTTTCATTATTCATTCCCGATCACTTTCAAAACACATTTAAAAATAAATAGGAGAACAATACCACATACATGCGCCAATATAAGGATTTTTCCTTTAAATTTATGTTATCTATAACAAGTATTCATGTGTCATAGGGCATTCACATCGGTTAACCTCATCCATCAATTTACATTAAAATCACTATATTTTTGCTCTCCTTTTTAATTGAATAATAATTTTTATATCTTTATCATTAACTTTTCTCCATTCTTCACTCACAACCACTTTCATAACACATTAAAAAATAAATAGGGGGCAATGCCCGGACCGAAAATCCCAAAAGAATGGGTACCGGTATCGAAAACAACCGGTATGGTACGGTACCGGTATTCCAATGTGAAATCTGGTATTTGCCCTACCATACCGAAAAACGAAAAAGTGAGTACTGATTCGATACTGAAAATGATTCTGTACTGGTACAAACCTGATACCGGTACCCGATACTATTAACTCATCCATATCTACAAATACACAAGCCTATAGCATAAAGCCAAAACCATAAGTCCATAAAGCGAAATTTAGAAGATTGGGTCTAGAGTCTTTTGTAACGAAAATTAGGGGGGCTTAACGGGTCGGGTTTCCGGGTTGGCGGGTCCAACCTGACTCGAACCTGAAAAGTTTACATGAACCTGAACCCCACCCGAACTCGAAAATTGTGACATACATATGAACCCGAACCCGACCTGAATATTCTCATGTTGACCCAAACCCGACCCATTCATCCTGATTTTTTATTTTTTTTTTCACAAACTAATGTATTAAAATTAAAATTTTACTACAAAAAACAAAAACATATATAAAACATTTATGTTTTATTTATAAAATCTAATACTAATTTCTATTTTAAGCAATAAGTGTAGCATAAAATACCTAACCAAATTAATTTATAACATAAAACATAATTGTAACACCCCAACCGATGACAGCAACATCGAAGTGTCACGTAGTGACGATTGTTCAACAGCACATGGACTAAATTGTAAATATTAATACATTGAATTGAATAATTTATTACATTGGAAGGAATACAACATTTAAAACTAGCAATCTAAAACTGAAATACAGTAATCTCAATCTAAGTCTAAGTTCCAAAAGCTTAGAAGTGATTTCATAAAACCTGAAACATGTACGAAAATAATTTGGTTAAAACAAAATTGTATTGGTGAGCATACCATGTTTTGAATACATATAGTATAAAAACGTTTCACAATTCATGTGTTGTACCATTTGTAATTATGTAATAAGTAATATCCGTTCAAAATCAACCCTGTGAAAGGAAATGAAAGGAAATATATATAGTATGCGCTAGTAGTAATGTAATACATAGCAATGACAAGGACTCTCAACAAAGTCACAAGGGTATATACCATAGATCTATTCATTGTAATGCTAGGCCGCAACGGTTAATGATTTTGACAAGTCATAGACACACAAATTAACATAAGCAAACACACATGAGAATTGCAATTTTAGTAAAAGGAAATATAAACTTGATATAAGTACATGAGTAGCCCCAAAAGTAAAATGAAAAAGGGGAAAGATATACTCACAGTTTGCGAAAGCGATCAAAATCCAACCTAAGCGGTCGTGAGCTAAGTAATGGGAATTCCGAGGAATTCAACCTATAACGTATAAGAATACTAATAAGGAAATGTCTAAAAAGTCTAAGGTATCTAGGGTTCTAAGGCATTAGGGTTTGCTGAGTCGATTTGAGGAATTAAAGTTTTTATGATAAATCAAATTAATGTAGAAGTTGTATATCAAAAATGATATGTCAAAGTTTATAAATGTGGTGTAGGTAATATAATTATTACTAATTGAATATTTGCGTAAAATATGTTGTGGAATAATTAAGGCAAAATAATTTACTTAATTACTTTAACTAAATTAAAATAAATACGATAATCATAAATGTACAACTAAATAATTATGAGTTTCACAATGATCCAACAAATGGTAATAAAGATTTTCAAACATAAACATTTCTATTTTATAAGAAAAGTATTTATAAAATAGATGTTTAAATAGTGTAAATAAATAAATATTTAATTATGTCTAATTAAACATAGATGATGCTAAATAATACAAATCATGACCCAAAAATGCTATTTTTATAGAAAATGGATGCTTTCTGATGTAAATTAATGAAAATAATTTTCCCATAATTTTTATAAACTTATTTATATTTAAAACTGATTTAATGAGATTAAATCATGTTTAAATGGTTAAAAATAGAAAAATTAGTAAAAATAAATGTTTTCTGAACCAAATATTTTTATTTCAGTTCATAATGATTAGAAATAATTTCTCAAAAACTTTGAGATTAAAATCATAAAAATGAATTTTTAATCAATTAAATATGATTAAAACAAATAAATTCAATAAAAATATGAAAATAGAACATTTTCTAAAAAAATAAAATTTTAGAAATTTTCTTTATGGTGTCAAGGGCTACTCCTAAATTTTCATAATTTTTAGAGCAAAATAAATTTATAAAGAATATTATAAATTTATATGAATTATAAATGATTATTATATAATTTAAAAATAAGAAATATGAAACAAGCCAAAAAAATAAAAGAAATGGTGCTGGTCAAGAGTTTCGAACCCATGAACCTTCTTGTATAACACAAATACCTCAACCACTAGACCAGATTTGATTTTGTTTCTAAAATTGAAAAGAAAGTCCATTTAACAAATACACAAAACCTTATCTTCTTCCCCAATTCTCCTTATGAACCCTAACCCTAGACCCAATTCAATTAAATCCGATTCAACACAATTAAGCCACGATTTCATGGGGCTTTCGAAGGTGGGTACACAAGGATCAGAACAGCATAAGAAAAGAAGACTCACGATGCGTTTAACGGTCCGAAACTTTGATGTGCACGTCCGAACTTTTGAGACTAATTACCGAGCTTCTGGGCATGATTTCGTACAAGTTTTATGTGGGTTTCGAATGAGTATAAGTGCAGGAACGTATTAACGAGTTCTATTTATATAATGGTTGAGTAGAACGAACGTTTTGAATGGGTCTTTAAATCTGATCGGTTACACAAAATAATCACAAATTAAATACTGATTTTAACCCTTAACGCTCGTTTATTTACTTGGAGTTTAATGTAAAATGATGGAGAAAGTGGTTGGAATAACTAGGAGTTGAAACAGGTCTTTAAAGTGGCGAATTGGAGTTCACCGGAACAGAACTCCGGCCGCCGGAGCCTGCCGGAAAAAAACTTGGGGCAAGGGAGGAGGGAAAGGTTGCTTTTAAAATTTTGATACTTGGCAATTTTGGTCCCGCATGTTTAACCTTGTTAGTTTAATTACAATTTTAGTTAAATAATCCTTTATAAAACTTAACAAGGCTAACTAAGTTCTAACTTTAACCAAAACCAAACTTTTTAAAACATAAACTTTTTATCTTAACAGATCAAATAACAAATAAATTTTGTATTTCGAAAGTTTTGACTAAAATTCACACATTTAATAAGCGTTTTAATTTACGATTTAAAAGTAACTCGCGTTTTAATAAATTCGACAACGTTGAAAAGTATAGGCACTAAATTTGACAATTGATTAAATATGAAGGTGACAAATGTCACAGTCTCCCCTACTTTAGAAAATTTCGTCTCGAAATTCCTTTCAAATGGAGGTTTCTATGAAACAAAAGGCGTTGTAAAAGTCAACTAGATTTTAAAAGTAAATTTCGTCATTTTTTTTTATTTGACAAAATTTAAAATAGTTGTCTAATACCCAAAGTAAAAGTTTCAAAATTTTTTGACAGTTGACCCGAGATTGAGAGTTTAAATGTGAAAGGCTTTGGGAATGTCTAACCGGTGAAGGGCAGGGGTACTAATAAAACGGTCTTCCCTACTTTATAAAAGTTTTTGACCGAACTTTATTAAGGATATGCAACATGATTTCGACTAACAGAGATTGTAAGAGTATACAAAGTTTAAGGTTTTCTGTAGAGGTGGTTAACAAGGAAGGCTCTAACAAAACTAATTGAAGCTTATGTAAAATGTTCTTATCGAAAATGATGGTCGTTAGTCAACGATCTAATGAAGAGGTAATTATAAAGTAATGGGTTGGTTCTTGGTCAGACTCCTAGTCCGCTCCCGCAGTATAGTTTATGCTTATATATAGGGTGTACCGCAGCTAACCCACCACACTCCCGATACTTTGGACTCGTACTGATTGTCTACCAACAGCCTAAATAGAATTACACACCACCCTCATGTACCTGTAAACCCATGATTGTGTTCCGGACCGTAATCATCGATTTACCTTACACTAGGGTGTTATGCTTTTTCATAACCCTAACAAGAAATAAATGCGTGCAACCAATATGTAATAGCTACTGTAATGAAATAATGTTCAATCATGTCATGGTTAGAGGTCCTTCCCTTCCGGGGTTTCCTTTTAACCGTAATGAGAATAACATGTAAGTATATGACATGGTTAGAGGTTCTTCCCTTTCGGGTTCACCTTTAACCGGTAAATTTATGTTCACATCGTTGGGCTATAAACACCCATATTGATAAACTCCAAGAATTTCACCGTTCCCCTCAGGTTGGAGTATTCTAACCCGAGTCGTACGTGGGCACTGGCTTAGATCTCATATGAGTTATCAACTAGTATGTTCATTGGCCATAATGATGAACAAAATAATGTATAGTATAACAGGGTTTTGCTCAAAACAGGAAAAAAAATATGCATACCAAATATGCGTTCATGTAAGTATATAGGTATAGCATAAAATTTCGATTGAAAGAATAGTATAATATAAATCGAGTAAATCGCACAATTTGCACAAAATGAATGCAAACGAGTTAAATTAATGCTCAAAACCAGTGTTGTAAAAATAACTACTAATAACTAGTGCGAAAATAGTTGCAAATAACGCGTGAGAATAACCACCAATAAAAGAATAATACGAGAATAATATGCGAACGTAACTATAAATAAAATGGTGTAAGAATATAATAATAAAATTTACTGTAAATGAAAGTGCATAGAACAAACGTATAGTCTACCGTCATGAGGATAATTTTTTTTAGAAACCGAATAATGTTTTAAGTTCAAAACAAGTTCACTTGAAAAGATTTTGTAAGTACACCTTTGCATGTGTTTACGAGAAGTCGAGTTTGAAAAGTGTTATAAGGCTTATTATTAGTTGCAAGTTTCCCCCAAAAACATATATTGGATACGTCATATGAAAAAAAAAGGTTTACATTTGATTTGTAAAATATACAATACAAGTTTATAAAATGCAAGATGAAACCATTTCATGAAGTATGTGTAAATCTAATGTGTTTCAAAAGACCAGGATTTAAAATGGCGTGAAGGCTGTGAATGATCCCAGATGCCTTGACAAATTTCGGAAAATAGATTTTTTTTTGTATTTAAACATTTCCTTAACTTGTAGGTTGAAAAGTCAAAAAAAATTTAATTGTTATGATGATGCAACATTCCTGAAATCAGAATGTGGTCGAAGTTAAATACAGAGTTTAAAACTTAAGTCGTGGGTAAAAATGTTTTAATGCAAAAAGAGTAATATCTTATAGTGTAAAAGTCACAAAGCATAAGTGAAATAGTGTAAGCTTTAATGCAATAATATAACGAACAAAAAGTTTTAATAATGATGATAAGAAATCCAAAAGCGAATGACCAATGAATAATGACATATGAAACATCAAGTGATTAAATTGAGTCTTCAAATGATAAACAAATATAAATATCAATAATATAAAACATTGGAATTGTTTCCATAGGAAACTTTGACTAACTCAAGTTATGAAATTTCCTAGTGACTTGTGGGGGAGTACTTTAGCCTATAAGTGAATGCTCATCCCAAGAGTTCCCAGGTAGGTATACGTGTCCCTCGTCTGATTGGGATTTATACAAAATACTAGGCTTAGACAGAAAACTCAGGATATAGGCACTCACCCTTCCAGATTGCACGTGCGCCATCACTAGTGAATTCCAAAACTTTAGCGAGATTAAAAACGAGATGCAGAAATAGATCCTTGAGATGTGGATTTCACTCCTAACTCAAAGTTGTATTTCAAAATTGGAAACTACAGTGAAATGAAACCGGCCACTAAGTTAAGGAGAACACTCACAGCTTAGTGGTTAAGTTTCTTTTTGGAGGAAATACTCTTTGAGGTGTGGATGTCACTCCTATCCTAAAGATATATAACATATAAAGGAATGAAACTAATCACCAAGGTATGGACGTCACTCTAACTTGGTGATATCGTTTCGTTTATGAAATACGAATGTCGTCTACTCCAAGCAAAATACCAAAAGAATAACGAGAAGAAATCATAGCGAAAATATCTTGAAAGAAAAATATAAGGATAAAGAGAATTATACACGAGAGGACTCGTTAATGTGAGCTTAGTTATAGACTAGCCTAAACGGCATTCTAATAACGTAATTCCCTATAACCATGGCTCTGATACCAATCTATAACACCCCAACCGATGGCGGAAACACCGAGGTGTCACGTAGTGACGATTTTTCAATAGCACATGGACTAAATTGAAAATATTAACACATTGAATTGAATAATTTATTACATTGGAAGGAATACAACATTTAAAACTAGCAATCTAAAACTGAAATACAGTAATCTCAATCTAAGTCTAAGTTCTAAAAACTTAGAAGTGATCTCATAAAACCTGAAACATATACGAAAATAATTTGGTCAATACAAAAATGTATTGGTGAGCATACCCTGTTTTGAATACATATAGTATAAAAACGTTTCACAATTCATGTGTTGTACCATTTGCAATTATGTAATAGGTAATATCCGTTCAAAATTGTGACACCCGGCAAATTCTGGTTAACAACGTTGTCTAGATGGAAGTCTACCTTAGCGAGTCACGCGTATATTGTACTTAACTGGGTTAGTTAAGTCGGGTTATGGTTCGAGAACTATTGGTTTAGTCTAGAGGATCATTGGATGTTGGTCTAGAGGTTCATTAGATGTCGGTCCTTAACCAAGTGTACAAACGGTGACGATCGGTAGGATCGTTAGGGCATACGGAACATACGAGTCTCGAGTCCCGGGAATTGGTGAACGAGTGTGAATATGTGTATTTACTTGTGTTATGTGTTTACAATCATTATGTGACTTGTCGGTACATTAATATGTGTTAACATGTGTTAAAACGGGGTTTAACGCGCAAAACACATGAAACAGGCCCATATAGGCGATCAGGATAGCCCAATCGCCTATATGTGGTGCGACTGGGGATCATGTGGTGCGACTGGGGACTGATCGCATGACTGTTCATGCGATTAGGCCCCGATCGCATGAACTTACATGCGATTAGGCTTCCTGATCGCGTGTAAAGCTGCATAATCGCATGTTACGTGCTGGACGACTAAAAACGACTATAAATACCATACTTGACCTCATAAACTTCATTATACAAACCCTAGTCGTCCCATAACCCGCCCCAACACATAAACAACCTCTGGAAGGCGATTTTTGATCAAAACACAAGGTTTCAAGCTTGAATCATCATTCTTTCATAATCCTAAGGTTTGGTTTTCATCCACAAATCTTTATAAACGTTTTTAATCAATCCCTAATGGTCCAGACCTGTTCTTAAACGAAAAAGCTTTCTGAAAATCATTAATAAGGGTTGTTAATCGGATTATAACTAATATACATGCGTTATGGGTGTGTATGATTAGAAAGCTAGGATTTTTATGATTCATGATGATGGATTGATATGTTATTTTGCTAGATCAGAATTGATATTGATAGTATGATGATAGAAATCTGAGTAATTGATTATTAGGGTTATTGTTATGCATGTTAGTATGATGATTGCATGCTATGTGTATGGTGTTTGGATTACTTGGTTGTATGCAGGACTGATTATACGAGGTTAAACGAAGGATTTTGGTTGAAACATGTTTAGGATAGTGTTTGGGATGATATTGGGTAGTTACACACGTTCTGGATCTGATTTGGAGCGTTAAACGCGCGAAAAACTGGAACAGCAAGGTTACAGGCGATTAGCATTGCTAATCGCCAGTTTTACATGCAATCAGGGCCAAATCGCATGAGTTTTCATGCGATCAGCCCCAAATCGCATGAGTTTTCATGCGATCAGCCCTGATCACGTGAACTTACATGCAATCAGCCCTGATCACGTGAACTTACATGCAATCAGCCCTGATCACGTGAACTTACATGCAATCAGCCCTAATTACATGAACTTATATGCAATCAGCCCTAATCACATGAACTTATACGCAATCAGTCCTAATTGCTAGTTTACGTTTCCTAATCGCGTGTACTACTGTTGTAAGTGTAAATTAGCATTCCGAGACCCGATTTGACATGTAGTAACATGCTAGGAACCTCGTAACATATATGGTAACTTGGTAACATATGTTTGGATGTAATTCGGTGATATGTGAACTATGTGCTATAACTTGTTGTGCGTTAACATATGTTAAGTGTAATTGCGTTATTGTATGTTTTGGAGCGTAAACATAACACGGGGAGTCTCGGGTCACCAATGGGATGTCGAGTCTTGTACTTTGGGTCAGTTAAACAGTCACGGTGTTTTCAAACAAACTTGGTTATGGTCTGGACATCTAGGGACTAATTAACCTGCGGGTTATTAGTCTAAGTACTTGTAACTGTCATATGTTAGGTCGCCGCTTACGGGACTAGCATAGCAGCTGGGTTTACTCGGGTTAAGGAGTAACGCAACTTAAGGTGAGTTTACGGCCCCTCTTTTAAACTGGTTTCACATTTTCGGGGGAGAAAACATGCGTTAAAACGATTATTTGGTAACTACTGTCATACTATGGGTTTCTATTGTGTACTACACGATCTTTGGAAGTCCCGGAGGGAACCATGAATGTGCGGGTTTGCACAACGGGGAAATGTGAATAGCGCTATTGGGAGTGACCAACCCCGCTCGTCGGCTTGGAGGGCCGGGCGAGTGCATATTGTCTCAAACAGGAACAACAGGAACAATTGGTACTTTTCGGGCACAACATCTGGTATTCGAGTTAGTAATGGTTTTCCAATCGTGGTAGTAACAAAACGTACGCCTAGCTAGCGTATACTGGTTTTCGATTTATTATAGTATGGACAGGTGGACTTGGTGCTTGGATACAAAACCTGTAAACTCACCAGCATTTTTGTGCTGACGTAAACTTTTACATGTTTTCTCAGGTCGCAAAGGTAGCACGACTGGACTAGGGCGCACGCGTCTGCACGGCGTCTAACTAGGGTTGCATGGTCTTTTGAACGTTGAACTATTATTTCATTGTTGAGATACTGTTTTTGAATAAGCTTCCGCTGTAAACGGGATTTTAAACTATGTTTTGAAATTGCATTTATATTCATTTAGACTTGTTTATTGTGATCGTTGGTTTGGATCCTGGTTTATCATGCGCCTCGCGGTAAAACTCCGCAAGTGGATTTTGAGGGTGTGACAGATTGGTATCAGAGCCAATGGTTATAGTGAACTAGGACTGCATGTAGAGTCTAGTCTATAGCCGAGTCGCACACACTAGACGATCACATGGTACTAAACGTTATAGTGGTTTACGTATGGTCCTGTCGGGGTGTCTCTAAATCGTTGGTCTTTCTACGTTACATCATCCGTTCTATCTTAGGTTGGGTTACTTGTTTTCTAGGCAGTGTAATCTATTGGAGTAACTCGTGTGCTCTTGAGATTTGTCCAAGGCTCGGACATCTCCCTTTCGCACTCCAGATTTGTCCAAGGCTCGGACATCTCCCTTTCGCACTCCAATAGAAACACTTGTCATAAACTACCGTAGTATTACGGTGTGTAGCTAAGAGTCTATGTTCGGTGATTTGAACTTTGAACTAGGAGAACACTGGGAGGACCATGTAGAGCGGTTTATCATTTTGGGTGCACACAAAATCATAAACCGAAATGCATGGAAACCCTAGTGAGCTCTGGGTTGGAGGGGATAGTCCTGGATTGGATCTAGCTTTGATCTTGTGAACATTAGTGGTTATCTATATCTGCGAAACTAAATTTTCTCGTTCTTTTCTGCCAGAATCATGTCTGGAGTACGAGGAGGACGTGGAGGTGGTCGCAATGGTGGACGTGGTGGTGGTCGCGATGGTGCTGGTGGTCGTGGTGGAGGTATTAACCTATCGCAGGCTGATCTGAACAACTTGCTCCAAGCTGCCTTTCAGTTAGGGCACAACGGTGGTGGTAAGTTGATTCATCCATTTTCTTTGCCTCATTGGTGAACCTTGTTTACGTTATTCGTGGTTTCTCATACATTTCATTTCAGGTGGTCCTGTTGACCCACCCCCACCCATGTGCACCTACAAGATGTTCCGGGACTGTAAGCCCCAGGAATTCTCTGGCACTGAGGGTGCGGTGAGCTTGCTTAGGTGGTTGGAGAAAGTGGAGTCAGTATTTCTGATGTGTAACTGTCTCCCAGAAGATCGGGTAAAGTATGCTGCTGCATTATTCCAGGATGTGGCATTGACTTGGTGGAATGGCATCACCCAGAATATGGGTATTGGGGAGGCATATGCTATGCCATGGGAGAATTTTGTGCAGTTGCTGAAGCGTGAGTATTGTCCGAGGGAAGAGGTACAGAAGCTGGAGCATGAGGTGTGGAACCTCAAGATGACTGGGTCGGAAATTGAGAAGTATACTGTGAGGCGGAATGAGTTGGCAGTGCTGTGTCCCGATCTGCATGTGCCAGAATACCGTAGGATTGAACACTATGTCTCGGGGTTAGTACCGGAAATTGCAGGATTAGTGGTTGCGGGAAATCATCCTACATACGTAGAGGTGGTTCGATCGGCCCATAGGATGACCAACTTAAAAGTGAATGAGGGTATTTTGCCTGCGAAGGGTTCAACTGTTAAGGCTCCAGAGAACAACAAGCGCAAGTGGGAAAATGACGGGAAAGGATCTGGGTCTGCACAGCAGGGTAAAAGGTTTGATAATGGGGGTTCTTCTTCTTCGGGTAACAAGCAGGGTGGTTATGCGGGAAAACTGCCCAAATGCAACAAGTGTGGACGCCATCATCAAGGGAACTGCGACAGTAACCGTTGTCACCGCTGCCAGCGAATTGGGCATTATGCTAAAGATTGTCGGGTTACACTTCCATCGACTCAGGCTCCGACTAACAGCTCAGCTCCGACTACTCAGGGGACTACAGGAAAACAAGGATGCTACAACTGTGGTGACGCTGGGCATTACAAGAAGGATTGCCCAAAACTAAAGCAGGGTGGGAACAACGGTAATGGGAACAACGGGGGCGGCGGCAGAAATGCACGTGCCTTCGTCATTGGAGCCGCTGAGGCTAGACAGGACCCTGACACAGTCACCGGTACGTTTCTTCTCAATAATCGTTCTGTTATCGTGTTATTTGATTCTGGTGCCGACAAGAGTTTTGTATCCATGGATGTTAGTCGACTTCTAGATGTAGTGCCCGTACCATTAGAGACCAAGTATATTATTGAGTTGGCCGACGGTAAAAAGATTGAAGCTACTAGTGTCCTTCGGGAGTGTCAATTAGAGTTGTCGGGTTTATCGTTCCCCATCGACCTTATGCCGGTACCTTTGGGTAGTTTTGACGTTGTGGTAGGAATGGATTGGTTATCTTTATATCGCGCGGAGATTGTCTGTTACGATAAGGTTATTCGGATTCCTCTCCCTGATGGAGAATTTCTTTCTGTGTACGGTATCAAGGGTGGTGTTCCGCTAAACATCATCTCTAGCATGAAAGCCCTTAAGTGTCTTCGAAAGGGTTATCCAGCCGTTTTGGTACTTTTATCTGTTTCCTCTAGTGATGAGAAGAAGATCGACGATATTCCGGTGGTACGCGAGTTTCCTGATGTTTTTCCCGATGATTTATCTGGTCTTCCTCCTCATCGTCAGGTCGAGTTCGGTATTGATCTTGTACCAGGGGCTGCTCCTATTGCTCGGGCCCCCTACCGTCTTGCACCTCCCGAGATGCAGGAATTGTCTAGTCAGTTACAGGAACTCTTGGACAAGGGTTTCATCCGGCCAAGTTCTTCCCCTTGGGGAGCCCCGATTCTGTTCGTTAAGAAGAAGGATGGAAGCTTTCGTTTGTGTGTAGACTACAGAGAACTGAACAAATTGACCGTCAAGAACCGTTATCCTCTTCCACGTATTGATGATCTATTCGACCAGCTTTAGGGTTCTAGTTATTATTCCAAGATCGATTTGACGTCCGGTTATCACCAGCTGCGCGTCAGGGAGGCTGACGTTGCCAAGACTGCTTTTCGAACACGTTATGGCCATTTCGAATTCTTAGTCATGCCTTTCGGTCTCACGAACGCACCGACGGTTTTCATGGACTTAATGAACCGCGTCTGTAAACCATATCTGGACAAATTCGTCATTGTATTTATTGATGATATTCTGATCTACTCCAAGAACGAGATCGAACACGGGGAACATCTGCGGTTAGTTTTGGAACTCTTGCGACGGGAACAACTTTACGCCAAGTTCTCAAAGTGTGACTTTTGGTTACGCGAAGTTCAATTCCTAGGACATGTGGTTAATGAACTAGGGATTCATGTTGATCCAGCTAAAATCGAAGCGATCAAGGACTGGGGAGCACCAAAGACGCCAACTGAGGTGCGGCAATTCATTCATCCTTACCTGATCAACTCCGTTCTGCCCAGTTAGAAGCTTTGAAGGAGGAAAACCTTAAAGCTGAAACTATGCACGGCGCCGACAAGCACCTAGAGCGAAGGCCTGATGGCCTGCACTATTTCGCAGAACGTATATGGGTTCCTTTATTCGGGGGACTACGGGAGCTTGTCCTTGATGAAGCTCATAAGTCCCGGTATTCTATTCATCCTGGTTCGGATAAAATGTACCAAGATCTGAAAGTGCTTTACTGGTGGCCAAACATGAGGTCGGACATAGCCTCATACGTGAGCAAATGCTTGACCTGTGCTAAGGTCAAGGTAGAATACCAGAAACCGTCGGGTCTCTTGCAACAACCTGAAATTCCGGAATGGAAATGGGAACGGATTACTATGGATTTTGTCACACAACTTCCTAAATCACCAAGCGGGAATGACAAGATATGGGTGATTGTCGATCGGTTGACGAAATCAGCTCATTTTCTTGCTATTAAGGAGACCGACACCATGGATCGTTTGGCTCGTCTTTACTTGAAGGAAGTTGTTTCTAAGCACGGGGTGCCAGTTTCTATTATCTCGGATCGTGACTCCCATTTTACTTCTCACTTCTGGAAGTCTTTGCACAAGGCTTTGGGTACCCAACTAGACATGAGTACGGCTTACCATCCACAGACTGACGGTCAGAGTGAGCGTACGATTCAAACTTTAGAAGACATGCTGCGGGCGTGTGTGATCGATTTTGGCAAGGGTTGGGAAGCTCATCTACCGTTAGTGGAATTCTCGTACAATAACAGTTATCACACGAGCATCAAGGCGGCTCCGTTCGAAGCACTGTACGGACGGAAATGCCGTTCTCCTCTTTGTTGGGCTGAAGTGGGTGAGAGTCAACTCACTGGGCCTGAACTAGTGTACGAAACTTCGGAAAAGATCGTACAGATTCGTAACCGGTTGGCAGCGGCACGGGACCGGCAAAAGAGTTATGCCGATCAGCGTCGCAAACCATTGGAATTCCAAGTCAATGACAAGGTACTTCTAAAAGTCTCACCGTGGAAGGGCGTCATACGCTTTGGGAAGCGTGGCAAACTCAACCCACGGTATGTCAGACCATTTACGATCCTGGAACGGATTGGACCGGTGGCATATCGTCTGGATTTACCGGCGGAGCTCGGTAACGTACATAACGTCTTTCACGTGTCAAACTTGAAGAAGTGTCTGGCTGATGAGTCTCTCATCGTTCCACTAGAAGAGATCAAGGTTGATGATCGTCTCCGGATTGTGGAAGAACCTGTGGAGATCCTTGATTACAAGATTCGTAGCCTACGTCACAGCAAGATTCGTATCGTTAAGGTTCGGTGGAACTCGAACCGGGGACCGGAATATACGTGGGAACGGGAGGATCAGATGAAGTCTAAGTATCCTCATCTTTTTCCTAAGGAAGCGTTCGAGTCGAGACATGTCTCTTCGGCAGCTGAATGAATCTCGGGGCGAGATTCCTTTTAACGTGGGGATGATGTGACAACTCGGGTAAATCTCTCTTTTGGTTTCTATCTTTTGTTTGTTCCTTCGTTATTTCGTTTGTTCTTTTGGTACTTGTGCAATTTTCGGGACGAAAATTCTTTTAACGTGGGGATGATGTGACACCCGGCAAATTCTGGTTAACAACGTTGTCTAGATGGAAGTCTACCTTAGCGAGTCACGCGTATATTGTACTTAACTGGGTTAGTTAAGTCGGGTTATGGTTCGAGAACTATTGGTTTAGTCTAGAGGATCATTGGATGTTGGTCTAGAGGTTCATTAGATGTCGGTCCTTAACCAAGTGTACAAACGGTGACGATCGGTAGGATCGTTAGGGCATACGGAACATACGAGTCTCGAGTCCCGGGAATTGGTGAACGAGTGTGAATATGTGTATTTACTTGTGTTATGTGTTTACAATCATTATGTGACTTGTCGGTACATTAATATGTGTTAACATGTGTTAAAACGGGGTTTAACGCGCAAAACACATGAAACAGGCCCATATAGGCGATTAGGATAGCCTAATCGCCTATATGTGGTGCGACTGGGGATCATGTGGTGCGACTGGGGACTGATCGCATGACTGTTCATGCGATTAGGCCCCGATCGCATGAACTTACATGCGATTAGGCTTCCTGGTCGCGTGTAAAGCTGCATAATCGCATGTTACGTGCTGGACAACTAAAAACGACTATAAATACCATACTTGACCTCATAAACTTCATTATACAAACCCTAGTCGTCCCATAACCCGCCCCAACACATAAACAACCTCTGGAAGGCGATTTTTGATCAAAACACAAGGTTTCAAGCTTGAATCATCATTCTTTCATAATCCTAAGGTTTGGTTTTCATCCACAAATCTTTATAAACGTTTTTAATCAATCCCTAATGGTCCAGACCTGTTCTTAAACGAAAAAGCTTTCTGAAAATCATTAATAAGGGTTGTTAATCGGATTATAACTAATATACATGCGTTATGGGTGTGTATGATTAGAAAGCTAGGATTTTTATGATTCATGATGATGGATTGATATGTTATTTTGCTAGATCAGAATTGATATTGATAGTATGATGATAGAAATCTGAGTAATTGATTATTAGGGTTATTGTTATGCATGTTAGTATGATGATTGCATGCTATGTGTATGGTGTTTGGATTACTTGGTTGGATGCAGGACTGATTATACGAGGTTAAACGAAGGATTTTGGTTGAAACATGTTTAGGATAGTGTTTGGGATGATATTGGGTAGTTACACACGTTCTGGATCTGATTTGGAGCGTTAAACGCGCGAAAAACTGGAACAGCAAGGTTACAGGCGATTAGCATTGCTAATCGCCAGTTTTACATGCAATCAGGGCCAAATCGCATGAGTTTTCATGCGATCAGCCCCAAATCGCATGAGTTTTCATGCGATCAGCCCTGATCACGTGAACTTACATGCAATCAGCCCTGATCACGTGAACTTACATGCAATCAGCCCTGATCACGTGAACTTACATGCAATCAGCCCTAATCACATGAACTTATATGCAATCAGCCCTAATCACATGAACTTATACGCAATCAGTCCTAATTGCTAGTTTACGTTTCCTAATCGCGTGTACTACTGTTGTAAGTGTAAATTAGCATTCCGAGACCCGATTTGACATGTAGTAACATGCTAGGAACCTCGTAACATATATGGTAACTTGGTAACATATGTTTGGATGTAATTCGGTGATATGTGAACTATGTGCTATAACTTGTTGTGCGTTAACATATGTTAAGTGTAATTGCGTTATTGTATGTTTTGGAGCGTAAACATAACACGGGGAGTCTCGGGTCACCAATGGGATGTCTAGTCTTGTACTTTGGGTCAGTTAAACAGTCACGGTGTTTTCAAACAAACTTGGTTATGGTCTGGACATCTAGGGACTAATTAACCTACGGGTTATTAGTCTAAGTACTTGTAACTGTCATATGTTAGGTCGCCGCTTACGGGACTAGCATAGCAGCTGGGTTTACTCGGGTTAAGGAGTAACGCAACTTAAGGTGAGTTTACGGCCCCTCTTTTAAACTGGTTTCACATTTTCGGGGGAGAAAACATGCGTTAAAACGATTATTTGGTAACTACTGTCATACTATGGGTTTCTATTGTGTACTACACGATCTTTGGAAGTCCCGGAGGGAACCATGAATGTGCGGGTTTGCACAACGGGGAAATGTGAATAGCGCTATTGGGAGTGACCAACCCCGCTCGTCGGCTTGGAGGGCCGGGCGAGTGCATATTGTCTCAAACAGGAACAACAGGAACAATTGGTACTTTTCGGGCACAACATCTGGTATTCGAGTTAGTAATGGTTTTCCAATCGTGGTAGTAACAAAACGTACGCCTAGCTAGCGTATACTGGTTTTCGATTTATTATAGTATGGACAGGTGGACTTGGTGCTTGGATACAAAACCTGTAAACTCACCAGCATTTTTGTGCTGACGTAAACTTTTACATGTTTTCTCAGGTCGCTAAGGTAGCACGACTGGACTAGGGCGCACGCGTCTGCACGGCGTCTAACTAGGGTTGCATGGTCTTTTGAACGTTGAACTATTATTTCATTGTTGAGATACTGTTTTTGAATAAGCTTCCGCTGTAAACGGGATTTTAAACTATGTTTTGAAATTGCATTTATATTCATTTAGACTTGTTTATTGTGATCGTTGGTTTGGATCCTGGTTTGTCATGCGCCTCGCGGTAAAACTCCGCAAGTGGATTTTGAGGGTGTGGCAAAAATCAACCCTGTGAAAGGAAAGGAAAGGAAATATATATAGTATGCGCTAGTAGTAATGTAATACATAGAAATGACAAGGACTCTGAACAGAGTCACAAGAGTATATACCATAGATCTATTAATTGAAATGCTAGGCCGCAACGGTTAATGATTTTGACAAGTCATAGACACACAAATTAACATAAGCAAACACACATGAGAATTGCTATTTTAGTAAAAGGAAATAGAAACTTGATATAAGTACATGAGTAGCCCCAAAAGTAAAATGAAAAAGGGGAAAGATATACTCACAGTTTGCGAAAGCGATCAAAATCCAACTTAGGCGGTCGTGAGCTAAGTAATGGGAATTCCGAGGAATTCAACCAATAACGTATAAGAATACTAATAAGGAAATTCTAAAAAGTCTAAGGTATCTAGGGTTCTAAGGCATTAGGGTTTGCTAAGTCGATTTGGGGAATTAAAGTTTTTATGATAAATTAAATTAATGTAGAAGTTGAATATCAAAAATTATATGTCAAAGTTTATAAATGTGGTGTAGGTAATATAATTATTACTAATTGAATATGTTGTGGAATAATTAAGGCAAAATAATTTACTTAATTACTTTAACTAAATTAAAATAAATATGATAATCATAAATGAATAACTAAATAATTATGAGTTTCACAATGATCCAACAAATGGTAATTAAGATTTTCAAACATAAACATTTCTATTTTATAAGAAAAGTATTTATAAAATAGATGTTTAAATAGTGTAAATAAATAAATGTTTAATTATGTCTAATTAAACATAAATAATACTAATAATACAAGTCATGACCCAAAAATGCTATTTTTATAGAAAATGGATGCTTTCTGATGAAAATAATTTTTCCATAATTTTTATAAACTTATTTATATTTAAAACTGATTTAATGAGATTAAATCATGTTTAAATGGTTAAAAATAGAAAAAAGAATAAAAATAAATGTTTTCGGAACCAAATATTTTTATTTCAGTTCATAATGATTAGAAATAATTTCCCAAAACATTTGAGATTAAAATCATTAAAAATGAATTTTTAATTAATTAAATATGATTAAAACAAATAAATTCACTAAAAATATGAAAATTGAACATTTTCCAAAAAATAAAAGTGTGGAAATTTTATTTATGGTATCAAGAGGCTACTCATAAATTTTCATAATTTTTGGAACAAAAATGAATTTATAAAGAATATTATAAATTTATATGAATTATAAATGATTATTATATAATTTAAAAATAAGACATATGAAACAAGCCAAAAAAATAAAAGAAATGGTGCTGGTCAAGGGTTTCGAACCCATGTCCCTTCTTGTATAACACAAATACCTCAACCACTAGACCAGATGTAACACCCCAAAATTTCTAAACCGTATTTCATGATAATATAAGCACACGGGGGGTTGAACTAAAATCACATGAAATGCTACTGATATGAAATTTCCTAACATAGGGAAATAACCCCGTTAACCTTGTTAGCTAGACAAGGATAAAACCCATTGTATGTGATTAGCTTAGTGAGTTTAAGCAAAATCAACTTGTGTGAAACTTGAGGGACCAAGTATATCATAAAGCCATAGTTGGCTAATTAACTTAATAAAAAAAGGGGGGATCGATTTCTCATCAGGAAAATCACCCACACACCCACACACTCAAAACACTCACATAAGATGAAATCAAGAACAAGCCTAAATCAAGGTGGAATCAAAGGGCTTTTCAATGCATTAGCCCTAAAACGAATCATCCAAGCATAATACACACCAAGGTAACTTTTTATTTGACTAATTTTGATGGTATGTTCATGCTTGGTTATGATGAAAGTGATGGGTTGTTATAAAAACGTAAATTAAAGGCTTGTAAAGGTTACTCTTGAATGAGGAAACCATAATACAAGTTAAATTGTGTGTGTTAAGCAAAATCCTTGTGAGAAGGTTATATCCTTGTAATTCATGTTATCAAATTTATTGGGTTTCTTGGTGGATTGGTAGGAACCACCTTTAAACCATGAAATACTAGCTTTTGTAAATGATAAACTATGATTAAGATGTTTATAGGAATGCTAGTAATGATAATCTTGGTCAAGGATGGATCCATGAGGTCCTTAAGTCCTAAAATTAAAGTTAGGAAAATCACGCCTACCAAGTGTTTGATAAAATGCCTCAATGAAAGTCGATTTCACTTGGGCATAGATAATTTGTTGAAAACTTGTATATTGGTAAAACACGATCAAAAATGCGTGTAGACAAGTAAAGACTAGGTTCTAACAACCTAAGTGATCATTCACCTCATAGGTGCGAATGCAAGAGACTTTGGATAGCAAAGGAGTCTCGGATTGAGGTCAAGAGGAAGCACGCATAAGGTAAGTCACTCGATGACTTAAATCTCAATATATTCCTAATGTGTTTATATCCTTAGTTATACCGTAGGAATTAGACATTTGGAGTGTCTCAAAGGATGCTTAAAAAGGAATTCACAATTTCATAGAAAACGGCCTTAGATGAAGGTTGTCAAGATCCCAAATTAGACTAATAGGTCAATTGGGTAAAATGCTAGTTAGACAAGGACTAAATCTAAGGGTCAAGATTATTCCGATATCGATCGTTGTTATTTTCTTGAGTATATTCGTAGACTTTATGTTAATAATCCCAAGCTAGTCTTGAAGCAAAAGAGGCGAGAGCCAAGGTAAGTCATGTCTATGACTTTGTAATATAAATACATATATACATAAGTTAGGAGTACCCTTATGGGTATATCATTTAGTTAAAAATAGAATTATGGTTTCCAAGGGATAGAAAACATTGGGTAGAAACCAAGTCGCAAGTCATAGAGGCCGAGTGAACAAGACCAGGATAAATGGCACATGTGGCCATGGACACGAGGCACCGTAATCACAGCATAAATGACTTGGGCGGAAGGTTCCCTAGTCAAGTTGAGGCTTGACAAGTGGATAGAAACCACAACTAGTGTAACATCACACAAATTTTCTTTTTATATATATATATATATATATATATATATATATATATATAGAACTCCCTCGTTTATTCATCTGATTCATGTTTACAGTATCTTTACCATCCATTTTGTTAATTTTTTTTTTGTATAAATAATGACGTATAATCAATATTAAATTGGATTGTCTTAAATTCTGATTTAAAAACGTTAAAAAAAATGTTTGCCTGTGCCAGGATTCGAACCCGAGTCCCTGGCGGGCTAAACCTTAACCACACCACACAAACCACTACACCATTTGGTGTTTTGTGATGTTAATTAAAACCAATTAAACTTAAACCCTTTCAAGGTCCCTTAGTCAAACGTAGTCTCCTAGTCAAGTCAAGTCAAAGTGTTAGTAAATATGGTCTCCTAGTCAAGTCAAAGTGTTAGTAAATATGGTCTTCTAGTCAAGTCAAAGTTGTTCATAAATTCTAGCCTAGTCAAAGTAGTCCATAACTACAACTCCAAAATATACACTATAAATACTATAGCCTACCATTCAACTCTTTATACCATTCAATAAAAAAAAAAAACATTATTATCCCATCTCCCATATACTAAAGTTTTCATCCATCATTATCTCTTCTAGCTAGTTTCGAGTTTTCCAAGGCATTATTACTAAGTGTTTGCACGCTCAATAAAACGCACGAACTCATTATGCACCTAAGGTGAGTTTACATAGCCCCTTTTTCTGTTTACATTTTTGGGGTGAAACATGTTTAAACATTTTATAAAATATCATTTACTCATTCTTACATTGTTGAAACTTGTGATTCAATTACACTATCATTTACTCATTCTATCATTTGACTGTAACAAAAAGACACAGTACAATCATTAACATTGATCAATCCGCCTGTTTAGATTATAGCGCTATAGGTCTGACAAACCCATCCCCCCGCATAAATTCAGGGATGATCGATAACAGTTACACTTTTACTAACTTGCGAGTTAGGTCTCAGTCGACACAAGGTTTGATTGTACAAAAGACGCATTGTTACATGTCGGACTCATATTCTATCATTACTCATTATTATACTTCAACTATGATTACTATACAACATATTGTTTTCAACTATATGCAAAACCTATGTATTCTCACCAACTATTTATAGTTGACCCCCCCATCTTTCCAACTTAACATGTTTTAGGTTTTATTTGCTATTGGAAGTTGTACAAGTCTTGGAACACATAGGAGCTTTGGACCTAGTTTATGCAAATCAAGTTTATGTAATTTGTATGACAAATTGTAAATTGTTTAGTAATATTCAACTTCCATTTAGTACCATGAGCTATTGAACAATCATCAATACGTGACATCCCGATGTTTTCGCCATCGGTTGGGGTGTTACAGATTGGTATCAGATCCATGGTTATAGGGAATTATGTGATTAGAAAAAAAATAATCTAGTCTATAACCATAGGATTTTAACCAGTACTTGCTCCTTGTAACACCCCAACCAATGGCGGAAACATCGAGGTGTCACGTAGTGACGATTGTTCAATAGCTCATGGACTAAAGTGTAAATTTGAATACATTGATTAAATAATTTATTACATTGAAATGAAATTACAGGATACAATAATTCTAAAGTGACATGTCTAGCTAAAATACAATGTAGACAAGACTGAAATATAAAATCCAAAAGCCTAAAAGAAGCGTCTCAAAACAACCTGAAACATGTACAAAATATTTTGGTCAATACAAAAATTGTATTGGTGAGCATACCCTGTTTAAATAAACATAGTAGAAAAGTGTTTAGCAATTCATGTGTCGTATACTGTTTGCAATTATGTAATAAGTGGTATCCGGGTCAAATCAACCCTAAGAGAAGAAAGCAGATATATATAGTATGCGCTAGTAGTAATGTAATACATAGCAATGACGAGGACTCTCAACAGAGTCACAAGGGTATAAACCATAGTACTATTCACTGAAATGCCAGGCCGCAACGGTTAATGATTTGACAGGTCATAGATACACAAAATGACACAAGCAAACACACATAAGAATTGCTATTTTAGTAAAAGGAATTCTAAACTTGATAGTAAGTACATGAGTCACCCCAAAATAGTAAGACAGTAAAAAGGGGAAAGATATACTCACAGTTTGCGAAAGCGATCAAAATACAACTTAAGCGGTCGTGAGCTAAGTAATGGGAATTCCGAAGAATTCAACCTATAATGTGTAATTATACTAGTAAGGAAAATGTCTAAAAAGTCTAAGGTATCTAGGGTCTAAGGCATTAGGGTTTGCTAAGTTGATTTGGGGAATTATAGTTTTTATGATAAATTGCATTAATGTAAAAGTTGTATGTCAAAAATAATATATCAAAGTTTGTAAATGTAGTGTAGGTAATATAATTATTACTATTTGAATACTTAGGTCAACATATGTTTAAATAATTAATACAAAATAATTTAATTAATTACTTTAACTAATTATTGTAAATAAATACAATAATCATAAATATATAACTAAATAATTATGAGTTTCACATTGATTCATCAAATGGTAATTAATATTTTCAAACATAAAACATTTCTATTTTATAAGAAAAATATTTATTAAATAGCTGTTTAAATAGTGTAAATAAATGTTTAATTATATCCAATTAAACATAAATAATCTTAATAATACAAGACATGACTCAAAAATACTATTTTTATAGAAATTGCATGCTTTCTTATGTAAGTAAATGAAAATAATTTTCTCATAATTTTTATAAACTTATTTCAATTTAAAACTGATTTAATGAGATTAAATCATGTTTAAATGATTAAAAATAGAAAAATTAACAAAAATAAATGTTTCTGGACCAAATATTTTTATTTCAGTTCATAATCATTAGAAATAATTTATCAAAAATTTTGAGATTAAAATCATTAAAAATGAATTTTTAATCAATTAAATATGATTAAAACAATTTAATTCAATAAAAATATAAAAATAAAACATTTTTCAGAAACTAAAAGTGGGATAATTTTCTATGGGGTGTCAAGAAGCTACTCCTAAATTTTCATAATTTTTGGAGCAAAAATGAATTTATTATGAATATTATAGATTTATATAGGTTATAATTGATTCTTAAACAATTAAAATAATAACTCACATAAGACAAAAAGGAAACAAACTTAAATCAAAAGAAAAATATTGTTGGTCATGGGGTTCGAACCCCTGACCTTTACTGTGTATGCTACACACCCAACCACTAGACCAAGCTTTCAAGTTATTGATTTTACTCAAACATAAAAGTATTTAACTTATTATAAAAAGTCTTCTTCTTCCCCAAATTCCCTAGAACCCTAACCCTAACCCTAAGATTTTCAATAACCCAATTCGTTATATATAAGAACATAATTCATGGGGCTATAATAGAGGAAGGGCCGAGGATTAAAATGGCACAAAGAAAACAAACTTACAAACACGCTACACATTGAACAATGAAGAACTCGTTCGGACCTTCATGTGGCGTTTCAGGGGTCTTTGCACCTGATTACGAGTTGTTTTAAAGGTGGGTTTCGAAGAGAATTTGTCCAGGAACGTATTGGTATGATCAATTTATAAAATGAACGATTTTAGGTCGGATTCTAATGGAATTAAAGAGTTCTAGCGGTTTCACTAATAATGCTCGATTATTGCTCATTAAACGCATGGTTATGCACGATTTTAATTATGGAGACGGTTCGGCATCAATGGAGAAACGTATATGAACATTAAAAACGAATTAATACACATAAAAAAAAACTTGTCGCCGGAATCCATGGCCGCCGGCCGGAGTTTGGGCTGCCGGAAAAACGCGATGGGGACTGGAGGGAATCAAAAGAGTTTTAAAACTTCCAGGTTTTGTCACAACTAGTCCCTCACTTATAACTGAGTTTGTTTTAATTATAAACCTTGTTAGTTTTTCCTTTATAAAAGTTAACCAAAGTTAACCTATCTAACTTAAATGTTTTAAAAGACTTTATAAACATTAAACTTTTATTAACTTTTAATGAACTCGTATTTTATAGATTTTAACTGGATGATCCAAAACTTTTTTTTTTTTTTATAACTCTAAAACGTTTATCTTTGATAAAATTAATTTCGATCATTTCAATAAATTTGAAAACAGCAAAACTTATATGGGTTATAATGGAAATTTTTGAAGGACTATTATTGACAACTAAATGTAAGACGAGGGTGACGGATGTCACAGTCTCCCCTACTTTAGAAAATTTCGTCTCGAAATTTCCTTCAAGTGGAGGTTACTATGAAACAAAAGACGTTGTAAAAGTTAGCTAGATTTTTATTTTAGATAAAATTTCATCATTCATGATTTAAAATTAGTTGTCTAATACCCACAGTAAAAGTTTTCAGAATCTTTGACAGTTGACCCGAGATTAGGAAGCTGAGAGTTTAAATTAGAAAGGTTTTGGGAATGTGTAACTGGTGAGGGGAAGAAGTACTAATGACGCAGTCTCCCCTACTTTAGAAAGGTTTCTGCCCGAACTTTATTAAATACAGGCAACATGATTTCGACTAATAGAGAGTGTAAGAGTAGTTTAAGGGTTTCTGAAGAGATGGTCAACAAGAAAAGCTCCAGCTAATTGAAACTTATGTAAAATGTTTTTATCGAAAATGCTAGCTATTAGTAAACGATCTAATGAAGAGGTAACTATAATGTAATGGGCAGGTTCTTGGTCAAACTCCTAGTCCGCTCCCGCTGTATCGTTTATGCTTATATATAGGGTGTACCGCAGCTGACCCACCACACTCCTGATACTTTGGACTCGTACTGATTGTCTACCAATAGCCTAAATAGAATTACACACCACCCTCATGTACCTGTAAATCCATGATTGCGTTCCGGACCATAATCACCGATTTCTTTACACTAAGGTGTTATGCTTTTCCATCACCTTAACAAGAAATAAATGCGTGCAACCAATATGTAATAGCCACTGTAATGAATAATGTTCAATCATGACATGGTTAGAGGTCCTTCCCTTCCGGGTTTTCCCTTTAACCGTAATGTGAATAACATGTAAGTATAAGACATGGTTATAGGTTCTTCCCTTTCGGGTTCACCCTTAACCGGTAACTTTTGTTCACATCGTTGGTTTTAAACACTCATATTGATAGACCCTGAGGTTTACACCGTTCCCCTCGGATTGAAGAAATACTCTAATTCGAGTCGTACGTGGGCACTGGCTTAGATCTCATACAAGTTATCAACTAGTATGTTCGTTGGCCATGATGATGAACAAAATAATGTAAAGTATAACAGGGTTTTGCTCAAAAACAGGAAACATATGCATACAAAATATGCGTTCATGCAAGTATATAAGTATAGCATAAAAGTTCGATTGAAAGAGTAGTATAATATAAATCGAGTAAATCGCACAGTTGCTCAAAATGAAGGTAAACGAGTTAAACTTTCGCAAACCAGCAGTGTGAAATAAAAAAAATATAATCACAAGTAACGTGTTAGAAATAACTATGAATAAAATGGTGTAAGAATAAAATAATGAAATTTACGATAAGTGAGAGTACGCAATCAGTCGTATAGTCTACTGACATAAGGGTTTAAATTTAGTTAGTTTTACATATATACACTATATGATATAAGACAATTAGTAACATTCTGATAGGATATGTACAATATTTTGTTAGACCAAAAGTTTTGTGATTGAAAGAGTGCGAGTGTAATAAGATAAATTTCCGTTTATCAAAAACGTAGTTTGCTCAAACTTTGTGATATAGTTGAAAGGATAGTAGTAATGCATGAGGATAACTTTTTTTAGAAATCGAAGTGTGTTTTAGATTCAAAACAAATTCATTTGAAAAATCTTCGTAGATATGTGTTTTACGAGGAGTCGAGTTTGAAAAATGTTATAAAACATATTATTAACTGCAAGTTTCTCTTGAAAACATATATTGAACACGTCATATGAAAACAAAAGGTTTTGCAAATAAAATGCAGAATGATACCATTTCATGAAATATGTGTAAATCTAATGTGTTTTAAAAGACCAAAATCTAAAATGACGTGAATGATAAAATTAACGTATGTAATAGGTTACCACTATTTAAGAAAATTCATAATTAACGAGATGTAGAAATAGATCCTTGAGATGTGGATTTCACTCCTAACTCAAAGATGTATTTCAAAATTGAAAACGATTGTGGAATGAAACCAATCACTAAGTTAAGGATATCACTCCCAGCTTAGTGGTTAAGTTCCTTTTTGAAGGAAATACTCTTTGAGGTGTGGATGTCACTCCTATCTCAAAGATATATTCCTAAGATAAATAACATATAGAGGAGTGAAACTAATCACCAAGGTATGGATACCACTCCTAACTTGATGATATTGTTTCAATTGTGAAATACGAGTGTCTTCCTCGCCAAGCAAATATCGAAAGAATAACGAGAAATAATCATAACGAAAATATCTTGAAAGAAAATAATAGGAAATAAGAGAAATATAAACGAGAGGACTCGTGAAAGTAAGCTTAGTTATAGACTAGGCTAAAAGGCATTCTAATAACCTAATTCCCTATAACCATGGCTCTTATACCAATCTGTAACACCCCACCAATGGCGGAAACATCGAGGTGTCACGTAGTGACGATTGTTCAATAGCTCATGGACTAAAGTGTAAATTTGAATACATTGATTAAATAATTTATTACATTGAAATGAAATTACAGGATACAATAATTCTAAAGTGACATGTCTAGCTAAAATACAATGTAGACAAGACTGAAATATAAAATCCAAAAGCCTAAAAGAAGCGTCTCAAAACAACCTGAAACATGTACAAAATATTTTGGTCAATACAAAAATTGTATTGGTGAGCATACCCTGTTTAAATAAATATAGTAGAAAAGTGTTTAGCAATTCATGTGTCGTATACTGTTTGCAATTATGTAATAAGTGGTATCCGGGTCAAATCAACCCTAAGAGAAGAAAGCAGATATATATAGTATGCGCTAGTAGTAATGTAATACATAGCAATGACGAGGACTCTCAACAGAGTCACAAGGGTATAAACCATAGTACTATTCACTGAAATGCCAGGCCGCAACGGTTAATGATTTGACAGGTCATAGATACACAAAATCACACAAGCAAACACACATAAGAATTGCTATTTTAGTAAAAGGAATTATAAACTTGATAGTAAGTACATGAGTCACCCCAAAATAGTAAGACAGTAAAAAGGGGAAAGATATACTCACAGTTTGCGAAAGCGATCAAAATCCAACTTAAGCGGTCGTGAGCTAAGTAATGGGAATTCCGAAGAATTTAACCTATAATGTGTAATAATACTAGTAAGGAAAATGTCTAAAAAGTCTAAGGTATCTAGGGTCTAAGGCATTAGGGTTTGCTAAGTCGATTTGGGGAATTATAGTTTTTATGATAAATTGCATTAATGTAAAAGTCGTATGTCAAAAATAATATATCAAAGTTTGTAAATGTAGTGTAGGTAATATAATTATTACTATTTGAATACTTAGGTCAACATATGTTTAAATAATTAATACAAAATAATTTAGTTAATTACTTTAACTAATTATTGTAAATAAATACAATAATCATAAATATATAACTAAATAATTATGAGTTTCACATTGATTCAACAAATGGTAATTAATATTTTCAAACATAAAACATTTCTATTTTATAAGAAAAATATTTATTAAATAGCTGTTTAAATAGTGTAAATAAATGTTTAATTATATCAAATTAAACATAAATAATCTTAATAATACAAGACATGACTCAAAAATACTATTTTTATAGAAATTGCATGCTTTCTTATGTAAGTAAATGAAAATAATTTTCTCATAATTTTTATAAACTTATTTCTATTTAAAATTGATTTAATGAGATTAAATCATGTTTAAATGATTAAAAATAGAAAAATTAACAAAAATAAATGTTTTCTGAACCAAATATTTTTATTTCAGTTCATAATCATTAGAAATAATTTATCAAAAATTTTGAGATTAAAATCATTAAAAATGAATTTTTAATCAATTAAATATGATTAAAACAATTTAATTCAATAAAAATATAAAAATAAAACATTTTCCAGAAACTAAAAGTGGGATAATTTTTTATGGGGTGTCAAGAAGCTACTCTTAAATTTTCATAATTTTTGGAGCAAAAATGAATTTATTATGAATATTATAGATTTATATAGGTTATAATTGATTATTAAACAATTAAAATAATAACACCAAGGCACACACACACTTCTTTCAAGTTTTAACACTCTAATTTCCTTCATAAACATCCATCATCCAAACCCCCATTGTGTGTTTCAAGCTTGGAGCTTAACCACATAGGAAGAACTCACTAAACTCCATCAAAATCAAGCATTTTTAGCTTCCCTAGCCTTGTGCTAGTTGTAAGTATTCTTGATCTTGTTTTGTCTTTAAAAAGATTATGTTTAATAGCTTTAAGCAAGTTGTACAAGGGGTTAACTTGAATAAGCTTTTCATAATAAAACATATGATTTTAAAGACTAAAATGGTGTTAAGATGGTGTGTATGGGCCGAAAATTGGTGATGGATGTGTAGTATTCTTTTAGTTTTTATAAAGTTCATGAATACTTGAAGAAAATGGTGAATTAAATATAACTTGCTATTAGAACTTGAATGAACTTAAAAATGGTTTTAATCATCTTAACATAAAGATATAAGACTTGTTGTAATGTTATTTTTGTTAGAAAATAAGTTTTGTAAAAATTGCATTATCAAAGTCTACAACTTGAAATATATAATTTGGACATGTTGGACAAAATACACAAATTACACTTATGAGTAGCCTTAATGAGATGATATAAGACTATTAAAAGTGTTGAAACATGAAAATAAACTAACATGACAAAAATGATCCATTAAAGTCTACTACTTTAGTAGGAAATTGCTAATCTTGAAAGATATAATGGAAAAATGCAACTTTTATAAGTTAAATGGACTATTTTAGTAACTTTAAAAGTTGAGGGACTAAAAATGATATTTTTAGAAACTTGGGTCTAAAAATATAACTATGGAAAGTTTTGTGTCAAATGTGTACATAGTAATTTTCCAAGGTAGATTTGGTAAATACTAGTAATTATGCACATGTATTTTGTATAAAGGTGTATTTTTATAAAATAGAGTTTTATAAAAATATGAACTTTTCTAACATATAGATATGTATAAAAACAAAGGTTTTTATAAAAATGTTAGATAAAATAAAAGCTTGGTGGAAACTTATATAAAAATGAACACTTTTATATAAATGGGAATATAAAAGTGTTGGAGCATTTTTATACATAAGTTACCAAGTCTTGTGTTAAAAATACAAAGGTATTTATAAAACTTCCAAGTAATATATGTAGGAAATTCAAGAGGTGAATAACTTTCCTAGAGTACACATATTGGGAAACTTGGGAAAAATTAACTATATATATATATATATATATATATATATATATATATATATATATATATATATAAGTTAAGTAATCGGACTTGGACGTGTTAACGAACTAAGACGTAAAAACGGGCGGACGAGAAAAGTATCAATACGTCAAGATAAGTATAAATATATTTTAAGGATTTAAAATATATGATTTGGGTGAAAAATACATAACACTTTCCTAAGTGTTGGAAAATATTCGTGGGAGAAAAGTAACGTAAATAAACTAACGATTAAACGTTAAACAAGTGTATGGACTTAACAAGGAATATATATATATATTCGACTCGACGAAATCTTAGTATATTTATTTAATGGGAAAGTAAATATACGGGGAGGTAAGTCGAGTCGAGTGCAGAAAACAATATATATATATATATATATATATATAGGGGAAAGGGATTAAAGAAACCTTTCAAAATGAGAAAACCCCCACAAACCCAATGAGTGGTTCACATTGCTCCACATACTCCATAAAGTTTAATGTTTTTTTATTAAGAAAAGGTTATTTTGGTAATTTATCATAACCCACCACATATATAAACCTTTCTTTCTCTCTCCCATTTCAAATTTTCATCTTCCCTCCCCCTTACCCTCTCCCCTCATCCTCTCATTCTCTGTTTTTTTTTAAGCTTGAACCACCAACACCATCATCTTCATCTCTAACCTCCATCATCGTCATCTCCAACCTGCAACAATATCATCGTCACGTCATCAGCATCATTGTACAACCAACCTCGATCATCGTCATCGTCATCGGAGAAGCCCACCGGAGAAGACGACCGGAGAAGACAACCGGAGAGACGACCAGGTATTTTTATGTGGCTGAATCTTATTTTCATCTTTGTATCTCGTTCCATGTTGTTTTTATGTTTGATTTTTTTACTAAGTTGTAATCAAAATCTATGTTCAAATAATACTAGTCTCCATAAACCCACTTGTTCCCTTTTCTTTTCCCCAACTGATCTCTATATTTTTTTGTTTGTTTAATCACTTCTGTTTTTGATACAAACACAAATGTGATTTTCTTTTTTTGAAAAATGCCCCCTGTTTGTTAAATTTTTTTTCTGATAAATTATAATAATCAAGTCTAGAGTTTTTATTAATCTTTTTTTGTAATTGAAACCATCAAAAAAGATTTTTTTTTTGGATGATTGATTATGGAAAACCACTAATATAATATAAAGTCATTTAGGTTTAGAACATAATAAAAACCATCAAAAATATATTATGGTTTCTGTGTTTAGTTAGACTGTTACGTGTGTAGCATATCTTTTTTTCAAAAATATATTATGGTTTCTGTGTTTTAGCATATCAAACTCTGTTCTCTGTTCACTGCAGATTAGACAAGTGTTGTCTGTGTTTTTCCTGTTACACATGTAATACTCGTGTGTTCTTGCACCATGCCTGTCTATTTTTTTTTCTTTTTATCATGTATGAGTTTTTTTATGTTACCTATGTCTTATTTACAGAAGAAATGCCCCCTGTTTGTTAAATTCTTTTTCTAATATATTATAATAATCAAGTTTAGACTTTTGATGTGGCTGTTTTTGTAATTGAAACCATCGAAGACATATCTTTGTGTTTAGTTAGACTGTTACGTGTGTAGCATATCTTTTTTTCAAAAATATATTATGGTTTCTGTGTTTTAGCATATCAAACTCTGTTCTCTGTTCACTCCCGATTAGATCAGTGTTGTCTGTGTTTTTCCTGTTACACATGTAATACTCGTGTGTTCTTGCACCATGCCTGTCTATTTTTTTTTCTTTTATCATGTATGAGTTTTTTTATGTTACCTATGTCTTTTTTACAGAAAAAATGCCCCCTGTTTAAAAAATGCCCCCTGTTTGTTAAATTCTTTTTCTGATATATTATAATAATAAAGTTTAGACTTTTTATTAATCTTTTTTTGTAATTGAAACCATCGAAAAAGATTTTTTTTTTTTTGGATGATTGATTATGGAGTGATTTAGGTTTAGAACATAATAGTAAAATAATAGTAAATTTTCTGAGTGTAATCGAAGACATATCTTTGTATAATCTTTGTGTTTAGTTAGATTGTTACGTGTGTAACATATCTTTTTTTCAAAAAGATATTATGGTTTCTGTGTTTTAGCATATCAAACTCTGTTCTCTGTTTATTGCAGATTAGATAAGTGTTGTCTGTGTTTTCCTGTTACACATGTAATACTCGGGTGTTACGTGTGTAGCGTATCTGTTTTGTAGTCAAAGTTTGCTTTCTATACCAGCAAAAAATGGATGCTGGGTGCAGACTACAGCAGTTTGTATGTGTTTCCAGAAAAAACCCTGTTACACATATAACAATCGTGTTTTTTCCACGTTTAGTTATAGATTTTTTTTTTGTTTTTTGCAGCATTAGTTTTTCTCTGTTACCTATATGTTTTTAACAGAGAGTAGTTTTTTTTCCCCTGTTTCATATTTCCAATGTCAACACTTAATCTGCTATAACATACGTTACAGGTCCTGTTTTTTGTCAAAGCATGGATTCCAAGCCCAACACTCCGCCTTGGGAGGTTTTTGAGGGCCGTGACCATCTCATCCCAATTGTACACGAGCCACCTCAAAATGAACCGGACATTGCAATTGTACCTGAACCACCCCCACCGGTTGATTTGGTCATCCCTCCTGTCGCAGCCGAACATGAACCCCCCCCCCCCCCCCCCCGTTGCCCCGGACATTCCGCCATTAGAACCTGTTATATCCGTAGTGCAGGCGGACGATGGGTTTGAAAGTGACGAAGATTTTGATTGGAATGCGGCCTTTGATTACGTCTTCCCCGAAGAATATCCGCCACCAGAAGACTATATGACACCGGAGGATGATGTGCATGATGTAAATCACACACCTGAATGGGCAGTTGGTTATGAATCAGACCTAGGGGCTGAATATGAAGAACCATATGAACCTAAACTTAACAAACCCGTGCTGCCGTTCACATATCCGGGAGGTGGGCGTATTAGGGCTGAATGGGAGGGTATAGGTTATACTGAGGAACAGTGGGCTTTTTATGCAAAGTATGGTTATCGGATGCCGTCAGCTACTGTTGGTTGCAGTGCGGGATGCCGGGGTTATTGCATGCATGGTGGGGTATGAATCTTTAATTGTATGTTTTGTTGTTGATACAGTTTCATTGTAATATATTTCTTGACTAGTATGTTTTAGGCGGATGAACAATATGATGTATCGCTTTTTTTAGTAGTATGTTTTCTGCAAGTTTTTTGTAATGTAATGCAATGTAGTACTAATTTCACATGAATCTTAAAAGTAGTGAATATCAAAAAATAACCATATGGACCTTTCGTTACGTATGCAACAACTCTGGTGCTGGTACAGTAAAACCAAAACAAACATGTTGTAATAAAAAAATTAACAGGTTAGGATTTTTCTAAATTAATATAAAACTATCGTGACGGATTTTACGTACGTAACAACACTGGTGTTGGAACAATTTTTATGAATCTGTGAATCTGATTGATAAATAAAATAGTTTTTTAATGAACTAAAATTCTGATTTTGTCAAGAAAAAAGTGTGAGAGAGAATGTTGGAAAGAGAAGATTGGTGAGAGAAAGAGAGAGTGAGAGGTATGATTGATTTGATGGAGAGAGAAGAAGGTGTAAATTACCTTTGTAACTTTTTTTGTCATCTTGTAGCTATATAATATTAACTTTTATTCATGACCATTGATCAAGTAGAATGGATGGTTTAGATGAAGTTTACATGGTTTTCTCATTTTGAAAGGTTTTTATTTTAACCATCCCCTATATATATATATATATATATATATATATATATATATATATATCGAATCGACAAGATCCTAGTGTATTACTTAATGGGAAAGTAAATATACGGTATGGTGAGTCGAGTCGAGCGTAGAAAACATATTATCGAACGACAAGACCTTAGTATATTTATTTGAATGGGAAAATAAATATACGGTAAAGTGAGTCGTGTCGAGTGGTAAAGATATTATATCGAACGACGAGATCTTAAGTATAATTATTTAATGGGAAAATAATTATACAGTGAAGTTGAGTCGAGAATCATATTATACAAGTTAATTAATATTCATGAAAGTATAAATGTAACTTGTAACAAGGGTAATCCATCACCAACGGACCTAGGACATATGTTTAATTAAACGGGGAATTATATGTAAATGGTGGTGTTGGGAGTTGGGTGTACAACTTGCCGGAAAAGCACACGCTATAGACTTAGTGACTTACACGCACTAGGATGTTCGTAGGTGCTTGACCACGGACTTGCTATTCTCTGTTATTTGAGTGTACGCTGTACATTAGGTGAGTTTCACGGCCCCGTTTTACTGTTTTAACTGGGGGAAAGATATGTTTGTCAAAAGTTATCACATGTTGAAATGTTTTCAAAGGTTAAAATGTGATGTGTGGCATGATGAGTACTTGAGTTTTTGTTCGCCACTCGGGGTTGAGTCCTCGCTACTGTAACCATTAATTCAGGTAAATGAAACCGAAGGAATATTTGGATAGTACTATTGGTGCCTGACAAGGCCCACCCCTAATCAATAGCGTCGATTATGTATCGACGTATGCCAGGGGTGCACGTATTCTGAACTTAAGTCGTTGGGTTCCGAGAAACGACTTAGAGCGGGGCATATTTATTAGTCTTGGTTTGGTTATGGGACTCAGGGGATTGCTCATCATCATGGTTTGTAGGAGCTAGCTACTCCTCACAAAAGCCACAAAGTGTGCTGGATCTGCACAGGATGTAAAAATGTTGTTATTACGAAACTAAAACCTGTGAACTCATCAATATTTTATATATTGACGTCTTTTTAAACATATCTTTCAGGTAACTAGTGCTGAGTAGATATGGGCTAGTGCGGTGGAATTCGGGATGTCGGATATTGGTCGGGGTTTCATCTATTGTTACCAACGGGTTGGAACATAAACGGAAATACCCCCACATTGAAACTTAATGTTCATTGTTTTATGTAATGCTTTGTACAACGTTGTATCGAGATACTCGTTTTCGACATCCATATAAATTAATCTTTTCTAATTAAATATAGTTTGTGTTAATCTTGATTTTGATATGCTTTCGAGCGTTGCGCCACGTGTTTCCGTCAATGGCGTGGTGTGACAACTTATTCCCTTTCAACCCCTCAAAGTTGGGATTATTTAATTCCGGAAGAAGAAATTAGTCGTTTAAAAAAAATTAAACCAAACCATACATACCTACCTATATAAATGGTTGTATTCCCTGCCGCATCATACCAATACCCTTGCAGTATTTTCAAAACATTAATAATACCATCATGTGGCCTCAAAAAAGTAAACAGAAGTCTCAAAACCCAAACCCATTATGTACAACCAGCCAATGCATTTAAGCTTTAGGGTACACCTTATGAGTCAAATTGATTACATGTCCAAAAGCCAAAAGCTCATTACCTTCGTTCCTTTGAGGTGAGGACCGAGTATGGCCCTGCTTTTAATACGACCTTCACATTCATTGAAAAGGAAACCATCCATCTCTGCTACGGATCGTTGGTCCTATGTTAATTATTAAAGGTTCTAAATTATATAATATTTACGAGTTTATTATTTTTAAATATTAACTAATTCGTATAGCATTTAGATCACATTCAACATGGTGGGATGTTGAGATTCGTTAGTCACACAAGAGTCCCACCCAAACGTCATGGTAATATGTGTTACGGTTGTCTATTATTTGAAAGCGGATTTAAAAAAACCAACATATTTCAACCAAGCTGAGTTCGAAGTCGGATTTTGAATTTTTGGGTCACCTTGCATTCACATTTGGTTTTCCATATATTCGTGAGTGGAATCTCCACATTTTGATAAGTTATTATGAGAGAAAAAAAAATACTATACATCTCTATATTTGATACGACATTGTTCACCTTCTATAATTTTTTAATACTTTTGAAGTGGTTGTGATTGGAGACACAGAAAAGGAATATATAAAGTATAAAAAATATTATTTTATTTTTTTTGAAGGCAAACTTTATTAAACCACAAAAAGAGGGGAAAATCTCCAAGGCAAAGACCCCATAACCAAAAGAGTTACATTACATCAAACCAAAATCTTTGCCAATCCTTCTAACCCATCAACCCCTTATTGAATCTATTATTAAACCAAATGAAACCCAACGCTTTGATGTCCCAAACAATTTCAACCATGTTCCGCCGAACATCCCTGAAGATAATATCATTTCTAGCCTTCCAAATACGCCAACAGGTCAAAATGAGAATACCATGCAAAACCGATTTCTTCACTTTCGACCATCCGGATGACAAGTAAATCTGCAAGATATCATTGACTGAGAAGAAATAAAATTGAGGAAGATTGACCCAAGAAGCAATCCCATTCCATACACCGCACGTCAACATACAAGCCGTGAATAAATGCTCGATACAATCCTCCTGCTCGTTACAAAAATTGCACCTCATATCCCCACAATCAATGTTTCTTCTCTGTAACGCCGTTTTAGTCGGAATTCTATCCATCAACATACGCCACATAAACACATTATACTTAATCGAAAGCCACTTACACCATTCAAAACACGAATTATGCTGAAAAAATTGGTCGGATCCCAGCCATTTTCTAACTTCGAGGACCGAAAACTCTTCCCCTGAACCCAAATCCTACATCCACCAATCATTGTTAGCCCCTAAAGCAAGGCCTTCAACCAACTGCACACAATCAATCAATTGTTCTTCCTCTGCTTCTGGCGTATGAATGCGCCGCCAATTCCAAGCCACCATCCAAACTGTATCTTGCAACTCAAGCCTGTCAGAAACCTTGCAATCCTTCTCCGATTCTAAACGAAATAGATCCAGAAACATGCTTTTTAAAGGAATACGAGAAACCCAAGGATCTATCCAAAATCGAATACCCCTACCATTTCCCAAAACACCTCGAATCATACTCATGCTGTTGAACCCACCCACATTTAGCCGATACCCATTATTAACCATCTTTAACCAAGTACATGTGAACCTCGAGTTGGTTGGGTAAGCTTCCCAGTTTCTACTTGACCCGTGAATCGCCTCCACCACTCTATTCCATAACGCTTCACCTTCATGACGAAACCGCCAAAGCCACTTAACCAAGAAAGCATTGTTACAATCTTCTAGTTTTCGAATACCCAAGCCTCCTTGTTTAATGGTTCTAGTCACAACATCCCAACTTACCCAATGTAGCTTCTTCGAGTCTACACTACCGCCCCATAAAAACCGTCTCATCAAACCTTCTAGCATGTTAATGACACCGATAGGCGCTTTGAAAAGAGAGAAGTAATAGGAAGGAAGACTCTCCAACACCGATTTAATGAGTGTTAACCTACCTCCAATCGAAAGAACTTTAGACTTCCATCTCGATAATCTTGTTTTAAAAACCTTCACAACCGGCTCCCAATTATTTATTCTATTCATGTTCGCGCCGACTTGAATACCCAAGTAAGTGAATGGTGTCTCCCCCGCTCGGCATCCCATACCTAACGCCATATCACCCACCTCCTCAACACTCTTCCCAACCCCATACAAAGTGGATTTTTGAATATTAATCTTGAGACCCGAGCACATATGAAAAATCCGAAGCAACCGTCTTAAACAAACAAAATTACTTTCTACCCATTCACCCATCACTAACGCGTCGTCCGCATAAAGCAAATGTGAAACAACCGGGCCATCATTAGGAAAATTCACCCCCCCCCCCCCCCGAAATTGCCCAATGACATTAGCTTTTTTTATAAGACCCGAGAAGGCTTCCATAAGAATAATAAATAAAAATGGCGATATAGGATCACCTTGCCGAATTCCCTTACCACATGAAAACTCAAAAGTCGGCGACCCATTAACTAAAACTGAAGAACGAGCCGATCTCAAGATGCCTTCTATCCAATTACACCATCTATCCGGGAAATTCATTTGCTTCATTACCGAAATCAAGAAAGCCCCATTAACATTGTCGTAGGCCTTTTCAAAGTCAATTTTAAACATAAATAATTCATTTCCTCTCCTCTGCGACCAAGATAAAACCTCACTAATAATTAAAGGGCTATCAAGAATATACCGACCTGCCACGAACGCCGATTGTGTCTCATTTATGATACTATCCATAACCAACTTCAACCTGTTTGCCAGCACCTTCGAAATAACTTTAGACACCACCCCTATCAGGTTAATAGGACGGTATTCCCCAAGTGTAACCGAGTCTTTCACCTTAGGAATCAAAGTAATAAAACTCGATGACGCACCATGACTAATATCCCCACACTCCGCAAATTTATTAAGAATATCAACAAAATCATTAGCAAATAAATCCCAATACCTCTTAACAAAGCGAAAGTTGAAGCCATCAGGTCCTGGAGCCTTATCACTACCACATTGAAAGACCGCCTCCTTGATTTCCTTCTCTAAGAACGGACTCGTCAACATATCGGCCTCTTCCCCGGTAATACTTTTTAAGCCAAAACACGTCAACCTCGGCCGAACAGGAACATCTTCAACAAATTTACTGCTGAGAAAACGCAACACCTCTTTTTTAATTTCCCTCGGCTTATTAACCCACACCCCATCCACTGTCAAACCCATAATCGCATTGGAAAGTCTTCTGTTATTAATCGAGCCATGAAAAAACAAACTAGAATTCTCATCCCCTTCTTTCACCCATCGCACTCTAGACTTTTGTTTCAAATCTTTTACTTTGAAGTACTCAAGTTGCTTCAATCTACTTCTCGCTTCCTCCAAAATCCACACATCCTCTTCCGATAAATCCCTCTCCTCCAAAATAATCTCCAACTCCTTAACATCATTCGATAAACACCTAACTTCCTCCAGTTCGGTGTTAAGCAAAGCCTCCTTCCATATTTTAATACTAGATCTCAACAGTTTAAATTTATACATCAATCGCGCGTCCGGATCCCCTTCCAAAACTACATTATGAATCGTATTTTTTACCAAATCATCGAAACCATCACGAAGGAGCCAAGAGTTGAAAAACTTAAAAGGTTTAGGTCCGAAATTACGAGATTCAATTTTAAGAACGAGAGGACAATGATCTGATCCATCCCGGTCTAAAACCCGATACTCCGCATTGGGCCATTCGTTAACAAACGACCAATCAACAAAAATCCTGTCAATTCGGCTAAGCTTATCTCCCGAAAGAAACGTAAACTTCCTTCCTTTAAGACAAAACTCATGCAATCACGCGTCCTCTACAAAATCATTAAACTCGTTTGTCTCTAACAAATTAAAGTTTGAATTTCTCCGCTCAACACGATCACGAACACAATTAAAATCACTACCCAGTATCCAGAAACCCCCATCATCAGATATTATAGACTTTAAAAATTCCCAAACCTCACGTTTTTCCTGAATTCTTTGAGGACAATACACGTTAATGAAAGTAACCTTCCTTCCGTCACCTTTTAAAAACCCCAAGACTACCAAAACATTATGCCTCTTCAAAACCGAAGACATAGCGAAAAGCTTAGGATTCCAAAACGAGATCAAAATTCCGGAACGCCCCGTAGCATCCACATGCGCATACTCGAAATCGGACTTACCCCAGAATCTACTAATACCAACATTATCCAGAGACTCGAATTGAGTTTCCTGAATTAAGATAAAACCAATATCGTTCTCCCCTTTCATCTTCCGGCACCACCCACTTTTACCATCCGAACCAAGTCCTCGAACATTCCATGATAAAACATTCATTGACAAACATGTTGAAAACCTTCCTCCTGGATAACATAAGCAACTGAATCACTAAAACCATCAAACTCTTCCACACCCAAAGCTTTACTGAGTTTCACCGTTTCCAAAACTTCAACTCCATTATCATTCGGGCATGATACCTCCTGATCCTTGCACACCTCAGACGTGACACCAATCAAATCTGGTGTAACAAAAACTTCCTCTACATCAACGGGCCTTTCAATCGCCTGCTTACTTGCACTATTCTCCCTGTCCCCATTAATGTTGAAAATAAACCTATCGATATCAAACAAATCATCTCCCTCCCTAGCTCTTTTCTTTGATCGTTCCTGTCCCTGAGGAGACGGAGACTTCTGCGATCTATCTTTCTTACGGAAACCCCTTGGTTTTTTAATCTTACCAATCGCCATATCCAACTTATCCCCACTCAAACTCGTGTCAACCCGCAAATTTTCTAAATGAACCACCTGCTCCACCTCAACCTCCACCCTGCTGCCACTGCAAAACGGCTCCTTATCTACTGCCATATCACAACCTTCCATATTCTTATCAATACCATCCTCCACCTCCACACTCTTGCCATCACTATGAGAGAAAAAGATGATAATTTTTGTTTTTATTATAGATATGGAGATGAAAATGCTAATGTGAATGTTTTAATCTAGTAGGTGATTTTGAATCGATCAAACCCAAATAGATGAGTTATATATTTGTTATATATATTACTAGCTTTTATCCCGGGAGCGTCTCGGGGTTGAAAAATATAACAATTCTAATAATACTAATACTAATAGTAATAATTATTACCCTTGTAATTAAATAAATAAAAAAAATAACCTTGCTATAAGGTGACACCATGTGTTGCAGTGTTGCGTGATTCTTTCTCCTAGCTTCTCTTGATGAAGTATACCTATTCATCTTTAAAAGAGTAAAATTTCAATGAAATCATGGCGATTGAGCTGAATTTCAACATCGTAGATAAGAACCTGGTTTAAAAGAAAAACATTATTACTGAATAACCTGAACACTTTGTGTTTTTTTCTAGTATGAACGAAACCCCACAAAAAATAGTTGTTTTTTTCTCCGTTTTTTATATAGAACTATGAAACTCGTTGGAAAGATAATAAAACGCTCGTTAATTTGGTGTAACTTTTTTCTTTAAAAAATATCGTATATAAAAGATATTAACGTTTAAAAATTATGGGAGGAAAATAAGAGAGAAAAATTTAAATTTGTTTTTAAATTCTTTTTTCCTAAAATAACTCAATTTAAATTTAGTAGATTAGGTTTTATATTATTATTTTTTTTTAATTTGCCACATGGCATGACCCAGGGCACACTCAAGGTGGAGAATGCCTACTTGAATGCCATGTCATTAAAATGGCTTTCTTAGGCCTCTATTGAATGACACCTCATTAATATTCAATTCTTATATTATAAGTTATAGATTATAGATTATTTGTTATTTATTTGAACAATAAACTAAATAATAATATACATAAAATAATGTAAACTTGATTTGAACAATATTTTGGGCACCTAGCTGGTATGGTTTTCTTTAAACAATTCTCATTTGAACTGGCCAGATCAGATCGCTGAATCGGAACAGGTGTTTAGACTGGATTTGATCTTTTTATTTATTATTTTTTTAAGGCGAAACTTCTATATATAAATATAAAAACCGGGCTAGCAAGAAACTGTAACCCACCGATTATTAAATTACATCACGAACATTGGAATCACACAAATTGAACCAATTAATATTACAAAATTTCGTTCTCCTCTGATCTTTTTTATGATTTTGTTTAAACTCTCATTTTGTTGTAGAACAACGGTCTATTAGCAACTAACATACAAGATATGTAGATATAAGAACATGGATTAGAGAGAATAGAGAATGGAATGATTCATTCTTATTGATGTGTATCATAACAATTACATGAAGCCTCTGTTTATAAGGCTCTTACATTAATGAATAGGATACAAAGAGATGGTGGTTGGAATGTGGATAGTCACCATAATAACTTATTTATAACCCTCCCCCTTGACTATCCACGTGATAAAAGAAAATAATGTAGTATACGCTTTGTGATGCTGCCTCGTTAAAAACCTTGCCAGGAAAACCCATTAGGACAAAACCTCAGCTAAGGGAAAAAGAGTGCAGGGTGTATTACTCTTACTGATACCTCTGGATCAGGTATGTTGCCTCATTAAAAACCTTACTAAGAAAACCCAATGGGACAAAACTTAGTTAAGGGAAAAAGAGTGCAACTTGTATGATACTCCCCCTCATTTGAATATGTAGTCTTTCGATAACATGTGCCAATCTTCCTTGAAAGTTGCTTAAAGCTTCCGTAGCCAATGAAATGTCGCTCGATCCCTTGAAGTACAATCCTTTATGTTGAGCAATGGTGTATAATCTTCATATGAGATTTTCTGGTACCTCCTCTCGAAAATAAATATCATATGATCCACTATTGTTGTGTTACATTCCCAACATCTACAAGACTAACCAAACATGTTTCCATGGGTTAGAAAAATAAAATCAAACATCATTCATACCTGTAATATTTGTTTTAACTCATTCCAATGTCTTGCTTGCTTGCCATAGGCTATACCGTGGTGATAAGTTCAAGTGAAAGATATTATAATCATGCATAACTAGCAAGAAATATACTAATGTGCATATATATTTAACTATGGTACTTCTAGAGTAAAAATCTCTACTTTGGTAGGAGATGAAATGAATAATTTTCCATATCAAGTAATTGGACAACCTTTAATGCACTTTAAGTATGAGCTATGTCCATTGTAAAATGTCCCACCATCTTTTCAAGATATACTTTGAAACATGGGTAAACAAACAATTACATATATACTCGAATTGTAGGTCAAGCAACAAGTGCACTATGTCAAGGACTTTCAAAAATCCCCCTTTTAAAAGTTCTACAGAGTCTCTCGATAATGCTCAGACATTATCACTGTAAACTGCGAGTGAACTTTTTAATAGAGAACCTTTGATAAAAGCTGGGTAATACAATCAAACTTATGTTGCTCTTTATCGGGATATCTCATGAGTTTTAAAACACTCAACCCCCTTATTTTAGTCCATACATATTATATTACCTTTACATAACACTTCTTAAGGTATTGATATCAATGCTGCAGGCATCGTCAATCAATCAAGGACTTTTCCATCTTGACCAATTACGCAAGTGCATTCACACTTTAATTGGAAGAACAATAACATCTATTTCTCATATATATATATATATATATATATATATATATATATATATTGTACCATTCTTATACATTGAAGTATCATAATCACTAGGTTCAGTTTATTACCTGTGGTGTATTGGTGCACAATAATTACATCCTATGATGTTTCATAGTACATTTTAAGCACTCAATTGCTTTAGGATACTCATGAAAGGTTCCACTTATATTCAATTCAATCATATAACAAACATAGCATATTCAGAATTGAATCTTTTTATTCCGATCATAACGTTCTCGAGAACTTACGTTACAAGATTTTGACACATTAAATCCTTCATCAGGTATTTTCATGTAAACTTTCAGTGTCAAGTAAATCATGATATTTATTAGACGCATTTCAATTCTCTCTTTGCATTACCAGACTAATAACATAATGAAAATTATTGTATCCACCACTGGAGAATGCGTCTCCTCATAATCAATTATGGGTCTTTGCGAAATTCTTGTGCCACCAATTATACCTTATATCATTTTCTTTTCAAATGTTGATTCGCACAAAAGACCTTTTCGTATATATATGTTTTACAACTTTTGTTGTATGGACTAGTGGTCCAAAACTTTTCTTTTCAATAAAGAATTCAACTCTGCCATATTTGCATCTTTCCATTTTGGCCAATCATTTCTTTGTACTCATTCATAGCACTACAAGAAAATGAAGCTAATGCAACCCTGGTAAAATGTTACATTAGGCCTTAAAAAGATTGCATTACGCCTAATGCAACCTTTTATCGAAAGCTGCATTAGGTGAAGTCGCATTAGACTTAATGCAACCCTTTTGTTAGATAATGCAACATTTTTTTAAAGGGTTGCATTTATTTTACAAATGCAACCTTTTTTATAATGCAACTTTTTTTATATACTAATGCAACTTTTCTAATACTCAAATGCAACCTTTGTTGTCTAAAATGCAACCTTTGTTACACTAAAATGCAACCTTTGTTATACTCAAATACAACCATTAGTCTATACTTAGTAGAAAAATGCAATCTTTTTATATCAAGTGCAACAGATTTATAAGATTTAGTTATAATAAATGCAACCTTTTTCTTACGCCAAATGCAACTCTATAAATATTTTCATTTACTATCAATAATATACATTCAATCACAATTAGTCCAAACCAATAATAAGTCATATGGTACTTTAATATATTTTTCTAAACTCAAATAACATTATAATCAATTCAAAGTGTTATACAATTATAACGAGTAATGAAACATTCTACATTTCTACTCATCTCGCTCTCCAACTAATAGTTACATAACCTTCCACATCACATCTTCCAACTCTTCTCGCCACTTGATAATATCTTTTTGCATAGCTTCGAGCTTGGTTTTTGTTCTTTCATGATCCTCTCCATAGTTCGCTTTGTTCTTTACAACCAGAAAAGAATTTACCGTATGGTAGACTTTGTAGTTAAATTATTCATGAAATACTAGATCATATATGTCTTAGAGATGAGCTCGGTACCAAGTCGTATCGAACTGGTCCCAATATCGAAAATACCGATACCCATTTTCGCCAAAACTTAGTACCAAATCTATATGTCTTAATAGACCTTATTAGGCGGTAATAGGTCATAGTGGAGAATAGTTGATCAAATTTAAGGTCATAATGGAGGATAGTTTTTCAAAATTAGGGATGTGTTTTTCGGTACTGAAAATAGTGGTCCCGAACCACTACAGAAGCATTTTCAGTACCAAGTTTTGGCGATTTTTGGTACTAGTATTTTCGGTACCATACCAATTTGGTTTGTTATGGTACCGTTCGGACCAACCCTAATCCATTCAATTCTAAGAGTAAAAAAATCATCTACACATATATGATGCGTATTGGCCAATACAGATTATACAGGGGGTCTTGAAAATAGAAAGGCCCAGATATGTCAGATCTACAAGTAAAACGTTGTACTAATACTACCCATATTGACCACATCATAAATACTTGGAATAGCTCAATAGTTGTCCATAATCTAATTCTGCCTTTGCATCGGGTACATTTAGATGCAAGCTTCTAAAATAACAACTGCATTTAATGCATTTAACTTTCAACATGCAACCCTTTAAAATAAGAGTTGCGTTTAAATTTTCTTAATGCAACATTTTTAACAAAAGTTGCAAATTTCAATATATTTTGCAACCCTTTAAGAAAAAAGTTGCAACTTTAAGATAGTTTTGCAACTTTTTGTCAAAAAGGTTGCATTAAATCTTCTAATGCAACCTTTATGTTCAATGAAGTTGCATTAAAATCAAATGCAACTCATCTAGAAAAGGTTGCTTCTAAAACGTTGCATTAGACCTATTTTCTAGTAGTGTAGGCAGATCTTAAATCTTGATCCTCATTTCAAGCGCTATATTACATAAAATTTATAACGACGTCGATTTTATTTTCGATTCCATACATTTCGTAGACATGATACTTATTTTCAGGTACCTGAGGTTCTTCTGGAACCATCATATCTAATGTCTCTTCAGGAGACCTTTTTACTATAACCTCGACTTGACCATCTTTCTTACTTGCTCCAATTTCTCGAGGATTTTTATTCTTTGGAATCGACTAGTCTACCACGCTTTAGGCGTGCAGTAGGCTTATTACCAATATACGAATGTCCTTCCTGGACACTCATCTTAAATGGAGCATTAGCAGTTGGTATACGTGACTTGATTAGCTATTCATCATATTTAGGTCAGTTAATGCGTCTGGTAACTAATTCGCTAATCTCTGTGAATGAATTATCCTTTGAACTTTTGGTTCACATTGTTTAGTACGAGGATCAATGATATTTCATTCTAACTCATTTCTATTTTCAACTGCATTTTATCTCCCCCTGATGTTGGGAATGTTAATCCATTGAGATGGATATCAATTAACTGAGATGTAAATGAATCTCTTGTTGAAGGCTCTATAAACCATCATATATTCCCAATCATCATCATATATTCCCAATCACCTTTTAAGGTCCCATCTTCGTGTGTATGAACAGAAGCAACTAGTATTTCAATATTTAGGAATTGAATTCACCAAATATGCCATTTTGTAATAATGTGCTTGATATCTTATTAATTACGCCATATGCCTGATGTGCTATGTATGGTCTAAATATATAAACAACCTAGACACCTAGTAATATAAAACAGACTCAACTAAACTAGACCACACGACAGGCAAGTGTACCTATCAATGCAGTACAGACTAAGTAAGTCCGAGTATCAAACCCACAGGACACTAATAGGAAACAAAACTGGACTCGATTAAGACTTAAAAAGATTTGATTTAAAAGTTGAGTTTTTTGGTTTTTTAATAATTAAATAAAATAAATAAAGTAAATAAACAAGATAAACAGACAGCAAGGATAACTGAGGAAAATATCAGGATAGGAAGGCAACTACCTAGGTCAAGAATCCTACATGCTAACTCACAACTCTCGGTAATGGAAAACTAAATGGATACCAGATTCTAAAGATAACTTAAGAAACCCTAAGACGTGCTAGATATCCTCCCGGTCTCACCAACACACCCCAAAGAATCCTAAAGAATAAAACACTGGCTATCTAGCTCGGATCACCTCCCGGTTTCACCTTACTAAGAATGTAAAGAACTCTAATGACTCGATCACCTCCCGGTCTCTCTAATCACAATACACCCGAAGATGTAAAGGAGTAATTTAATTGGGTTAACTATGACTTGGAATTGCAAGAAACTAAAGACAACTAGGATAGGATCACCTCCCGGTCTCACCTAAAACCTAACACCTAAAGCTCTAGACAACCCAACATTCCATCACCTCCCGGTCTCAAGAATGGAAGAATACAAAAGTCCTCTAAATTCTCTAATTATGTTCCTATGGCTTTCGTGCACAAAACCATAAAATAAGCTACAAGCACCTAGCAGGTAACCCTAATAAACATCCAAACATGAAAGACATTCACTAAGACGTTTATGGAACTCTCAAAAATAATAAATTAGACTTAAGTACGCACACACATCATAATAAACACCAACCAAACTTTTACCAAAACATTAACCATTCAAAAGTAATCCATAAACCGAGAACTATAAAATTAACATGTATTCATCCTACAACCTAGGTAGTGGTTCAAGGTTTAGCTACTCATAATAATGAAAAATAATAAAAACAAAGGTTCAACATAAAAATTAATCATGGTCTCAATATTCATCAACACGGAGTAAATAAATATAAAAACTAAAACTTTTAATGATCGAACCCGTAGCTTCGCTCTTGAACCCAAGCCTTCTTGGCCTTCACTTCCTCTCCACTTTTTTAGAGCTGCTGTCGATTGATCCTCTCCTTTGGCGGCTCTCTTTCTTTCGTAAATGATATCTTCTTTTATAATAATAATATGGTTGTTGTTTTTCTCCAACTTCATGGAGCCCTACCTTGTCTTTTTCTTTTTTTTTTGGGCTTAAGACCAAAGTCACGTGGCATGATGCCATGTTCTTGTTTTCCTTTTATTTTTGTATATTATTATTATTAGTATAACTTCATGCTTTCATGTCGGGTGTTCTTGGCTCGACCAAAATTTTTCGTTTACGCTCCAACGTCCATGAACGCCTCCTCTCAAGTGTTGGTGTCTTGATTAAAATTTCTTCGTTTAACGCTCTTTTTCCACGAACACCTATAAAATAATAAAATAAATAAATACATACTAAAACGACTCGAAACAAATAAAAATCTAACAAAATATTATACAAAATACATAGGAAAAGAGATGTGTTTTGCAAAACATCAATGCCACACAAACTTCAGGTTGCGCACTTGATAACCATTTAGACGATGCATCGATTTTAAATACTAAATGGTATCATGTTAGGATATGCGCATCCTTTAATCAATTCCAAAATATATAGTGATACTCACCCTACTTTATATAGCAAAGATTTGTATCAGATGGAAGAATCTTTAAGTTCTTCATTATGTTCACATCATCATCGACTCGGTGTGGTCTTACCGGTCATGCCAACTAATTAAATAATTATGATCCACAAACTAAACTTCTAGTTTATGGTCGAATACGTATTACTTGCACGTATGTAATACAAACCTAAGATATGAGAGTATGTATGAAATCTTCAAACCATCATCTCATTATTAACATGACCATCATTACAATTCCAAATGGTCGATCTCATCATTACAAATGATGTCCATGATCATTACCTTTACAATGATCAATATGTAGAGACATTCATTTCAAGGAATGGAGTATAAGCGAAACAAGCTTCATAACTTTCATTATTTACTCGATCACAAGAATATGAGATGATTTCAAACTTTTCATACTCTCTTAATGATATGGTTACTTCATGAACACATCTCATATGTGACAAATTATTAGACATGTTGCACTTTTGCTTGTCTAATACACGACAAGAAATATGAGAGAATAATATATCTCATTCTCATATAATTACTTCATTAGTGTGCCACTTCTTATGGTCGATTTCAATATTAACATCATTAATCTTATTATCAACATGATGATCATTACAATTTCCTCATTCAGGATTAACATGGCTGATCTTGTTATGAACATGGTGATCATTACAACTTCCTCATTTACTATGATCATAACCTCTATAACGATCATTTTGTAATCATCATATTATTAACAAAGTCGATCTCATTAACATGAGCATCATAACAATTTTCACAATTACCATAATCATGGACTTAATTTATACCAATAGTTATAACATCGCATTCACTTCAGGGAATGGATTATAACCACAAAAAACTTTCATGGTGGAATAATTACAACTTCCTTAGTTATGTACATGATCTTAACCTTTATATCGATCATTTTTGTGACACCCGGCATATTTGGCTTAAACATTTTAGTAACATCTAAGTCTACCTTAGCGGGAAACGTTATAAACGAACTTAACTGGGTTAGTTGAGTCGGGTCAAGTTAGGATTGTCCAGGGTTCAATGATCTGGAGGATCATTGGGAGTCATTTTGGGAATACACTAGTACCGGGTCCCGTTGTTGGTGACATTACATGAACTAATTAAGTATATGTATAGATTATGGATCATGTGGTGGATTATATACATAGATGTGTTTAAATGATGTGTAAATGATTATCCGTGCTTAAATGTGTTAAACATAAACTAAGGTTGCATGCTCATATGTTAAGGTATGTTAGAATGCGTTAAACACGACAAACTGGAAAACTGGATAAACATGGATTCTGGTTCGACCACTTCGAGTGGTCGAAGGAGGAATTTTGTTTTGGTTCGACCCTTTGTAAATGGGCGAACCTGGGATGTGGAATTGAAAGAATTCCCTTCGACCAGGACAGGGCTCATTTGACCCTGTGGAAGGGTCGAAGGAGGCCACCTTCGACCACTGATAGGGGGCGAAGGAGGATTATTATAAATACCAAACTTTCTCATTTTTCATCATTTCACAAACCCTAACCGTCTCAAAACACTCTCAACCGATTTTAATCACTAAGGAAGGAGTTTTTGCTCTTCTTTTTCATAATCTAACCTATCTACAACATCTAAACAAGAATCCAAGGTGTGTTCTTGATCCTAAATCCTTTTAAAAGCATTTTAATTCGTTTTCATCTAACCCTAATTGTCCAGATCTGTTCTAAGGGTGTTTTCATGATTAAAAACCTTTTAAACATCTTTCTAAATCAAAACCTTATCATTTAAACATAGGTCTTCATGATGATAAACATATGTAAATTGTGTATTATGTGGTGTTATGTGTTGTTCAATGATTTGCTGCTGTATCTATGATAGAAACATGATATAGGATTGTTATCGATGCTAGGTTATTGTTGTTTAGGGTTAGAATTGGATAGATGGTGATGTTGTGGGTATTTTGGGGTTTTAACGAATCTAGACTTGATGCATGATATTTATGATCAATAGAACTAATAAGGAAAATCGAACACTCGACAAACTGAGCATTTTAAGTTGAATATGGATCGATTTCAAAAGTTTCCAAATTGGGTAAAGAATCCATGCATGATTGTGACGTTTCCATAATTCTTACCATTTTGGGAAAGGGCTAAATGGACGTATTATTGGGGGAAATCGGTGGGGCTTTGTAGGGATAAGTTATTCATACTTGACTGCTATGTTTGATGATGTTTCGAGGTGTTTCGAATGAGTTTGAAGCGTTTTTAGGAAAATTTGTACAACAGGGGCGAACCTGGACTCCTTCGACCAATCGGGTGGGCGAAGGAGAAAATCCAGGGTCGAACCTGGAAAATGTTGGGCAAACCTGATCAAACGGTCGAACGTGGAAAAACGGGCGTAAGAGAACTTAAAAACGGGCAAAGGAGATTTAAAATGGGCGAAGGAGATTTTATCTCACTGGTTCGACCGTTCTGATGCAGAAATGAGATTTTTGATACAAACTAAGTGTTTTATGCTTGAACCTTGTGTGTCATCTATGTGTACTTGATTAGTTAGGGTAATGAGTCACCAACGGGATGTCGAGTCGGTCTAGTGTGTCGGTTAAACATTTAAACACGCTTTAAAACATACTTGGTTACGATCTGGACAATCGGGGACTAGATAACCTTATGGTTATTAGTCGGAACACTTATGTGAACATTTTGATAGATCTCCGGTAGAGGGATTATCAAGGGCTTAGCATTTTTACTTATAACCGAAGAACGCTATCTAAGGTGAGTTCACGGCCCCACTTTTACTGCTTTAACTTTTGAGGGAGAAAACATGCGCTAAACTATTTTGGTAACATATGTCATACTATGGTTTTTAACTTTGTATTGCTATACGATCTTTGGAAGTCCCGGGGGAAACCATGAATGTGCGGGGATGCACAACGGGGGAAATGTGGATAGATCTATTGGGCATGACCTGCCCCACTCGTCGGCTTGGAGGGCCGGGCGGGTGCATGTTGTCTCGAACAGGAACGTTGGTATCATGCTGAACATTCGGGCTGCTTAAACATATGCTAAACATTGCTAAACGTGTCTAGTAATGGTTTCCAATCGTAGTAGTAATAAAACATACGCCTAGCTAGCGTACTTGGTAACATTGGTATAGTATGGACATGGTAACGTTTTGAAAACACTTGGTAACATATTGAACAAACCTGTGAACTCACCAGCATTATATGTTGACGTCTTTTTGGCATGTTTTTCTCAGGTCGCTAAGGTAGCAACAAATGGAACTAGGCGCACGGGTCTGCATTGGCGTTAAGGTTTAGTTCATGTTTTGTAATAAACACTGGGTACATTTGGGTTTATGGTTTGTAACTTGTCTAATGCTTCCGCTACTGATTTTGAGTTTATGAAAACTGTGTCTTTTTGAATGTCATGTATCTTCATATAGAGTTGTTTATTGTGACCGTTGACTTGGATCCTGGTTTGTCATGCGCCTCGCGGTAAAACTCCGCACGTGGAAATTTGAGGGTGTGACAGATTGGTATCAGAGCCAGGTTATAGTGAACTAGGACTACATGTAGAGTCTAGTCTATAGCCGAGTCGCACACACTAGACGGTCACATACTTGAGTCTATTGGTGGGATACGTACTAACGTTGTCTGGGTGTCCATACATCATCATCATACTTCTCTGTTACATCATCCGCTTTATTCGGGTTCTTACCTACTCTTGTCTTCTTCTTCTGGATTGAAGAAGGAGGGGTTGATCTGTTGGTTCTAGCACACACATGCCTTCTTACACTTGCACCTATCGTAACACGTTACTAGGCGACGATATTCAGTTACCGAAGTCTGGATTAGGGGTATGTCTGGAGGACTATGTAGATCAGTTTATCATTTTGGGTGCACACGAAATAATCAACTGAAATGCATGAAAATCCCGATGGACTTCGAGTTTGGATGTATAGTCCTGGATTTGTCCCTAAGTTAACTCTTGTAAATTTCTAGTGGTTGACACTAGAAGTGAATCTGAATCCCTCGATTTCTTGATTTGTTAGATCTTGTCCGGTGCTCGCGGTGGTGGACGTCGTGGTGGCGACGGTGGCCGTGCTAGCGGTGATGGTCGTGCCGGTGGCGGTGGTCGTGGTAACATCAACATGACCCAAGCTGAGTTGAACAATTTGCTACAGCAGCAAGTGAACATGGCTATGGCTAACTTCCAGGCTGGGATTAATGCCATGGGTGGTGAGTTGATTTCTGTCGACCTTGCCTCATTCTTGGGTGTCATGTCCTTTCGTTTGTGTTTTATTCGTGTACCGTGTTTCAGGTATTGGTGCCAATCCACCTCCACCTCAGTGCTCTTATAAGAAGTTTCGGGACTGTCAGCCCCATAACTTCGCTGGGACTGAGGGAGCGGTGGGACTGCTCCGATGGCTGGAGAAGGTTGAGTCTGTGTTTGTTATGTGTAATTGTCCTGCTGGGGACCGGGTGAAGTATGCTACTGCGACATTTGAGGGGCCTGCACTGTCGTGGTGGAATGCTACTACTCAGAACATGGGATTAGGGGAGGCTATTGCTATGCCTTGGGCGGAGTTTGTGCAGCTGTTGAGAGGTGAGTACTGTCCGAGGGAGGAGGTACAGAAGTTAGAACATGAGGTCTGGAGCTACAAGATGGTTGGGTCAGAGATTGAAGAGTACACTGTTAGGAGGAATGAGCTGGCGGTGTTGTGCCCTGATTTGCACACACCCGAGTATAGGAGGATTGAGCACTATGTGTCTGGGCTAGTGCCGGAGATTGCTGGATTGGTGGCTGCTGGGAACCTTCCCACTATTGCTGAAGTTGTCCGATCAGCTCATCGGATGACTAACCTGAAGGTGGCAGAAGGTGTTTTGCCTTCTAAGGGTGCTGTTGGGTCTGCTGACCTGGAGAAGAACAGATGATTAGAAAGCCAAAACATGCTATCAGTTTGATCCTTGAATAAACAGTCTTTACAACTTACTTCTCCCAAAAGACTGCTGACCCTAACTACTGTTCTATCCAAACAACTGCTCAACAACTGCTGATACAAAGAACTGCTGAGTAAACAACTGATGAAGAACAACTGCTGACCAAAGGTCTGATGAAGAACAACTGCTGATACAAGTACTGAAGACCAAAGCACTGCTGGAACCAACAGCACTTAGGCTCCAGCAGTGGATACAAGACCATCAGAGTTTATCTACAACAGCTGTTTAATATCAGTGCTTTCAATGTAACAGTAGTTTGTAATAGGCAGATGTTTATGTTTGTTATTCTGTTAGAGGTCACTGTCTTAGGTGACGTCAGCCTAGGTCATCAGTGCTTTGAGTCTGTCTATAAATAGAACAGTACTTGTACTGTTCTATAGCATCACACACACAAACATTCTCTCAGACAAACACTGTGTGATCAGGCTGAGGGGGAGTAATTGTACGATTGTAATCTTTTGGATTAATGAAAGCTTTCGATCTGAAAACATTTACTCTCTTGTTTTGATTAACAGTTTATTATTCCGCTGCACTTTCATTCTATATTCATTTCACATCTATCATATTTAGTTAAACATAATCAAAACAAACAAACTCAGATCCTAACAATTGGTATCAGAGCTTGGTCAATTAAATTCGATCTAACAAATCAATTTAATAATCAGCTCACAATTATTGATATCGTTTGTCTGTTAGATTGAAAACAGAGTAATAGTTTAATTTCGTTTCAACCGTTTTTCAACAGACTTTGTTTTTTGAAAACTTAGAGAATGGCTTCTATCAATCACGATCCACATAACACTGGCACGAACAACAAGCCACCGATGCTTGTCAGATTTGAATACAATATCTGGCAACGTCGGATGAGCCATGTTCTAGCTCAACAAAACACTGGGTGTTGGAAGTCGGTTATCTTCGGACCACATGTTCCGACTGTGCCGAGTACTGAAGATCCCAAAGTGTTTGAGCCAAAGAAACTTGAAAACTACTCCGACCAGGATTTTTAGAAAATTGAGCTAGATGCTAAGGCCTTCAGTATTGTGGCCATGGCTCTACCCAATGATATATATGCTGGGTTGTTACACTGTAACAGTGCAAAGGAGTTGTGGGATGCACTTAAAGAACAGTTTGGTGGGACTGAGGAGGTTATTGAAAACAATCGTGAAATACTTAACCAACAATATGAAACATTCAGTCATGTCAAAGAAGAGTCATTAACTCAACAGTTTGAGAGATTTAATTGCTTAATTAGTGAACTAAAATTGGTTGGTCTTACTTACCCTCATTCAACCTTGAACCATAGGTTTTTGAGATCATTACCAGACAAATGGGACACTATTGCTATTGTGATGAGAAACTCAATAGGATTTAAAGACCTATCACTGACCCAGCTTCATGGTAAGCTCTTGACCTATGAGAGAGAGCTTAACCAGAAAAAGAAGCTCCAGGACTCTGGAAAAGTGTCTGATGACTATGTGTTTGGGAATACAGCACTTTTGGGTCATGATGAGGTGCCTGGAAACACAAAGGATCAGAGTTATGATCATTTTATTGACATAACTTCAGGTTTTAACTCAGGTTTTAACTCTGATTCTTATTCACCAAACTATGCTTTCACAGCAAGTGGTGGTGATATACAGGCATCTGACAATATATCCTTTGAGTATGATGACCTGAAATACTTTGACCCTGATGATTTGGAAGAAATGGAAATTATGCACCAATTGGCCCTTCTCAGTGTAAGAACTAATAATTTTTACAAGAAAACTGGTAGAAGGTTTCCAGGGTTGACTGGCAGATCTAAGGTTGGGTTGGATAAATCAAAGATCAAGTGTTATAAATGTCATAGGTTTGGTCATTTTGCTAGGGAATGTAGGGGTCAACATGGTACACCTATGATAACCTATCCAAATCAAAGACCACAGACCAACACTTATCAGAATTCCTATAATGCCCCTGGACCAAATGTGCAAAACACTGCTCATTTTGCACAGTCCTCAAACACTGTTCCTGTCCAGTATGTCCAAACCACTGTTCCTCAGATCCACTATGTGCAAACACCTGTTGCTCAAGCACCTGTGCAAACGACTGTTGCTCCATCCTCTGCTCCTGCAGAGACCAGTCAACAGAGCTTCTTTACACAAGGCTTTGTTGATTGGAGCAGTCTACCTGATGAGCTAACAGATGAGAATTTTGCACTAGTTGCCAAAGCTGAAAATGAACCAGAAAATTTCTGTTTCATGGCTATGGTGGATGAGATTGAATCTGAGGAAGTGGTAACTGAATCAGATGTTGTGACTGATGATGTTGTTAGTGAAGTTGTTACAGGTGAAAAGCCTGAAGAAGAGGTTGTGAATCTCACAGATTCCTGGGGTGCATCTGATGACTGTGAGTGCAAGTGTGATTGGGCATTGATGGCTGCTGCTAAGGTATCTCCTCAAATTCTTAAAGAGTTGTGTTCTGACAAATGTGTAATAGCATTTGCTAACATCAAAGAGGTGAATGAAAACCTTAGAAAGAAAATTTTGGATAATGAAGTAAAATTTGAAAAACTCACATAAGATTTGAAAACAAATTTAACTGCAAAAGAGTCTGAAATTAGCAGCTTAAAACATGAAGCAACCATAACCAAAGACCAGCTCCAAACTATGATAGCAAAATATCAAAGTTGCAAGAGTGAGCTAGAGTCCACCCAAGTTGAATGTGAGAAATGGGTGGAATCATGTAGAGGATTTGAAATGTTACTCAACAAACAAACTAAAAGTCATGTGAAGTTTGGCTTTGGTTTTGAAACCACTGCTCCTGCTTTTGAAAACACTGACAAAAAGAGTCAAAAGTCTGTTGAGGTAATACCAACAAACCTGCAGGGTCAAGAGATTAAAATCACTGAACCAAATGGTAAGAAAATTGTTCTTGAAAAACCAGAAGGTTCCTCATCTTTTGCTGAACTTGAAAAGTATGAATTTAAACCTACTTGGTCTGATGAGTGTGATACTCTTGAGAATTTCAAACCTGTTGATTTTAAAACACCTGAGGGAAAGACAGCACCTCAGGCAAAGGTCATTCCATTGGCTAAAGTCATTCCCCTGAAAAATCTTCCAGCAGATGCTCAAACATCTGCTGAAAAGAAGACTGAAAAGGGGAAGAAGAAAGAAAAGACTGTCAACTTGTTCTGTGATTTCTGTGAAAAGAAGAATCATGTCACCAAAAACTGTTTTCTTCTAAAAGCATATGATATTAACAAAGGAACAAGTGAATGTGATTCCAAAGCCACATGCTCAATATGTGGGAAAAAGAATCACAAGACCAAAGAGTGCTTGTATCTCAAAAATTTTGATGTAAAAATACAAGAATACAAAGCTAAAACTCTTGCAAACCCTGTGGTTAGTACTCCAAAAGGAAAGCCCAAACAGACCTTCACCCCTGTCCAAACATCTGTTACAAAAAGGCTTGAAACATCTGCTTCTAGAGATGTCCAAGTAACAGATGCTCCACCCACAAGCAAATACCCAAGAGGTTATGGTCAACCTCCATGTCACAGTCTGCCACATGTTTATGAGGAGCCAAAGAGACCCTCTAAACCAAGAGTGAACAGAAATCCATATGGGTATTATCATCTGTCAGGAAGTGATCAAACAACTGCTGCCCCAAGTGTTGACATTCAAGCACTGGCAAATGGTCAGCAGCAGTTGTTGACCTTATTCAGAAATTGGTCCAAACCACTGATCACCTTCCAAAGCTTGAGTCTGAAAGGTCTGAGGACCCATCCAAAGCCAACTTGGCTTTGGACACTCACCAAAACTAATCATTTACTGATGTGCAGGGAGCTTCTGCTTGTTTAGATAGTCTTTGGTATGTAGATAGTGGAGGTTCCAGGCACATGACAGGATGTAGAGCCCTGCTTCTGGACTTCTTGGCTCATGGAGGGGGTGATATATCCTTTGGTAATGATTCTAAAGGTAAGGTGTTGGGTTCAGGGACTGTACAGGCTGGAAAACTCAAGTTTGAAAATGTCAATCTTATTGATAATCTCAAGTTTAATCTTCTGAGTGTTTCACAAATGAGTGACAAAGGTTATGGCTCATTTTTCACAAAGAAAACTTGTAAGATTATTGGGCCAGAAGTGGTGAAAAAGATTGATACCATTATTGCTGAGAGCAAAGCACAACTTGTTGCTCATAGAAGTGGCAATATGTATGTTGTTGATATGTTAAAGGACAATCCTATGGCAAATGTCTGTCTGTTTTCTGCTGCCTCCACTAAGGAGACAGAATTGTGGCATAGGAGATTGGGTCACACCAACCTTAATACTATCAACACACTCTCCAAACAAAGCCTTGTCAGAGGTTTACCATCAAAAGAATTTAAATGTGATGAGCATTGTGTTTCTTGCTTAAAAGGGAAACAACATAAAAGCTCTTACAAATCCATTGATGAGTCCAAAACTAGTCAGTGTCTACAACTGTTGCACATGGACTTGTTTGGCCCTGTTAAAATCATGAGTCTAAGAAGAAAGAGATTTTGTCTTGTCATAGTTGATGATTTTTCTAGGTTTACATGGACTTACTTTTTACATTCTAAGGATGAGACTGCAGATATATTGAAGGACTTTGTCACCAAAGTTGAAAAGCAATATGACTTGCCAGTAAAAGTCTTCAGGAGTGACAATGGAACAGAGTTTAAAAATAAGGAGTTGGATGACTTCTGTGTGTCAAAAGGGATTGTGAGGCAGTTCAGCATCCCAAGAACACCAGAACAAAATGGGGTGGTTGAGAGGAAAAATAGAACTCTTATAGAAGCTGCAAGAACCATGCTAGCAGATTCTGGTTTGCCACTGTCCTTTTGGGCAGAAGCTGTAAACACTGCTTGCTATGTTCAAAACAGAGTTTTGATCAACCCCAAACATCAAAAAACTGCTTATGAAATTTTGTTCAAAATCAAACCATTAATCTCATTTTTTAAAATCTTTGGCTGCCCATGTTTCATTTTAAATCTCAAAGATTCCATTTCAAAATTTGCAGCCAAAGTAGACTGTGGTTATTTTCTGGGATATTCTTCTACTGCTAAAGCCTACAAAGTGTTTAACACAAGGACTAAGACAATAGAAGAAACTCTGAATGTAAAGTTCAATGAACTTTCATCTCTAAAAATCCCTGCAAACCCTGCTGAACTATTTGATTTAGATAAATTCAAATTTGAAGATATCACTGTTAAAGCTAACAATGCAGGTATTCCACAGTCTCCACAACAAGATTACAGAACAGATGTTGTGATCCCCAGTCACTACAAAGTCTATTCTGCCTCAGAGGAAGCAGCTGTTCAAAACAATTGTCAAAACTCTGCCACAGCTGTGTCAACCACTGTTGGCCAGTCTTATCCTCAAACCACTGCTTCACCCCTCACAACCACTGACCTATCATCTATTGACAAAAGTCAATCATCTGTTGACAAAAGTCAGTCAAGTTTCACACCACTTGGACCCATTCCTCCATTACCATTCCAAACATCTGATGGCACTACAGAAGTACCAACAGATGTTACACCAACAGAGTCACCAAACCTCTGTCCATCACCTCAAAATGCCATTGTTCCATATCAAGGAGATCTTATTTACTTAAGAGCTCATCCACCAGACCAGATCATTGGCAACATCAGAGAGGGTGTGCTCACAAGAAGCCAATCCTCAAATATCTGTCTTTTTGCAGGCTTCTTATCCCTCACACAACCTGTCAAGTACCAAGAGGCACTGAAAGACAACAGTTGGGTAGAGGCCATGCAGGAAGAACTCCTTCAATTCAAAAGACAACAAGTATGGGAGCTTGTACCACTTCCTAAGGATGTTTGTCCTATAGGAACAAAGTGGGTCTTCAAAAACAAGACTGATGAAAGGGGTATTGTTGTCAAAAATAAAGCCAGGCTTGTGGTTCAAGGCTTCAGACAAGAAGAAGGAATAGATTATGATGAGACTTTTGCTCCTGTAGCAAGACTAGAAGCCATCAGACTCTTTTTAGCCTTTGCTGTCAACCACAACATAAAGGTGTATCAGATGGACATCAAATGTGCTTTCCTTTATGGCAAAATTTAGGAGGAGGTCTATGTATGTCAGCCACCTGGTTTTGAAGACACATTCCATCCTGACTATGTCTACAAGCTCAACAAAGCTTTGTATGGACTTAAACAAGCACCAAGGGCCTGGTATGAAACTCTCTCCACATTCCTCTTATCCATTGGCTTCACAAGAGGTAAAATTGACAAAACTTTATTTCTTAAATGGAAAGGGAAACACTTAATGATTGTTCAAATATATGTGGATGACATCATTTTTGGATCCACATGTAACCAAATGTGTGAAGAGTTCAGAAAACTCATGACAGCAGAGTTTGAAATGAGTGCCATGGGTGAGCTTCAGTGTTTCCTTGGTCTTCAAGTGAAACAACTGCAAAATGGCACATTCATTCACCAAAACAAATATGTAAAGAACTTATTAACCAGATTTGAAATGAATGATTGTAAGCCATGTAGCACACCCATGAGTACAGTCAAGCTGCTCACTATTGATGACAAGGATGAACTGGTTGATCAAACACATTATAGATGTATGATTGGGTCTTTATTGTACCTAACTGCATCTAGGCCAGACATTATGTTTGCTACCTGTGTCTGTGCCAGATCCCAGGCTTCACCCAGAAAGTCAAACCATATTGCTGTGAAAAGGGTATTCAGATACCTCAAAGGTGCTCCCACACTTGGTATCTGGTATCCTGCTAATGGAAACATTGAGCTTTCAGGTTATTCAGATAGTGACTTTGCTGGCTGTCACACCACAAGAAAATCCACTTCAGGAGGGTGCCAATTTCTAGGGAATGCCTTAGTTTCATGGCAAAGCAAAAAGCAGGCAGCTGTTTCAACTTCAACAGCTGAAGCTGAATACATTGCTGCTGCAAGCTGTACAGCCCAACTCATGTGGCTTCAAAATCAACTACTGGATTTTGGGATAACTGCACTTAGGACTCCACTCATGTTGGACAGTCAAGCTGCTGAAAATATCATCAAGAATCCAGTCTCTCATTCCACTACCAAACACATTGACATAAGACACCATTTTGTCAGAGACAGCTATGAAAAAGGTTTGATTTCTTTACACCATGTTCCAACAGAGGATCAGTTGGCAGATGTGTTAACAAAAGCTTTAGACACATCTACCTTTACAAATCTGATTTCCAGAATTGGTATGTTAAACATGGATTAATCAAATAAAGTTTCAATAAATCTTAATAAAATGTTTCAGCAAATCAAATTTTTAAAATAGCTGTTTGGTTGAAAAATCTGTTTATAACATCTGATCAGATAAAACAACCACTGTTTCATTCATATCCACTGTTGGTTGAAAAGTCTGTTTCAAAACATCTGATCAGATTTTGTATCAGTTGTTTGCCAAAAACAGCTGTTATCCACCAGATGTTTCATCCATCAGATGATTGCCACGTCTGCTCATATAAGCAGAGGTTTGGCCACATCAGCGGTTTCATTGAGCCTATAAAAACCCTGTTTTACCACAACAGACGTTACACTGTCTCATTGTATTCAAATACTGAAAACCGCCTTCTTCATTCTCAAACCCTCCATCAATCTTCAATCATCTTCACCTTTGAAATCCACTAAAATGGATCTTCAAGCCAAAGCTACACACAATTGTCTCCCCTATCTGATCAAAACAGATGACAACACTCCATTTCATTCCACCATCGACATTTTCCTTAACTCCAAATACTTACCCATCCTAACCGCTAACGCCCCCATTTATCTTGATACACTCCAAGAATTTTGGTTGAATGCTGAGTTTCTACTACAAGACAAAAAGCCTACTTCCATTATTTCCAAAATTGGAGAAACCAGTATCGTCATTACCCCTGAAACCATATCCACAACCTTCACACTGAATGACCTGGCAGGTAAGGATTCCTTTACTAAAACAGAGCTTCACACTGAGTTCCAAGAAAGAGGGTATGATGGTCAGATGACTGGATCAACTCTTTTCAAAAAGTTTTTTCCTCCAGTCATGAAATTTTTCTTCCATACTCTTCTTCTTTGTGTCTCTGCTAAGTCCACATCCTTTAATGAAATCCCATTAAGGATGCAATATCTGGGTTATGCCATGTTGTCAAACTCTGACTTCAATCTTTCCCAGGGATTGTTCATGGACTTGGTATCAAATGTGAAAGCTGTCAAGTCTGGGTCAAACAATGCTTTTCTTATTTACCCAAGAATTCTTAGTGTAATCTTACAAAAGGTCTTACCAGAAAAAGTTTTCAAAAAGGGTGAGGCTATGCAAATGAAAAGCTTAACTGATGAAACTTTCACAAGAATGCTGGGTGGAAGCACCCAAGAAAAAGTGTCTAAAGTGTCAAAAGTTTTTAAAACACAAACAAAGAGGACAAAGGCAACAACTGTTGTCAAAACCTCTGTTGTTGAGCCCACTGCTCCTGGTGATCATGGCACTACATCCAGTGCTGTGAAACCCATACCAGCTACTTCCAAAAAGAAACATCCATCCACAAAAACCACCACTCAACCATAAATGAGGCTTCTGGATGTTGAGGTACCAGAAGAAACCTCTGTTGCACAACAAAAGCAACCTGAAACCACTGTTGTTACATCCTCACAACAGTTGGACATACCTCCACCTGACCAAACTCCTCATGAATCCTCTCAAAAGGATCATGTTGTAAGCCAAGGGGACACGCATCATGATACAATTGAGTCACTTGACCAAATGTTCACAAGCCCCTCTCCCAGGGCTAATTCTCTTGTTACTCCTCCACCCTCACCATCACATGTTCCACAAACAATGCAACCTCTGTTTGAAGCAATTGACAAATCTCAGGAAGATCCCAGTTCCTCTCTTCCACCTGTCACTGAGAGTATACTCCAACAAGTGACTGGTCCTGAGAATATACAATCTGCTATCCCACAAACAGAAGAGGAGGTTACACCACCTGAGTTCAATGAAACTCTAGGTGTGTTTTCAAGTGGAGCAGCCACTACTGATGTAGAGACCACTGTCTCACATCAGGACAGTGATTACATAGCTAAGACTCCCTTGAAGGCAACAACTGTTGAAGCCACTATAGTGTCTCCAAAAACAGTTGGAAGTCCCCAGTACCAAGACAAAGGGGCATCTGATTCACCTATTAGGCCTGAATCAGGTAGAACTACCACTGGTAGGGACTCAGATGATCCTATTTATTTAGGAGATGGGTCAAAATACCAAGAATTGACGGACAGAGTTTCTGTCATTGAAACCTCTGTTGCTGACATCCAATCTGATGCCAAGCTTATACTGAGCTCAATTGCAGATCTTTCCAAAAGTCAACCATCCACAGCTGATATAGCCAGTGAGTTATGGAAATCAGTTTCCCCCATCATCATAGCTCACAGAAAACTGGCTGATCAGACACATGAAACTTACATGGCTGAGATCAGGAATATGGTAGATGCAAGGTACAAAGATACCCATGCTGATATCAAAGCCATCAAGGACCACCTGCTGAAGACTACTGGCTCTGCCCCTACCACCATCCTCAGGGATGAAAATGATGATGCTTTCACGGCTGATGATGCCAAAAAGGGGGAGAGTGGCAGAGATAGGCTACCAAAACTAGATCCTTTTGGTTGTCCTCCTTCTCAAAAAGGCCAAGCCAAGTCTGCCAAGAAACCAGAGTCTACCAAATCAGCTCCACAACAACAAGCTCCACAACAACAACAAGCAACAACAGCACCACCACAACAACCACCACAACAAACCACTGAGAAGAATAAAGCAGTAGATGACTCTGCAAACATAGAAGCTGAAAAGGCTGCTCAAGAGAAACAGAAAAGAGCTGACACTTTGGAAGTTAAAGCAGAGTCATTAATTGAACTCAAAAAGAAACAACAAAGGGAAACTGAAGATGTGGGATCCTCTAAAAGGATGAAAAGACTTGCTAAGCATGTTAGAAAACCACCATCTAAGTTGAACACCTCTGTTGATAAAACCACTGCTACTGAAACCAATGCCACCCAAAACACTGAAACTACTCAAAACACTGCTACCCAAACCACTGCACCCAAACCAACAAACACACCTGAACATACAACCACCAAACATACATCACCAGCTAAATCCCAAACATCTGCTGGACCTACTAAAAGGCCAACAGATGTTAATCCAACCATTACTACCAAATCACCATCACCAAAAATCATGTACACAAGGAAGAGAAAATCAACCTTTGTTGTACATGATGAAAACATACACACATCACCAACCACCATTTCAACTGCCCAATCCACTCCTCCCATCACAGCTATTCCAATCACCTCATTCTCACCACACACATCCAAATTCAGATCCCATAGACCACCACCAACCATTACACCATTGGTTGTTCAGTATCCCCTTGAACTTGATCTACTCAAGGGGGAATTACAATCCTTCTACAATACTGAACAGCCATCTGAAAGATCCTTCCCATCTCTCCCAAACTTCCCTGTTCCCCTCAATATTGATACTTATCTGAAATACAAGGGTGAGCAGGTGGATGCCATCATCAGGGAGAAATGCAAAGGGAAGGATGACAGGACTGCTCAGGGCATCCATTCAGCAGAGCTTAGCAAACTCAGAAGGATTGAAGACTTTGCTAAGACCCTAAGCAATTCCATGTCCTCCATGCCTCTCAGTGTAGATTTGGAAAAGGAGGTAAGGGAATCTCTTCTTGAACAGATAATGGCAACCAAGCCTTACAAAGCAAACAAAAAGCAGTTCAATGGTTGGACTACTCATGCTTTGAGAGAAGAACTACTCAGGATTGAAGAAATGGCCAAAGACCCCAAAGCTAAAGTCTCCACTCCTAACTTTGGCAAAGGCAGAGACCCAGTCAGAGCCTTGAAATTCAAAAGGATGAGGCAGGAGATTGTAGCTGCCAACTATGGGGAGATGAGGTCAGTTTCCAGATGGTCAGAGTTAAGGCTGGTTGAAACTTACAAAAGTCTGGAAGAAAATAGGAAGAAGGATCCCAGCCTTCCAAGGAAACCAATTTACACTGATGAACCAATGATGAAGAGACCCCAACAGACCTTTAACCTGGACAGCTTACTTGAAACCTCTGATCTCACAACTGCTGCAAGAAGACAGTTCAAGAAGCAGAAGGAGATGTCAGAGGAAGATCAAAGAAAGTTTGCTGATACATTCATCAAAGAAGGGCTCTTCAATCAAATACACTATTTCTCTGATCCTACAACAGAGAAGCTCAGAGAACTCATTGGAAGACCTCCTTCACCCAACTCGTCAAGAATAAAAGTTCATCTCAGCAAATCCACTGACTCAAAAATTCTAAAGTGGAAAGTCAACAAAGACAACCACGAATTGACATTGCTCAGGTTAGATGGAAGGGTTCAGAAGATCAGCATGGATGATGCTTACAGCCTATGTGCAGAAGATCACCAAACATTGCTAAATCTGGACCTAGAAAGAGATGAAGAAGACTTATTTGCTCTGAACTTTGAATTGCAATTCAAAGGTCAAATCAGAGAAAGTCTGATGAGGAATAAAGATCAATAAATAAAGCTGAGTTTTGGCATCATCTGTTCTAGGGGGGATTGTTGGGTCTGCTGACCTGGAGAAGAACAGATGATTAGAAAGCCAAAACATGCTATCAGTTTGATCCTTGAATAAACAGTCTTTACAACTTACTTCTCCCAAAAGACTGCTGACCCTAACTACTGTTCTATCCAAACAACTGCTCAACAACTGCTGATACAAGGAACTGCTGAGTAAACAACTGATGAAGAACAACTGCTGACCAAAGGTCTGATGAAGAACAACTGCTGATACAAGTACTGAAGACCAAAGCACTGCTGGAACCAACAGCACTTAGGCTCCAGCAGTGGATACAAGACCATCAGAGTTTATCTACAACAGCTGTTTAATATCAGTGCTTTCAATGTAACAGTAGTTTGTAATAGGCAGATGTTTATGTTTGTTATTCTGTTAGAGGTCACTGTCTTAGGTGACGTCAGCCTAGGTCATCAGTGCTTTGAGTCTGTCTATAAATAGAACAGTACTTGTACTGTTCTATAGCATCACACACACATTCTCTCAGACAAACACTGTGTGATCAGGCTGAGGGAGAGTAATTGTACGATTGTAATCTTTTGGATTAATGAAAGCTTTCGATCTGAAAACATTTACTCTCTTGTTTTGATTAACAGTTTATTATTCCGCTGCACTTTCATTCTATATTCATTTCACATCTATCATATTTAGTTAAACATAATCAAAACAAACAAACTCAGATCCTAACAGGTGCTGCTGTGAAGGTTTCTGAGGGGAACAAGAGGAAGTGGGATAGTGTGGGGAAGAGTGTTGTGCCAGGGCCATCTCAGCCGGCAAAGAAGTTTGATTCATCTGGGTCTTCTTCTGGGCAAAAGTCTAGTAGGTATGTTGGGAAGCATCCCAAGTGCAACAAGTGTGGTTTTCATCATTCTGGGAGTTGTGATCGGGCTCGTTGTCATCGGTGCCATCAGTTGGGGCATCATGCTAAGGATTGCAGGGTGGCACTCACCCCAACTCAGACTCCTGCTACTGCTCCTACTCCTGCTGCTCAGGGGACTCCAGGAAAGCAGGGGTGCTATAACTGTGGTGATACGGGACACTTCAAGCGTGAGTGTCCTAAACTGAAGCAGGGCGATAATGGGAGGGGCGGAAACGGTAATGGGAACAATGGCGGCGGAGGCAGGACTGCACGTGCTTTCGTCATTGGATCTGCAGAGGCTAGGCAGGATCCAGACACAGTTACCGGTACGTTCCTTCTTAATGATCGCTATGTTTCTGTCTTGTTTGATTCTGGTGCCGATAAGAGTTTCGTATCTGTGGACATTAATCGATTGCTAGATAGTACCCACACCTTTAGAGGCTAAGTACTTAATAGAATTGGCTGATGGTAAGAAAATCGAAGCGACACAAACCCTTAGGGAATGTTGCTTGGAACTGTCGGGTTTGTCTTTCCCCATTGACCTTATGCCGGTACCCCTGGGTAGTTTTGATGTCGTTGTTGGCATGGATTGGATATCGTTGTATCGCGCGGAGATCGTTTGTTTCGATAAGATTATTCGGATCCCTCTCCCTGATGGAGAGACTCTTTCGGTTCATGGCGAGAAAGGTGGTGCTTCGCTGAGTATCATTTCTAGCATGAAAGCCTGTAAGTACCTTCGGAAGGGTTGTTCGGCCATTCTGGCACTTGTTAACGTTTCTACTGATGACGAGAAAAAGATTGAGAATATCCCGGTGATTCGTGATTTTCCCGATGTGTTTCCTGATGATTTGCCTGGTCTTCCTCCCCATCGTCAGGTTGAGTTTGGTATTGATCTTTCTCCGGGGGCAGCTCCTATTGCCCGAGCTCCGTATCGTCTTGCACTTCCCAAGATGCAAGAGTTGTCCAGCCAGTTGCAGGAACTCTTGGAAAAGGGTGTCATCCGACCGAGTTCTTCCCCGTGGGGAGCTCCTATCTTGTTTGTGAAGAAGAAGGACGGAAGTCTTCGCATGTGTATTGATTATCGTGAGCTGAACAAAGTGACCATCAAGAACCGTTATCCTCTTCCTCGCATTGATGATCTCTTTGACCAGCTCCAGGGCTCCAGCTACTATTCGAAGATTGATTTGCGGTCCGGTTATCACCAGTTGCGCGTCAGGGAAGCTGACATTTAGAAGACTGCTTTTCGCACTCGTTATGGCCATTTTGAATTCTTGGTCATGCCTTTTGGTCTCACTAACGCACCAGCGGTGTTCATGGACTTAATGAACCGCGTTTGCAAACCTTACCTTGATAAGTTTGTCATCGTGTTTATTGACGATATTCTGATTTATTCTAAGAACAAGGCAGATCATGAGGAACACCTACAGTTGGTCTTGGAACTTTTGAGACAAGAGCAGTTTTATGCTAAGTTCTCGAAGTGTGATTTTTGGTTACGTGAAGTTCAATTCCTAGGGCATGTGGTGAATGAACTGGGAATTCATGTCGATCCGGCTAAGATCGAAGCTATTAAGGACTGGGAAGCACCAAAGACGCCATCTAAGGTGCGGCAATTCCTAGGTCTTGCGGGTTACTATCGTCGTTTCATTGAGGGATTTTCGAAGATCGCTCAACCCCTCACTACTCTTACCCAGAAGGACCGAAAGTTCGACTGGGACGAACCACAGGAATCAGCATTTCAGATGTTGAAGCTTAAACTTTGTTCTGCACCGATCTTATCTTTACCTGAGGGTACGGATGACTTCGTTGTGTACTGTGACGCTTCTATTCGTGGCCTCGGTTGTGTGTTGATGCAACGCGGGAAGGTTATTGCTTATGCTTCTCGTCAACTCAAGGTTCATGAGAAGAACTACACTACTCATGACTTGGAACTGGGTGCGGTAGTCTTTGCGTTGAAAATCTGGAGACATTACCTGTACGGTACCAAGTGTGAAGTATATACCGATCACAAGAGTCTTCAGCATATTTTCGACCAGAAGGTGTTGAACATGCGGCAGCGTCGCTGGGTTGAACTCCTGAACGATTATGACTGTGCTATCAAATACCATCCTGGCAAGGCAAATGTTGTGGGGGACGCCTTGAGCAGGAAGGAGTCTGCGAATCCTCGCCGTGTTCGAGCCCTGCAGCTCACCATTCATTCGTCATTGCCTGACCGAATCCGTTCTGCACAGTTGGAAGCCTTGAACGAGGAAAACCTTAAGGCTGAGACTATGCACAGTGCTGATAAGCATCTTGAACTCAGGACCGATGGCTTACACTATTTTGCGGGACGTGTTTGGGTCCCATTGTTCGGGGGATTGCGCGAGCTTGTTTTGGATGAAGCTCACAAATCCCGGTATTCTATTCACCCTGGCTCCGATAAGATGTATCAGGATTTGAAGATGCTTTATTGGTGGCCGAACATGAAAGCTGATATAGCTGCTTATGTCAGCAAATGCTTGACTTGTGCTAAAGTCAAGGTGGAGTATCAGAGGCCGTCTGGTCTCCTGCAACAACCAAAGGTTCCGGAATGGAAGTGGGAACGAATCACGATGGATTTTGTCACCAAGCTGCCATGGTCACCTAGTGGTTATGATATGATCTGGGTGATTGTTGACCGGCTGACAAAATCGGCACGTTTTATACCTATTAAGGAAACCAATGGACTCGAGCGGTTAGCTCGACTTTACCTTAAGGAGGTGGTTGCTCGGCAAGGGGTGCCTGTTTCTATTATCTCTGATCGTGATTCTCGTTTTGCTTCGCGTTTCTGGAAGGCTCTGCACAAGGCTCTGGGTACTCAGTTAGATATGAGTACGGCTAATCATCCGCAAACTGGTGGACAGAGTGAGCGGACGATTCAAACCTTGGAAGACATGCTTCGGGCATGTGTCATCGATTTTGGCAAAAGTTGGGAGATCCACCTGCCATTAGTGGAGTTCTCCTACAACAACAGCAATCACTTTAGTATCAAGGCAGCTCCGTTCGAGGCTTATACGGACGGAAATGTCGATCACCACTTTGTTGGGCCGAGGTGGGCGAGAGCCAGCTCACTGGTCTGGAACTTGTGTACGAAACTTCGGAGAAAATCGTACAGATTCGTCACCGTTTGGCTGCTGCACGGGATCGTCAGAAGAGTTATGCCGATCGCCGTCGAAAACCTTTGAAGTTCCAGGTCGGGGACAGGGTACTTCTGAAAGTTTCACCATGGAAGGGCGTCATACGCTTTGGAAAGCATGGCAAGCTTAACCCTTGATATGTCGGACCATTCGCAATCCTGGATCGGATTGGAGCGGTGGCATACAGACTTGACTTACCGGCGGAGCTCGGTAGTGTGCAAAACGTCTTCCATGTGTCTAACTTGAAGAAGTGTTTGGCTGATGAATCTCTCATTGTACCACTGGAAGAGATCAAGGTTGATGATCGTCTTCGCATTGTGGAGGAACCTGTCGGAATTCTCGACTACAAGATCCGTAGCCTTCGTCGGAGTAAAATCCGCATCGTCAAAGTTCGTTGGAACTCGAATTGTGGACCAGAGTTCATGTGGGAGTGGGAGGATCAGATGAAAGCTAAACATCCTCATCTTTTTCCGAAACACGCGTTCGAATCAAGGCATATTACTGCCAAAGCGGAATGAATCTCGGGTCGAGATTCCTTTCAACGTGGGGATGATGTGACAACCGGTAATTTTCCTTTCGTTTCATTCTTTCCGTTTCATTCACTTGGGGCTTTGCGCAATTTTCGGGACGAAAATTCTTTCAACGTGGGGATGATGTGACACCCGGCATCTTTGGCTTAAACATTTTAGTAACATCTAAGTCTACCTTAGCGGGAAACGTTATAAACGAACTTAACTGGGTTAGTTGAGTCGGGTCAAGTTAGGATTGTCCAGGGTTCAATGATCTGGAGGATCATTGGGAGTCATTTTGGGAATACACTAGTACCGGGTCCCGTTGTTGGTGACATTACATGAACTAATTAAGTATATGTGTAGATTATGGGTCGTGTGGTGGATTATATACATAGATGTGTTTAAATGATGTGTAAATGATTATCCGTGCTTAAATGTGTTAAACATAAACTAAGGTTGCATGCTCATATGTTAAGGTATGTTAGAATGCGTTAAACACGACAAACTAGAAAACTGGATAAACATGGATTCTGGTTCGACCACTTCGAGTGGTCGAAGGAGGAATTTTGTTTTGGTTCGACCCTTTGTAAATGGGCAAACCTGGGATGTGGAATTGAAAGAATTCCCTTCGACCAGGACAGGGCTCATTCGACCCTGTGGAAGGGTCGAAGGAGGCCACCTTCGACCACTGATAGGGGGCAAAGGAGGATTAGTATAAATACCAAACTTTCTCATTTTTCATCATTTCACAAACCCTAACCGTCTCAAAACACACTCAACCGATTTTAATCACTAAGGAAGGAGTTTTTGCTCTTCTTTTTCATAATCTAACCTATCTACAACATCTAAACAAGAATCCAAGGTGTGTTCTTGATCCTAAATCCTTTTTAAAGCATTTTAATTCGTTTTCATCTAACCCTAATTGTCCGGATCTGTTCTAAGGGTGTTTTCATGATTAAAAACCTTTTAAACATCTTTCTAAATCAAAACCTTATCATTTAAACATAGGTCTTCATGATGATAAACATATGTAAATTGTGTATTATGTGGTGTTATGTGTTGTTCAATGATTTGCTGCTGTACCTATGATAGAAACATGATATAGGATTGTTATCGATGCTAGGTTATTGTTGTTTAGGGTTAGAATTGGGTAGATGGTGATGTTGTGGGTATTTTGGGGTTTTAACGAATCTAGACTTGATGCATGATATTTATGATCAATAGAACTAATAAGGAAAATCGAACACTCGACAAACTGAGCATTTTAAGTTGAATATGGATCGATTTCAAAAGTTTCCAAATTGGGTAAAGAATCCATGCATGATTGTGACGTTTCCATAATTCTTACCATTTTGGGAAAGGGCTAAATAGACGTATTATTGGGGGAAATCGGTGGGGCTTTGTAGGGATAAGTTATTCATACTTGACTGTTGTGTTTGTTGATGTTTCGAGGTGTTTCGAATGAGTTTGAAGCGTTTTTAGGAAAATTTGTACAACAGGGGCGAACCTGGACTCCTTCGACCAATCGGGTGGGCGAAGGAGAAAATCCAGGGTCGAACCTGGAAAATGTTGGGCGAACCTGATCAAACGGTCGAACGTGGAAAAACGGGCGAAGGAGAACTTAAAAACGGGCAAAGGAGATTTAAAATGGGCGAAGGAGATTTTATCTGACTGGTTCGACCGTTCTGATGCAGAAATGAGATTTTTGATACAAACTAAGTGTTTTATGCTTGAACCTTGTGTGTCATCTATGTGTACTTCATTAGTTAGGGTAATGAGTCACCAACGGGATGTCGGGTCGGTCTAGTGTGTCGGTTAAACATTTAAACACGCTTTAAAACATACTTGGTTACGATCTGGACAATCGGGGACTAGATAACCTTATGGTTATTAGTCGGAACACTTATGTGAACATTTTGATAGATCTCCGGTAGAGGGATTATCAAGGGCTTAGCATTTTTACTTGTAACCGAAGAACGCTATCTAAGGTGAGTTCACGGCCCCACTTTTACTGCTTTAACTTTTGGGGGAGAAAACATGCGCTAAACTATTTTGGTAACATATGTCATACTATGGTTTTTAACTTTGTATTGTTATACGATCTTTGGAAGTCCCGGGGGAAACCATGAATGTGCGGGGATGCACAACGGGGGAAATGTGGATAGATCTATTGGGCGTGACCTGCCCCACTCGTCGGCTTGGAGGGCCGGGCGGGTGCATGTTGTCTCGAACAGGAACATTGGTATCATGCTGAACATTCGGGCTACTTAAACATATGCTAAACATTGCTAAACGTGTCTAGTAATGATTTCCAATCGTAGTAGTAATAAAACATACGCCTAGCTAGCGTACTTGGTAACATTGGTATAGTATGGACATGGTAACGTTTTGAAAACACTTGGTAACATATTGAACAAACCTGTGAACTCACCAGCATTATATGTTGACGTCTTTTTGGCATGTTTTTCTCAGGTCGCTAAGGTAGCAACAAATGGAACTAGGCGCACGGGTCTGCATTGGCGTCTAGGTTTAGTTCATGTTTTGTAATAAACACTGGGTACATTTGGGTTTATGGTTTGTAACTTGTTTAATGCTTCCGCTACTGATTTTGAGTTTATGAAAACTGTATCTTTTTGAATGTCATGTATCTTCATATAGAGTTATTTATTGTGACCGTTGACTTGGATCCTGGTTTGTCATGCGCCTCGCGGTAAAACTCCGCACGTGGAAATTTGAGGGTGTGACAATTTTCATCACATTCACTTCAGGGAATGGATGAGACTACACCACTTTCATGGTGGTCGTTTCAAACCTTATGTATTTTTTAATAATCTTGCCACTTCATGAGCATATTTTAAGGTTTGAAAATCAAACAAAATTTGTTTTATCCAATTTCTGTCATATATAAACTTTTCTTCACATAACAACCATGGAGAAGTAATTATATGTCCAAGTCATATAATATTATCGGCCCAACATCTTACGGCCTTTTATAACATGATAATGAGATTCAAGGTGTAAGACACGTTGGATGTCAAATGTAAATCCTTCATGAGAGTGATAATAAACCATAACTTTGTTTTATTTGTTCTGTTCAATGCTAAGTAAATGATAGCGTATAAAATACATGACAGTCAATTGTATACATAATCCAACATATGATGTTGTAACATGTTACCAAATAAAACAAGTTATAGTACAATCTTTGTGAAATAAATTGTTTCATCTTTTTAAAAGAAAAACATATAAATTATGTATTGGTTTATCAAAATATAACCAATTGTAAGCATTGCTAATATCACTCTAATTTGAAACACAAACAAATATCTTTACAGTATCCGCATGATAGTTTATTAACATATTACAAATAACGTATAACATATAGCTTCTGTTAGATAAACATTTCAAATGTTTAAATCTAAAAAAAAAAAACGTTTATGGAGTTCTACTCCTATATAACTTCAAATAACAATAATAATAATAATAATAAAATATTTTTGATAATTATGAATACAAATGGCATGGGCTGAGTTGCAATACTGCAAACTTTTATTTTAAGTTTTAATAAACCATTTTCTTTGTTCAACTAATTACGTAATAAATAAAAAATATATTTTACATTAAGGTAATCATGAGTAATTTCATAATAATTAATGATATTTAATTCACTCTCGTAACTTATATGTGTGAACTTTAATAGAATTTAAGTTATATTACTAAATCAAAATACATTGCATGATAATAACAAAATGGACTTTGGATAATACATTTCTATATCAAATTAATTATAATCTATTGGATATCTATAGGATATATTATTTAGATATTCTTGCCAAGTCTCATATTAGATTTTCTTACCCATCCTAACAAATAAGAAACGGATAGAAATTGAGACTAAAAAGAAATCAAATTAATCATACCTTGATCTTTGTCCATGTAAGAGTTTCGAAAAAAACTTGTTAATGTGACATTGATGGATTCCAGGTTCCTTGGAAGTCGATTTAAAAAGAAACGGATGCAACAGTGCAACTTCGACTTATGATAACATGATCAAACTTAAAAAGCATTCGTGCTGATAACGTGTTGTAGAACAACGGTCTATTAGCAACTAACATACAAGATATGTAGATATAAGAACATGGATTAGAGAGAATAGAGAATGGAATGATTCATTCTTATTGATGTGTATCATAACAATTACATGAAGCCTCTATTTATAAGGCTCTTACATTAATGAATAGGATACAAAGAGATGGTGGTTGGAATGTGAATAGTCACCATAATAACTTATTTATAACACATTTTTTATTCACTAATTGTTATATTTATTTAAGTTTTCATAGTCTTTACAAACCCTAGATTCGCATCATTTTTATATTTTGTTTAAAAAAATTCACATACACACATGTAAGCCTGTAAATCTATCATTTAATGTATCATTTATGATGTAACCCAGCTTCTAAAAGGGTGTGTTTGGTATGGGTAATGCAATGGACAAATGAATGAAATGAAAGATTACTATTTCATGGTCTTGTTTGGTTACCGCGTAATAACGAAATGAATAAATACTTTGTATTGTTTGGTAAGTAGGAAAAGACGAAGGAATAAAATCGACGGTGGTGAGTGGTGGCGACGGCGGAAGAGGTGGTGGGAATGGTGGCGACGACAATAGGTAAAAGTGGTGGTGGTTGGTGGCAACAAGGAGTGACGGCGACTGTGAGTGTTGGTGACGGCGATTGACGGTGGCAGTGGTGATCGGTGGTCTGTGGGTAGGTGACGGTGGTCGGTGACAGAAAGTGTCGATGGTGGAAGTGGTTGCTGGGGGGTGGCTGCAGTCGGTGGTTGGTGGTGGTGGGTGGCGGTGGTCGACAATGGCGGTTGTTGGTGGTAACGATGGGTGGTGGTGGTAGAGGTGGGTGGTGGTGGTGGTGGTGGTGGTCGGCGATGATGAAGGGTGTTAGAGATAATCGAATGGAAAAAAAAAAACATGGGGATGGATGGAATGAATTTTGGGATTTTAGAGGGAATGGAATGGAAGAGATCATCCATTACCTTGATCAACCAAACACATTTTTTACATTATATCATAATGCTCCATTCCATTCCACCTTTCATTTCTACATACCTAACGCTATCTAAGGCTATTGGGTATGGGGATAACCCAAATGGTGTGTCCTCCATACCACGTAAAATGTCACGTAAGAGAGGGGGTAGTTCTTTTTGGGACAAAAAAGGTATGGGGACAACCCACCCTTTTTATTATTGATATTATAATAAAATAATAAAATAATCAAACCTCCTTTAAGTTAAAAAAAAAAAATAACAAAAAACCCCACCTCGGCCCATCTCTCACGTCCTGCGGAGGACGACCAGAACGAGAACATCCCTAAGGGGGCCCGGGAACAGTCCCAATACCCATTAATCTAAAACAATCGGTTTACTTTCCTAGGAAAACATTGGATTTGTGAAACCAAGTTAGCCAAAATAATATTTTATCTAAAACAATCGGTTTACTTTCCTAGGACACACTTTGGGGCGACCTCACCTCTCACCCTTTTCACTTTGACCCACATTAAGTATCTAAAATCACATTATGTTTATAAGTGAGATTTTCTAATCATATGTTTTAAAGGGTAAAGCTTCCATTTCTTATGAGACAGGTTCTTGTCTCCTAATGTTGTCATAATTATTATATAAAAGATAACAAACCAAAAGTGATTAGAAAAGCAAAAGTTATCTGATTTGACCATTATCAACACTATTCTTATTTTTCTTTCGTAATGTTTGATACTTCTGATTATGTTATTACTTTCATCATCTTGTTATAATTATATTATATTTTGAGAAATACTAACCGGAAAATAAAGTTGTGTACTTAGAGCATCCGCAGTGCTAGCCCAAACAAACCACTCTAAACCGTTATGTCACCATACCACTTCATTCTTTTTTTTTTTAACCAAACACATTATAGCTTTATATAAAGAGCCAGCAAGCCGCCCGAGTACACCACGCAACAAGAGAAACAAAAAACAGAAACAACCCGACATCTATCACATGAAAAAGCTAAATAAATTTGGGTACATCAAGAGAAACTCATTCCTCCCAGGTTAGCTTATACAACCTGCCGCGATTAGTGATCAAAAAATATGCATCCCCTTTAACTTGATCCACCAAAACACGAACCGGTAGAAACATATCTTAAAAAACTTTGGAGTTTCGGGCAAGCCAAAACCTCCACACCGTTGCAGCCGACCATGAGCACCCTCTTCTTCCATCTCTTGATACCGGGAGTTTTATTCACCAACTTTTTCTTTTATTTAATTCATACATCACACACAAAAAAAAAAAAAAAAAAAAAAAAAAACACTCTTTATTTATTTAATAACATAAAGTACACGCGGGCCCACCATATTTCTCCCACCAAGACGGTCCGCTTGAGCAAACCCTCCCAAAACCAAACCAACACCTCCAATGCTATAAAGAAAATTGTTTGGTCTGCCCGAAATGAGCAAACCATCCCAAATCAAGCATTGTGGATGCTCTTAGTTAGCGTACACATTATATAACCGCTCCCAATAGGGGTGTTCATCGGTTTGGTTTACGATTTATTTGATTTATTCGATTCGGTTTATTCGGTTTTCAAAATTTTGTACCTCAAACCAAAAACCAAACCAAACCAAATTAGGAATATGAAAACCAAACCAAATTCAACCAAATTGAATTCGGTTCGGTTTCGGCTTAAAACCAAACAAACCAAATTGAAACGAAGTTTTTTTTTTCTAACTTATATACCTATATGTTCCATCCGAAAAGAAAGTTTGCAATAAATATAAACCAAAAAATCAAACCACGCAAACAAAAACATCATAAAAATTTGAAATAGTAAAATGAACCCTAGTTTACTAGTTTATACTCATATTATTACCTCTATAAATTGGTGGGCTTTATTTATTTTGGGTTGGGTTTAATATTTTGGGCTTATATATTATATACGAGTTATTAAATATTATTATTTTTATTTAATAATTAATTATTTTACCGGTTTATTCGGTTATCTAAATAAACCAAATAAAAAAAATGTAGAACCAAACACCGAATAAGCAATTCGGTTTCGGTTAAAACCAAATCAAACACCAAATTCGTTGTTCGGATTAGTTTTTTCGGTTACGGTTACGGTTCGGTTTTCGGTTTTTATTTGGTTTGCGGTTTTTCTGAACACCCCTATCTCCCAATAATTCATTTATCAAGTAACATTATGAGTTTTGCCATATAATTTTTTTTTATCTTTTTTAAATATTGATGATATTTTAATTAGGTTGATATCTTTTTCTTAATAATGTACATAACTATGTGTTATATTGCCCTAGATCTATATAGTCGTGCAATCTCTATAAAAATTTACGTTTTAGCTACTAGAAGATGCACAGTTATGTATCTTTCATGATTCTTGTGCGTTTTCCTTTAAACTTACAGTAATGTTTACAATATGGACCAGGACCACGGTATGTGCTATAAGCCAACATAGCTTTGTATCCACACTAGCTCACTGGAAACATGTTTTTGTTTATTCTAAACATATATAACAATGTGTGTGCCCTTTACAATTCAAGTTTTCTAACCCAATACCCTTAGATGGAAGAAATTAGTTGATTCTTTCCATTACAACAAGAGTTGTTGGGCGGTTATGTCAGTTAATAGACCCTCTCGGTTGTGTTTGTGTGTGCTGATATTGTTAAGTTGGACTCTAGTATAGTTTTGTAGGTACGCGCCTCCACCAGATGTTAAAATGTGTTGTGGCCTTGTGGGTGACGATGCTAATATATATTTTTTTGGCTTGATCATTGGCTTTGCAACAAGGCCCTAAGGGATATTTTACCTAACTTTTTCTGGTTGGAACGGAAAAAATGTGCACTGTGAAGGACATGTTGTTTAACATTAGAGATCGGAATTCGATAGGAGTACAGCTTGTCATTCTCGAACGAATGAATTGAATGTCGTTAACTAAATTGTTTCGTGTTGATACGATTGATTTATGTGGTAAATAGAATTCGTGTGCTTTGTCGCTAGAATTCCTGTGTGATAGGAATTATCATCCCAGTGATTGGGGTGTATTGTTCAAAGCCCTTTGGCAGGCATATGTGTACATCTCCAGTGAGTCGAAATTTAGGATTGTCCAAAAAGCTCGTGGCTCGGAGCTCGCTCGAAGCTCGCTCGGATTTAGCTCGCTCGATATGGCTCGGTTTGAAACTGAGCCGAGCCGGCTCGGATCGGCTAGAAAGTGAGCCAAGCTCGGCTCGGTTCGTAATGAGGCGAGCTGGCTTGGTTTGGCTCGGACAATTCTAATTTTTAATATATATATATATATATATATATATATATATATATACATATAATATACTATAAAATGTTAAAAAAAAAAAAAAAAAAAAAAAGATGAGGAACATGTTACATATTTAATACTTGGTAATAGCAGCATGGAGATTGTGTGCTTAGGATTGAAGTTACAGCTAATCAAGTTATTTAAATAAACCATAGCATAATAATAAGTGTCCAAGTACTCAAATTATCAAATTAATACTGCTTTTGATTTCAAAGAGGTCAGTATTTAGGAGTTCAATCAGACATCTATTGTATATTTAGGATGTTAATCCGTATGTTGATGAAGTTATACTGTATTCTGTTGAAATTTGAGACTTATTTGTATTTGCTTGAACTTGATTTTAGCTTGTAATGTATTAGGTTGAACTTATTTTAAATGTGTTATTCTTAACTATTGAATAATGTTTTAGATTATTGATTTTTGAAAGCCATTTTTCTTTTTTCTTTTTAAATTCGAGCCAAACCAAGCCAAGCCGAGTCAGCTCGGTTTAAAACCAAGACGAGCTCGAGTTTTAACTTTTAGCTTGGTTTCAAATCCGAGCCGGCTCGGTTTATAACCAAGCCGAGCGCGAGCTTGACCTGGCTCGGCTCGGTTCGGCTCATGAACAGCTCTACGTCGAATAGCAGACGGAGATAAACACATACTCTGGCCTGAGTTGTTCTAGAAATGGCCAACAAATCTTGCAGATTTAAGGCTTTCGTGAATGAGATGCGAAACCGATCCGGAAGTTATACGAACAAGGTGCTAGCCTTAGGAACTTCGAAACGATAATTGGTCTTCACTGAGAGTTGTACTCTGAAAGGGTCTTATTAAGCACGCAAATTGTAATGGACCAAATTCTTGGTACTCCAGTGACTCGGAGTTTTCGGCCAAAATTGGTCTCATGATGTAGTCCAATTGCCGCGAGAGCTTGATGTGATCCTTGACGAATCCCGCAAGTCAATTCCAAGGAAGTGTTGTCGATTCCTCAACTGACAGAATCCAGGATGACATTAAGCTTTACTAATTAGAGAGAATGATAGATGTGATGGATCGGGAAGTCCAAGAGCTTAGTCGTGGCTGGATCAGGATATTGTGTTTAAAGAATGTTGAGCGTGAACCGGAGTTCATGTAGGAAAGAGGAGATCACATGAAGCGCAAATATACCGCCCTATTCAAGGATACTCCCATAATGGATGACTTGAATTGAATTCCGGGACAAAATTCTCTTAACGGGGGAGAATATGACATCCGGCAAAAATCGGCATGTTTCTGTAGATAATTAGTTTATGTAATTAACGAAAATTAAGTGAAATTCTAAATTAATTATATTAATTTGGCCTTTAGAGAATAAAACATTATCCATAAGATTCATAGAGTTGCATTTGTTTAATTGAAAGCACGGCGCAATCACGTGCAAATAAACTTGTCTGGTACGGGCGTTGGTAATTACTCGGTAACAATTAAATAACCGAAAATGATCCTGAATGCCCGGGAAATAAAATAAATGGAATTGTTACAAATTATAACGTGTTTTGGAACCCCAAAACACCAAATGGTTACTCAAAACACAAATTTCCCGGTAACGAATAAAGTGCGCGTAACGCACTCGGTACGAGTAAAACTTATAATTTCACCCAATTAAAGTCTAAATAACTTACCAACATTTAAAATAGGCTATATTTAAGGATTATTTAAGGCTAATGTCGTGTCCAAAATATCGCGTGATTAAAACCGTTCAAAACCAAATCAAATCGCGCTTAAATAATATTGAAATTTAGCATGTGATATAAAAACAAAATGGGACCCCCACCCAACAACCATTGACCGTCCTTACCCCCTCCCCTACCCATTCCCATAGGGTGGTGATATTTAAACCCCCCAGCTTCTATTTAAACCCCCTCCAAGCGCCTCGCTTAGGCCTAAGCGAGGCGCTTGGAGGGGGTAATTTATTTTGGTAGTTTTTTGATGTTTTGAGTTGTTTTTTTTTTTAATTTAATAATTATAAAAAGTTAAAAAAAATTAAAAAACAAAGTAATAACCCTCAACATTGTCAATGACTTAAACTTGACATCATCAAAGGATATGTGTAAATTAGGTGTATGTCATCTTGATCAAAGTAGTCGTCTGATAACAACTGAAAAGTAGCCGGTGCAAGTTATGTTATAGCTTCCAAAACATGACGTCATTGTAGCTCATATGTTATTATCTCTTCTCTTATTCTCTGTTTCTCTAGTTCTCGATGGATTATTGCTCTCATATCATGGATCAGAGAGATTTAAGCTAATTAAACTCATATCTCAAGCCGGTGCAAGTTATGTTGTAGCATCCTTGATCATCTTCTTGTAATTACTTTTCAGTTGTTATCCGAGAGATAGCGGTCAACGATGAAGACAACCTGAAAGTGGATACCATGGATCAGAGAGATTCAAGCTAATTAAACTCATATCTCAAGCCGGTGCAAGTTATGTTGTAGCATCTTTGATAGATCGTGGAAATCAATTACAGTTATTTGGAATGTTTCTGATCATTACAGTAACGAAATCATTCTCACATGAATATCCTTTGAAATCAATGGGAAGATAGATAAACAATCCTCATCCACAATGTTCTTACCTATAGCTACCAACGATGATTGCCAGTGAGATTGATAACTGGACAGGTTAGCCAAGTGTTTGTCAAAAAGGTAGAGCACACCACTAGAGCAAAAAGTTGTGTGTATTAGCAAAAAGTTGTCAAAAAACCTGCGTAAAGGACTAATAAGGGTCATATCTTGCCATTAATACCAACTGAATTTTACTTGGTTGCATGAAAAGTTCATTGTACGATGTCTTTTTCAGAGGACCTCGACTCTTGAGATGTTGCAGGTGTTTGAAAAGTTTGAACTGAAATTGAACTTCTCATGCAAGCAAGTAAAATTCAGTTGTTTTACTAATTTCATAGTCTTGATACTTTTAACAATCGGATCGGTGCTAAACAATAGAAAGTAATTACAAATATTGCTAGAGGGTCACTATTCATATATAAAGAACATTAATCGGTTTCATCTTTGTTTTCTTGAGTTCAACTTTCCATGATCTACCTTTATCATCTCAGAGAGATATCTGTCAACGATGGAAGGGAACCCGAAACAATAAAAAGTAATTACAAAGAAGATGATCAAAGATGCTACAACATAACTTGCACCGGCTTGAGATATGAGTTTTATTAGCTTGAATCTCTCTGATCCATGGTATCCGGTTGTTTTCAGGTTGTCTTCATCGTTGACCGCTATCTCTCGGATAACAACTAAAAAGTTGTCTCATTAATTCCAATTCCAATTCCACCGGTGCAATCAGAATCTGAAGAGAAGCTATCATCTCAGAGAGATATCTGTCAACGATGATGGCGCAGAGGTTAGCGGTAACTTTAAATTTTGAATGATCATCGGTTTGCTCTCTATATACCAATCAACAGTAGCGATCATTACAGTTATTTGGAATGTTTCTGATCATTGTCAGAGGGTCACTATTCATACATAAAGAGATAAAGGTTGTACAAGAGTATAATCAAACAAGGGTTGCCCGGAGATTGATTAGCTTGAATCTCTCTATATACCAATCAACAGTAGCGATCAGAGAAAGATTTAGTTGAAAGTGGATACAATGGATCAGAGAGATTTAAGCTAATTAAACTCATATCTCAAGCCGGTGCAAGTTATGAAATGACACATGCAGAATGTAATGTCATGCACAATGTGATTTGTATTAATGGCAAAGTCATTTGTAAGGGAAGAAGAAGAGAATGCTATATATGTTTACCTTCCCATGGAAACTCTGAAGACCCTTAACGGAGGTTTGCTAGAGGGTCATTGGTCTTCAGAGTTTCCAACCCCTAATACATTCATCAAAGGATATTCATGTGAGAATGATTTTGTACAAGATTCCTATGCAAGCAAGTCAAATTCAGTTGTTAGACCAACTTGAGATATGAGTTTAATTAGCTTAAATCTCTCTGATCCATGATATGAGAGCATAAGAGAAGAGATAATAACATATGAGCTTCAACATAACTTGCACCGACTGGACAGGTTAGCCAGGTGTTTGTCAAAAAGGTAGAGCACACCACTAGAGCAAAAAGTTGTGTGTATGAATAGTGACCCTCTGGCAAACCTGCCATTAATCGGTTTTATTTAGCGTAAAAAGTTCATTGTACATATACCTCCTTATTTAAAAACAAATCACATCATTGTAGAGGTTACTAGGTTACTCATTACCGTTGGACGTTGAAGGTAAACATGGACAGTGAGAAGTGAGATTGATAACTTCTTTATGGAAGTTGCTAAAATAGTTAAACAAAAGCTGAAATTGAACAGTTATTTGGCAACATACTTGAAATCAATGGGAAGATAAACAATCCTCACCCACAATGTTCTTACCTGTGAGTTTAATTAGCTTGAATCTCTCTGATCCATGGTATCCACTTTCAGAATCTGAAGAGAAGCTATCATCTCAGAGAGATATCTGTCAAGTAATTACAAGAAGATGATCAAAGATGCTACAACATAACTTGCACCGGCTTGAGATATGAGTTTAATTAGCTTGAATCTCTCTGATCCATGGTATCCACTTTCAGGCTGTCTTCATCGTTCACCGCTATCTCTCGGATAACAACTGAGGGTCACTATTTCATACATAAAGAGTATAATCGTGATGTGATGGATTTTTATATCTGCAACTTAGTTCCTTTTTACCTGGTTGCAAAGGAACTTCAGGTCAGCCAGACCTTTGTCAAAAGCAAGTGTGAAGATCAAGATCAAGAAGAACAGTACGGTCAACAATGAAGGTGTGTTGTATGTATAAAATTGTGAATAATTGTGAGAGTCGATATGAGAGCAATAATCCATCGAGAACTAGAGAAACAGGGAATAAGAGAAGAGATAATAACATATGAGCTACAACGACGTCGTATTTTGGAAGCTGAAGTTCGGAGAGAACTAAATATTCGGTTGTTGATTTTCTTCTCTATACAGAGTGACGATAGGCGTTTTCGATTTCCAAATGAATCAACGACTTAAACTTGACATCATCAACCACGTATAGTCAAATATTTATTCTCCATATCCATACCTTGTTTCAAGTATCTTGTAAAATTCATTTCGTCTTCAAGACTCCTATGAGTCAACAAAGGTTGACTTTTTTGAGCATTAACAATGACTATATTACATTATTATTATTATTATTATTTATTATATTTGTAATTTAGTTCCTTTGTTTTATTATTATAATAATTTATTATTATCAAGAATTGGAAATTAGTAAAACGATTTATGAAAGTATCAAGAATCGGAAATTAGTAAAACGATTTAATAAATCATTGCTCAGACGTTAGGGTTTGATAAACACAAAACTTATTATTTATAAAGCAACAAAAACACAAATCGTACCGTGAAATAAAGAGAGGCCCATTAGGAGTGTCGTGGAGGAAGATCGTTGGTTTGCTGTAGTCGATGATGGCACAGAGGTTAGCGGTAACTTTAAATTTTGAATGATCGTCGGTTTGTACAATGATGTGGTGTCTTCAATGATTCTAAAAAACTTGAAAGTAATTACACCGGCTTGAGATATGAGTTTGATTATTATCGTATTTGCAACTTAGTTCCTTTCTCTCGAAAAACAATCTGATTGTTAAAAAGTATCAAGACTATCAAAAACTAATTATCATTTCTTGACATGCTTGGTAACACCTTGATCTGTAATATCTGAAAATTATCATTTCTCAAAAAGTAATTAAAACACTTAAAAATGAATTAAAAACAATTGTTGCGAGTTAGGTTTAGTCGGAGGACCACGTACAATGATTCATCAAAGTTGTACAAAGCTGGATGTTTTTACTGGAAAACCAAAACGAGCAATTAACGAAGCGAAACGGAGAGTTATAATTTTCTTGGCTAGGAAACAACTTAAAAGAACCAAAAATGAATTAAAATTATTTTTTGGTGATTAACAGATAATTTTAAATAATTAAAAGAAAATCAAATTTTTTTAAAAAAAGGCCAAAGCACCTCGCTTTGGTCAAAGCGAGGCGCCTGTGGTCTAATCAAACCACTAAAGCACCTCGTTTTGGTCAAAGCGAGGCACTAAAGCACCTCGCTTTGACCAAAGCGAGGCACTAAAGCGCCTCGCTTTGACCAAAGCGAGGTGCTTTGGCCTTTTTTTAAAAAAATTTGATTTTCTATTAATTATTTAAAATTATCTGTTAATCACCAAAAAATAATTTTAATTCATTTTTGGTTCTTTTAAGTTGTTTCCTAGCCAAGAAAATTATAACTCTCAGTTTTGCTTCGTTAATTGCTCGTTTTGGTTTTCCAGTAAAAACATCCAGCTTTGTACAACTTTGATGAATCATTGTACGTGGTCCTCCGACTAAACCTAACTCGCAACAATTGTTTTTAATTCATTTTTAAGTGTTTTTAATTACTTTTCGAGAAATGATAATTTTTAGATATCACAGATCAAGGTGTTACCAAGCATGTCAAGAAATGATAATTTTCAAATATTACAGATCAAGGTGTTACCAAGCATGTCAAGAAATGATAATTTTCAAATATTGCAGATCAAGGTGTTACCAAGCATGTCAAGAAATGATAATTTTCAAATATTTGCAGATCAAGGAAAGAATGAAAATACGTGAGGCACATAACCCTCCATGCAAATCATCCCAATTCTGTCAAAGAAGATGTATTCACCATTTCAAACGATTTGCCTCCTTGAATGTCTATGGAAACAACAATGGATTTGTCAAAAGCAAGTGTGAAGATCAAGATCAAGAAGAACAGTACGGTCAACGATGAAGTTGTGTTGTATGTATAAAATAGTGAATAATTGTAGTGTGTTCGGTGCAGTCAACGAACATCATTCAAAATTTCAACTTCCCGTTCAGGTGCTTAAGTCCACCTTGAGATATGAGTTTAATTAGCTTGAATCTCTCTGATCCATGGTATCCGGTTGTTTTCAGGTTGTCTTCATCGTTGACCGCTATCTCTCGGATAACAACTAAAAAGTTGTCAACGATGATGGCGCAGAGGTTAGCGGTAACTTTAAATTTTGAATGATCGTCGGTTTGCTCTCTATATACCAATCAACAGTAGCGATCATTACAGTTATTTTGGAATGTTTCTGATCATTGTCAGAGGGTCACTATTCATACATAAAGAGATAAAGGGTGTACACGAGTATAATCAAACAAGGGTTGCCCGGAGTTTGATTAGCTTGAATCTCTCTGATCCATGGTATCCACTAACCGTAGCGATCATTACAGTTATTTGGACTGTTGCTAAATTAGTTAAACAAAAGCATAAATTATACAGTTATTTGGAATATTCTTGATCATTACAGTGAGATATGAGTTTAATTAGCTTAAATCTCTATGATCCATGATATGAGAGCAATAATCCATCGAGAACTTGAGAAAGAGAGAATAAGAGAAGAGATAATAACATATGAGCTACAACATAACTTGCACCGGCTTGAGATATGAGTTTAATTAGCTTGAATCTCTCTGATCCATGGTATCCGGTTGTTTTCAGGTTGTCTTCATCGTTGACCGCTATCTCTCGGATAACAACTGAAAAGTTGTCTCATTAATTCCAAAACCTAAAGAGAAGATATCATCTCAGTGAGATTGATAACTTCTCTATGGAAGTTGCTACAATAGTTAAACAAAAGCTGAAATTGAACAGTTATTTGGAATGTTTCTGATCATTACAGTTATGCCTTTTTTGGTGAAATGAACTTGAAGAAATGATTTGGTGGATATATCATGAGTTAAACAAAAGCTGAAATTGGACGGTTATTTGGAATGTTCCTGATCATTACTTTTCATGCAAGCAAGTAAAATTCAGATCATTACTTTTCATGCAAGCAAGTAAAATTCAGTTGTTGGACAATGAGATTGATAACTGGACAGGTTAGCCAAACCATACGAGGGTGGCAGGAAAAAGTTGACATTTTGATCCAAAGGAAATTCAGGTTAGCCAGACGTTTGTCAAAAGAACATTTTTTATAATAATTATATTAAAAAAACAAAAAACTAACTCAAAAGATCAAAAAAAATAAAAATTTTGATCCGAAGAGCCTCGCTTAGGCCTAAGCGAGGCGCTTCGAATTCAAAATCAGCTTTTTCTGCCCCCTCGTACTGACCTCCTCTGATTGAATTCAAAGCGCCTCGCTTAGGCCTAAGCGAGGCGCTTTGAGGGGGTGGAAATAGATGGAGCCTTCCCATATATTTTGTTTCTTGCACTACTTTACATAATCATTGATTTAAGGAATGGTTACTAGATTTAAGAATGATTACTTGAATTTTTGAAATAACTATAATACATATGTAAAATTCAATAACTATAATACATATGTAAAGCACCATGAGACAAGCCAAACAAACTCTTCTCTTGCACTCTAAGTGCATGTTTGGCTCTCCTTATTTGACCTTCAAGTAACTTATTGACTTAATTAAAAAGTTAATAAGGAGAAAATATTATTGGGGTAATGGGTTGAAAAGGAAGTTTTTGTGGGTTGAAAAGGAGATAAGTTATAAGTTAAAATTTGTAACTTTTTGATTAAGTAGACTAGTAGGAAACCCGCGCGATGCGGCGGAAGTGACACTTTTTATTTCAGTACTTATTTTAAATTCGTATAGTATTTGTTGTAGCATCATTGCGGTGGATATACGTCATAAGCGTTACACATGTCTAGTAACTAAAAAGATTTAACATTTAAATTGCATAGTACTTTTAAGAAACATTTGATAAAATAAACATACGAAAGGAAAAATAAGTATTAATAAGCATAAAAGTTAAGAAAAATAAAAACTAGTGAACTACTTGAATCATGAGATCAATTTTGTCATACACGTTCCAAGTCTGCATGATCTCATCTATATTGTCTGACCACCATTCGTCATCAAGAACGATCATTGAAATTTCTTGTATATCTCCATGTTTGATTATTACATCTTTTGGTGAGGATGAGTTTCCTCCATTTTCTCCTATCTAAAATGTCATCAAATATGTCTTCTTTGTCATTTTCATCAGAACTGTCTAGATTAATAACTTGACTCCATTTCCATTAAGAGATCCTATTGGATCTCTTCCTATTAATTTCATGCATCTGATCCTTAAAATAAATTAAAAATATTTAATACACAAGTTAACAGAAGATGAAATAAATGTTGATATTACATATTCACTAAATTCATGTTGAAAATCAGATTTGTAGAGACTAAACATTACACCATAACAAATAATCTCAACACTATTATCACCATTATCCTGCAATAAAACAATACAATATACCACATAAAATAACAGCCATATTAATATTAAAAAATTAAACATTAATAAATACAACCATAGAAGCTACTTTAGACGCTTGTATGGCTATTGGTTTATTCATCTCCGTATGTTTTTCGTCTAAATGAATCTGCAAAACCAAGAAGTTAACACTTAAATGATTAAGGTATGTATAAAATGTATAATTAGTAAAATGGGACGAATGAAAACAATAAACTAACAAATAACCAACATTAGAAGCTTCAACTTTTGAATTCAGTATCCATGCCTACGTATTTTAGCAAGTGAAAGAGGTGTGCATTAGTATGTATTTATAGAATAGACTTTAATAGGCTAGCACATGGTTTAATTTTTCAAGTTCATGATTTTCCCACCCCTTTGAATTATGAATTTTTTTCAAATTTAGTAGGTTAGCACATGGTTTAAATTTTGAAATTGATGATTTTCCCACCCCTTTAAATTAGGAAATTTTGTTTATCTTTGACTAAAGTGTAAAAAATTATTGTGTTTTCTGTGAATACCGAATTCAGTGCATGTATCTTTTTTTTAAACTTTGTTAAAAACAACCCACTCAAATTAGGGAGTTTTGTTGTTATTAACATAGATGTTCATATCACATGGATATATAATATGCATCATGTGTTTTCTACCAAATTGATGCATCTGAGATTTTTAAAAGAAATTTACCTACAATTAATATCTGCAATGCATTTTTATATTTTTTCTAAACTTAATTATTTTAAAGTTTTATATATTTAGCTAATTATGTATATATTGATAATGTTGATTATTTAAATAGGGTAATACAATTGAAACTATCAGTAACAAATGTGATAAAGCATTCTTAGAGCCCAGTCTTGTGTTGCAGTTTTGTTACCGTGTGACAAATTATTTGTCTGTCAAAGCAAGGATGAACCATAAATGTTTAACAACATTATCATATTTTAAGAATCACCAAAGCTGATATGTAGATTTCGAGTGCCCTGTTTGATTTTTTAAATCGTTGCATTTGATTTATGTGAATTTTTCATTATTGGGCGGAACAATATTTAACACCAAATCCAATTTTACAATTTTGAGTTTTACTTGATCATGAAATGGTGTTATGATTCAACATCCATATTAACAATAAATCCATATTATATTTCTTCTAGTTAGTATTTAAAACATAAAATGCAACAATCACTTGTACATAAGGCATTCTTTCTTGTACATTTCAATCCACACATCGGTATTTACTACGACAAACACCAAAACGTCGACAAAAATGAGCCGGTCATCATGGTATATTCGAATGTTTTTAAAATATAATAGTTTTAAAGTTATGATATAATTAAATAAAAGAAATTATAATTTTGTAGGGGAGGGGAGAAAAATGTAATTACTAACTAAAAATTAGGGAATTAAAGTGTAAATTAAATAGGGTTTTAAAGTGTAAATAATGTATGAATGACTATTTTACCCTCATTTTAAGGTTGTTAATGAAAAATTAGTTCTTAACTTTTGGCTGTCTTAAAATACCCATCTCTCATGCATTATAATATAGTATAGATAAGGAGGTAGAAAAAGAAGATAAGGAGAAGGAGAGCCAAACATGGCCTAAAATCACGGTAGTAGCCTCTTTCCCCTTTCCCATATTTTTTTCTACACTAAAACCATATAATAAAAGCTTAAGGCTAAGGTTTAAGGTGTGTTAAAGGCTTGTAGCTTAATGGAAGAGCACACTCTATTCCTCTCTAGAATACGATCATAAGCACTGGGTTTTGGTGTCATCCCTAGCCTTGAGCTAGTAGTAACTTTTCTATAACTTCATGTTAAAACTTAGTATTTTTTGTTTAACCTGAAAGTTGTATAAGGTTTGGGATTTTTTTCTTAACAAAGGGGGTTTTCATAAAAGGCTTTTGATAAACAAAATGAGTGTCAACCACATAATATTATGGCCGTGGGTGATGATGAGAACTTTATTAATATATATATATATATATATATATATATATATATATTTGAAGTTTAAAGTTGTTAAAAATAATATATGTTGGGCTATGTTTGAGATGTATTTTTACAAGAACTTATAGAAATACATAACAATAGTTCTAAAACATCTTAGAAGCACTAATAAACCATAAGAAAGTATAACATAAACTTGTTCAAGAGAAATTACAAGTTACAGGATGAAGGTTATGTTGGATATGTCTGATGTAATTAAAAGTCGAAGTCAATGTAACCTGACCCAGTACGATCCGAAGAGTTACACGTTGGTACACGAATCAGACAAGTTCACGTGTAGGTAGATTATTATTTGTGAAATAATAATATTTTAGACTTGAGGGACTTAATATTAATAAGATTAATATTAAGGCATATTATAGTAATATACAAAGGGGCTTAGTGTAAGATTGTGTTTTATAAAAGGAGGGTTAAGGAGTAAACCCTGATCACACTTTTATAACAAACCACAAACCCTTGCCTCCTTCTTAGAATTTGCGGCCATCACAAGGAAGCCGTCGCCCCCTTGCTGCCGCAAACCACCACCATACACCGCCTCCCTCTTGCAAAGTGTTGCTCTCGATAGGCCAGTGCGCGGTTGTGAACTTCCTACTAGCGAGGATTCGTTGTAACCCGCGTGTTGCAATTCCGGTGTAGTCGTTAAAGGTTGATTACTAAACCCCCTATGGTTGTTATTATTATTTATTTGTTTATACGCGTTTAACTGAGATCCTGATTGGGAATATTTTGTTAATTGGATTAATAAAATCAATTATTATTACATATATATATACATAATCGCATATATATATGTATATATATGTATAAATATTCGGTTTTTTGTAATAATAATATAAGCCGCTTCCGCTACGTATTTGATACCATGATTCCCAACAGGTTATAAACTCTAAAACATGAAAAGTTATATATTTTTAAAAGGGTTGTTGAAAATACATACAAGACTTATAAAATTGTATTGTTGTACGAAAAGTATAATTTTTATAAAATGAGATTTCATAAAAATATAAATTATCAAAAATGTTGAGAAATATAAAAACTAAGGTTTTTATGGAAAAAAATTGGTAATTTATAGACTTGGTAAAAATTGCATAAAAATGTTGGAGCATTTTTAATGTTGAACATAACCAAGTCTTGATATTTGAAGTCTTGAAATAGCAAAGTTATTTTATAAGTCTCTAAGAGAAAATATATAGAAATTAATAGATAATTAATTTCATGTAAAACATATTATTGGAAATTTAAGGAAAATAACTAAATATATATTTTTAAAGTAGGAAAAATAATGTTACGACGAGTAGTAATTATTCCAACAAAAATATATATGTGTAACTTATATCATTCGGGATGCGGAAAGAATATAAGTTGATTAATCGGACATGAACGTATTGTATTACGACGAGTTCGGACAAAATTGTGAATCAGACAAATAAGTATATATTGTATAACTTCCTACAAGACACGTATATATGTTATTGAATCGAATGTGAGTAATTATTTTTTAAGGGTGAATGTGAACATGGAAATATATATTTTATGGAATAATCAAAATATATAAGAATAATTATGGGTGAAAAATACATAACACTTTCCTAAGTGTTAAAAATTTATTCGTGGGAGAACTAACGTAAAATAATCTCTAAAGATTACACGTTTAAGCATGCGTTAAGTTTGAGAACTTGACAATGTAAAATTTAATAACGAGTCGACAAGATCCTAGTATATTTATTTAGTGGGAAAATAAATATATGGTAAAGTGAGTCGAATCGAATGTTGAAAATGGAATCTCGGTCAACAAGATCCTAGTATAATTATATAATGGGAAAGTAATTATACGGTAAAGTGAGTCGAGTCAGAGATAATGCTATTCAAGTTAGTTAATATATATTGAAATATATATATATATATATATATATATATATATATATGTAACAAGATCATAACGTGGTTAAATCGGGCAATGATCTTGGTACGCAGCGATGAACCTAACTAACTTTGAAAATAATGGTTATTAAAATATAGGTTATGTGAAACTTATAACAGGGGTAATCCATTACCAACGGACCTATGACATGTGTTTGCCAGGGGTGCATGTATTATGAACTATGGTTTATGTGTATGTAACTTAATTTGGGGTGTAATGGTAATGAAAAAAGTATGTTTGGTTATGTAATGTAATGAACTCTCATTTTTTGGTAAGTGTAGTGATGTTTCGAGAGTCATTTTTGCTCCTATAATGCATTGTCATATTTTAGTATTGAAATATGATTCCAAGTATAATGTGTACAAAATGTGTATTTGGTTATGTAATGTATTATTACATTTTGTATATTTGACCAAAATGAATGTCAACATTCCTGACCAAAATGAAGGTGAACATTTGACAGCAGATGACCCATATGGACCCACTAAACCTATTTGACAGCAGATGACCCATATTGACCCACTAAACCTAGTTGACATCAGTTGACTTATATTGACAGCAGATGACCCATTTGACAGCAGTTGACAACAGTTAACCCATATTACAATAACAGCCCTAATCCTTTGTGTGACACCCGGCATGTTTAGGCCAACATTTTATAAACACATAAGTCTACCTTAGCGAAAAACGTTTATTAAACATACTTGACGGGGTCAGTAGAGTCGGAACACAGTCCGTATTGTCCAGTCCAGGGTCCAATGATTCGGGAGATCATTGGGATTAGTCACACACACACACACACGATACGAGTCCCGTTTTTGGTGAGTTACATAAACTAATTAAGTGTATGTGTAGACTAATTGTTGTATGGTGGATTATATGCTTAGATGTGTTTAAATGATGTATAGATAATCATCCGTGCTTAAATATGTTAAACATAGACTAAGGTTGCATGCTCGTATGGTAGGGTGCGTTAAAATGCGTTATACACGACAAATTGGAAAACTAGAAAAACTTGAGTCCTGGTTCGACCAATCGAATAGGCGAACCTGGACAATACTCCTCGTTCGACCCTTGTAAAAGGGGCGAACCTGGGATATGGAATTTAAAGAATTTCATTCGACCAAGTCAGGGTACGTTCGACCCTGTGAAAGGGTCGAAGGAGGGTACATTCGCCCAGGTAAAAGGGGCGAATGTGGACATAGTATAAATACCACACTTTGTCATTTTTCACCATTTCACAAACCCTAAACGCCTCAAAACACTCTCTAGCAACTTTAAACATTGGGGAAGGAGTTTTTGCCCTTGTTTTCTATAATCTAACCTACAAACATCTTCTACACAAAGATCTAAGGTGTGTTCTTCATTCTAAATCATTTTTAAAGCATTTCAATTCGTTTTCATTAAACCCCAAGAGTCCAGATCTGATCCAAACATGTTTTCATGAATAAAAACCTTCCTAATATCTTTCTAAACAAAACCTATTCATAAACAATGAGTTTTCATACAAAATAACATGTGTTAATGGTGTTTTATGTGATGTTATGCATTGTTTGATGATTGATTGCTGTATAGATGTTATGACAATGATCTAGGACTGTTATTGATGATGATTTATGATTGAGATAGGTTACAATTGATTATTAATGATGTTATGTTCATTTTGGGGATTTTGGGTTAGATCTAGGGCTTGTTCATGATGATAGTGATAAGGATATGATTGGGGGTTTATTGTTCATGATAATCTGAGTATATTAAGTTGATTATTGATTGATTTCATAAAGTTTCCTAATTGGGTAAAGATTGCATGCGTTTGATGTGACATCTCCATAATTTGCTATTTCGGGTAACTTGTAAAACGGACGGATTTCGGGATAAAATTGGTAGGGTTATGTAGGAATATGTTAATGATAGTTGACTGCTGTGATTGGTAATGTTTCGTGATGTTTTCGGACCGTTTAGATGCGTTTTGGTGCGTTTTATAAAATGCTGATGAAAACGGGCGAACGTGGAATAAAATTGGTTCGAATGGGCGAACGTGGAATAAAATGTGGGAAAAACGGGCGAACGTGGCTCAAACGGGCGAACGTGGAAATGGGAAAACCACATTCGACCATCTGATGTCCGGAATGAGATTTTTGATGCAAACTAAGTGTTTTATGCTTGAAACTTATGTGTTAAACTTATGTGCATGACTAATTGATGTAATGGGTCACCAACGGGATGTCGGGTCGGTCTGGGATGTCCGGTTAACGTTTAAACACACTTTTTAACACACGTAGTCAAGATCTGGACAAGCGGGGACTAGTTAGCCTTCGGGTTAATAGTCATCACACTTATGTAAACTCATTGATAGGTTGTCATTAGTTGAGATTATCATACACGTGTTGGAATTCTAGTTATCAGAAGACGCACTCTAAGGTGAGTTTCACGGCCCCACTCTTTTACTGGTTTTACATTTTCGGAGGAGAAAACATGTTGTGTTCTTTAAACGTGTTTCAACTATGTTTTCATAAAAGGCGTTTCAACTAAGTTTTCATGAAAGGTGTGTCAACTACGTTTTGGTATTCATGAATTCATTGGGTTTTGGAGTATTCATTATGTTTTCATGTATTCATTATGTTTTAGAGTATTCATTATATTACTATGCGATCTTTGGAAGTCCCGGGGAGAACCATGAATGTGCGGGGATGCACAACGGGGGAAATGTGGATAGCGCTATTTGGGCTTGACCCGCCCCACTCGTCGACCGGAGGTCGGACGGGTGCATATTGTCTCTTAGGTATTCAGTATTCAGTATGCAGTATTCAGTATTCAGTATTCATTCGGGCACGTATTCAGTATTCACAGTATTCGAGTCCAGTAATGGTTTTCCAATCGCAGTAGTAACAGGTATTCATATGATTTGCATGCATGTGGTCTGGATTGATCATGGGTATTCATTTGGGAGTTAGTATTCATTGGAGTCGGTATTCATTAAAAACCTGTGAACTCACCGGCATTATTTGCTGACGTTTTTAGCATGTTTGTCTCACGTCGCTAAGGTAGCAGCTGTCGATAGGCGCACGGAGTCTCACGGCGTCTAGGATTCATGTGCATCTCATTTAGTATTTTCAGACTTTCGTACTTTTGATTTCGTGTTGTAATAAAGTTTTACGCTTCCGCAGCGATGGATCATTTATGAAAACTTAATGGTTTGCTTATGTCATATTTTTTACGTATCATATAGATGTCGTTTATTGTGACCGTTGACTTGGATCCTGGTGTGTCACGCGCCTCGCGGTAAAACCCCGCATGTGGAAATTTGAGGGTGTGACAGATTGGTATCAGAGACAATGGTTATAGTGAACTAGGACTGCATGTAGAGTCTAGTCTATAGCCGAGTATCACACACGTTAGACGGTCACACATAGTTACGAGTCGTGTCATTTGGTAAACATACTAACCTTGTCGGGGTGTCAGTGTCCTCATCACACGGTATCACATTATCCATCTTTTGTTATTCCTTCCTGGGTTCTATTTTCTTCTTCAGGTTTGAAGATGAAGGGGCTTATCGCTTATACTTGGCAGTAGTGTACATTGGGGTGGCTTCGGCACATTCTTGAGATCTTTCCGGGTTTTGGATATCTCCCCTCTATGCTCTAATGTACATACTTGCCTGCACACACACTATCATGCACTAGTACTTGTCATAGTACACTCCTGAGTGACTGTTCACTTTGGGATCTTCGTGCGATAACTGTTTCTTTTAGGAATGTGTGTATCGGGTGATTTGAAGTTCTAGCTAGGAGCACGCCTAGAGGACCATGTAGAGCGATTTGTTATTTCGGGTGCACACGAAATCATAAATCGAAATGCATGAAAATCTTGGTGGACTTCGTGTTCGAACTAATAGTCATGCTGGAACCACGTTCTGAATTCGTTTGGTCACTTGTAGCTTGATCTGTTAGTGGTTTTGAGTATCTTGTCTCATGTTTGGCAGAACATGTCTGGTCGCGCTGGTGGACGTGCTGGTGGACGCCGTGGTGGCGGCGGGGGTCGCAATGGCGGTGGACGAGGTGGTGGGAACATCACCATGACTCAGGCGGAGTTGGAGAACATGTTGCAGCAGCAGTTGAACGTTGCGTTGGCTGCTTTCCAGGCTGCTCAGCAGACCCTGGGAAACACTAATCAGGTGCAGTCTGGGTGCACCTACAAGAAGTTCATGGACTGTAAGCCCCATTTCTTCAATGGGACTGAAGGGGCAGTGGGTCTGCTCCGGTGGTTAGAGAAGATCGAGTCGATGTTTGCTATGTATAACTGTCCTGATGTTGATCGTGTCAAGTATGCTTCTGCTACTCTAGAGGGACACGCTTTGACCTGGTGGAACTCCACCACTGCGAACCTTGGCCTGGGTGAGGCCAATGCTATGTCGTGGTCCGAGTTCGTTCAGATGTTGCGAGCGGAGTATTGCCCGAGGGACGAGATTATGAAGTTGGAGCATGAGTTCTGAAATCTGAAGATGGTTGGGTCGGAGATCGAGGAGTTTACTGCTAGGCACAACGAGTTGGCTGTGATGTGCCCCGGTTTGGCTACACCGGAGTACCGGAGGATTGAGCACTATGTTGCTGGGTTAGTGCCGGAGATTGCTGGGCTTGTTGCCGCTGCTGATCACACTACTATGTTGGCCACTGTTCGGGCAGCTCACAAGCTGACCAACATGAAGGTTGCTGAGGGTGTTCTACCTCCGAGGGGTGCTGCTGTGAAGGCCCCTGCGGACAACAAGAGGAAATGGGAGAGTGCTGGAAAGAACATTGGGTCGTCTCAACAGCAGGTTAAGAGGCAGGACGTTGTGGGAGCGTCATCTGAGCAGAGGACTGGGGGTTATACTGGGAAACTCCCGAAGTGTGGTGAGTGTGGATTTCATCATACGGGTGATTGTGAGAAGTTTCGCTGTCGTCGGTGCCAGCGTTTTGGTCATCATGCTAAGGACTGTAGGACCACTCTTCAGCTACAACCGGCACAGGTCACTACTGCTACTACTACTGCCACTGCTCCTCAGGGGAGGCAGAGATGTTATCACTGTGGAGAAACTGGACACTTCAAGCGGGATTGTCCTAAGCTGAAGCAAGGGACTGCAGGTGGTGCTAGGAATGAAGGTGGCGGTCGAACTACTCGTGGTCATGTCTACGTCATTGGCGCTAGGGAGAACCAGGAGGATCCTGACACTGTTACTGGTGAGTATTCTTTTCTTGATTCTCGTTATACTTGTATTCATTCTCATTCACATTGTTTGGCGATTCGTATTCATTGTGTGCATTCAGTTTGGTATTTGGTCATCGTTTTGCATTCATGGGTCTGATGTGGGTCCTCTGGAGATGCTACTTGGACGGTACCGGTGTGTCATTTATACCGATCACAGTAGTCTCTAGTAGGCCTTCGATCGGGAGGATTCATTGTTTTGTATTCACTTTGGGGAGGGCGGTTCCCCGGCATAGAGTATTCGTTGATATCATCTTTCGTTCGTGGTTATCATTTCGTTTGTGTTCTGGGAAACGTTACTTGGGTTAGGTCGACACTCATTACTGTCGAAGAGTGAATCTCGGGGCGAGATTCCTTTCAACAGGGGGATGATGTGACGACCGGGAAAATTTTTCTTTTTATCGCTTCGTTCTCTTTGACTTCGGGAAATTTTCGGGACGAAAATTCTTTCAACAGGGGGATGATGTGACACCCGGCATGTTTGGGTCAACATTTTATAAACACATAAGTCTACCTTAGCGAAAAACGTTTATTAAACATACTTGACGGGGTCAGTAGAGTCGGAACACAGTCCGTATTGTCCAGTCCAGGGTCCAATGATTCGGGAGATCATTGGGATTAGTCACACACACACGATACGAGTCCAGTTGTTGGTGAGTTACATAAACTAATTAAGTGTATGTGTAGACTAATTGTTGTATGGTGGATTATATGCTTAGATGTGTTTAAATGATGTATAGATAATCATCCGTGCTTAAATATGTTAAACATAGACTAAGGTTGCATGCTCGTATGGTAGGGTGCGTTAAAATGCGTTAGACACGACAAATTGGAAAACTAGAAAAACTTGAGTCCTGGTTCGACCAATCGAATGGGCGAACCTGGACAATACTCCTCGTTTGACCCTTGTAAAAGGGGCGAACCTGGGATATGGAATTTAAAGAATTTCATTCGACCAAGTCAGGGTACGTTCGACCCTGTGAAAGGGTCGAAGGAGGGTACATTCGCCCAGGTAAAAGGGGCGAATGTGGACATAGTATAAATACCACACTTTGTCATTTTTCACCATTTCACAAACCCTAAACGCCTCAAAACACTCTCTAGCAACTTTAAACATTGGGGAAGGAGTTTTTGCCCTTGTTTTCTATAATCTAACCTACAAACATCTTCTACACAAAGATCTAAGGTGTGTTCTTCATTCTAAATCATTTTTAAAGCATTTCAATTCGTTTTCATTAAACCCCAAGAGTCCAGATCTGATCCAAACATGTTTTCATGAATAAAAACCTTCCTAATATCTTTCTAAACAAAACCTATTCATAAACAATGAGTTTTCATACAAAATAACATGTGTTAATGGTGTTTTATGTGATGTTATGCATTGTTTGATGATTGATTGCTGTATAGATGTTATGACAATGATCTAGGACTATTATTGATGATGATTTATGATTGAGATAGGTTACAATTGATTATTGATGATGTTATGTTCATTTTGGGGATTTTGGGGATTTTGGGTTAGATCTAGGGCTTGTTCATGATGATAGTGATAAGGATATGATTGGGGGGTTTATTGTTCATGATAATCTGAGTATATTAAGTTTGATGTGACATCTCCATAATTTGCTATTTCGGGTAACTTGTAAAACGGACGGATTTCAGGATAAAATTGGTAGGGTTATGTAGGAATATGTTAATGATAGTTGACTGTTGTGATTGGTAATGTTTCGTGATGTTTTCGGACCGTTTAGATGCGTTTTGGTGCGTTTTATAAAATGCTGATGAAAACGGGCGAACGTGGAATAAAATTGGTTCGAATGGGCGAACGTGGAATAAAATGTGGGAAAAACGGGCGAACGTGGCTCAAACGGGCGAACGTGGAAATGGGAAAACCACATTCGACCATCTGATGTCCGGAATGAGATTTTTGATGCAAACTAAGTGTTTTATGCTTGAAACTTATGTGTTAAACTTATGTGCATGACTAATTGATGTAATGGGTCACCAACGGGATGTCGGGTCGGTCTGGGATGTCTGGTTAACGTTTAAACACACTTTTTAACACACGTAGTCAAGATCTGGACAATCGGGGACTAGTTAGCCTTCGGGTTAATAGTCATCACACTTATGTAAACTCATTGATAGGTTGTCATTAGTTGGGATTATCATACACGTGTTGGAATTCTAGTTATCAGAAGACGCACTCTAAGGTGAGTTTCACGGCCCCACTCTTTTACTGGTTTTACATTTTCGGGGGAGAAAACATGTTGTGTTCTTTAAACGTGTTTCAACTATGTTTTCATAAAAGGCGTTTCAACTAAGTTTTCATGAAAGGTGTGTCAACTACGTTTTGGTATTCATGAATTCATTGGGTTTTGGAGTATTCATTATGTTTTCATGTATTCATTATGTTTTAGAGTATTCATTATATTACTATGCGATCTTTGGAAGTCCCGGGGAGAACCATGAATGTGCGGGGATGCACAACGGGGGAAATGTGGATAGCGCTATTTGGGCTTGACCCGCCCCACTCGTCGACTGGAGGTCGGACGGGTGCATATTGTCTCTTAGGTATTCAGTATTCAGTATGCAGTATTCAGTATTCAGTATTCATTCGGGCACGTATTCAGTATTCACAGTATTCGAGTCCAGTAATGGTTTTCCAATCGCAGTAGTAACAGGTATTCATATGATTTGCATGCATGTGGTCTGGATTGATCATGGGTATTCATTTGGGAGTTAGTATTCATTGGAGTCGGTATTCATTAAAAACCTGTGAACTCACCGGCATTATTTGCTGACGTTTTTAGCATGTTTGTCTCAGGTCACTAAGGTAGCAGCTGTCGATAGGCGCACGGAGTCTCACGGCGTCTAGGATTCATGTGCATCTCATTTAGTATTTTCAGACTTTCGTACTTTTGATTTCGTGTTGTAATAAAGTTTTACGCTTCCGCAGTGATGGATCATTTATGAAAACTTAATGGTTTGCTTATGTCATTTTTTTTACGTATCATATAGATGTCGTTTATTGTGACCGTTGACTTGGATCCTGGTGTGTCACGCGCCTCGCGGTAAAACCCCGCATGTGGAAATTTGAGGGTGTGACACTTTGTTGATCATTCCTATAAAACCCAATTTCCCTCCTAGTTTCTCTTGCATGCTTCCTTATTAAATTCTTCACTTCTGTATTATCTCCAAACTTTCACTCAACATAAAACAAACACTTTTGACTCCCTTTTTCTGCATTTTTTCTTAGCATTCTTATTGCCTTATTCCTAATATTTTCAATCCTACCACCTTTTTCTAATTCAGAGGTCCCAAATGAATTATTACTTAAACCCTCATCTACATCATTATCATCATGTGCATGAATAACATTTGCTTTATGTGTGTCAGCAAGGATGTTCTTACCTTGAAAGTTTGACATATCAACTTCAACCTCAAACAGCTCATTATCAAGATCAACTATTTCATTTTCATCAACTTCAACTTCAGGAATAATGAACGTAGGTACTATTTCATCAACCTTTCCTGTTTCATCAACCTTTGTTTTCCCTTTCCTATCTACTTCTATTTCAATTGTTTCATCCCTATTTTCTCTATCAGTTTCAGTAGCATTAGGTTCTGGATTCATAGATTCACTAAATAAGCTTTCAAACACTGCATCTATAACTTATGTTTCTCCTACATTTATCTTATCAACAGGTTTTTTGACAGGTGTTTTAGGCTTTATCCCTACCTTGCTTTCCCCTTCTTCAATATAAATAGTTATATTTTAATGAGCATCCACATGTTTCAACAAACATACTACATCATTATAGGTACATAATGGTCTCAGCCCAAAATCTAAATCATGATAAGGAACTAGTTAATGATAGTGTAGAACCGACACATCTTTAAACCCAAGTGATTGTGCAATGTCATTCAACTCTATTATAGTAAAATGGTCCCTGTTTAGAAAATCAACATAATCACATTTACCATTCTCAAACACCATATCAGGAAATTCTGTAAACCCTCCACCGTAAAAAATCTTCATATAAAACAACTCTTCATAAATACCTGAAAAGTAAAGATTTTTTAAAAAAAAACATATTTTTTAATAATTTATGATCTGATCATTTTGATAATAGCATATTGAAACAATGATTACCGTAAATGTCTTTATGATACTCGTCTTCTTCCTTTTTGATGTTCCATGTAGTCAACATATTTGCCCTAACTGATGATCGATCGTAGCAATGGAAGATGAATGGTGCAATGGCATACAAAGGTGCAATGGTTCTGGAGGTGTTTGAATCGTTGGGTGTATTTTATCATATTATGGGGTTTAAAAGGTTGGGGGTGAATTGACTTAAATACGATCATGTGTAATTCACGTGAGGGTCAAGTCCGTTAAAAGTTAACTGAGTTAGTGAATAATACCCGACATTGATACCTTAAGGTGTTACAGTAAAACATTAGTACCTTACATTGAAACTTGATGAAAACCACAAGGACTAATGATGTAATTTTTTATTTTACAATTAAACACATGCATTTGATTCAAATAAGCTTTAATGGTTAGTATACCTAGTTCATATCAATTAGTGATTGTAACACTCAACGTGGGACTAGCTTACCGAATAGAAACACATGCTTCTTGAAAGAAATGTTTTAGGTTAAGCCTTGACAACAAGTTTATTTTAAAATATTGGTGTAAAACGTATGAGTAACATTTGCGATTCAAAACAAATAAAAAAAATTAATGATGGTCACAAATCACAATAACATTTTAAACAAAATCTCAATATAGGTGAAATTTGATAAACAAACATGTGACATCCGTCACCCTCGTCTTTCGTCTAATTGACAATAATAGCCCTTCAAATATTTCCACTATAACCCTGTAAGTTTTTTCGTTTTCAAATTTAATTTTAAGAGCTAACTAAAATTTTATCATGGATCGGGTATACATTTTCATCAAATGTGTATGTTGAAACGTCATCCGAAATGGATTTTATAAAAATTTCTAGTTTTAAAAAGTTTTTGAAGCTTTTAACTTAAGTTGTATTAACTAGGTTAACTTTTTATAAGAAAATAAATTACCAATTTCTTTTAAACTTTATGACTAATTATATTACCTCAAAAATAAGTTTCATGAGTTTTCTAGTCAACTAATTACTAGTATTACTCACAAAATTGATTATTACATTAAACACCATTCATTATATTTCTAATTACTCATTCTTTTCCTCAATATCCAAACATGAGTTTCACACACAAACACTCTCACTTATCTCATCTTGTATCATCTTTTGAGTTCATATCATCATCATCCTCAAGAATTTTGGAGATTTTTTTGCTTTGGTTTTCATATATTCTTATTTTTTTCTTAATCGAACAAGCAAAACCGTAAGTATTTTCAATCAACTTTCACTATTTTTCCTTTTCATATATATTTCTTCAATAGCATTATATTTATTTTATGATTCATACACTTTAGGGTTTCAATTTCTAGTTATGGCTTTAGGGTGTTTATGAACAATTTGGGATTTTTGAGTTAAAAGTATAATTAACTTGTAAGATTCATAACTAATTCATATGTTATCAAAAAATCATGAAATTCTAACCTTAGCTTCTAGATGATATTTATGACCTGAAAATAGTTTCTATTCTGATTTTGTGGCCGTTTCAATAGTTTTAATAATTTTATTTTGATTAAATCATGCTTATTTCGTTAAAAATCATATATAATGTTTTTTTTAATGTAAATATTTGTGGAAAACCTATTTATTATGTTAGAATACTGATTATGATTTTTGCTACCAAATTTGTATTAGTTTTGTACTTTTATGGAATTTAATTCTTTATTTAAGTTTTAGACAATAAATATAATATAAAATCATTTTGGTTAAAAAAATTATCTAAAAATTATTTTTGACCATTTTGGTTCATAATACATTATTCTCATTAAAATTCTTGATATTTTGATTAACTTAAAATTTTTATGTGAATTTATGATAATTATGCGTTTACATATTCATTAAGTCATTTAAAAATATTTATGAAATATTTAGATCATTTTATGACCTCATAAATATATTATTGTATAAACTTAAATTATTTATCTTATTTAAAATTTCTTTGACTAACTTAATTAATTGGTTGTATTTAAATTAATAAATACAAATAATTAATGTTTCAAAGTTGCTACATTTTTTTTGAACAAGTCAAAGTTGTTACATTTTTTTTGAACAAGTCAAAGTTGTTACATAATTTAACATTTATGTGACTTCCACCATTTACTTTAGTTCATAACTTTCAATTATGAACTTATAATATTATTATTCATATTTATTCCTAGGTTCATATGTCATATTATTTCAAGCAAGTATATATATTTACTTACGTCGCATTTTCAACATATATCATTATTTACAAGTTAAACCCCAAATTAGACTAGACATCCTAAGTGCCTTAGACTAGAAACCCTAGACTTACTTTAAGTCCAAACACTTATACAGATACCATATTTTTAGGTTGAGACTTCGGGATTCGCCATTTCACGCTCACGACGATTTAGTGACATAACTATTTAGTGAATGTGAGTATTACTTATCCCCTTTTTCGCTTTTACAACTTTTGGGGTGATTCATGCACAAGTATAAAAAACTTTCATATTCATTTACACATACATTTTTATTCATTTACAATTCATACACGTGTCTTGTTTATCTTTGTGCTTATGTTTGAACATGAACGTAGCTTACATACAAAATCGTACATCTAGACATAACTTATGTTATGGTGCTCTTTACATATAGACGTAACTTATGTTACGGTGCTCATTTAGACATAACTTATGTTATGGTGCTCTTTTAGACATGACACGTGTTAGGGTGCTCATTATCAATTTCATCTTATCAATTTTACATTTGTCTTGTTCGGTTACTTGCGTGTTTTCATAATGCCTTGGTGATGCTAGACACATGAATTGTACCACTTTTCAAAACTTATACTATATGTACAAAGCTAGGTAGTACTCACCAACATCATATGTTGACAAAATTTATTTTCGTGCATGCTTCAGGATAAGCTGCTTGACGCTTCACATAGGACTTTGGACTTAGAATAAATAAATCAACTATCTCAATTTTTGTTGTGTATTTATTTTCACATGTTGTAAAACAATATTCAATAATCAAATATTTACATTTTAGTACCATGAGCTTTTGAACAATCGTCACTACGTGACACCTCGATGATTCCGCCATCGGTTGGGGTGTTACAGATTGGTATCAGGGCCATGGTTATAGGGAATTAGGTTATTAGAATGCCTTTTAGCCTAGTCTATAACTAAGCTTACTTTCATGAGTCCTCTCGTGTATATTCCTGTTTATTCTTATACTTTCTTTCTAGGTATTTTTGCTATGATACTTTCTCATTAATTTTTTTGGTATTTTGCTTAGAAAAGAATACGCTCGTATTTCACAAACGAAACGATAGCACCAAGTTAGGAGTGACATCCATACCTTGGTGATTGGTTTCACTCCTCTATATGTTATTTATTTTAGGAATATGTCTTTGAGAAAGGAGTGACATCCACACCTCAAAGAGTATTTCCTTCAAAAAGGAACTTAAACACTAAGCTGGGAGTGATATCCATAACTTAGTGATTGGTTTCATTCCATAATAATTTTCAATTTTGAAATAACATCTTTGAGTTAGGAGTGAATTCCACATCTCAGGGATCTATTTCTACATCTCGTTTTAATCCCGCTAAAGTTTTGGAATTCACTAGAATAGTACACACTTTTTATACACCTTGTGCCTTGAAACAAGTAGCCTGCTATGAGCCCAAAAAGATGCCTTAACGATCCTTACAAACAAAAGATCTTTCGATGTATAAATTTCGTAAAAGGTTGACAATTAAAAGGTTTCAAGTTTACCCAGTCCAAACGGGTAACACTTTGATTTTCTCAACATTTAATAACAATTAAAAAAAAAATTGACTTTTCAACCCACAAGTTAAAGAAATGTTTAAATACAGAAAATTCTATTTTTAAAAAACTTCGTCAAGGCATCTGGGATCATTCACAACCTTCACGTCATTTTAAATCTTGGTCTTTTAAAACACATTAGATTTACACATACTTCATAAAAATGTTTTCATTTTGCATTTTATAAACTTGTATTGCATATTTTACAAGTCAAATGAAAACCCTTTGTTTTTATATGACGTATCCAATATATGTTTTCGAAAGAAACTTGCAACTAATAATAAGCCTTATAACATTTTTCAAACTCGACTCCTCTTAAACACATATCTACGAAGATTTTTCAAATGAACCAGTTTTGAATCTAAAACAAACTTCGGTTACTAAAAAGTTATCCTCATGCATTACTACTATTCTTTCAACTATATCACAAAGATTGCGCAAACTACGTTTTTGATAAACGAAAATTTATCCTATTACACTCGCACACTTTCAGTCACAAAACTTTTAGTTTAAACAATGGACATACCCTCTTATTCGAATGTTGCTAAATGTCTTTTATAGTATAACGCATATATGTAAAATTACTAGATTTTAACTCGCATGCTAGTAGGCGGCTATACACCTGTTCCATGCACACTCATCTGCCATAAATTTCATTATTTTATTTTTGCACCACTTTATTCATAGTTATTTCTAGCACGTTATTTGTGATTATTTTCACACTGCTTATTTGCAAGAGTTCAACTCGTTTACTTCCATTTTGTGCAATGAGCGATTTACTCGATTTGAATTATACTATCCTTTCAATCGAAATTTTATGCTATACTTATATACTTACTTGAACGCATATTTGGTATGCATATTTTCTTTCCTGTTTTGAGCAAAACCCTGTTATACTTGACATTATTATGTTCATCGTCATGGCCAACGAACATACTAGTTGATAACTCGTATGGGATCTAAGCCAGTGCCCACGTACGACTCGGATTTAGAGTATTTCTTTAATCCGAGGGGAACGGTGTAAATCTCGGAGTTTATCAATATAGGTGTTTAGAGCCCAACGATGTGAACAGAAATTTACCGGTTTAAGGTGAACCCGAAAGGGAAGAACCTCTAACCATGTCTATTACTTACATGATACTCTCATTACGGTTAAAGGGTAAACCCAAAAGGGAAGGACCTCTAACCATGTCATTGTTTCATTGCAGTATCAATTACTTAGCATATCCTGATTGCACGCATTTGTTTCTAGTATTACTTAGGATTTGGTTATGGAAAAGCATAACACCCTAGTGTAAGGTACATCGATGATTACGGTCCGGAACGCAATCATGGGTTTACAGGTACATGAGGGTGGTGTGTAATTCTATTTAGGCTGTTGGTAGACAATCAGTACGAGTCCAAAGTATCGAGAGTGTGGTGGGTTAGCTGCGGTACACCCTATATATAAGCATAAACAATACTGCGGGAGCGGACTAGGAGTTTGACCAAGAACCTACCCATTACTACCTCTTTATTAGATCGTTGACTAATAGCTAGCATTTTCGATAAGAACATTTTACATAAGCTTCAATTAGTTTCTTTGGAGCCTTCCTTGTTGATCACCTCTACTGAAAACCTTAAACCTTGTATACTTCTACACCCTCGATTATTTGGATTCTTGTTGCATACTCTAGTAAAGTTCAGTTAGAAACTTTTCTAAGTAGAGGAGACTACTTCATCAGTACCTCTGCCCTCACCAGTAACACATTCCCAGCACTTTTCCCATTCAAACTCCCAACTTCCTACCCTCTGGTCAACTGTCAAGATTTTGAAACTTTTATTTTAGATATTAAACAACTACTTTAAATTTTGTCAAAACTTGACTAATGCAATGTGTGTATATATATATATGTATGTTAAACCTACTTGACTTTTACAACGTCTTTTGTTTCATAGTAGCTTCCACTTGAAAGAAATTTCGAGATGAAATTTTCTAAAGTAGGGGAGACTGTGACATCCGTAACCCTCGTCTTTCGTCTAATTGACAATAATAGCCCTTCAAATATTTCTATTATAGTCCCTGTAAGTTTTTTCGTTTTCAAATTTAATTTTAAGAGCTAACTAAAATTTTATCATGGATCGGGTATACATTTTCATCAAATGTGTATGTTGAAACGTCATCCGAAATGGATTTTATAAAAATTTCTAGTTTTAAAAAGTTTTTGAAGCTTTTAACTTAAGTTGTATTAACTAGGTTAACTTTTTATAAGAAAATAAATTACCAATTTCTTTTAAACTTTATGACTAATTATATTACCTCAAAAATAAGTTTCATGAGTTTTCTAGTCAACTAATTACTAGTATTACTCACAAAATTGATTATTACATTAAACACCATTCATTATATTTCTAATTACTCATTCTTTTCCTCAATATCCAAACATGAGTTTCACACACAAACACTCTCACTTATCTCATCTTGTATCATCTTTTGAGTTCATATCATCATCATCCTCAAGAATTTTGGAGATTTTTTTGCTTTGGTTTTCATATATTCTTATTTTTTTCTTAATCGAACAAGCAAAACCGTAAGTATTTTCAATAAACTTTCACTATTTTTCCTTTTCATGTATATTTCTTCAATAGCATTATATTTATTTTATGATTCATACATTTTAGGGTTTCAATTTCTAGTTAGGGCTTTAGGGTGTTTATGAACAATTTGGGATTTTTGAGTTAAAAGTATAATTAACTTGTAAGATTCATAACTAATTCATATGTTATCAAAAACTCATGAAATTCTAACCTTAGCTTCTAGATGATATTTATGACCTGAAAATAGTTTCTATTCTGATTTTGTGGCCGTTGCAATAGTTTTAATAATTTTATTTTGATTAAATCATGCTTATTTCGTTAAAAATCATATATAATGTTTTTTTTTAATGTAAATATTTGTGGAAAACCTATTTATTATGTTAGAATACTGATTATGATCTTTGCTACCAAATTTGTATTAGTTTTGTACTTTTATGGAATTTAATTCTTTATTTAAGTTTTAGACAATAAATATAATATAAAATCATTTTGGTTAAAAAAAATTATCTAAAAATTATTTTTGACCATTTTGGTTCATAATACATTATTCTCATTAAAATTCTTGATATTTTGATTAACTTAAAATTTTTATGTGAATTTATGATAATTATGCGTTTATATATTCATTAAGTCATTTAAAAATATTTATGAAATATTTAGATCACTTTATGACTTCATAAATCTATTATTGTATAAACTTAAATTATTTATCTTATTTAAAATTTCTTTGACTAACTTAATTAATTGGTTGTATTTAAATTAATAAATACAAATAATTAATGTTTCAAAGTTGCTACATTTTTTTTGAACAAGTCAAAGTTGTTACAATTTTTTTAAACAAGTCAAAGTTGTTACATAATTTAACATTTATGTGACTTCCACCATTTACTTTAGTTCATAACTTTCAATTATGAACTTATAATATTATTATTCATATTTATTCCTAGGTTCATATGTCATATTATTTCAAGCAAGTATATATATTTACTTACGTCGCATTTTCAACATATATCATTATTTACAAGTTAAACCCCAAATTAGACTAGACATCCTAAGTGCCTTAGACTAGAAACCCTAGACTTATTTTAAGTCCAAACACTTATACATATACCATATTTTTAGGTTGAGACTTCGGGATTCGCCATTTCACGCTCACGACGATTTAGTGACATAACTATTTAGTGAATGTGAGTATTACTTATCCCCTTTTTCGCTTTTACAACTTTTGGGGTGATTCATGCACAAGTATACAAAACTTTCATATTCATTTACACATACATTTTTATTCATTTACAATTCATACACGTGTCTTGTTTATCTTTGTGCTTATGTTTGAACATGAACGTAGCTTACATACAAAATCGTACATCTAGACATAACTTATGTTATGGTGCTCTTTACATATAGACGTAACTTATGTTACGGTGCTCATTTAGACATAACTTATGTTATGATGCTCTTTTAGACTTGACACGTGTTAGGGTGCTCATTATCAATTTCATCTTATCAATTTTACATTTGTCTTGTTCGGTTACTTGCGTGTTTTCATAATGCCTTGGTGATGCTAGACACATGAATTGTACCACTTTTCAAAACTTATACTATATGTACAAAGCTAGGTAGTACTCACCAACATCATATGTTGACAAAATTTATTTTCGTGCATGTTTCGGGATAAGCTGCTTGACACTTCATGTAACATCGCAAAATTTTCCCCAAATTTTAAATATAAAAACCCCTCATTTTTGTACCTAAGTTTTTATTCTCCTAATTCACAACATATATATATATATATATATAGTAATAATAATAATAAATAACAATAATAATAATAGTTATACATTATATTGTTGAAAAAAAAAAAAAAAAACTAAGTTGGATAAAACATCCTTAACCCAAGAAATAACCCAAGCCAAGACCCACTCCCTGAGCCCAAGACATGTTCAACCCAATCTGAGCCCATACCCGAGCCCAGTAACAGAGGCCTGTAGGCCGGCCCAACTGCCCCACCCCTTTTCTGCATTTAAAAAAAAAAAGGGTGTTCCACCCGGGTTTCGAACCCGGGCCACCCTCTACACAACACACGCACACGTACCACCTGAGCTAGCCTTGATATCTGTTTTATTTCCAATGCTATTTATATAAATACACACATTCATTCTCCTTTTTCCCCTTCCTTGTTCACGTAACAGCAGCAGTAGCAGACATTTTTTTTATTTTTATTTTTTTCTTCTTCTTTTGACCAATAAATTAGTGAAGTTAATGTGTAATTAAGCCATGTTGACCATTGACTCGTGATATCCGGCCTAATCTCCATCAATTACACGTTAATTTTCAGTTAATCGTTACCATATTAACCCAAACGCGTATAACATTCAAAATATAGTCAATCCTTACCATTTCAACAATTCAGTGTTCAATCCTATAAATTGGTCATTTGCGAGCCATCCCAACTCGCCAATCTTCTCCTCTTAATCCCTCAATTCTTCACTTAAACGCTGTTTCTTGTTCAAACGATACAGTTTGACTTTTTGGTTGACCGGCTAATCGAGCATCAAAACAATCTTGTAAGCATAATTATTGTTGTGGGTTTTTATCTTCGGCATCCACACATCAATAGCCCTAAGGTTAATTGGGTTATTGATGTGTGGATTAATCAATTTGAAGGTTAGGGCTCGTATGAATGTAAATTGGGGAAGAACACTTTCTGAACGTGTATATATAATTATAACAGACAAGAACCAAACACAACCACTGATCTAGATCAAGTGGTTGTGTCTGGTGCATTATACCCAACCCACGCGGGTTCAATACCCGGCTCAACCCAAGTTCTCATTTTTTTCAACATTTATATATATATATAATTATCTGTATTTTAAAATTTGTTTTAAAATACTAAAACAACTTTATAAATTCTACAAAAATTATTTTATGTTATTCTAGTAGTAAAGTTTAACATAAAATTTTTAGTTTTCAAAAATTTATTTATTTAATATATATAATAAATAAATCAAGTTTATTCCATTTTATTTATAAAAATCCATAAAAATATCAAAACGAACTTATTAATTTCCACAAAAATTATCCTAAGTTTTTATAACTTTAAACTTTTCAGAAATGATTTTTATTTCTGAAAAATCATTTATTTAGTATTTTTAATGAATTTTTGTTAGTTTTAAACATAATTAAATCATAATAAATCCAATTTTTAATATTTTTGCACCAAAATTTTATACAAATTATTCCTGATCATTTAGAACAGAAATGTAATTTTTAAACTTATAATTCTTTAAATTTTAGTATTTTAATTATTAAAGTTAAAGTTTGACAATTTGTAATAAATAGATTTAATAATCTATTTCAAAGAAAATAATTTTATAAAAATTATTCTTATACTTTAAACAACATTCTTGTGACCATCTTAAATTTAAATTTCATAAAAAGATTTTTGGTTATTTATTTACTAAATTTCTCTCAATTGGCGAATATTTTTAATATTAATCAAACGAGCAATTATCCCCAATTCGAAGCCCTAGAACTTATACATTTGTAGACTTGATAGACTTAGACATATTTATTACCTCATTTTAGGGTGATGCTTGATACATTTGGTCAACACAATTATCCAAATTTCTCAACAGATATAACATTTTACCAAGGTGAGTTTTACATAGCCCCTTTTCTATTTATCACCATTTTTGGGGTGAAACATGTTACAACATCATTTATGCAATTCAATCATCGATGTGTCTATGGGTTTTCTATGTTGCATTATGTCTTGAGCATGATTAGAGTAAGCACCATTCTAGCATAATCATTAACTCCGTACAAGCCGGCGGTATACATTGATAGATCTATTGGACTGACAATCCCACCCGGATACGTGCCTCCTACAAAGGTAGCGTGGGTGTTTGTTATCGTATAACATATTCAATTGGACCATGAGCGTATGGTATGTATCATATTATAACAGTCATCAGGGTTGATTATGCACTCGATTTATTTCTAGTATGTTCTCACATATGGACTAGATTGACATGACACATGAATTGCACAACATTTTTATTCAATTATCAAAAACCTATGTAATTCTCACCAACTTTTGTTGACCCAAAACATTTTCAACTTAACATGTTTCAGGTTCTATTTGCTTGAAGATTTGAATTGATGCTTGAAGATATGTGTATAGTTTTATTTAATTTGATGTACAAATTCTAGAACAATTGTATGTAATTCATTTAAATTATTTAATGGAATTTATTAATCACCATGAGCTACTGAACAATCATCAATACGTGGCACCCCGATGTTTCCGCCATCGGTTGGGGTGTTACAGATTGGTATCAGAGCCATGGTTATAGGGAATTAGGTTATTAGAAAAATAATCTAGTCTATAACCATAGGAATTAACAAGTACTTGCTTCCTTTACTTGCTATTCTCTATCTCCCTCCTACTTCATATCCCTACTTTCATTCCTACAAGAAGGTTGCTCTCCATCAGTGGATCTACTCTTAGACTAATAGGACAAATTCCTCAGGTTTTAACCTGAACCCCCTTGAGATCTCGTCGAAATTCTAGATTTTAATAACGAACACGTGCAATCTGGAAGGGTGAACGCCTGTATTCTGAGTCTTCTGTCTAGGCTGGCATTGCGCATATATCCCAATCAGACGAGGGACCCGGATGCCTACCTGGGAATTCTCGGGATGAGTGTTCACTTATAGGCTAAAGCATGTCTTCATATGTTATTAGAATCTGGAATCTTTGATAAGTCAACGTTTTCGTTTATTCGTTTTAATTAATGAATAAATGATTACATTCCTTATATTACCTCATTCATTCCATGCCTCATTGAGACTTCATTGTGTTCCTTACAGATCATGTCTCCACGCCACAGCACTCGCATTAACAGTGGTGACAATCATGAAGAAGAGAGCAGCAACCACAACCACGACCACAACAACAATGGAGGTGACGCCCAACTAGCTACGATTATTTCTCAACAATTGGCACAACAAATCACAACCCTGGTTTCTAACTTGTTGGCTCAAGTCATCCCAATGAATGGGAACAACAATGGAAATGGAAATGGCGATCACATGAAGAACGGAACCCTAGTTCGGAAAAGCGAGAAAACAAGTATTGTGACCGCAGTAACTACCAAGAACCAGAAGCGTAAGACCAGGAATCCTAATGTAAACCGCACTACACAAGTCTCTAACAAGAAGCCTTATACAAGAAACTTTCCATTGTGTAACACATGCAACCGACATCATCCCACTGTTTCAGCATGTCGCGTGTGCACCAATTGTGGTAGGTATGGCCATCTGGCCAACACATGTCGCGAGACCCCAAACCCTAATGCCAATCAACCCACCAACCCTGCTCAGGCTGATGATCCTAATCGATACAACTATGGTCAATGCTATGAATGTGGGGACCCAAATCACTACCGTAACCGATGCCCTAAACTAAACCGAGACCAAGACCCTCCAGCTACTTAACAGCAAGTCCCACCATTTAAATGTTGTTTGCTTTTAATTCTATGTAATGACGCTTTTGATTCAAGTAATAAATTCAAGTAATATCATAACATATGTGTGCATGCTTGTCTGAATATGAATTGATTGCTATAAATATAATCATACTTGCTTACTTGTACAATAATTAGTAGACTACCAAACAATCTACTCAACGATTGGTAGAGGTCATCATGTCTTTTCAACAGTCGGGAGAGGCCCTACCACCTGCTCAACGACTGGTGGAGACTATCAGACCTGCTCAACAATCGGAAGAGTCATAGAAGGACGCAAAACCCTAATGTAAGGTAAATTGGGGATTACGGTCCGGAACGTAATCGTGAATTTATAGGTACGTTAAGGTGGTGTGGAATTCTATCAAGATTTCCGGTAGTTAACCAAATATCTAGTAGTTCATTTAGTAAATCAACACACACGTAACGCGCCTCCTATCCACGCTATTCGAGACAGGTTACTCTATTCATTGTCATGCCCTAACATAAGATTCTTCAAGTCACACTTGTCCTAATTTTTATCCAATCCCCTTCAACCCTGTGTTTTCAATAAACTTCGGGATGAAGTTTTCAAAAGTAGGGGAGACTGTAACATCGCAAAATTTTCCCCAAATTTTAAATATAAAAACCCCTCATTTTTGTACCTAAGTTTTTATTCTCCTAATTCACAACATATATATATATATATATATATATATAGTAATAATAATAATAAATAACAATAATAATAATAGTTATACATTATATTGTTGAAAAAAAAAAACTAAGTTGGATAAAACATCCTTAACCCAAGAAATAACCCAAGCCAAGACCCACTCCCTGAGCCCAAGACATGTTCAACCCAATCTGAGCCCATACCCGAGCCCAGTAACAGAGGCCTGTATGCCGGCCCAACTGCCCCACCCCTTTTCTGCATTTGAAAAAAAAGGGTGTTCCACCCGGGTTTCGAACCCGGGCCACCCTCTACACAACACACGCACACGTACCACCTGAGCTAGCCTTGATATCTGTTTTATTTCCAATGCTATTTATATAAATACACACATTCATTCTCCTTTTTCCCCTTCCTTGTTCACGTAACAGCAGCAGTAGCAGACATTTTTTTTATTTTTATTTTTTTCTTCTTCTTTTGACCAATAAATTAGTGAAGTTAATGTGTAATTAAGCCATGTTGACCATTGACTCGTGATATCCGGCCTAATCTCCATCAATTACACGTTAATTTTCAGTTAATCGTTACCATATTAACCCAAACGCGTATAACATTCAAAATATAGTCAATCCTTACCATTTCAACAATTCAGTGTTCAATCCTATAAATTGGTCATTTGCGAGCCATCCCAACTCGCCAATCTTCTCCTCTTAATCCCTCAATTCTTCACTTAAACGCTGTTTCTTGTTCAAACGATACAGTTTGACTTTTTGGTTGACCGGCTAATCGAGCATCAAAACAATCTTGTAAGCATAATTATTGTTGTGGGTTTTTATCTTCGGCATCCACACATCAATAGCCCTAAGGTTAATTGGGTTATTGATGTGTGGATTAATCAATTTGAAGGTTAGGGCTCGTATGAATGTAAATTGGGGAAGAACACTTTCTGAACGTGTATATATAATTATAACAGACAAGAACCAAACACAACCACTGATCTAGATCAAGTGGTTGTGTCTGGTGCATTATACCCAACCCACGCGGGTTCAATACCCGGCTCAACCCAAGTTCTCATTTTTTTCAACATTTATATATATATATATAATTATCTGTATTTTAAAATTTGTTTTAAAATACTAAAACAACTTTATAAATTCTACAAAAATTATTTTATGTTATTCTAGTAGTAAAGTTTAACATAAAATTTTTAGTTTTCAAAAATTTATTTATTTAATATATATAATAAATAAATCAAGTTTATTCCATTTTATTTATAAAAATCCATAAAAATATCAAAACGAACTTATTAATTTCCACAAAAATTATCCTAAGTTTTTATAACTTTAAACTTTTCAGAAATGATTTTTATTTCTGAAAAATCATTTATTTAGTATTTTTAATCAATTTTTGTTAGTTTTAAACATAATTAAATCATAATAAATCCAATTTTTAATATTTTTGCACCAAAATTTTATACAAATTATTCCTGATTATTTAGAACAGAAATGTAATTTTTAAACTTATAATTCTTTAAATTTTAGTATTTTAATTATTAAAGTTAAAGTTTGACAATTTGTAATAAATAGATTTAATAATCTATTTCAAAGAAAATAATTTTATAAAAATTATTTTTATACTTTAAACAACATTCTTGTGACCATCTTAAATTTAAATTTCATAAAAAGATTTTTGGTTATTTATTTACTAAATTTCTCTCAATTGGCGAATATTTTTAATATTAATCAAACGAGCAATTATCCCCAATTCGAAGCCCTAGAACTTATACATTTGTAGACTTGATAGACTTAGACATATTTATTACCTCATTTTAGGGTGATACTTGATACATTTGGTCAACACAATTATCCAAATTTCTCAACAGATATAACATTTTACCAAGGTGAGTTTTACATAGCCCCTTTTCTATTTATCACAATTTTTGGGGTGAAACATGTTACAACATCATTTATGCAATTCAATCATCAATGTGTCTATGTGTTTTCTATGTTGCATTATGTCTTGAGCATGATTAGAGTAAGCACCATTCTAGCATAATCATTAACTCCGTACAAGCCGGCGGTATACATTGATAGATCTATTGGACTGACAATCCCACCCGGATACGTGCCTCCTACAAAGGTAGCGTGGGTGTTTGTTATCGTATAACATATTTAATTGGACCATGAGCGTATGGTATGTATCATATTATAACAGTCATCAGGGTTGATTATGCACTCGATTTATTTCTAGTATGTTCTCACATATGGACTAGATTGACATGACACATGAATTGCACAACATTTTTATTCAATTATCAAAAACCTATGTAATTCTCACCAACTTTTGTTGACCCAAAACATTTTCAACTTAACATGTTTCAGGTTCTATTTGCTTGAAGATTTGAATTGATGCTTGAAGATATGTGTATAGTTTTATTCAATTTGATGTACAAATTCTAGAACAATTGTATGTAATTCATTTAAATTATTTAATGGAATTTATTAATCACCATGAGCTACTGAACAATCATCAATACGTGGCACCCCGATGTTTCCGCCATCGGTTGGGGTGTTACACTTCACATAGGACTTTGGACTTAGAATAAATAAATCAACTATCTCAATTTTTGTTGTGTATTTATTTTCACATGTTGTAAAACAATATTCAATAATCAAATATTTACATTTTAGTACCATGAGCTTTTGAACAATCGTCACTACGTGACACCTCGACGATTCCGCCATCGGTTGGGGTGTTACAAAACACATATAGGCTATAGCCAATATTATTTACTTTTCATAAATTTTATCTTCAAATATGGATTTAAGGTATTAAAATTTTGAAATATAAATGAAGTATTATATAATTAACAAATTTATAATCACTATCAAACTTGAGTTAGTACTTTTTTTTCTTGGTAAATTTAAGAAACTATTTTTATAATCATTAATACTTTGCTAACCAACATAAGAAAATAAAACCATAAAACACTTCTATTGTATGTGCAAAGAGGATTTGCACTTGCAACTTTTGCTAGAAACAATTAAGACTACACATCGTGCTTCTTCCTAAAAGTTTAGCTTGTGTTTTCTACAAACTACGTTATTTTTCTCTTTTAATCACATAAATCATTGTATATATTTATTCATTTCATTTAAATAGAAAAAAAGAAAAACAGTTTATTTTATATAGAAATCAAGGAAAAAGAAAAGAAATTGTATCACTAAAGAGAAAGAGACCAAAATAATAAAGCCAATGATGTCGTTTCAACACAATGTATATTGAAAGCTGGAAAAGGTAGACACGCTCAGCATGTGCCTTCACAAATATTCATACAAATATAATTACTCCACATATACATTTTAGCATATTATTTTCCACATATAGACGTTTATATGATCCAAGAATACAGCACCCCACTCAATTGCTTTAACGTCCATATAATATAGATGGCCTCCTGTTTAACGTCCATATAATATAGATTGTCTCCTGTTTTGTTTAAAGAAAATTAATAGAGATGAATTACATTATCTATTATCCAAATTATCCCCAATATTCTTTATTTTATTTACTTCTAATATAGTTATTTACTTCTAGATTAATTAAATTTATAATAAAACTTATAGGTTTCCAAATTACGCCTAATTACAGTTTTACGATTTATTACTTTCTAGGACAAGAGGGTGCCTCGAAAGGGTCTCTTGCCTCTAGGTCGAAAACATTTTCTATAAACAAAAGAGTTTATGACATCGTCTTGTTGTACTTTGATCGACTACGTTCTAGGACCAGAGGATGTCTCGAAGTGTTCTCTTGCCGCCTCTTATGTCAATAACTTACTCTAGAAACAAAAGAGGTTAATTACATTGTGTTGTACTTTGATTGTATTTTCAAATCTAAACAAATGCCAGAGCAATGGAGAAGTAGTGTCATAGTACCTCTGTATAAGAATAAAGGCGACGCTTAGTGTTGCGGGAATTACAAAGGTATTAAGTTGTTAAGTCATACTCTGAAATTATGGGAAAAGATTATTGAGGCTAGAATTAGAAGAGAAACTCGGGTTACGGTAAACCAATTTGGTTTCATGCCGGGGCGGTTAACTACGGAAGCAATACACATTCTAAGGAGGTTGATGGAAAAAGTATAGGGAGAAAAAACGGGATCTTCATATGGCCTTTATAGATCTTGAAAAGGCATATGACAGTGTGCCACGTAAACTGATTTGGGACAGTCTGGAGAGTAAAGGGGTCCCTAAGAGTATATAGACTTAATTAAGGATAAGTACGATAGGACCGAAACTAGTGTTCGCACGCCTGTAGGAGATACCGATTCCTTCCCTGTGGGGGTAGGACTCCACCAAGGATCTGTGTTGAGTCAGTTCCTTTTTGAAATTGTCTTGGATGAGTTGTTCAAGTCGATTCAGGAGACAGTGCCATGGTGCATGCTTTTTGCAGATGATATTGTATTAGTTGCAGAATCCAAACATAGTCTGAATGAGAAGCTAGAGGGTTGGCGTGTGTAGCTTTAGAGGGCAACGGTTTAAGGATTAGTCGTTCTAAGACTGAATACATGTATTGTGGTTTCAGTGGTGCAAGCAACGATGAAAATACTCAACTTATGATTATAGGTCAAGTTGTTCCGCAAGTAACTAAGTTCAAGTACTTAGGATCATTTATTCAGAGGGGTGGGGAGCTAGATGGTGATGTCACTCATCGCATACAAGCTGGTTGGTGCAGGTGGAGGGCTGCTAGTGGGGTTTTATGTGACAAAAGGTTTCCAACTAAATTAAAAGGAAAATTCTATAGGGTTGTAGTGAGACCCGCTATGTTACATTGGACAGATTGTTGGGCCATAAAAAAGGCACAAGCTCGCAAGATGAAGGTAGCAGAAATGAGGATGCTAAGGTGGATGTGCGGGCAGACTAGGGTAGACCGAATAAGAAATGAGGTTATTAGGGAAAGGTTAGGGATAGCTAGTATATCAGACAAGATAAAGGATGGAAGATTAAGATGGTATGGGCATGTGAAGAAGAGGCAAATGACGACCCCAATTAGATTAGTGGAAAACCTCACTGTATAGGGAAGGAGGTGTAGAGGAAGACCCAAATTGACTTGGGATGAGCGGATTAGGCAGGATTTAGCACAGATGCACCTCTCTGAGGATATGGTCGAGGATAGGGGTTCATGGAGGCATAAGATTAAGGTTAAGGATTATTAGGAAGGGTTTGGTTATATCGTAGCGTGATTCTAGGAGCTTAGACTTTTTCTTACTCGGGTAGGAGGTCTGTAAGGGTGACTTGTATTTGGGTCTTTATGGGTTATATTGTTTTTGATGGCACATATACCTTTGTTTTACTACGTGACGCTTTCAATGTTTCTCTAAATTCAGTAGCCTTTTAATACTTCTTAGTGTTCTTTGCTTGTCGATTGTGTGTTGTGGAGCTGGGAGTCTCTCTGAAAGCGGCCTCTCTATCCGCAAGGATAGGGGTAAGGCTTGCCTACATCTCACCCTTCTCAAATCCTACTGTTAGCTTTGCTAAGTATGGAATTTCTTGGGTAAAGTTGTACTTTGATCGGCATAAAAATATGAAGAATGTAAAATTATTCAGTTATGACCCTATGGATTGATTACGTCAAGAGTCTCCAAATTATCATCAATTTTTTATTTACTTCTAAATTAATTTTTAAAATTATCAATTTACCCATAGTTAACCCAAAGTTGGACGAAACTTTTTGCATGAGTAACGATATTGTTTTCGTGTAAATAATTAAAAATATTTTGTTATAACTCGTGTGGGTGGATTACTTTCTAGTGTTGTGATTTCGGTATGAAGAATGCTCAACATCCGTTCACCCTTGCAGTCCGCCTTCAAGGTGTGGAGTGTCATCATCCCTTGGTGTGGGTTGTGAATTATTTTAGCATTCAAATTTAGAGATCTTCTGGGGCTTTACAAGTCGGCTAGGGGAGGCAAAATGGGGCACAAGATGGTCGCGCACGCGAGGGGGGGGGGGGGTTGATCTTAATTTACTACGTGTTGGTGCTTATGGAACGCAGGGCGAAGGTTTTAACGAAAAACAAATTAAGGTTTATGATATAGTGGCGAAGGTGAAGTCGTACTCGCTTTTCTGGTTTAAAATGGCTATAAATGTAATAGTTTAGATCGGAAGAAGTGGCGAAAACACCCTTGTATATGTTTTAATGGGGTTTTTGTGGCGGTCCTCGGTTTGAGGATGTGCCCTTCATTTGAATGAAAGTTACTATTAAAAAAAAAACAAAGTTTTCTCTAAATAAAAAAGTTAACGATAGTTTAAGATGTAAAATATCAATTAATTAATTAAATATAAGTGAATACAAAAATATTCTACTCATAATTTATTTTTAAAGAAGTTTTGTCAAAGTAAATTTATAAATATAGTTTGTAATTTGAAAGAGAGGAAATTTCATATTTTCATGTATTCCTTTAAACGTCTAAATTTATATATTCTTTCAACCATTATTTGGGAGAATATCTAATCTTACAAGTTTATAAGCCAACATAAGAAATTAGGTTCTCCACTGCAGCACAGTGGTTAATCCTTGGGGGACATGAGGGATGACCCGGTCATTGGTTTGGGTTCGAATCCTGATCCCACCGGTTTTACCGATTATTTCACTGTAGTGCCTACGAGCGAGTGAATAGTCGGGTTTTCCCCGGGAACAGGTGGCAGTTGGCCCGGGCACTCTCGAGTGCCTGAATTGGCCGTAAAGGATGCCCGAGAGTGTTCGGGATTTGATTCGTTTGTCGTTCAAAAAAAAAAAAAGAAAAAAAACACATAAGAAATTACCCCTTTTTAGGAAACCATAAAAACCACATTCTAAGATATAAACATACAACGAGGCATCATTAACCCTTCGGTTTGCAACAGGGGCAGATCTAGCACCCCCGAGGGGTAGCATGCAATACCCCAAGTGATAGTATGTGCTACCTCTCTCAACTTTCTTGGCAAAATACATTTTTTATATGTAAGTTATTTCCTTCTTCGTTTTATATATCAGCCAGCATGAACAAAAATTTTCGGTACGCGCAATCATATTGGATTAAAAGTTGTAACTGATCTACGGTTGTAAATAAGTTATGATCCAGATATAAAAAAAATTAATTATTTTTAGTAAATGGGTTAATCAAGTCACAAAAGGGCTGATAATAGACCGTACGACATTTTTTTTTTCTCCATTTTTATGTTGAAATTTTAACAAGTTTTCATATGGATCTATTTAACATAACACACGGTGTTTAATCAAATAGGTTAAACATGTATCTGACACAACTTGTTCATTGAACCTTATTCCCATAACAACCCAAAATCGGATATCTTTGTGTCGTGTTCACATCTTGATTTAACATATGGGTATCGAAACAAGAACATACAAAGTTTTTTTTCCAAACACTTCACAACAAAATCTAGAATACATGCAACAAACTAATAGAGACAAAAAAAATTATGCACAAAAATATATATTCATCATGATGCTATATAAACTCATATTTTCCAACTTTTTGACATAAAAAAAATTATATCAATTAAATAACTATGAATATACTTCTATTCCAACTATGAATTAACCAAAAATAAACGAGTAAATTACCTATTTTACCCTTTCCATTCACTGCATTCTGAAGTGGGTCGGGTCTTCTGTCGACCCGCACTAATCGGGCATGGGCTTTGAACCGGTGGAACCATACAGTTATACATCAAACACAATGAACTGCTCATAGGAATTGAAGACCTTGGTTTAATAGGCATTCCTGTTAAATAATTATGCTGAAGGTACAATAATCTTATGTAACCGGCTAATAACCGGTCCACGAAAACCCGTGGAACCGAACCGGTGAACCGGTTATTGTTTAAGTAAAGATTGTGAACGGTTGCGAAAAGCGGCGAAATCGGCCCGTACAACATGTTGTGGCTTAGATCAACGGTCGGGATCATAACCGAAGTTTTCGGTTGGACCGGGCCCGAAAACATGTTTCGCTCGAGTTGGAGGTTGGTGATTGGGAACCCGAAGATGCAACCCGGGATTGGCCCGCTGAACCGGTTCAGGCTTAGATCTAGGTAGTGTACCCGGTTCAGCCGGGTTAGTACCCGGTCGACCCGGCCAGACAACCGGTTCCAGGATAGAGAAAGGTAGTTTAATGAAGGTGGGAGCGAATACGGCCCGATTGGGCCGGATAACTCGTTATGTTTGAGGTCCAACCGGGTCAGGGATCGAGACACAAAAGGGGGGATCGAACCGGAGAGCCGGTTGTGACAAAGGATTAAGTTGGTCAACTGGGGTAATTTCCCCAATGACCAAGGGATGCCTCCCGTAAGCTGATTATAACTCAAATCGAGTGTTCTCAGCTTACGAAGCTCCCCTAAAGTCGGAATTTCATGGAAAATGAAATTCCGGCTTACAGCTAAAAATCGAAGATTCCTTAACTGCGACATTGTCGCGGGCAATGCGCCCATTATCCGTCCCGGAACGACCGTAAACTCCGCGAGAGCGGTCAGTTTTCCGATGGACGGATGAATTCGCCCCGAAAGCCCCGGGGCACCCGCGCGTGGATCTCCAAGGTTCAACGAGACAACGCGCTCACCCTCGCAGTACACGCCCGCGAAATTACAAGGATCGGAAGTAAAATCCCACGACGAAAAATAACTCGAACCCGGCATATCTTCAAGCGATTTCCGTATCGCTTGCAATGCTAGAAAATCAACAGGATTCAACATTGCAGAGCAAAATGGAGCATTTAGAGCGAATCCCAAACAAAGAATCATCACCAACTCCACCATAAAGTTCACCATAATGGAAGGAGAGAGTCAATAAAAGATCATGAACACATAAAACAATATATATAAACAACCCAAAGAGGTTTGTTTGTTGATGCTTTACCGTGAAGGTAGTGATGATTCGCCTTTTGTACAGGTGGGGAAATGTGGCTTGTGAAAGCTTTAATATATAGAAGACACGTAAACTTTGTTAATATTCTAGAGAGAGAAAGTAGAGAGATGATATGGTGATGATAATGGCTTGTGAAGAAGGCAAACATGGAAAGGGGGATATGGCTTGTAGAAGAAGGAGCAATATGCAATGACTACTGTCTATTGCGGTTGCTACATGAGATTTGGTTTCTTTGTTTGTTTGATGAGTTTAATAATAACTTTTAATGTTGTTTATTATATTTATTTATTTTTTTTGTGGGTTTTGAGGTTATGTTATTGGTGTAGGGGTTAGGTTCGGAAGGATCAACGGTTGTCCGGGCCTACAATGGGAGGTTCGGGTGACAGCTCAGGAAATGTAGCGGTGACATGGACCAAATAGTACGTGACATATGTGGGACCAACGGTGTGCATTTATTACATACTTGTTCACACTTTTTTATGTTTTGACCTTTCCTTTCCTTATCTATTTTTGTTTTTTTTTTTTTTTACTTTTTTGTTTTTCTAAACAACTTTCGGAATTCTGTTTTTTTCTTTTTTTAATTTGTTAATTTTGGTAACAAATATTGTGAGAAAGGAGAGTATTTACTAGGGGCATAATTGTGATTTTTTGTTGATTAAATTGGAAGATCCTTTCAACAACTTTTTTTAACCAAAACTTTCATTCACACAGGAGCGATCTCAAACTGAGGAGCACCCCACACAACCACTATACAATATATAAAGGGTATTTCACCCACTCATTCCAAACGAGCGTTTTAAAACTAGACCTATGTTTCAACCATAAAAACGACAAGGCCTTAACTTGAGCGATAACATCAATAACTCTAGGAGTATACCTCCTTTAAACACCTTGTTATTCCTTGCAATCCAAATCGCCCAATTAGAAATTTTTAAAATACCCATAATAATCCTTCTCTTAGACCATTCGTAATGGGGCGTTTTCCCCCTAAAAAACGCCATTTCACGCCAGGCACACCACCCCCCTCGGCGTTTTCCGGGCGTTTTGTTGGCTGGGCGTTTTCTACATAACGCCTAATGCACACTCATTCCCATACATTTTTGTTGCTACCTGTTAATTAGGTTGGATCTTTAGTTTTTTTTTTTTTTTTTTTGAAACATAGGTTGGATCTTTAGTTGCAGGTGTGAATATTGGAGATGGAGATAGAGGCAGATGTGTGTATGTATAGATGATGATGTCTGAGTATATTTTATATAAGTAAAAAATTCAGGTGGGCCATGTGATGTGTGGTTGTTTTTTTTTTTTTTCTTAGGCACATTATAATATTAAAGTATTAAACTAATACTAAGTTGTATTGTTGAATATTGTATATAACTAATAAGGCTTTTCAACGATTTCTTATAAGATTAAATTTTCAATTATTTTTTAAAAAATAAATTATTATTATTCAAAGAGATATCGTCTAATTTTTGTACTTTATTATATTTGTATGAAATATTTATGTTTTCATTAAGTATTAAGTATTCTATGGTTTCATTTTTATTTTAAAATAACCAATAAAAAATTATAAAAGATATTAAATAATTGGGTAGTGATTAAAGAAATAAGAAAGGGGCTTGAACCACTACACCCATTTTCTGCTTTAAATACTTCTGCTGATGTGGCATCCACATGGCAGAAAACGCCCCATAAAGGTTTAAACCACTACACATAGTCTTATCTTTAGTTTTAATACAAGTCTAATCCATTTGTATAAGATCTCCAATAGAATTCGGACTCCAACCATGAATTCTGCACCAGTGGCTTATCTTAGACCACACTTCAAAGCTAAAACCACAAGAAACCATAAGGTGATCAGCCGATTCCTCAACTGAATCACAAAATGGACACTTAGTATCCAAAATATTTATGTTTCTCCTCACCAAAGCATCCCGAGTCGCAATACGATTCATACTCAATCTCCACATAAAAATATTTATCTTCAAAGGCACCCAACTATCCCACATTAAAGTACTGTTCTGGACAACAATCGCCGAGCCTCGGATCCAATCTTAGTGATGAAATATCAATATGTAAAACTTAAAATTATTAGGACTTTGGACTACATTTTTTTAAGTAAATTTCATACAACCAAAAACGTTACGAATGGTCCTTAAAGCAAGGATTTCAGGGCCAAACGACGTTACATTAAGTCTAACGGATATTTACACCATTTATTTCAATCAACTAAAAACGTCATTTTTGAAAGGTAAATTTCATTCAATCAAAAACGCTACGAATGGTCCTCAAAGCAAGGACCCCCGGGCCAAACTACATTATATCAAGTCTAACGGATAATTTCACCATTTATTCCAATCAATATCTTTCGATCTAGACCTATGGCAAATTCAAAAATATGACAACTTAATATTTTCAACCACTTCTATCACTCTCCGAGAGTTGTTGAAGATTCTCGCATTCCTTTCGTTCATATAAACCACATAGATGTAAAAATAATACCTTGCAGCGTTTGTTTTTCCACTTTATTCTTCGTATGATTATCGGCCAACAACAACAAATCGCTAATGTCAAAGGCGAAAATCGGACCAAGACTACACCAAACTCCCACTCTAGCCCATATCTCGGAGGTATACGAGCAGCCTGTAAACATGTGCAGAGCTGTTTCCTGATCGGCGTTGCATAAAGGACATGATAAGTCATCAAGCGAGATTCCACGGTTAACTAATTCAACCTTTGTAGGTAACCGGTTAAGATTCGCACGCTAAACCATAATTCAGCATTTCAATGGAGTCCACCCGACCCATTCCATTTCAAAAGTGTTGGTACTAATCGGATTATTAGCAATCAACCACTTCGCTTTGTTCACAGTGTAGCAGCCATCTTTACTGCCTTCCCACTTCCACCAATCGACTCATATACCCCACTGATGATCTAATTCATGAATTAAAGATAATAATTCAAACAATTCAACCACTTCATCATAACTTGACGGGTTCCTACGCCATTCCCACGATAAGATTTTAATTCCATTCTCAATCCGAACTCGACTAGCAATTGTCGCCCATTTGAGTTTTTCCAGCCTAAACAAATTTGGAAATTGTAAACGAAGCGGTCCGTTTCCAATCCAGTTGTCTCCCCAAAAATTAATAGCTGACCCATTTCCAACCATTCCAACAAAATAACTATTAAGTTGTCTGCCATTTTGGAGCCGTTTATCGCCTATTTTCACGATTTGTTTCCAGCATCTGCTAGCTGAGGGAGTACAAGGAAGCATAGTCCATGCACGATTCGAACCATGACAGCCCACGATCACCTTTTCCACATACTAGTACCTGCGTTTTTAAAACGCCACGTCCATTTGAGAAGAATCGCTTCATTAATATTTTATAGTCTACTAATGCCTAATCCGCCTTCGTCTTTAGGCTTAGTGACAACATCCCAAGCCACCACAAAATCTTTTTCTCTTCCGAAGAACCTACCCACAAAAATCGCCGCTTAATAGCTTCAATACAATCAATCACCGCTTTAGGCGCCTTATATAGTGAAAAATAATATATCGGTAGATTTTCAAGAACCGATTTAATAAGAATCACCCACCCGCCTATGGATAATTCTTCGCCTTCCAAGATGCAAATCTAGCCTTAATGGCATCGATCACTGAGTTCCAATTTTTTATCCGGTTCATATTGGCTCCCACTTTAATCCCTAAATAATCAAAAGGGAAAGCGCCTCTCTTACAACCCAAAACTTCCATCATATTATCGACTTCTATATCCTCAGTCCCAACTCTAAACAAGTTGGACTTGTGAATATTTATACAAAGACCCGAGCATAAATAGAAAATTCGTAGTATACGAGCTGTTTTTTCGAGATTTATACGAGACCATTCTCCCATAATGAGCGCATCATCGGCATAGAACAAATGCGTAATATCGGCTTCATCATTTTTGAACTTAATACCCATAAATTCACCAGCTTCTTTGGCTTTATTCAATATCCACGAAAGCGTCTCCCTAACAATAAAAAACAGAAACGGTGAAAGGAGATCTCCTTGATGAAGACCCTTCTCACAGTTAAATTCGAACGTGGGGGATCTATTAACCAAAACCATCGAACGAGCTGAAACAAGAATGCCTCGAACCCATCTACACCACATAGAAGGAAACCCCATTTGTGACATAATAAATATCAAGAAGTTCCAGTTTACATTGTCGTATGTCTTCTCAAAATCTTTTTTTTTAAAAGAAACGCTTTCCTCTTTCTCTTTTTTTAACCATTCCATTAACTCGTTTATTACAAGGGGGCCATCAAGAATAAATCGATCCTTCAAGAATGCAGATTGCTGTTCAGATATAATATTTCCAAATACCTTCTTGAGACGGTGTGCGCATATAATGTTGTTGGGTTATATTGAGACCACAGTTACCAGATCATAGACTTTTGATAGCTAGTTGTATAGTTTGATAGTTAAAGGGCTTATTATGTAATTAACACAAAGTATTGCAAGGGAAACCCTAGGCTGCGCACTTAGGGCACGGGCCCTGCGCACTTGTGTTAAGTGCGCAGGCCCATCAGCCTGCCTATATAAGCAATGTGTGTGTGCAGCTTTAGGGTTAGGGTTTTGGATATTATCTTGATAGCACAAGTTTAAAGGGTGCGTACTTAATTCTGTGTAATCCATGGTTCTTTGATGTTTATCAGTAATGGAAAGCTTGAATCTCTTTATCTTGTGTGTCGGTTTTGCTAGCTTTATCTAGTATCTTTGTTTTTCTGGATTAATCACTTAAAACACCTAACAAATAGGTGTTTCTAAGTGATAACAATCTATTGCATTTAACAAGATCTGGTATTTGGGACTTACAATTTGGTATCAGAGCCTCTGTGCTCTAGATTGTATCTATTTTAAGATACCAAAACCCTCATCTTGTTAGTTTTTATTATCAAGATTATTTTCTTTATGAACTTTTAAATCTAGGTGTTTTTCTTATATTTTGGCTTCAAATTTCGTGGAAATTGTGTTTCTGAAGGTTAATAGTATGTCATTTTAGGTAGAAATTCAATCCAAGCACTTCCGAATGAAATGAAAATGTTTTGGAAAGAATTCAGCTGAGTTTTTGTGTTTTTCACAGCCTGTTCTGCGCACTTATTTCATACATTCTGCGCACTTATTTCATACGTTGAGCACTTGTTTCTTGGTTTGAGTACTTAGCTCATATACTGCATACTTGTGATTGTTGAGTACTTAAATATCTGGTTTTAGTACGCAAACAAGTTTGTGCGTACTTATTGCTTTTAATCGTCTTGAGCACTTAACTAGGGTTTCTGCACACTTAAACAGAAATCCTTGTTTTTGTTCGTACTTATTGAAAAGTGTAGTGTTGAGTACTTGGCTAGGGTTTCTGCGCACTTAAATCTTAAACGAGAGTTTAAGTGTCTGCGTACTTCATTTAGTGCGCAGACTGATCAGTACTGAGCACTTACCATGCCCAAGTGTTGACTTATCTGTGCACTTATCAAGAAACACAGCTACACGTGTACTTACAGGACTGCGTACTTATCAAAAGACTACATCTTGACAAGGCTGTTTACATTCTTACAGGTTGTTGCATACTTGATCTGGACCCCTGCGTACTTAGTTGCGTACTTAAGGACTTTGGACATTTTCTGGACTGATAACTATAAAATCTGATAAACAAAACTGTTAAAATTTACTTAAATCATGGCCGGTAACGATAACCACTCAACTATAAATCCTATCACTCAACAAGAACTCGAAACCGGAACAACAACTAGAGTTCCTAAGTTAAAAGGTGTAGAAGACTATGGAACTTGGAAGAACAGAATGAGGTCATTCTTCTATGTCACGGACTTCACCCAATGGAATTCCATCCAGTTGGGCCCACACATTCCAATGAGAACCACTGCCACAGGAGAAGAGTTTAACCCTGATCCAACCACCTACACTGATGTCGATAAACAGCTTCTTCAGAGAGATCATAAGGCTTATGGTGCCCTTACCATGGCCTTATCAAACGATGTTTATAACATGTTTGAGGAGTATGGCACTAAGCACGATCTGTGGTTTGCGTTAAATGAGTACTATGAATGGAATGAAGAGATGCGCCAGTATAAGCAAGATATGGTGCAGAAAGAATATGACATGTTCGGTAGCATTCGAGGTGAAAGCTTGAGCTCACATATCGAGAGATTCATGAGTATGTTAACCAAGATGAAGAAGGCAGGAATTCCCGTTAACAACCGAAATTCCATCAAGAAACTGCTCGACTCCCTGCCCAAAGAATGGAGCATACAGTGCATGTTGATCAGAAAAGAGTATCTAGATGCTCAATCTACATTGGCTGATCTCATCAACACTCTAAAGTCTTTCGAAATGGACATCACGAAAAGAGAGATGAACCAGACTGCTCCAAAAGCTGTGCCCACCACGGCTATGAAGAATCTGGCATTAATGACTCCAGTTGGAAACATGGGTTCAAGCTCGTCACATGCATATGTGGATACAATGGGTGATGGTAGTTCAAATTCGAGAAAGACAGTCTCATACTCTGACACAGCTGCTAAGACACTTAACCCACAGCTCACAAAACTTGCAAACGAACATGTTGAGCTCTTCAACACTTTCATGTCTAGCTTTGAAGCTTTAAAGACAGGTGAAATTAAGAGTGAGATGATGAATCCTGAAGACATGTATCAGGTTGACCCAGATGATATGGAGGAAATGGATTTGAAATGGCAGATGGCCATGATTACCTTGAGGGTGAAGAGGTTTCAAGATAGAACTGGTGGAAGAGTTGGTATGGGAAAAGCGGGCTTTGATAAGTCTAAGATCAGATGCTACAACTGCAAGACTCTTGGGCACTTCAAGTATGAGTGCCCCACTCTAAGTCAAGCAGAAATCAAGCCAGCAAAAAGGATGGTGGCCATAACTGATGGAAGGGAAGCTAATCAGCAGAAGGCGTTGGTGGTTGAGGACTTTGACTGGGGAGAGGAGGCTGCAGCGGTTGAAGCTGATGTTAACAAGGCTTTGATGGCCAAAATCTGCACCAAATCCACACACGGCGTGAACTCTCTGGAAGGGCCGTCTGCGGAGATGCCAAAGAATGGAGCGCTGGAGAATACAGGTCTGAAAGGAGTGCTAGTGGCCGATAAAGGAAAAGAAGCGGCGTCTGAGGAAGCGCTCGTGGCTGAGAAGACCTCCACCAGCAAAGCAAATGAGAAGCTGCAGAGCGTGCCCAAGACAGTTGAGGAGAGAGATCTAGTAAGTATTCCTCTTGAAATAAAATCAAAGCTTTGCTCACCAAGGTGTGTTACAGCTGTTGCTTACTGTTTGTCCCACAATAGGAAAATTTTAAGAGAAATGGATGACATTCGAAAAATCAACACTGAAATGAAAGAAAATGAGTTAGCATATCAGCGAAAGTTAAATGCAATAATAGCTGAAATGCAAACTCTAAAAGAATTTGTTCTCAGAAAAGATTTTTTAATAAATGACTTAACAGAAAAACTAGAAATATCTAGAAATGAAACAAATCATCTCCAAATTGTTGTGGACAAATGGAATGTAAGCAAGCATGCTCATACAGATATCCTTGATTGTTCGAGGAAATCATTCGTCAAAGATGGAATTGGGTATAAGGATAAAAAGGGAATTGTAAAATCTCTATTTTCACCTTTGAGCAAAAGTGAATATATACCCATTCCAAAACCACATCCAAAAAATGATCTTTTTGAAAAAAATGTGTCAAATCTGAGTCAAACTCTAATATAAGTAAAAGCAGTGCAGATATGACCCAACAGGATCAGGTGGACGATGATGAGAGTTGTGGTGGACAAACGATGGGGTTAGGTCACCCAGGTGCCAATTACTCTACAGTGAATTGGTTCATCTGGAGTCATGACAAGTCTAAAACTATTTTGAATTCGGATGAATGTAATAACTTAACTAAACTGGATGATTGTAATAGTTTATCTAGGATGGATAACTGTAATAGTTTATCTAGGCCGGATGACTGTACTACATTAACTTCTAAACTTAATTTAAAGGGCGTTGTGGACCCTGATGATAGGAAGAATCCTATCAAACGCTCAGATATTTGTGTTGACAATGTTATGCCAGTTTGTGTTGATCTTAATGATGCATTTTCTGATAATGAAAATATATATAGACCATCTCCGTTTGTACCAGAACTAAAAAGAAACAGGTTTGGAAAATTTCTTACTGAAGAAATTCCAGAGTTTACTCCATCATCAACAGATATGTCATGTTCTGAAGAATCACAAAGTGAAACAGATAACACAATTCCAGAAGAATCACAGAGTGATACAGAAAGTGACATTAGCGAGCCAGACTGCAACACAAATGAGGAATCAAGCAACATCAACATTGATGAACCATGTTTCAGTGAAAGCTCATGCTCAAGCAAGATCAAGATCAAGAGAAGAGCATCACAACTATCATCATCCAGGCCCTCTCCAAAGATCAAGCCGAAGCACTCAAAATGCTTTAGATGTGGAAATGAGGGTCATGTGGTTAAAGCATGTCATTTAAAATTCAGTGATGTCAAAGCACTAAACTGTCTTTCTGATCAGATTAAAAACCTTCAAGAAACAGTAAAAATCTTTGATAAAACCACAAAAATTTTGAAAAGACAAGAGTAAGTTTTGGGTGAAAATCACGATAGATCAAAACTAAACCAAACCTGGATTCCCAAAGTCAACTAAGTAAAGGTTTGAGTCGTGATTGTACATAGAGTCTCTTGTATTTATATGTGTATTTCTTGTGTTTTTCTTTTGTATTTCAGAATAAGTTACAGAAATGGCTGATTGCACTGATAAGATATCTATGGCATGTTGATAGCGGGGCTTCTAGACACATGACTGGTCTAAAGGAACTTCTCAAGAACTATAGATTTATTGGTGGAGAGTTCGTTGCCTTCGCCGGAAATGAAAAGGGCGGAAAGATTGTAGGAATAGGAGGTGTGGTCTCTGACGCACTGACGTTAGAAGATGTGAATTATGTTCCAGAATTGTGTTGCAACCTGTTGAGCGTGTCACAAGTCTGCGACAAAGGAATATCTGTGTTATTCAATGACATGGAGTGCATCTTTCTGAAACCTGGATTCATTCCGCCCACCAATATGATCATGCTAAAAGCTCCTAGACAAAATAACACATAGGTGATAAATATGAGAGATGCTAAATCAGAATGTCAAATGACATGCTTACTTTCTAAAGCATCCGAGTCAGAGTCACTGTTATGGCACAGGCGATTAGGACATGTTAACTTTAAAAACATTAACAAACTTTCAAAATTAAATCTTGTCAGAGGTCTTCCTTCCAAGGAATTCCCTTTTTCTGAAAAATGTTTAGCATGTGCCAAAGGAAAACAACACAAGAAATCGCATAAGTCCAAAACCGTGAACTCTATAGACTCACCTCTTCAACTATTGCATATGGATCTTTTCGGTCCTATTAGTGTTAAAAGTTTAGCTAAAAAGTCTTATTGTTTGGTGATAACAGATGATTTTTCTCGCTTTACATGGGTGTACTTCTTAGAATACAAAAGTGAAGTTGCCAAGATATTGATGCTGTTTGTTCCTCTCATTGAGAACATAGTGAAGACAAAAGTTAGATCAATCAGAAGCGATCACGGAACTGAATTCAAAAATCAAAGCTTCGTGACTTTCTGCAACAACAAAGGAATTCATCTTCAGTACAGTGCTACGAGAACTCCTCAACAGAATGGCGTTGCTGAAAGGAAGAATCGTACACTTATTGAAGCGGCCAGAACCATGCTAATCGACTCCAAATTGCCGATCATATTCTGGGCTGAAGCTGTGAATACCGCCTGTTATGTTCTTAACAGAGTCTTAATTGTAAAGACGCGCGGGAAAACAGGTTATGAATTGCTTTTTAAAAGAAAACCTCTAATTGACTACTTCAGGCCGTTTGGATGCTCATGTACGCTGCTTAACAACTACGAGAACATAATGAAGTTTGATGCAGTTGGAGATGAGTGCTTCTTTGTTGGATACTCTTCAAGTCAAAAGGCTTATAGAGTGTACAACAAACAAACCAAAATGGTTCTCGAATCTTTCTATATTGATTGGCAGGAATCCAACTCTACTAACACAGGAGCCGGTCCTGACTGGTTCTTTGACGTGGATGTTGTTTTCAACAATTTCAGTATCATTGAAGAACAATCATCTAAAAATCAAGCAGCCGATCCTTCTCCTCTTGAAGATACTCTTTATTCTTCCGAAGACGATGTTGCACCTTTCACCACCCGTTTTTCTCCACTCGTAGCTGATCCAATTGTTCCTCTACAGTCCACAAATGGTGATGCAACTGTTGAAACTACTCCATCTCCTGAAAGTACTCCAGTTTCAGAAGAAACATCTTCCGCACAACAGTCTGCAAATGATCCATCCAGCTCATCAATTCCTGTAGATCACCTTTCTAATCTGCCTTCCCAAATTCAAGAAGAACCAAACATGGGATTTAAGTCATCTAAGAATCATCCTGTGGAGAACATCATTGGACCAATCTCTGAGGGTGTTCTCACTAGAAATCAGGAAGATAAACTTAATATTGCACTATCAGCCTTCTTATCTCAGACAGTACCCTTCAGCATTGAAGATGCTGTCAGAGATGCAAGTTGGGTTGAAGCCATGCAGGATGAGTTGTATCAGTTTAGAAAGCTCAAGGTTTGGGAACTTGTGGATCTACCTGAAGGGAAGTATCCTATCGGAACAAGATGGGTGTTTTGCAACAAAATGGATGAAAGAGGTGTGGTGATCAAGAACAAGGCTCGTCTGGTAGTTCAGGGCTTTTGTCAGCAGGAAGGTATTGATTATGAGGAAGTGTTCGCTCCAGTTGCTCGACTTGAAGCCATCCGTATCTTCTTGGCATACGCCTCATACAAGAACTTCAAAGTCTTTCAAATGGATGTGAAGAGTGCATTCCTGTACGGGAAGATCAAGGAAGAAGTCTACGTCTGTCAACCCCCAGGCTTTGAAGACCCTCATCATCCCAACAAATACTACAAATTGGATAAGGCTCTCTATGGACTTCATCAAGCTCCTCGAGATTGGTATGAGACCTTATCTTCATATTTTCTGCAGAATGGGTACACTAGAGGGAAGATTGACATGACTCTGTTCACCAAAGAAGTCAACAAACATTCTATCCTTGTTCAAATTTATGTTGACGATATTATCTTTGGCTCCACTGATGAAAATTTGTGCAGGGTATTTGAAAGCATTATGAAGTCTCAATTTGAAATGAACATGATGGGGAATTATCGTTTTTCTTAGGCTTGGAAGTTCAGCAGAAAGAAGCCGGAATTCTCATCCATCAAGCCAAGTATACAAGAGACATTCTGGCAAAATACAACATAACCGACTGCAAGCCGTCCAATACTCCTTTTGCGGCCCAAACAACACTTGTACCAGATCTTCAAGGCCTTTCAGTGAATCCTCACACTTATCGATCAATGATTGGCTCACTGATGTATCTAACAGCCAGCAGACCAGATATCATGTGGGCAGTTGGATGCTGCGCACGTTTTCAGTCCAATCCCAAGCAATCGCATGAAACTGCAGTAAAAAGAGTCTTCCGCTACCTCAAAGGGACACCAAAACTTGGTTTATGGTATCCTAAGAGTGATAATTTTGATTTAATAGCTTACTCTGATAGTGATCATGCAGGTTGTAGGATTGACAGAAAATCTGTCTCTGGTGGTTGTCAATTTCTGGGTAACAGGTTGGTGTCTTGGCAGAGCAAGAAGCAGACTACAGTGTCTATCTCCACTGCTCAAGCTGAATACACAACTGCATCCAGTTGTTGTTGTCAGGTGTTATGGATCCAAAATCAGCTTTTGGACTACGGTTTAAATGTCATGCATACACCTATTTTTATTGATAATGATGCCTGTCGTGACATTGTGAAGAATCCAATTGATCATTCTAAAACCAAACATATTGAATTTCGGATTCACTCCATTCGCGATGCTCACGACAAAGGATATATACAGGTGTTGCCAATAGATACTACTGATCAAAAGGCAGATATCTTCACAAAAGCTTTTGACAAAACCCGTTTTCATCAGTTGGTTACATGGCTTGAGATGATAAATTTTGAGTAATTAAAAAAAAAAAAAACTTTACTTGTGCATATTTTACAGAAAAATTTTCTTTTTACTTAAAACAAGATTTTTGGGGGAGAAAGTAAAACCAGTTCATCCCTTATGCAAAAATTAATTCAGGAAATGATAGAAACTAATCATATCTCGTCAGCATGTGAATAGGACCCAGAGGATGTTGTAGCCTCAAGCAACGATGTGTCGGTAGATTCAGCCTGGAATCAAGTAAACTGCTAATAGGTGATTAACAGTAAAGATCTACACGGAAAGCTGGATTCCCACTGTGCTATAGGTCTGCACAAGCTGAGTCCGATCATACACAGGTTGAGAAACTAAAAGACACAGAAAATTTTGTGCATAGGTAAATCAAAAAGACACCTAAGAGTGCAAGCTACCAATGCGGGGCTAAGAAAATTAATCAAATGAGCAGCAAAAGACACGCAATGTCAGTGACGTGCAAACATTTTTAGATAGCTCACTAAGCGATCAGATGATCATCTTCTCTGCTTATGGTAACATAGACCTGAAGCTCTCATCATCTGATCAAGATAATGATCATCTTCTTTGCTTATGGTAACATAGACCTGAAGCTCTCATCATTATTTTTCAATAAACCTTGAGGATCGGTAGGCCAATACCTAGCACACTGTGGGGTCCATAAAATTTTCGTCAATATTACCGAAGAACATGATAAACAGCATCACCAAACACATGTTGAAAGAGAAAAGGCATGGATTTAAGTGGACAAGCATACCGACAATTGTTCTTAGGCTACAGCTATCCAACGGGAAGTTGAAACGAGTTCTGGCAGGTATGGTTAGTATGATCTTGAATGCAGAAGGTGAGTTTTGGTGAATCCCCACATATTAAAATGGTATTAGGTTATTAAAACTCTTATTGGGCCAAATTGTAAACTGTTGCGCACTTAAATGGGCCCTGCGCACTTAACTCAAGTGCGCAGGCCCACAAGGCTACTGTATATATACTTAGTAAATATTTTTTTAATAGTTTTCATTTTCTTACAAAACCCTAATCCCTGTCATCATCACCGTTCATCATCAAACATTCTAACTCTAATCACCATTATCATCCTTTAATCACACATTATCACCCCAATCAATTTCATTCTTTTCATTTTATTGATCCTCACCACTGATTAAGGTAGTTAATATGTACTGATGGTCTCTTACTTGTGATTACAGGAACTAAAAGCACGATTAAAGGATTCAGTTGTGGGTTTTATTGGGTTTTTGGGTTTGAATTTATGAAGAATGCATACATGTTGATGAACAGTGCGCACTTGTCTCATAGAGACTGCGCACTTGTCTCATAGAGACTGCGCACTTGTCTCATCCTATTCAAACCTCTGAAACCCTAATGCCTTGCGTACTTGGCTGTGAACTTAAAATCTTAAACGAAGGTTTAAGTGTCTGCGTACTTATCTAGTACGCAGACTTGCCTGTCATGACTAGGGGTTACCATGCCCAAATCATGACTGATCTGCGCACTTAAGTTCTTGTCCATCTATTGCCTGCGTACTAACCTATGTGCTCAGTCAAGTGTGTGCGTACTTGACTGAGTACTTGACTCAATTGACCTTGACTTTGCCTGCGCACTTGTGGATCTGCGTACTTGAACATTAAACAAAATGTGACCTTCATCATGACTATTCAGACACTTGAACGGACTGTGTATTTAGACCTAAACGTTAATGATCTCAAACTGAAAATCAAACGTATCATTGACACTGATAATTCAAATCCATCAAACCTTAATCCTATGACCGTTAAAATACAAAACTTAAAAAAAAATAATAATAAAAGTCTAAGTCTAAGTACGCTGTCCGTCGAAGTTTAAGTCTAAGGTCAGTCGTTTGGTCGTCGATTCATATTCAAGAGATATAATTTGCTTTTCGTGCTCTTGGTTTAAACAGATGGCACTCTACTAGGATCCAAGAGGAATGCACAATCAGCCGATGAATCTTGAGACCGATGATGTCAAGTTTAAAGACGTAGTGACCTGGATCAGACGCAGCAAAGTCGGATACACTGTGCAGCACATTGTACCAGTTTACTGTTCTCACATTGAAGACTTCTGAAGGTCTGCTCGAGTTGAAGTTGCTGGACGAGTCAAGTGAATCAACGCTACAGTCAGAAACAAGGCTGTAGTCATCACTGAAGATACCGTTCTGAACGTGCTGAGACTTCAAGATCAGCCAGGAACTGTCAGATTTATGTCCAAAGTCGATGTTCACCAACAGTTCATGAATTTCGGCTACAAAGGAGATTTTGACAAGAGAGGCGATATCAAGAAAAGTCAGCTGACAAGAGACTGGAGACTCATCAGTCACGTATTTATTATGTCTCTGTGTCATAGGAAAGCTGGCTACAACGCGCTCAGCACTGAATGGTCGACTGCAATGATAAAGATTTGCAAGAATGAAGCCTTCAACTTGTCGGGCATGATCTTTGATTATATGGTAAAGAATGCTGAGGCTGGGTCAGGCAAATGGGTTATGTACCCAAGGTTTGTGAAGATGATGATTAATGCACAACACGAGAATCTGCCCCTCGGTGATCAATACAATTTCACCAAAGGTGCACGATTCTTTACTGAATGCAACACGCCTGACTGGGAACCCATGCTGGAGAATATGTATGCAGCCCACCACTATCCTTTGGTCATGGAGCTTTACAACAAGATCAAGAAGAGAAGGCTAGATGTTACAGAAACTCGTCAACAATCCACTGCTGCTTCTGCACCTGGATCATCTGACCCTGCTCCATCTTCAGCCCAGCCAACTGCTGAAGAGATAGCTCTAGAGAAGGCCAAGGGCAAAAGAGTGGCAACTGAAACTGCTCCATCAAAGCCCAGCAAAAGGAAGAGGCCAGCTGGTTTGTTACAAGAAGGAAGAGAAACACTGACACCCAAACAGCTTGAAACTGCTGCAGCCCTACAACAAGTTGCTGAGTTAAAGAGGGCCGAGAGAAAGAAAAGAAGAGAACAGTTACCTCAGTCTGAGATTCCTCGCGTAATGACCGAGGACGATATCGAGCAACAAGTGATCTTGGAATCTATCTTCGGGGCAGAACAACCAGAGCCTTCCACAGCTGCTGCTCCAGCCCCTAAAGCACCAGCTCAATGGCCAGCTGAACCATCCTCCTCAGCTCCTGCTGCACCACGTCGCAAACCAGTGCATCAGGAACTGTATGAGAAGCTAGTCAAAGAGGTTGGAAAGACGGCTGCCAGGGAGATCTGTACCCTGAAAAGTGATGTGCATAACAATCAAGAGTTGAGAAAGAAAGTCAAGAAGCTCAAGCACAAGAACAGGAATATGGAGAAAATCATCAAGGATCAACGATACCTGATCAAGTTTCAGAATCAGGTTCAGATGAAAATGTTTGACATGTTCCAAGAATTGAAGCAACAGCAGACTGGTGCTCCCAGCACTACATTCGATGAGGTTTTTGATTTCGGGAAATTTCTGGAGGAAGAGAAAGAGAGAGAAAGAGTTGCTGAGGAAAGTGAGGTGGACGCGATTAGTGAAGATGAGATGCCCGATAGATTTGTGGAGATGGGAATGGAAGAAGAAGTTGTATACGAGACGTCAGATGGGCATAAGTTGGATCCTGAAAGATCAACTTGGTTTCCTAGAAGGCCCATCACCATTCCAGCCCTGCATCAAAACATCCATCACACCAGGGAAGCTCACAAGGAGAGGATTATCTCCTGGAAGTATGACGAAGAGAAAAGGTTGTTTGCTGTGAAGAGAAGAGGGGGAGTGATACAGTACTTCAAAGGCCGACAGGAACTGAAGTCTCTCCCCCTTTGGGATATCAGGGAACTCAGTAGAGCCCCATTCATCAACCGCACAAATGACACCACGGGGACGATGCTTGATTGGTTCATAAAGAAGGAGTGTGAAACCGATTTCCAAATCTTCAAGCCACAGAAACCAAGGAGACGAATCTCCAAGAGACGAATCGATCCAGCAACAGGACAAGGCATGATAACTTATGTGATTGACCCTCCTCAGGTCATCACACGAGTTCCTATTCGATCTGAGCTTCCAGTTATGCTGAGGGACTTTAAGAAGTGGTTTTATGACAGCAATACTGGTGAAGTAGTCATCAAATTGCAGGACGATTCGGAGGCAATAAGGATCCTGGATCCGGTAGATGTGTTTGCTTTTAATCTATTGGATCTGAATATACTCTTCGCGAATCAAATCAACGTAGGTGCTGGGAATGTCCTGTTTGAAGAAGCGGTGTTGTTTAGGAGGGCTGTGGATCGGGCTATGAATCTGAAAAGGGAGCTGCTTGATATAGTTGACAGGATCAATGCAGCAGATAAAGAAAAAGAAGAAAGGGAGAAAGCTACCCAAGCTGCTGCTGCTGCAGAAGTTACTCAACCTGAAGCCGAGATCACTTCAGAGGTACAGACACAAGATCCTGCAACAGTAGCTGATCCGGAAAGACCTGCAACAGAATCTACTCAAGCACCTCCAGTGGTTGAAGAAGATCCAGTCGCCCTGTACATTCAAGACCCCCCAGAACAGGCTAAGGGGGAGCAAAGCGAGGTTGAGATTGATTGAAGATGGAAGAACTGGTAGCTGTGGTCTAGGGGGAGTATTGTTGGGTTATATTGAGACCACAGTTACCAGATCATAGACTTTTGATAGCTAGTTGTATAGTTTGATAGTTAAAGGGCTTATTATGTAATTAACACAAAGTATTGCAAGGGAAACCCTAGGCTGCGCACTTAGGGCACAGGCCCTGCGCACTTGTGTTAAGTGCGCAGGCCCATCAGCCTGCCTATATAAGCAATGTGTGTGTGCAACTCTAGGGTTAGGGTTTTGGATATTATCTTGATAGCACAAGTTTAAAGGGTGCGTACTTAATTCTGTGTAATCCATGGTTCTTTGATGTTTATCAGTAATGGAAAGCTTGAATCTCTTTATCTTGTGTGTCGGTTTTGCTAACTTTATCTAGTATCTTTGTTTTTCTGGATTAATCACTTAAAACACCTAACAAATAGGTGTTTCTAAGTGATAACAATCTATTGCATTTAACAAGATCTAGTATTTGGGACTTACAAATGTATATATGTGTGGCCCATGGGGGGCAAAAGTAAAGTTGTACTAGTTTTAACGTTATTTTACTAATTTCGTGAAAATGACGTTAAAAACGACGGACGGTTAATCATGCATCATGTGGTGGCGTGGATAGCCAAAAGACAAAGGGGTACATGCACCGATTGGGTTTGTCCCGATTATTAAGTGTTCTGTGCCTTATGTCCAAGGATTGATACCAAACCACATCGAGCTGGGGGTCTCACTGGAAGCAGCCTCTCTATTCTTAGGGGTATAGGTAAGGCTATCTACATCTTACCCTTCTCAGACCCTACCTTAGCTTTGCTATAGGTGGGATTAACTGAGTATGATGATGATGATGATGACCTTCTTGAGACGGTTAGCAAGTATTTTGGAAATAACTTTACTAATCATCCCAGTAAGTGTTATAAGTCTACAAACTTTGAGTCCCAAAGGCGTTTTTACCTTCGGTATCAATGTGATAAAAGACGAACTACAACCAACATTTATCGAACCTGTATCATGAAATTTAACCATGATGCGAAAAAAGTCCTCTTCCAAAAAATTCCAAAAACATTTCACAAAACAGAAGTTGAATCCATCCGGGCCCGGTTCCTTATTAGAACCACATTCAAAAACCGCGTCTTTGATCTCCTGTTTAGAAAACGAAGCAATCAAAAAACCATCGTCTTTATTGTTTAGCGTCTTTATACCCGATCAATTCAGAAACGGACGCTGAACATAATGTTCTCTGAAGTGACTTTTGAAGAACCGCATGACCTCCTTTTTACCAAAGTTGGTTTAGAAACTCATTCCCCATTTACCCCAAGGCTCGGAATAGCATTCGTCGCCTTTCTCCCATTAACCACATTATGAAAGAATGTCGTATTCTCATCCCCAAATGTTGTCCATTTCACTCGTGACTTTTGCTTGATACACGAGATCTATGGAATTATATTTCTTCAAGTCCTTTTTTGCATTCGGCCCAAACCCACAATCCCGGCTCATCCAAATCCTTATGTTCCATCATAGTCTTAAACTCTTCCTTTTCGGCTCTAAGTCTTGTCTCATCTTTTTCCTCTTTTTGTTTACACTGTTTAAATCGCATCTTTAGCCTGTTACATGGCTTTCTCAGTTTCATTGTTAATGCAATATCCAAATGCCTACTATCAACATTTTCTTCTAGCACCGATTTAACCAGATCAAAACATCCAGGCCTATCCATCCATGAATCAAGCACCGAAATGGTTTCGGACCGTAATTCGAATCAACCAATGACAAAACCAAATGGGAATGGTTTGAGCGATCTCTATGCAAGGCTCTAACACACGCTTGGGGCCACTTATTGAAAACATTAGACAGACAAACATTTTGTCTATTCTACTCATTTTACATCCGCTTCCTCTATTGAACATATAAGTGTATTTCATACCGTTGAAGTTATACTCCCACAATCCAGCTTCATCAATAAAATCATTAAAGTCCCTTGCACACCCCAGATCAAAAACTGAATTATTTTGTTCCTCATGATTTCTTACCGCATTAAATTCCCCAAAAATAATACACCAACCCTCACCCGATTGCATAACCTGTACAATTCTTGACCAAACCATCAGATAATAGCCCAGAAACCAATAAGAAATTTCCATCCTTCACCACCAAATCTTTCATGTAAACTTTCGGATCCCATAAACTGACAATACCCCCCGAACGACCGTTAGCATTAACTAACCCCCTTTCAAAACCCAACCCTCCCCATAAATTGGACAATACCCCTTCTGTTAAATTACTGCACATAGTTTCTTGCATACCAATAAAAGAAATACCAAACTCCTCTTTTATACCCTTAATCCACCTTGACTTTCCACCATACCTCACCCATTCCCACAAATATTTATGGATAAGCAATTCGTTTATTACCTGTTTGTAATCCTTCTTGAACGATAGACTCCTTTATCATATTATCGAACCTACTGAGTTGAGCCCCAAGCTATTCTCCCTATTCCTTTGTAGCCTCAATCTCTGCCAGTGGACTGTTCTGTTCTTGCGTATTATTATGCATATTATCATCAACATCTTCCCTTCTTTGGTCATGTTCTAAACCTTCGTTATTAACTGGAAGTATAATAGACTGATAGTCATGGTCACGTGTTTCCTGCTCCTTATACACAGAATTATCCGACTCCTACTCTTCATTTAGGCCCAACAACTAATTAAGCCCAAAAGGATCCGACTTCTTGGGAATTTTAACTATTTTCATAATCTCTTGACTGCTTGTGTATGCGTTACTAGGCCGGCCTAGACTCCCAACCTTTTTAAATTTCTATCTTTTGTTGACTTTGTTACCGCCCTCTTGATCTTTATTTGAATCTCCCAAAAATTGTTCAAAAGGTAAATTAATGACTAGAACAAAAACCCCTCCCATGCCATAAATATTAGAAACCGAATTCTCCAATGGACATGATTGGTTTTCATTAAATGGTAATAATTGGTTCTTATCATTATCATTAATGACTTCATTTGTTCCCATAATAGGATCTTCTCTGGCGATGTCATCCCTGTCAACGTTTATCTCCGACGAATCAAAAGTGTCATCTTCCATATATTTCGAGTTACTAGCTTCCGGACTGTCCTTCTCCTCGATGATTTATGGTTTCCATTCACCCAATTCCTCCATGGCCCAAACACGGAACTTTCGATCCTCCCACTGTAATAGAACTCTTCGGACACCCTTATCCTATCTCCAACCAAGACGCCTACATACTCATACGATAAATCATGGTCCGACTCTGACCTATTTGATGTATGAACAACCTTACCGAAAACGCCTCCAACCATATCAATAACCTCATTAGTTAACAAGTGTAAGGGAATTCCTTGGACTTTAAGCCACGCTAAACGTTGAAAACAAAAAACCTGCCCTTCCCAATTATTGATCTTCGAAAACTTTCCCACCATCATACTCGCTGCTTGTCAGACTTCTACTGCTACTTCCACATTATCAAATGTAATAAGAACATCAAGGTCCCCTAAATATTGTACTTTACAAACATAAGGAGATAACTCCTTCAAAATAACTTTGATGTTCTTCAATGCATCCAAATCAATCATTCTTGCAACTAAAGCCCTTCCGTGAAACTCATTGAACGCATTGATACCACTATCAACTGCAACTATTTTTCCTACCAACATGTCTTTAAATGATCGATCACCCTTCTCAAATGTAACATCACGTGTTTGTCCCCAATTTTTTTTTATGAAATCATCACTTAACCCATCTTACACATCTTTTGCATTATTTTATTTTATTATCCTTATATATATATATATATATATATATTTCGAATATTTTAAAGTTGATACAAAATTTTATTTTAACCTCCTTATAATAATAATAATAATAATAATAATAATAATAATAATGTGTATATGTATATAGATAAATATTTCAGAATTTATAAAAATTTATTAAGGTTTAGTTTTTATAAAAACAAAAATTAACTTATGCATAAACAAAACAAAATAAAACTTTAAACATAACCAAACTTATACACTAACCCATCTATCTTAACCCATTAACATAACCCAACCAAATCCACCCATAACCCAAACCAAACCCACTCCTTAACCCAACTTTTGGACAGCCCATAATTCAATTCGGCCCAAGACGTGAAGCCCAAACACCGGCCCACTTCCCTTCTTCTTCCCCTACACAGCAAAAAAAAAAAAAAATGAAAACCGCTCAGGCCGGGACTCGAACCCGCGCCTGAGCGTGGCCAACAACACACACGAACCAATTGAGCCATGACTCTTTCCTGATTTAATCCCAACACAATATATATATATAAAAGCCCACTCAAACCTTGATGATTCTTCCTGTTTCCTTCGCTGCAACGAGAACCGAACCAAGCTTCATCTTGGTTGCCCACATAATTGAATCAATATATGGTAAACTCGTGATTTGCTTCGTTATTATGGTATGACAACCTATACGAGTCCTTATCACGCGAAACACAATCAAAACATTCCAAAATTAGAGACTAATTACGCGTATATAATTAAAACGGGTCAAATTTTCCTCATCTATGAAACCGAGTGTTTTTGTATAAATTGAACCTGTCATTTGAGCCAACACTCGCCGATTAACAAACCCCCACAACAAATTCATCCTAGCACACCTTCAATTATACAAATTACCTCGGGTTTGACTTTCTCGTTGACTGCTTCAAATCGCACGAACACCCACTGTAAGCCTCGATTTCTTGTTGGTTTTTGTTGTTCGGCAATCAACAGACAATAGCCCCATGAAATCAGAGGCTATTGTTTGTTATTAGTGATTATTAGAAAAGCTAGGGTTCATATTCTTGAATTGGGGAAGAAAGACATATGTACGTAATGTTTATAATTATAACTGAACAAATAACATCACCAACGATCAGTTGGATCAGTTGGTAATCAGCAGTTTGTTTAAAACGTGGGAACCAGTCATGGATGGGAGTTCGAATCCCAACTCCACGTTTTCTTTTTTTTTTCAAACAAATCAAGATTTAAACCTAGTAGCCCTTATAATTAATTTAAACCAAGAATTATTCGTACTCAGGGTCAGACCAGTTGGTATGGCTTGTGATTTTAAAACCAAGGAACCGGCCAAGGACTCGGGTTCGAGCCTTGGCACATGCAATCATTTTTTTTAGATTCTTTTATACCTATATAATCAATATTATTTTTAAAAATAGATTTTAAATACAAAACATGGTTTTTATATTCTACAAAAATTATTTTTAGTTATTCTTATGATAAAGTTTATTATCCAACTTTTAATTTTTCAAAAATTATTTATTTATTATATATTATAAATATTACAAAGTTTATTCATTTATAACTTCAAAATACTATAAAAATACCAAAACGACTTTATAAAATCCCACAAAAATTATGTTAAACTTATAAAACAATAAACATTTCAGAAATAAATTTTATTTCAGAAAAATCAGTTATTTAATATTTTTAATCGATTTTTGTTATTTTAATCATAAATAAACCATAATAAATTCGTTTTTCATTATTTTTACATCAAAATTTCACATAAATTATTATTAATCATTTAGATTAGAAATTTAATTTTTTTGATTTGAAATTTATAAATTTTAATATTTTTAAATATTAAGTTTAGAATTTGTCAAATAAGTATTAATATATAAATATTCATTAATTAAGAAAATAATTTTATAAAAATTATTTTCACATTTATTACATTATTATTTAACTACCTTTAGTTAATATTGGTCAGAAATATTTTTATTAACATATTTCTTTATTTATTAAGTTATTAACAATTATTCAAATTTAATCATAAATCAATTATTATCCCCAAATTAGGAACCCTAGCATATTTTAGACTAAAAAACTTAGACTTAATAAGTTTTCCCCAACACTTATTTATTACCTTGAAATAGGGTGATATTTGGATACACACGGGCCACATTTACTTATATATCAAGGGTCTCCATTCTAACAAAAAGGTGAGTTTTACATAGCCCCTTTTCCATTTCACTATTTTGGGGTGAAACATGTTACAACATTCAATTTACAATTCAATCATAAGTGTCTATGTGTTATTCTATGTTGCATTATGTCTTAAACATTACTAGGGTAAGCACATTATTCTAGCATAATCATTAACATTGATCAGCTGACGGTATACAATAATAGATCTATTGGACTGACAATCCCACCCGGATACGTGTACCTCCTACATAGGTAGCGTGGGTGATTGTTATCGAACATATAACATAATCGAGTGAACCATATGCGTATGGGATGGACCACAATATTCTAGTCACAAGGTTTGATTATGCACTCGATTTACCTAATAGTTTTGTTTTCACATATGGACTAGACTAGCCATGACACTCGAATTGTACAACATTTTTATTCAAACCTATGTAATTCTCACCAACTTTTGTTGACCCAAAATATTTTCAAACTTAACATGTTTCAGGTTATAGCTTGCTTGAAGATTAGAGTTAATGCTTGGAGATGTGTATCTAGTATTTTTCATTTTGATGTACAAATTCTTGTAGAACAATCGTATGTAATATATTTAAATAAATTATTGAAATTTATTAGTTACCATGAGCTACTGAACAATCATCAATACGTGACATCCCGATGTTTCCGCCATCGGTTGGGGTGTTACATCAAACACCGGTGCTTTCCCTTCCCCATGAACCTCCTCTTCATGTTTTCTTTGGAAGTTACTATTCGATTGATGACCCATCTTTGGTTTCTTTGTATTGACTTCCCCATCCTCTAAAACAAATCGAGCCACATTGAACCACAATCGATAATCGCCCATACAGATGTTGCGTAGACTCTTGAGCATGTCCTCTTTATCTTTAACTTCAAGCATGGAAACAAAACCGAATCGATTTCCGCCTTTATATAATAAATTAATAACTTTTGACAATCTTCATCTTTTTGGACTACTGATATTAGTAATGAATTAGGGATATGTTTGACAAAACTAGCCTATTAGCTTTTTAAATGTATTTTGGTGGTTGGCAAAGTAGCTGAAGTTTTTAATAAAATGTATAAAATAACCAATATGGGCATAACTTAAAGCTTGTGTGCATGTTTATTTTTTTATTTTTTTTTATGGTAGAATATGTATTTGTGTCATTTTATTCATTAAAAACTTATAGCTAGTAAGAGTTTTTTCTTAAACGCTAGTATTAGTAGCGTTTCAATATAGAACTTTTTCTCCTAACCTAAAAGCTTCAAACTCCTTCACCCAAACAAAATTTTTTTTTAGTATGAGTTTTTTCTTAAAAGCTTGAAGCTATAAGATTCTAAAAGCTTCTTGCCAAATATACCCCTAGGACTTGAACTTAGCACCTGATTTTGGCATGGGTACCTCACTATCTTCACGACAAACTGTCAGTGACAGGGGTAGTGTGTTCTGAATATGAAACACAAGTATAATGCCATATAACAATTGTTTGTTTAAGTTTTCAATATAACCCCCGCCCCTCCCCATCCAATGGTTAAAACGAAGTATCAATTAAACTACATATAAATATTACACTAGAAAATACACAATAATATTAATCAAAATACATTATTAAACAACAAAACACACAACTATAGAAAACCTAATTAAACTACAAAACATAGTTAAACTAATGTAGACCACGACATTTACCATGTCGTGACATGGTCAAAACTGTTGTGGTACCTAGCTGTGTACTCGACTTTGTGTGACTTTGATTGCCACATCCTCAACAAGATTATTGTTCTCGTCCATGGTTGCTTTAAAGATGTTGTTCCAACAAGCACACTTAACATTAAGATCCATCCACTATCGTGTAAGTGAATCTACGATGCGTTATTTTCACTGACTAGTGTGTAAATTCCGCCAAGACGTTATTCCAGTTGATCTTTGTAAGTCTCACTACGCAACCTCCCCCTCTTCAAAACAAAGCAACATTTTGAAGATGATTAGGAGATCATGTAGGACTTTTGTAGAGAGGATTTCTTTTAGTTATGAGAAGTGTTGGGGACGGTTTTTTTTTTAAATTTTAAAAATGAAATAAAAAACTATATAAAACATACATAGAAATTAAATGAACAAAAAATATATAATTATTTTAGAATAAACTCTTTATTAATAATAAACAAAAGATAAAAAAAGGATTTCAGGGTAGTGTTGCCTCTAAATTTGTGTTTTAGAGTAGTGAATCAATGGAGTGATGTGATAGTGCAGGTTTGGTAGGTAGAAATGAGTGTAGTGTGGAATTCAGGGTGGTGCCCCCTCCTCTTATAACATGTCTTTGTGGAAAATTTTGGATTCAAATGGAAATCTTTAGGCTAAATATATTGTGTATTGATGACGTAGGTAGGTGAAAATACAAATAAGTTTGATAAAGTATGAGGTTTAGAATGATAGAGGCTTAAAAGGATCAACCTGATGGGACATCTACAGTGATGTCCATCACCCTCGTGCGTCGAATGTGAGTTCCCAGAAAGTTCAATCGCAAGTGATTAAGAAATACGAAGCCCCCTGTACTGCTTTAAGCCTATGAGTTGGCATACAAATCAACTGGTTGAGCTCTCTTTCCCACTATAAATAGATGCCTTTGGCACCACCGATAAACACAATCTCGTTTACTCTCACTTTTTCTAACTTCTTATGATATTGCTCTACTCCAAAGAACATCTAACTTATTCTCACGTCGGAGTCCAAACGCAAAGCGTCCCCTCTTGCGTTAAGGCTAACGGTTGTTATTTTGCATAAACCTTTCAACCTTCAAAGTCTCAGAGATATTTAAACTAATCACCCTCATTATTTGTTGCATCAACATGTGTTTAATCAAGAACATATTTTAAAGAACACAAATACAGCGCAATTCAATTGATAGCTTTATATGATTGTACAATTGGAATGTTGCGCTGAATATATTGTGTGATTACTAAACTAAAACTTAACTAATACCCTCTAAATGTAATTAAAAATGTTACATAATTAAGTACAAGGGCTGTTGCAATGTATCTCGGTGTGATGTAACGTTCCAAATATCTTTGCATTTGATATTAAGGACCTCTTAGTTTTTTACAAACACATAAGCGGATCAAGGTTCAAAAAGAAGATTTTCCATGGCATTGTTATCATTACTTGTTGGAGACTTTGATAAAAATATATGTTATAATTCAAACACTAGAGAGGGTCCAATAACATATTTTATGTGTCTAATAATTTGTTGAGTTGTGTAGGTTGTGGACTGGACTGGTAGTGCTTATGGGCTTATTATTCACACCCATTGTTTACGTCTGTACTTTCTCTCTCTTCCCCCACCCCTCAATCTCTCTCTCTCTCTCTCTCTCTCTCTCTCTCTCTCTCTGTTGTATAGGGTTTTCACCCTGTAAGTCTTGTATTTCTGGTTTCTTATCTCTAATCAACTGATTCATTGATCAGTTGATCTATACTTAATATGTTCAATTTGATCTTAGTGATTTGATTTTTAGGTTGGTTTGGGTACTGTTCTGGTTTGGGTTAATAATAGAGTTTTGTTACCGTTTTGTCGCTATATTGTGTTTCTATCTCTTGTTTGGTTTTGTATTATTAGATCTATAGTTTCGAACATGGTATCAGAACTAATGCTCATGATCCTGAGGCGTTGATCTTGTTATTTCTGTTGTGCGTTGTTGTCTGGTTGTCTTTCTTGGTTTCTTGGGTTTGTCAAGGGTTTTTTTTTATTTATTTTTTTTTTTTGATAAATCTAGGGTTTGTTTTTTGTCTGTTCTTGGATCTGATCTTCTTTATATAGATCTAGCCCTTGTGTTCGTATTGTAGTAGATCTGATATCTGGTTCATAGATCTGGTCTATTATGTTTTATTGGTGCTTTTTTATAGATCTAGGGTTTTCTGGTCAACTGTGGTTGGGAAGGAGTTCATGGATCTTGTTATTGGTTAGTTGTTTTGGATTGGAAGCTTGCAAGCTGTAAGTTTTTCTGATTCCTTGATTCTTTTATTTTTTTTTTATTGGTTGCTTTGCTGGCTGCTGGAGTACACTATGGCCAGGTTAGGGGGACCGATGGTTGATTGTGTTGTCTTGGTCTTGTCTAGGGTAAAGGCTCGCAATTTAAGGATTGCATAGGCACCCTTGAGTGACGAACCTGTGATCTGGTCCCTGGCTTGGCTTTGCCTGGTCTGGTCTTGTTGATGTGATTTTTTAATATATTGGTGTAATCTCTTTGTTCTTCTTTAGTTGTTTGCTATCTGTTTGTCATGTTTCTATCTGCTTCTGTGTTTTCTTGGGATACTCTGCTATTATCATGGGTGACGTTGCAGTTGTTAACCCTGCTGATGCAGGGGCGCTGGTGATGTTGGTACTTTGATAAGTAAACTTGACATAGGTGATCCACTTTATATTCATCCTAGTGATACTAGTTCTTTGACTATAATCAGCATGAAATTAAAGGGGACTAAAAATTATTCGGTTTAGGCAAATGCTATGAAACTGGCTCTTCAAACTAAGAAAAAAAATGGTATTATAGATGGTAGTACTGTTAGACCTGCTGATTGTAATGTTTCGTATATTAATATATATATATATATATATAATAAAAATTTATTTAACAAAATCCCTCGAAATCTTGACGTTTCAGCGTATTTTAAATATTCGTGGCACTAATTATCGCATTTTATTCAATATATTGTAAGATAAACATTGGATCTTTATAAAAAAATTTGTTTCAAAAAAATTGTTGGTGCTAGGACTCGAACCCGAGTCCAACACGGTCCAATGTTTTAACAAAAACCCACAACCAGCTGAGCCACACACTTCTTTGGTGAATATATCCAGAAGCAAATCAACTTAACACCTTCTTTAAACCAAGTCAACTAACAAAAGTCAACCTCTGATCAAACCCATACAATTGAGTGTTAAATCCGCGTTTTTGTGTTTGATCATGTAAGGAAAGTGGTTGGCCGACCATCACAGCTTTATCCCAACGCAATTCCTCATTAAAACATACCATAATTAAGTCAATTACGCGTTAGCAAATTTGGAATGGCTCAAAATTTTCTAATTTGATGAATCAGACGCTATAGTATAAATTGAATCCTTGATAGCAACCTAAAAGTGCCGAATTACGAAACCCCTCTACAACCCGTTCCTCTTAATCTCTAAAAAATCCCGATTTTAAAGCTTGTATTGTCGTGACTTGATGTTCTAAATACGCCATCTTTCGGTACACTTCTATCATCTTGTCTTTATGATTTGAGTCGGCATTTAGTGGGGATCAAAAGCCCCATGGTCTAGTCAGTTATTATAGTCGATTTTGATTAAATGTAAATTCTAGGGTTCATCTTTAAATTTGGGGAAGATGACACCATGCTGTAACCACATAAAAGATATTCGAGTCCAAATAAAACAACCATCTGATTACAGAGCAGATGGTTGGAAATATTTGTTAAAGGCTTCGGGCCGGCTTTGGGTCTGGGTTCGAGACCAGGCACCTTCTTTTTTTTCTAATAATTATTCATCTTATAACCTAAACAACCTATACAAGTAATAAAATCCAATAACTTCTGTTCTCAGGGTCCAGCCCAGATGGTGGTTGGGCTTGTGATTAAGACGCTGAACCGAACAAGGATCCGGGTTCGATCCTTGGCAGTAGCAACAAAGTTTTTTATTAACCTTTATTTTTATATTTAACTTAATTATCTTTTAAAATAGTTTTTAAATACTAAAAATGACTTATAAATCCTATAAAATTTATTTTATGCTATCCTGATGATAAAGTTTATTATAAAATTTTTATTTTTTAAAAATCATTTATTTAATATATATATATATATATATATAATATATTACAAGTTTATTCAATTATAAATTGAAAATTTGATAAAAATATCAAAACAATTTTATAATATTTCCCAAAAATTATTTTAAACTTATAAACCAATAGATATTCCAGAAATAAATTTTTATTTCAGAAAAACGTTTATTTAAAATTTTTAACCAATTTTTGTTATTTTATATCATAAATAAATCATAATAAATTGATTTTTCACTATTTTTACATCAAAATTTTACATAAATTATTTTTGTTCATTTAGAACAGAAATATAAATTTTAATTTGAAACTTTATTAATTTTAATATTTTTAGACATTCACACTATATTTTGACAAATAAATATAAATATACTAAATATTCAATTATTAAGAAAATAATTTTATAAAAAATACTTTCATATCTACAACATTATAATACAACCATACTTTATCAAAATTTTGCAAAAAGTCTTTTATTTATTTATGTTCCTAATTTCTTTTATTAGATCATTAACAATTTATCTAATTAACAATTAAACAATTGCCTATCCCCAAATTAGGAACCCTAGAAATATTTGTAGACTAGAAAAACTTAGACTTATTTATTGCCTTAAACATAGGTTAATACTTGGCAACGTTTGGACCACACCTATTCCATTACAAAGGACTTGATACTTTGTTAAGGTGAGTTTACATAGCCCTTTTTTTTCTGGTTGACATTTTGGGGTGAAACATGTTTAAACATCTTATTCACTATCATTTACTCATTCTTACATTGTTGAAACTTGTTGATTCAATTTGACTGTAATAAAAAGACACAGTACAATTAGTAACATTGATCAAGCCGTCTGTTTAGATTATAGCGTTATAGGTCTGACAAACCCATCCCCTGCATAAATTCAGGGATGATCGATAACAGTTACACTTTTACTAACTTGCGAGTTAGGTCTCAGTCGACACAAGGTTTGGTTGTACAAAAGACGCATTGTTACATGTCGGACTCACATTCTTACATTACTCATTATTATACTTAAACTATGATTGCTATACAACATATTGTTTTCAATTATATGCAAAAGCTATGTACTCTCACCAACTATTTATAGTTGACCCCCTATCTTTCCAACTCAACATGTTTCAAGTTTTACTTGCTATTGGAAGTTTTACAAGTCTTGGATCACATAGGAGCTTTGGACCTAGTTTATGTAAATCAAGTTTATGTATTTATTAAATGGTATGACAAATTGTAAATTGTTTAGTAATATTCAACTTCCATTTAGTACCATGAGCTATTGAACAATCATTCATACGTGACACCTCGATGTTTCTGCCATCGGTTGGGGTGTTACAGATTGGTATCAGAGCCATGGTTATAGGGAAATAGGTTATTAGAAAAATAATCTAGTCTATAACCTTAGGATTTTAACCAGTACTTGCTTCTCTTACTTGCAACTCTACCTATTTCTATTCTCTATCTCCATCTTACTTCTTATCCCTACCTAATCTCTACAAGATGATTTGCCCTTAGACTAATAGGACAAATTCTCAAGTCCTAACCTGAACTACCTTGATAATCTCGTCAAAGCTCTATATTCTAATAACGAACTCGTGCAATCTGGAAGGGTGAACCCCTGTATTATGAGTTTTCTGTCTAGGACTGGCATTGTGCATAAATCCCAATCAGACGAGGGACCTGGATGCCTACCTGGGAATTCTTGGGATGAGTGTTCACTTATAGGCAAAAGCATGTCTTTACTATGTTATTAGAATCTAGAAGCTTTGATAAGTCAACGTTTTTGTTTATTCGTATATTAATATATATACAACAAAATTTTATTTAACAAAATCCCTCGAAATCTTGACGTTTCAGCGTATTTTAAATATTCGTGGCACTAATTATCGCATTTTATTCAATATATTGTAAGATAAACATTGGATCTTTATAAAAAAATTTGCTTCAAAAAAATTGTTGGTGCCAGGACTCGAACCCGAGTCCAACACGGTCCAATGTTTTAACACAAACCCACAACCAGCTGAGCCACATGCTTCTTTGGTGAATATATCCGGAAACAAATCAACTTAACACCTTCTTTAAACCAAGTCAACTAACAAAAGTCAACCTCTGATCGAACCCATACAATTGAGTGTTGAATTCGCGTTTTTGTGTTTGATCATGTAAGGAAAGTGGTTGGCCGACCTTCACAGCTTTATCCCCACGCAATTCCTCATTAAAACATACCATAATTAAGTCAAATACGCGTTTGCAAATTTGGAATGGGTCAAAATTTTCTAATTTAATGAATCAGACGCTATAGTATAAATTGAATCCTTGATAGCAACCTAAAAGTGCCGAATTATGAAACCCCTCTACAACCCGTTCCTCTTAATCTCTAAAAAACCCCGATTTTAAAGCTTGTATGGTTGTGACGTGATGTTCTAAATACGCCACCTTTCGGTACACTTCTATCCTCTTGTCTATATGATTTGAGTCGGTATTCAGTGCGGATCAAAAGCCCTATGGTCTAGTCAGTTATTATAGTCGATTTTGATTAATTGTAAATTCTAGGGTTCATCTTTATATTTGGGGAAGATAACACCACACTGTAACCACATAAAAGATATTCGAGTCCAAATAAAACAACCATCTAATTACAAAGAAGATGGTTGGAAATCTTTGTTAAAGGCTTCAGGCCGGCTTTGGGTCTGGGTTCGAGACCAGGCACCTTCTTTTTTTCTAATAATTATTCATGTTATAACTTATACAAGTAATAAAATCAAATAACTTATGTTCTCAGGGTCCAGCCCAGATGGTGGCTGGGCTTGTGATTAAGACGCTGAATCGGCCAAAGATCCGGGTTCGATCCTTGGCAGTAGCAACAAATTTTTTTATTAACCTTTGTTTTTATATTTAACTTAATTTTCTTTTAAAATAGTTTTTAAATACTAAAAATGACTTATAAATCCTATAAAATTTATTTTATGCTATCCTGATAATAAAGTTTATTATACACTTTTTATTTTTTCAAAAATCATTTATTTCATATATATAAATTATATTACAAGTTTATTCAATTATAATTGAAAATTCTATAAAAATATCTAAAAATTTTTATAAAATTTCACAAAAATTATTTTAAACTTATAAACCAATAAATGTTCCAGAAATAAATTTTTATATTTTTAACCAATTTTTGTTATTTTATATCATAAATAAATCATAATAAATTCATTTTTCACTATTTTTACATCAAAATTTTACATAAATTATTTTTGTTCATTTAGAATAGAAATATAAATTTAAATTTGAAACTTTATTAATTTTAATATTTTTAAAAATTCATACTATATTTTGACAAATAAATATAAATATACTAAATATTCAATTATTATGAAAATAATTTTATAAAAATTATTTTCATATCTACAACATTATAATACAACCATCCTTAATCAACATTTTGTAAAAAGTCTTTTATTTATTTATTTTCCTAATTTCTTTTATTAGATCATTAATAATTTATCTAATTAACAATTAAATAATTGCCTATCCCCAAATTAGGAACCCTAGAAATATTTGTAGACTAGAAAAACTTAGACTTATTTATTGCCTTAAACATAGGTTAATACTTGGCAACGTTTGGACCACACCTATTCCATTACAAAGGACTTGATACTTTGCTAAGGTGAGTTTACAAAGCCCCTTTTTTCTGTTTTACATTTTGGGGTGAAACATGTTTAACATCTTATTCACTATTATTTACTCATTCTTACATTGTTGAAATTTGTTGATTCAATTTGACTGTAGCAAAAAGACACAGTACAATCATTAACATTGATCAAGCCGCCTGTTTAGATTATAGCGCTATAGGTCTGACAAACCCATCCCATAGCATAAATTCAGGGATGATCGATAACAGTTACACTTTTACTAACTTGCGAGTTAGGTCTCAGTCGACACAAGGTTTGGTTGTACAAAAGACGTAATGTTACATGTCGGACTCACATTCTTACATTACTCATTATTATACTTCAACTATAATTGCTATACAACATATTGTTTCCAATTATATGCAAAACCTATGTGTTCTCACCAACTATTTATAGTTGACCCCTATCTTTCCAACTCAACATGTTTCCGGTTTTACTTGCTATTGGAAGTTGTACAAGTCTTGGATCACATAGGAGCTTTGGACCTAGTTTATGTAAATCAAGTTTATGTATTTATTAAATTGTATGACAAATTGTAAATTGTTTAGTAATATTCAACTTCTATTTAGTACCATGAGCTATTGAACAATCATTCATACGTGACACCTTGATGTTTCCGCCATTGGTTGGGGTGTTACACTGATGATGAAGTTCTTGGGAAACAATGGCATATGTGTAATTCTGTGGTATTATATTGGTTCCTAATTTTTGTTAGTGAGGAATTATACCTAGGACACATGTTTTCTAAGTATGCTAGAGATACGTGGCTTGATTTGAAAGAAACATATGATAAGGTTGATGGGTCTGTAGTGTTTAATTTGCATCAAAAGATAAATTCATTAACACAGAATGGTAGTACAATGTCTGAGTATTATCAAAAGTTAAATACAATGTGGAAACAATTTGATTATATTGTTCAATTGCCTGCTTGCACATGTGATGCATCCAGGGAGTTTAACAGTTTTAATGGTCTGATACAATTAACACAATTTTTAATTGGGTTAAATGAAATCTACCTGCCTGCTAGAACAAGTCTTTTAATGCAAGACCCTCTACCTTCTGTTAAACCTACTTTCTCCGTTGTATCTAGAGAGGAGTCATATTGGGGGTCTACTAGTAACACTAAAGGGTCTAATGTCACATTTGTTGCTAAATCTAATCAAGTGAATGATAGGAGGAGGTTTAATAATGTCAATAGAGGACCAAGCGCTAATCTGAAATGTACACATTGTAACATGGTCACACTATTGATAGATGCTATGAGAATGTTGGTTATCCACCTAGTGCTAAATAAAGAAATATAAATCAACCTTTTAAACAAAATGGTTTTGGTAATGTGTTTAGTGGTAAAACCAACATGTCCAATAGTGGTCCTTCTTGTGCTAATGCTTCTTTTGGTGCTTTTGCTTTGCCCTTTACCTTTGAACAAATTTCAAAACTAATGAATCTTATAAGTGATAAAGCTGGTGTTGAATCTCAAAGTGGTAACATAGGAGGTGAGAAAGTTGTTGTTAGTGGTTATTCTAATATGTCTGTGTTATCTAAGATTGCTAATTTGTTTTAAAAAAAAAATCAAACTTTTCCACTTATGTTAAAGTTGCTTTATTATTAAGGTGGATCATGGACTCTGGTTCTAACCAACACATGGTAAGCACAGATGAAAATATGATAAACTGTTTTCATATATCACAATACAACATGTCTGTTAAACATCCTAATAGGACTAATGCAAAAGTTAAAAAATTTGGGGATATTAACTTAGGAAATGGTGTTATTTTGTATGATGTGTTCTATGTTCCTGGGTATTGTGTTAATCTTGTTTCTATGAATAAACTTGCTAAGAATAGTAAACTGCATGTTTTGTTTGATGAAAATGCTTGTTATATTCAGGATTCCAAGTCAAAGAGAATCCTGGCGACTGGTAGAGAGTCTGATGGATTGTATTTTGTAGGTGATAATGTGAGTTCTAAAAATGTGTGTTTTAGTAGTGTGAATGATACCAATTTGTGGCACAATAGACTTGGAAACCCATCTGATCAGGTGCTAGCTATGTTAAAAGATAGTCTTAATATAGGAGTTGTTAATTCTCAACCATGTGAAAATTGTCATAAGGCTAAACAAACTAGAAACCCTTTTCCTCTTAGTGATCACAAGACTAAAACAGTAGGAGAGTTAATACACTTAAATGTTTGGGACCTTATAGAGTCACAAGCAAAGAAGGGCATAGGTACTTTCTAATTGTTGTTGATAATTATTCTAGGTCTATGTGGTGTTTTATGTTAAAGGGAAAGGGAGAAGTGTTTGAAAACATTGTCACTTTTTATGAACTTTTAAAAACACAGTTTCATAAAACAATAAAAATCTTTTGAAGTGATAATGGTTCTGAATTTATAAACAAACAGTTTAGTACTTTTTGCAATGAAAAAGATATTATTCATCAAACATCTTGTGTTTACACTCCACAACAAAATGGTGTTGTGGAGAGAAAACATAGGCATCTTTTAAACATAGCTAGAGCCTTGTTATTCCAAAGTCAAGTGTCACTTAGTTTCTGGTCTGAATGTGTTCTAACTACTGCATATTTAATTAACAGGATTCCTTCTTTAGCCTTAGGTGGTAAGTGTCCTTATGAAATCATGTATGAGTCCCCCCCCCCCCCCCCCCCCCACTATAAGTCAATTAACGAGTTTTGGGTGCTCGTGTTTTAAAACTATTTTAGATGCGGATGATAAACTATCTAGTAGAGCTAATAAAACTGCTTTAATTGTTTACTCATGTTTTAGAAAAAGGTATAAATTGTGGAATTTTGAGAAAAAACAGATAGAATTTTCAAGAGATGTAAGATTTTATGAAGATATCTATCCTTTTAAGTTTAAACCTAATAAAGAAGTTTTTGACAGTTTACACCACTTAAAGTTTTTTATCTTTACGATCAAACAAGCACTGAAAAACTCTAGTAGTAGTGTACTACTACTACTACCACTATCACTACCACTACCACCACCACCACCACCACCACTAATAATAATAATAATAATAATAATAATAATAATAATAATAATAATAATAATAGTCTTCCCAATGATGAATGGGGAATCAATGTTACTCATGACCTCTTCCCTGGTGAAGAGTTAAATGACTCTCCCAGAGCTGTTAGGGGGACAGATCTAGAATCATCATCCTGTGATCAGCAGCCTAGTAGTCCAGGTTGTAGAGGGACTGACCTTCCCAAAGCAGAGAGTTCACTTGATGAGAACAATACTCCTGAGGGAACTGGAACTGAAGGTTCTAGAAGGTCTAGTACGACTTCTGTTTTACCAAAAAAAAATTGATGATTTTGTTGTTGAAGGAAAAGTCAAGTATGGTCTTGAAAGGGTAGTTAATTACTCTAAATTTTCTTTAAAAATATGTATCTTGTGTCTAGCTTGAATAAAACTGTTGAACCTACTTCTTATTTCGAAGCCTTAAAAGATCCCAAATGGGTCGAGGCTATGAACAATGAAATGGAAGCACTGTATAGGAATAATACTTGGGTAATAACTGATTTACCCAAGGATAGAAAACCTATAAGGTGTAAGTGGGTCTACAAAATCAAGTACTAGTCCAATTGTGAGATAGAGAGATATAAAACTAGGCTTATGGCTAAGGGGTATAATTAGAGAGAATGGTTAGACTTTAGAGAAACATTCTCTCCTGTTGTTAAAATGGCCATTGTCAGGTGTGTGATTAGTTTAGCTATTCAAAACAATTAGTCTTTTTTTCAACTTGATATTAACAATGCCTTCTTGTATAGGTCTATAATTAAAGATGTGTATATGACCTTGCCAGAAGGTTACCATTCTAAAAATGAATCAAATATATGTAAGTTAGTTAAATCATTATATGGCCTCAAACAGGCTCCTAGAAAGTGGAATGAAAAAACTAACTAATGTTTTGATCAATGTGGGTTTTTTGCAAAGTTGTTGTGATCATTCTCTATTTGTGAAATCTGATGGAAATGTGTTTCTTGTGCTTCTTGTGTATGTTGATGATATTGTGGTCACTGGTAATAGTGAATCTGAAATCAATAAGGTTAAAACTTTCCTAAGTGCAAACTTTCAAATAAAAGGACTTAAGCAAACTGAAATATTTCTTGGGTATAGAAGTCTTGTATATAGATGGTGGGATTTGTTTATCACAACGAAAATTTCTCCTTGAGTTATTAAATGATTTTTGGTATTTGGGATGTAAGCTAGTCAATACTCCTATCGAGTTGAGTCATATTGTAGCAAACAAGACCAAAACTGAAACAGTTTTAGAAAATATAATAGGTTTTCAGAAGCTAATAGGTAAATTGATCTATTTGTATTTGACCAGACCTGATATATGTTATGTTGTTCAGTATTTGAGTCAGTTTATGCATAAACCAACTCATGGTCATCTCTAAATGGCCCTAAGATTATTGAGATACTTGAAATTATCCCCTGGAAAGGGAATAGTGTTCATGAAAAGTGATATTTTTCAGCTTCAGGGATTTGCTGATGCTGATTGGACTAAACGTCTTGTGTCCAGGCAGTCGGTCACCGGGCTTTGTATTTACCTGGGTAATTCTTTAGTTTCATGGAAAAGTAAAAAAACAAAACACTATGTCCAAGTCCTCAGCCGAAGCTGAGTATAGGGCAATGTGTTCAGCCACTCGTGAACTCATGTGGCTCATTAATATCCTGAAACAGTTAAAGGTTGACTGTATATTTCTAGTCAAATTTTATAGTGACGGTAAGGCTGCAATATCTATTGCAGCTAATCCTATGTTTCATTATCGAACTAAGCATTTTGAAATAGATTTTCATCTTATAAGAGAGAAAATTTCAAATGGTGTGATTGAAACTGTTAAAGTTGATTCTAAAAATCAAATTGCAGATATATTCACTAAAGGGTTGAATCACTTGCAACATGAAACTCTTTAAAAAACGGGTTTGTTGGATGATAAAAATATATGTTTTAATTCAAACACTAGAGAGGGTCCAATAACATATTTTATGTATCTAATAATTTGTTGAGTTGGGTAGGTTGTGGACTGGACTGGTAGTGCTTATGGGCTTATTATTATGGCTTGTGTTTTGGGCTTATTGTAGCTGGGCCCAGTTCGCGTGATAAAGCCCAACTAGCTAGGGCTTCTGTTTGAGCTACTATATAAACGATAGAAGTCTCCAGATGTCGGTAGTTGAGATATCATTTTCTTGTTTACGTCTGTAATTTCTCTATGTGTGTGTGTGTGGGGGGGGGGGGGGGGGGGGGTCTAGGATTTCACCTTGTAAGTCTTGTATTCTTGGTTTCTTATCTCTGATCAACTGATTTATTGATCAGTTGATCTAGACTTTGTATGTTTTGTTTAATCTTAGTAATTTGCTAAGATCTTTGGGTTGGTTTGGGTACTCTTCTAGTTTAGGTTAATAATAGAGTTTTGTCACCGTTTTGTCGCTATATTGTGTTTCTATCTCTTGTTTGGTTGTGTATTATTAGATCTATAATTTCGAGCAGACTTTGGAAGGCTCAGAAAGAAAAAGTATTTCAAAATAAACAAATCAATGTAATGGATATCTTCTCGGATATAAAAGCTTTTGGTTTTATGTGGTATAGGAATAGATGTAAATCAAATGTAGTGGATTGGGATAAGTGGTGTCGCTTTGATTTGATGTAAGTGTTGTTTTGTGGAGGCCTTTTTTCTCCGCCTTGGAGATAGAGTGCCCTCGGTTGTTTTAATGAATGTTGCTTTTCAAAAAAAAAAAAAAAAAATATAGTATATTTAGAATCGTCATGTTAATCTTTCTCTGATTTGAATGTTTTCACTAACGATAGTAAGTTCTTCACTAGTAGGAAATGCTTTAGTCAATAGCAAGTGTTCCCATGAGAAGGAATCATTTATTCATTAGGATAACACTTTGCCTTCATTGGTAGCAATATGCTCTATTAGTGAAATTATGTTCTTCAGTAGTAAACCTTATCTACTAAAATGACAATCATCAGTTGCAAGTTCCCGTATTCATATGAACTTTAAATCGGTAGGAATCCATTTCGATTTCCAGGAAATGTTTTTGTCAATAGCAAGTTGCTTAATCAAAAGCAACTTTACCTTCATCGGTAGCAAGTATACCCATTAAAAGGAATAATTTATTCGTTAGCATAACACTTTGTCTTCATCAATAGTAATATGCTCTATTAATGAAGTTAGGGCTCATATATAATGTCAGACATGACCTGTTAAGACATGATCAAGACATGATAACTTATCGTATCATTTTTTAAAGCACAAACACGAATATGTTTATACCACGCTAAAAAGATAAGACTTGTTTAGAAACATTCTGAGGGATTTAGGGATGTTCTTCGACTGTAACATGTTTAGACACGCAAATTAACAAGTCTATTTCACTATTTATGTCTACTTGTTTAGGACACGAAACCGGTTAAAGTAATACACAAAACTTGTTAAGTTTGTGTAGGCTTGTGTTTTGTACTCGTGTTCGTGTCTAAAATTGCTAACCTTAAGTGAAATCATGTTATTCAAGAGTAAACCTTATCTACAAAAATGACAATCATCAATGGCAAGTTACCTTATTCGTATGAACTTTTAATCGGTAGTAAACCCCTTAGATTTGTATCTATCAGTTACAAAGATCTTATAAACTAAACAATGCATGTTAGCTAATTATACCAAAACTTATCTAAAATTTTCTTGTCCTTCGGTCAGCACAACATGTAGATAATCACTATATGAGCGTTATTTTGTTACTTCCTTCCATAATTACATGGCTGATAAAATTTTTGAGATCAAAATTCGCCGATGCTATCATCTAATCTAATTTGAGTTCCGTTAGAAAACTTACATTGAAATCGAAGACAAAATCATCAGCGTATAACAGTAAGAACATGCATATAAGAGTAGGAATAATAAGACATAGGTCATTGGCAGAGCTTATATCACAATGTATAACGGTAAGACACATAAGACGTAGGCATAATACGGTACGACAACTAATCTCTATAGGAATTACCACTGTTGACTATGTGAAGTCAAAGGATAACATCGCGGATACGCTAACAAAAGGCTTAAGCAATGAGTTAGTTCAGAAATCATCCATGGGAATGGGACTAAAGCCCTTGAAAATTAAGTTCATGCGAAGGAAACCTAACTCAGCGATCCCAAGATCTGAGTTTTATTAGGACAACCTAATTGTATGAACAAGTGAGGTCACTGTGGGGAAAGAGTTGTTGTAAACCCTGCGCTTTGAAAAAAATGAGTTTTGCCATAGGAAATTGGTAAGCTTCCTAGTCCATTCTTAAAAGTGACAATGTTGAGGCTAAGTCTATGGCTTTTAATAATTCGACTGAGGTAACCAGTCCTAGTGAACCACCTATGTGAAAGAGAAGTGGGGTCGCTTCAAAGGGTATTGTTGGGGCATAATACTCAAGAGCTCTCGCAGAATCAGACACGTGTCCATGACCATAACAGACACAACTATGAGGACTTGACGTTGTCAGGGAGACTCTTGTGTGAAGCGTAATGTCGTCTACACAAACGGCAAACGAGTTCAAAGACATCGTTGTCTACTCAGAGTCAATGGACTAAGTGCTTTTCATGAGCGAAGGTTCAAAGGGTCACCTACCTATCGTATGCAAAACTCAACTGTTGAAATTTAATCAGAATGAGGTTACTTCTAAGAATGACTCCCATTAATGTGGGGGGGGGGGGGGGTTTGTTGGAAATTTTGTGTGTTTTGATCAATCTCCATTCATGTGAGGGATTGTTGGAAAATTGAAAAGTGAATGTAGATTTAATTATAATTTAGTGAAATTATAATCTATATCTATATCTACCTTTGAAAGTGCCATGTAGGATGTAATGTGGCATTGAGTGATTTTAGGGGAAAAAAAGAATTTAAAAACAAAATTGGATTTTTTTTCTCTCATGTTTCCTCCCATAATTTTTAAACGTTAATATCTTTTATATACGAGATTTTTTAAAGAAAAAAATTACACCAAATTAACGAGCATTTTATTATCTTTCCAACGAGTACCATAGTGCTATATAAAAAACGGAGAAAAAAATGACTATTTTTTGTTAGGTTTGTCCATACAAAAAAAAACACAAAGTGTTCAGGTTATTTATTAATCATCTGTAGGCAAGTCATTAATTATGTTCACAGTAAATATGAATTCTATTTACAACAGGTTAGCATTGAAGTTGTACATTGTCTTAGGTTAGGTATTAATATTAGAGTTATACACTGTTTAAGATTAGGAGTTGACATTAGAGATACATTGTTAAGTGTTTTAGGTTAGGTGCTAACCGAAGCTTTCCTGCATGTAACTGTAAAGCGCATCAGTCTATTCCATATCTAAAAGTGATATGTCATATTAGATTTCTCAACCCTGGGACGCTCCCAGGGTATAATCTAGTTATTAATTGTATTCTTCATGTGGTGAATTCAAGACAAACTCATGAGTAAAGTTGCTTTATGAGACGGAACGGGTTGAGATAGTGTCGTACGTTAAAGCTTTGAGCTTCCTTTGGCATAGTAGTATATATATAAACTACTAGGTATGCTAGATTGGAAGAATTTGTGTAATTTTGAATTGATGTAATTTTTGGTGTGTATCGGGCTCATATTTCCATCTTGGAGATATGATGCCTTTGGTGTTTGTTTTAATGAAGTGAGTCTTTAAAAAAACAACTTTTTTTTAGAACGGCCAACACAATAACCGTGAGACTCTCACAAGGGGACTCAGGCAAATTGGCTTCCCTTGCTGGGAGCCCCGCCCGATGGTGATTCCCGAGCCGGGGAAAACCCGATCCCACACTCGTCCGAAAACCCGCTGTGGAGAACAGAAAAAAAAACAACTTAATATCAAGTTACTAACCTTTAGTAAATAGTCAAAAATTTATCATGGAAATTAAAATGGTACGTAACATACGCTTCAAGTATCATGTTAACATTACAAAATAGTAGTGAATTTGATGTAATTATTTCGTTATTTGTTTAATTATTTTTTTAAATGTTTAGGCAAATAATATATAAATAAGAGTCTCGCTTAACAATGCACGAGAAAAAGTTTCAAGTGCAAACAAGAACGTGGAATCTTTTTTCATTAATATTAATATTTATAAATATAAAAATTTCAAGTGCAAACAAGAACGTGGAATCTTTTTTATATTTGGAAAAAGTTTTAAGTTAAAAATATACGTACCTCTGCCAATGCTTCATTTCTACAATTTTGTGCTCGATTGTTAGGCATCATCCTAATTTCTTAATCATCATTACTATCCTTCTATGGTTCACGTTATCGTTATCGTTATATCATCCTAACCTCCACTATTATCCTCTATCATTATTATCTATGGCATGCTGATGAAACAAATTTAAAAAGTACCGACGGTGAAAAACGAACATATTTGAAAAGTTGGATCATGGTGAGCGTGGTGAAGCTCATGGTGGTCATGGCATGAGGATTTGGGGGCAGTGTTTTCGTGAGGCTTGCCCAGGTGGATGCTCCACATCTCGGCCACTGTCCAAGACACCATATAACCTTAGATGAAGTTATCCACCGTTCTAAAAAGAGATGAAGTTATTGGGTGTAAAACATTTGATAAGAAAATGCCCGTTAATGATAAAATGTATTAGTCTTTGTTTTGTAGTTGCCATACATATACCTCCTAAGACCTAAAGAAGACAAATTCTTAAACCTAACGTTTGTTACTTAGGGTTCTAAGACAATGTGTAACATTCTCAGTCCGACGCGCACCGACGCAGGATACTGCTACCTATCTTATGCTAGTGATGTATCACTTCTTTTTTTAAAAACTAAATAGTACTCTCCCAAAGTCCTATATATTTATGAATAATACACTACTTGCTTTTTTATTTTTTAGAAAAACCATTACACTTCAAATGGGAAACGGTGATTGATAAAGTCGAGAATGGAGGGCTGGGCTTTGGTGCTTTAAAAGATATGAATAGTCGTCTACTAGCTAAGTGGGCCTGACGATACAAGACTGAGCATGGGAGATCATGGAGAATGGTTATCAATAGCATCCAATTCCACAAGAAGTACAGTAACTTTCTTCCATCAAAAAAAGGGCTATCGGGGGTTTGGGCAAATATCGCTAAACAAGAGGCTGGTCTGCGCGAACGTAACATCAATTGATGCAGTTTAATCAAAGGAGAAGTAGGTAATGGGGGTGTCCATCCAGTTTTGGACAGATCTTTGGCTTGATGATGGTATTCTGTAGCTTAAATTTCCAGCTCTATTCGCGCTTGAAAAGCTCAAAGGATGCATGGTCCGGGACAGAGTTCAGTCGTCAGATGCAGGGTCTGGGAGTGGCACCGTCCTTCTGCTTCTGTTCAGGAGCTTTCGGAGTTGCACAGTATTCAGATGCTGCTATCCAATTTCAAGTTAGCTGATACGGCCGATAATTGGAAATGGAACGCAGGTAACAGTGGCAGCTTCTCAGCCAAATCGTTTAGAAAGCTTCTGTCAAATATGTCTAACATAACTCAATCTCCTCTTTTTGAATGGAACAAGTGGGTACCCAATAAGATAAACATCTTCGGATGGAGGATAAACGTGGATCGCATATCGACTCGGGCTGCATTATCGAAAAGAAACATCAACTTACCCAGCCTCTTATGCCCATTTTGCAGTGACAAGGAAGAAACCACCGAGCACATTCTCACTTCATGTCAAGTTAGTTCCGTTGTTTGGCAAATGATGTCGACTTGGTTAAAAATACCACCCATATTCGCATTCTCTGTTAATGATCTGCTCCTACTCCACAAACACTCATCCGGGTCGGTGATCAAAAAGAAGATTATTCAAGTGCTTATCCTTATAGCATGCTGGTAGCTATGGAAATTGCGTAACGAAATCGTCTTCTCAAATAGAAGACTGGACATAGTGAAAATATTGGCGTATATAAAGAGTTCTAGCTTTCATTGGATAAAGAATCGGGCAAAAATGTATGATGTAGATTGGCAAAGTTGGTGTGCCTTTATTTTTGTATAATCTTTTCCTGTTTTCGGCTAGCATCTTGCTAGTTTTTAATAAAATCTGTCGTTCAAAAAAAATAAAAAAAATAAAAACCATTACACACATACTAATATACTTTATTAGAAACTTAATGATAGGTTCATAGGGTTAAAAACAATTAAAAATCATGTCTTTTAAATTACTGTTTAGAAAACATGATTTTCTTTTTAACTTTCATTAATGCAAATCTTCGTTAAAGATTATAATCAATAATTCTATTCGATCTGTTTAGTAAGATTATTAATCCTAGAGAAAGTATTTGGTACAAAGTACCTTAACTTACAAAGTGTAGGAAGTCATCAAAAGTGACCACGTGTAACTTGACGGTTATAAAATCTGAAGCTAATTGAAGGGTAATATAGACTTTTTCATCCCTCATTTAATCACGTAATAATACATTCCCTGTTTTATCGTTAAATCCGAATTCAAAATTTTCATAACTAATTTCACAATATTCTAGCATTGTGATGTTTAATTGTGTATCAGATCTAAAGAAATCATACTCTGTAAACCGAAAAAAAAACAGAGCATTTATCAAACGAAGAAGAAATCATACTTTGTAAACAAAAAAAAAACAAAGCATTCATCAAACGAAGAAGAAGTCATACTCTGTAAACAAAAAAAAACAGAGCATTCATCAAACGAAGGAGAAATCATACTCTGTAAACCAAAAAAAAAAAAAAAACAGAACATTCATCAAATGAAGAAGAAATCATACTATGTAAAAAAAACAGAGCATTCATCAAACAAAGATTCAGAGATGAACAGAGGCTGACAGATAAGGGTTTTATATTGTAGATATTACTGAGTGCGTTTTATGATATCACTGAGTGCGTTTTATGTTTTATGTAAGTACGTTTTATGATATCAGTGAATGCGTTTTATGTTTTATGTAAGTGTGTTTTATGATATCACTGAGTGCGTTTTAGATAAGTGCATTTTATGATATCACTAAGTGTGTTTTATGTTTTTACATTGCAAGTTAATTATCATCAACATGTATGTGCATTTTATGATATCACTAAGTGCGTTTTATGTTTTTACATTGTAAGTTAATTATTATCAACATGTAAGTGCGTTTTATAATATCACCAAGTGCGTTTTATGTTTTTACATTGTAAGTTAAATATCATCAACATGTAAGTGCGTTTTATGATATTACTAAGTGCGTTTTAACAACATGATCATGTGAAATCATTAAAATCAACGAAAAACTGAAAACGCGTTTATAACTTTCATCAAACGCACAAACAAGCTCATTCATTCTCTTGCTTCACCTGTTTCATACAAACGTAATTTAGGGTTTTCATTTCTTCTTCGTTTTGATGAATGCTCTGTTTTTGTCTTTTTTTTTTGTTTATAGAGTATGATTTCTTTTTTTTTTTTTAAATTTGTGAATTTCACGATTATACAATTGATAATAACTATCCATAAATGAGATGATTGGGGCGCGATTATTAAAAAAATTCAAATTATTATACTCGCAATTTGTCTAATTTGCCCTTCTCTTGTTAACTGAAACTAAAAACACGCGTGGTAATTAATTTAGGATGATGTTTTATTAAAACCCAAATCGACGGTCAGGATTGCTTCTTACACTTTGTATTTTAAGGAGCCTTTGTATAATAGTCTCTCTCATTAATCCTGATCAATACTTTTAGCAACTTAATGTTTTTATTTTTATATAACTGAAGTAACAAGATTAGTTATATCTACACATTGTAATTAATTAAAGAAATACCAATGGGGTTGGTGGTCCAATGATAAAGCAAAACCTTTTAATACACTTGAATGTGAGGACTGAGGTTCAAGTCTTAATAGAGAAAATCGTCTCTAAGGTTTGGCCATTTTTGCCACATTAGTCTAAAATCGAAGCTTTTTACATCTTGATTCTTCAGGTTTACGTTTTCTTGTCAAAATCATCCCTGACACTAACCTAGTTAAATTATCTCGTTAGAAGAGGTCACCGGCAAAAATGACCAAACATCAGGGACGATTTTGGTATTAAGTCTCTAAAAAATAAGTAAAGAAGCCTAAGCCCATGTGGGCGTAAAGGTAATATGCACATGCATGCAAAGATTTGAACCTATCAAAACCACTCCTTTAGGTTTATCGTTTACTGTTGACCCAAACATTAACTCATCTTACCTTCCAACACAAGCATCAATTTGAAGTTAGCTCAATGGAGTGTACCAAAACCCAAACCATACCCATAAATGGGCCAAACATTTATCTGTTTGCAAGGGCAAATATGTCAGAACAGTACAATCCATCAATACAACATAATGAGGATTGTGTTCTTGTTATTTATAAATTGTAGGTAAGATGTCTCTTTCTTTCATCAACATTCATTTACATTCATTTAGAAGATACAATTAGAATCCACTGACAAGAAAAAAATAAAATAGTAAAAAAAGATACCTTTAACATATTTATATGAGTACTGGTGAGGCGGTATAAACGTTTAATTAATCTGTTATACGAAATACTTTACTAATTTTGAAAGATTTTATACTCTGGTTCTCAACATTGTCCATTCCTTTTTTCTATAAATTATAGGATTGACGAATTGGATTTTAATAACCTAAACTATTCGAAATTAGAAGTTGGCACCTTAAACTAAAAAATTGGTCACATATAACATGTACTATTAACTTATTGGATTTTGGCATCCAATTTGGGTTAAGTCACTAACCCAATTAAATTGAGGTGCCTCGTCAGCATGCCACGTCAAAATGGGTGTGTCATGTCTGCCAAAACATTAACTGGATTTGTGACTTAACCCAAATTGGGTGCAAGAATTCAATAGGTTAATAGTACAGGTTATATATGACCAATTTTTTAGTTTGGGGTACCAACGGCCAATTTCGAATAGTTTAGGTTATTAAAATCCAATTCCCTTATAATGTAGTATAGTTGATATTTTCACGAGTTGACCAACACAACAATAAAGTTAACATGATTATAGTGGCAAATGTGTAGTAAAAAATTCATATATTTTACTGTCTTCAAAAATTAAATTATTAATATGATAAAGGTCATGTTACATTCTGCTCTTCCTAACTCGATGATAAAGTATAAAATAAGGAAAACAAAATTTAGGAGGATAGATAAAAGAAAAGAGATGACACATCCCAAACTAGGCCTCGACCAACATGTTTAGGTCCAACACATGCTGACCCATATTGTAACAGTACTTATTTTTTTAAAGATTAACATGGACCTTTGTATGACACCCTAGGCAAATCCTACATTGGCCATGGTCAGGAGAGATCCTTGGTTCATAAGTAATCCAAAGCCTCTTAAATCACCAACACGTTTTGGGCTTAATGTTAGTGGATGAGAGGAGAACTCCACAGTTAAGCGTACTCAGGTGGGAGTAGTATCAGGATGGGTGACCTCCTGGGAAGTCTCCACTGGGGCGACCAAAAACAAAGCCGGTTCCTGGATGGGCAACCCATCGGGAGCAAAGCGGACAATACTGGTGGTGAAAGGGGCAGGATGTTACACATATAGATCTAACTCATGGCCATGGTCCAACACATGCTGACCTATATACATCTAACCCTTGCATAATGTATCTCTACTACTCTCATATACACTTATATATACATGTTTAATTTCATGAGATTTAGCTCCATTTTAGTATCGACGGGTGGTCCCTCATGCTTCGGCCCCTAGTATATTTCGAAGAAGATGGAGTGTAATCTCCTTTACTTATGCGACAATCCAGGTAACCATCATGGTGATCTTCTTAGCAACGATGATGCCATCCGAGAGATCTCTACTTCTTATAACAGAAAAACTAGAATGGTTTAACAATTTTCTTTTGATAGTAGCTATTATGACTTTAGTTATTATCCACTTGACTATGAGCTATCTATCTATATATATAAAAGAAAACGTATATGCTGACGTGACGTGCAATGGAGGCCTCAACATCCCCTTGAGAGTGCCACATGGCATCATAATTGAAAGATTTTAGTGTTTTTGAACTATTTCCTTTTTTAATTAAAAAAAACATAAACATAAAACCCTAAATTAAATTGAGTTATTTTAGGAAAAAAGAATTTATAAATAAATTTAAAATTTTCTCTCTCATGTTTCCTCCCATAATTTTTAAACGTTTATATCTTTTATATACGAGATTTTTTAAAGAAAAAAAATTACACCAAATTAACGAGCGTTTTATTATCTTTCCAACGAGTACCATAGTCTTATATAAAAAACGGAGAAAAATCAACTATTTTTTGTGGGGTTTCGTTCATACAGGAAAAAAACACACAAAGTGTTCAGATTATTCATTAATCATGTTTTTTCTTTTAAAGCAGGTTCTTATCTACGATGTCAAAAATCAGCCCAATCGCCATGTTATCATTGGAATTTTACTAGGTATACTTCATCAAGAGAAGTTAGGAGAAAGAATCGCGCAACACTGCAACACATGGTGTCACCTTATAGCAAGGTTATTTTTTTTATTTATTTAATAGATTACAAGAGTAATAATTATTACTATTAGTATTAGTATTATTAGAATGGTTATATTTTTCAACCCTGGGACGCTCCCGGAAAGAATTGATAGTTGCTGACGTGGCGTTCAATGGTGGCCTCAACCATCTCTTGATTATGTCACGTGGCATAATGAGATGCAATGATTACAACTTCCAACTTAACTGTTTGTTTAGTTGATTAGGTTAGGAATTATAAGAGCCATTAGAATGTGAGAAATTAGAGAGATGTGATGAGTTTTTTAATAGTTGCAGCTTACATAAGTGATTCTTTAGATGATTACTGATTAGGTTTTGGATTAGGGAATATGAGTTATTACTGATTAGAATACTTTGAACATGCAATGATTGAGAGATTTTGTTGTTAGTTAACTTGAGCCATTTGCAATAGGTTATCACGTAAAATTAGTTTTTTCAACCCTGGGACCGTCCCGAAGTAATCAGCTAGTAAAACATATACAAAGATGTTGTCAAGTATCCTCAACTCCACTCATCTCATCCCTTATCAATTGTTTTTTTTAGTGGAGAGTAAGAGTGTATGATTGTGTAAATAACAATTCTTAGACATTCCTCTCTGAATAAAAACAAGCTAATTTTTTTGATACAGTTTTTACAACCGCGCATCAAAGACTTTTTTTCGTTTCAAACTTTTATGTGTGTTGAACTCTTGCCAGAATACCCTTCACTTGTTTGCCATCCATAGACAAGGGTCCTTAAATACTTTTTGACTTGGTAGCCATCTATAGAGATGCCTTACAAAACTGGTCCCTTAACCCGAAATAAAACAGTACAACTAAATTTTAAAGTTGAAAAAAAGTAAAATTATAAGAGTTATAATTTGATTCAAGAAAATTACATGGCCATGTTGATTAGGAGTATGTCTTGGGTCGAAGCTCGAAATTCAACTAAACAGAACCTGGCTGGACTCGAATTGTTTGAAAAATCAAAATCAAGGACTGCGACAACATAGGGTGGGTATGTCTTAGGCTTTTTTAAGCAAGTTGGGCCAGGATCGAGCCAAGGGTTTATAAATGTTGCTCATCAAATGGCCTGAACCAATAACTTTTGTTGGGCCATAATTTAAAATGACTTTAGAGACAAAACTCCAACAGTAGCTGTAACAGTTCTACAATCCAAAATTAAAATGATTTTATCGATAACATGAACATGTATGATAAGGCCATTCTTGGAGAACACTTCACTTCCATTTCTACAACGAAATTTATTAAATTTCTTTGGAATTTCTTTCTTCAATAAAAAAGAATATACTTTTACACTTTTGGAGAAAAATTTCTTAATTATGACATATTCCAAAGTTTAAGAAAGTCACAATTCAAAAAAAAAAAAATAAAAAAATGACATATTCCAAAGTACTATGATATGAAATGATATGAAGCAAAGCATGTGTAATGAATCCAAATAACTAGATAATTATAGAACAATAGTACACTAACTAAAACACTACCTATTCACGAGGTTTACCCTCATAATACCAACACTACTAAAAATAGGGTTGTCGAAGTTAATCGTACTTGATTAACCCGATCAACCCAAATCACAAACGGTGGATTGGGTTTGGAAATAAAACGGATTTTGGGTGTAGGATCACCGAGGTTTCAGTTAAACCGAACTCCATCGGTTCGATATAGGGTTGATAAGAAAAAAACTAGATTCAGTTAACCCGATTAAAGTTTATGAATCCTATCTTATCTAGGTTTTCACACTTTACAATAATGGTTTTTCTTTTCCCCCCTAAACGATGTGTTATAGTTTCACATGAAAAAGTGGGTGTGACGTGTCACTGCCACATAAGTAGAAAAAATTTAACTTTTTTTTTTATTTAAAGTACTAGCTTATACCCCGGGAGCGTCCCGGGTTGAAAAATCTAAGTAAAATGAATAAAATTAGAAATATCTAAATTATAAAAATGGCATCTATGTATCAACTTGCCAATATATGATTAATGAATATTATTATTATTATTATTATTATTATTATTTTAAACAAATCTCTGCCATAAGTCATCATATTCTAATATAAAAAAAGGGTAATTGGGTCGGGTATCACCTAATCCCAGGCCCGACCCAACCCCACAATTTTTTTAAAACTAATTCCAAACCTGACACAATACCTGTCGGGTTACAAAAAATAGTCGATTTTTTCTCTGTTTTTTATATAGCACTATAGTACTCGTTGGAAAGATAATAAAACGCTCGTTAATTTGGTGTAATTTTTTTCTTTAAAAAATCTCGTATATAAAAGATATTAACGTTTAAAAGTTATGAGAGGAAACATGAAAGAGAAAATAATAAAATTTTACATCTGAAATAGACTGATGCGTTTTACAGTTCATACAGGAAAACTTCGGGTAGCACTTAACCTAAAACAATTAACAATGTATCTCCAATGTTACTGCATAACCTTAAACAATGTATAACTCTAATATTAAAACCTAACCTAAAACAATGTACAACTCCAATGCTAACACATGTTGTAAATAAAATTCATATTTACTGGTTTGAACATAACTAATGACTTGCCTATACATGATTAATGAATAACCTGAACACTTTGTGTTTTTTTCGTGTACGAACAAAACCACACAAAAAATAGTCGTTTTTTTCTCCGTTTATTATATAGCACTATGGTACCCGTTGGAAAGATAATAAAACGCTCGTTAATTTGGTGTAATTTTTTCCTTTAAAAAATCTCGTATATAAAAGATATTAACGTTTAAAAGTTATGGGAGGAAAGATTAGAGATAAAAATCTAATTTTGTTTTTAAATTTTAAATTATTGTTTTCCTAAAATAAAGCCCTTTCCACATGGGATGACACATGGCACACTCAATGAAGAGAATACCCTCTTTAAATGCTATGTCATTAAAATGGCTTTGGTTTATTATATATATAGATGTAATGTTTCACATAGAAATTAAGTAAAAGAAAAATTAATTATAAAAAAATGAGTGTAAAGCAAAGCATTATGATTGGTTAAAAATAAAGTTTGGCCCCACGCGTCCTATCAATGCTCGAGACCCCATTCATGCTTGAGCCTTTCATTCTCCATTCACCCCTTGGGGCGTTGTTTCATACGGATGAATTTGGTACCATGTTGCACCGAGCCGGAACCGGTACCGAAAATTGTCAAAAATGGGTACCGGTACTGATATACACGGTAAGGTATGGTAGCGATTCGATATGGTATGGTATTTGAAGGTAATTCAATCCAAAATACCGGCACCGAACAAAAAATACCGATCCCAAAAAAATTCAAAAGCGGGTGCCGAATTGGTACCAAAAATTGCTGATCCCTAGTGTTTCATACCCTGTTGGGCAAATCTGGCATTGGACATTAGAGTGTTGCACATGGTCTAAGCGATCATATATCCCTAACAGACATAGTCGATCAATATTTCCCGATTGTTCACAGTTTATGTTATTGATATATTTCGTGTTAAAAATTAGTTAATTTAATTTTCTTTATTGATATGATTTTGGAATGCGGTTTTTAAAAGATTTGGGAACTTTAAGTGGGTGTTTGTGGTTTTGCAACTAGGAATGTTTATGTGCACTTTAACGACGTACTAGTAGTGTGTCCACGCGATGCGGCGGGAAACACAACTACTTTTACAGGTTTGAATGTTTCGCTTCAATTCAGTTATTAACCTCGACCAAAACCAAAACCAAAGTCAACGGTTAAATAATCTTATTAACCGACTGGTTAATTGGTTCGGTTTATTTGATTAGATTGTCGTTTTTCAGTCAGGTTAAGTTAATTTTGTTGATAACCAAAACTAAACTTTGGTCAAAGTATAAGTCTACTAAAGCATGGGCTTAGTGCCCCATCTTTTTTGGGCCTCATTCTATGATGTTATTTTATATTTGTATCGAACTTGTTTATGTAGTATTGAATAATAGCTCATTCCAAAAAGAGGCAACACAGTTAGGCTAAAAATGAAAGCGGGAAAGTGAGGAATGGAAATCGAATCGAATCTTGTAGTAACGGTAAAAGGTCGTACACCTGAATCGTAAAATCACGATCATCAAAGTCCAACTATCTTCTGTTGCATTCTTGCTCTAATTCTTTTTACAATTAAAATAAAAATCAAAATATAAGGTGTTGTAGTTAGCGACTTAGTTCATTCGAAATTGTCAATCAAAATTGTTAATTTGCTACGCATCCCTTGAAGGTAAATTGATAATCTATTAACTTTTACTACTCAACTGTTGATTTTTGCAGCTTACGAATTATACAGATAAAATATGACATAATGTGGATGTTAATTCATGTTTTAAATAAAATGCTATGTCTTTAATGATATTTATATGTGATTAAGATAAAGATCGGAAATAAAAATTATGATTAAAATTTCGTTATGTTTATGTTATTATAATCATAGCTAATACTTAAATTTTGATATTCATATTATGTTTTAAATTTAGGAAGTTTTTGATGTCATATACTCTTGGTTTTGTTTATATCATCTGTTTTTAGTGTTTAATAAATTAACTATTATGATTCTGCTTATGATTGATTATTTTTACAATCACAATTCACGATCCATTAACAGTTATATATCCATTACAGTCTGTAATTTCTTTTAGCATCATTGTGTTAACCTAAGCATCAGGTTTGTTAAAATGTCATATTGAGAAAATAAGGAAATCAATGAACGTGTAAGCCGATTGGGTAAAGCTTCTTGTCTGTTATTGATTTATTATTCTCGCACCAACAAAGATGATTGAAGCTAAGGCTGAGATAAACCTGAAAGATAAGGTGTATGGTAAGGAGTGTGCTACAATCGTAGACGTTTATAACAAAAATGGGTGGTGTTGTATACTACAGTTGTAGCTTCTCGTGTTAGCAAAAAGCGTACTTTATAAGGTGATCAAGATCCCCTTATAAGTGACATATGCCAACATCACTAAACCCTAATCTGGTGGGCCGAGGCCCGATTAGGTTCTCCCTAGCCTAATGCAAGTTAGCAATCATAATTAGGAAATAAATACATAAATATGGAAATGGAATCAATACCGTCTTAATTGCCGAATGTATTCCTGGAAGGGACACGTGTCGTCTATTGATTGGCCACGTGTCCTAAGCTTATGTCTAATCATGTGGAAAAGTAGTTGGTGGAGATATCTGATGACGTGACATGCAATCTATCATTGGAGAACGTGTACAGGCGTCCATGTTGCACGTGTAACTTTCTGGCTTCGCGCGTAAGATACACTACGCGCCCTGCCATTAGGTTGTAGAGGCACAAGGCTTGTCTTACGTTTCCGGATGTCTGCGCCCAGGGCTTCCTAGCGCGGAACATCCTTAGAAACGTGTGATTATGCTCTCCCAAGTGGTCACTTTTGGGGCTCGCGTTGTACGGGTTAGGCCAATTCATGTGAGGATTTGGTACCCAATCCCTTCAATGATATGATATTTCTACTGTGGTTTCTGTTATGCTAAAAGAGCCTCAAATTTAAAATTCGTTTTAGGCCCCTAAAATGGTCGAGTCGGCCTGGTAAATCACATAATACATCAACTTTTTAAAATAAAAAAAAAAAACATTAGCATTACTATACTCAAATTAAAGAGAATAAAATTCTCGTTTTTATGATATTTTTTTAAAAGTTAACGTATGAAAAAATTATGGCCGCTTAAAAATTGTGGGAGTAGTTTCCTTAAAACAAGGGAAAACATGTAACTATTATTTTTCGTTTAATTTGGTTCGTTTTCGTTCCAGTTATCACCTAAAGCTATCATATCAATTTCTATATAAAAAACTACACCAATACTATACTCAAATTAAAAAGAATAAAATGCTCGTTTATATGGTGTAATAATATTAAGAAACTATTAACGCACAAAAAAGTTATGGACTTTTAAAAATCATGGAGGTAGGTGGTTAATTATATTAAGGATGCAAAAGTGTAATTACTATTTAAATAAACAATAGTTAAGTAAAGATGGAGGGACACATATATAAGTATTTTTTAAAAGACATTTTTGCTCTAAAAAGTAATTAATATCTCACTGTGTTTTGTACTCTAAACAATAGACTTGTAAAACTTGAATTTTAAGAGATAATTAGGAAATGTATTATAATAAATTTTAGATGATTTAAGTTCGTTTTCGTTTTTTCCTTTGTTTTCGTGTCGGTTATTTCTTAACCCTAACATATATTTTTTTTTTTAAAATTAAAAAACTATAGCAATACTATACTCAAATTAAAGAGAATAAAATGCTCTTTTATACAGTGTAATAATATTAAGAAAATATTATTGTCTGAAAAAGTTATGAACGTTTAAAAATCGTGGGGATAGTTGGTTAAAATAAAGGTGTAAAAGTGTAATTAATATTTAAATAAACAGAAATTGAGTAAAGTTGATGGGGCAAATATGTAAGTATTGTATAAAATTATAATATAGTATAGATAGATAAGGGGAAAAACTGTAACTAATAAGGGGTATATGTGCAATTATGTTTGAAAAGACATAAATGCCCTTAAAAAGTAGTTACTACATGCATTATGTGTTGTACTTTAAGTATTTATAATTGTTTACTTAAAAATTAAGAGGTCCTTCTGAAATGCTTTATAAGATAGTATAGATAAATAAGATGGTCTGAATCATTAAGATGGTCTGAATGGTTAAGAGGCTCTGAATGGTTAAGTGCTGAATCATTAAGATGGTCTGAATGGTTAAGAGGCTCTGAATGGTTAAGAGCTGAATCATTAAACATCCCTTATCTATATCTATATCTATATCTATATCTATATCTATACTATATTATAAAGCATTTGATAAGGACTTCTTAAAATTTAAGAGGTACAAGTTAATTTGCTTATGATACAACACACAATGCACATAATAACTACATTTTAAGGGCAAAATAGTCTTTTAAGCATCATATTTAATAATCTAAATGAAATCAAGAGTCATGTTTATGATAGGTCATGACATTTATTTCTACAAAACATATTAAATACAAAACATGTAAAAAAGAATTTTCATAATGCTACATGTTTTATTTTAATCTATTATTATTCATAACAATGTTACTAAACTTTTAGGTATTTGAGTCGTTTAGAAAATATTTACTGCATGAATAACGTGACATATTGAGAGCAAAATCGAGCTTACCCTACTAAACAACGTAAAGTTTTATCTTGGTACTATTTTTATATGTGTTTCAATGTAAGCTTCGTTTTGAAAAAAAATTGCGTGTGATAATGTACAAATCATCTAAGTAGAGGCGGACAAGTCTTCAAAGTGTTTTTTTATTTTTTTATTTCCCCTTTTATGTGAATTTGTTACAGTTTCGACTTAGTAGCTTTTTCTATGATGATTTTTAACTTTTTTTTTTAATATGGCAAGTTAACTTGCCGCCTTGCATGTGCGTGATTTAACGTTTTTTCATCTATTTTTTGTTTGGTTTAATTGTCCCGCCGCAACGCGCGGGTTTCTCACTAGTTAGCTTAATGATTCAGGCCTGAATGATTAAGAGGCTGATTAAGAGGCTACCAAACAGCCCGTAAATAAGTTTGTTGATTTCGTTAGTTTAAGTTGGTGTACAAGGTGGCCCAAAAGCAAACACTGTTAAGTTGGTATACGAGATGGCCCAAATAAAGCAAACAATTAAGCCCACTTTTTTACTTCATTGGAGTCCACCAATTTAAGTCCAGTAATTTATTAAAACTTTGAAAGCAAATCTATTGAAATCCACTAATTTATGCTCATTGTTTAATACCTGAAACCCGACCCAAACCAACCCGATATCCGAATACCCATATGCCAATTGTAATTAAGGCTGTTTATCCGTTTATCTTTAACATCAAAACCCCGAGTATAATGTATGCCGAACCAGCTAGTCCAAAACCCGAATACCAAACCTAATCAACACACCTTATTTAGTCTAGAAAAGTACCACTAATGCATGATTACCGACAGTAGAAATTCGTTGTTTTATATGTCGCTTAAAGAACCTTAGTTTCAATGCAGTCATCATTGTCGATAATATGTCCTTGATACCCACGTCGGTGGTTTCTTGGTAAAGGTTGTCGGTGAATACATTACCTAGCCATGCTTTCCAACAAAGAATCACCCATGTGACATACCTTCATCGGGTGAATTATGGCAATAAGTTTATTGTTGAAAGCCCTTTGTTTTGTAGTGGATGTCCACATCTTCCACACTAAACTACAATTACACACATGAGATTGAATCGAGTTTTTGTAAGGATATAGTTTTTTTTTAACGGCAAATTTCTACTCCTTGTAAGACTTGAACCCATAACCTCCCATTTAGGTGTTCCTAGAAGCTTTGCTTCTACCATTGGGCCACCAACCCCTATGGCTTGTAAGGATATAGTTAATCATGAAATGTAGACCCTACAAAATTTTCCTGGTCAACAAGGTTGCTATAACAATAATTTCAGATTGTTTGTGGTTAAAATCCAACCATAAATAAAATGTTTATAGTATACAAAGTAAATGTGTAACGAACTTGTAGTTATTACCACCTAGAGTTTTGTTTGAAGCCGATTTACTAAGGAGATATTATTTAATCAATGGCTTTCTTCATTTGCGTGATGCTAATTTTCCTTCCATTATTACCCTTTCTTATCTTCACCTGAAAAACAAATCCAAAAAAAGTAACAATAAAAAAATTATAAAATTTCAAGGGGTTTTTTTTTTTTTTTTTTTTGTGTGGTAAATCAAATACCATACAAATTTTGTAGGGTACAAATTCGTACCAGTGTCATCGAAAATACCAAAACTAAAAAAGACATAAAACAAATGATGGTATCTATACCAATGAGGAAATTGGTACCGGTGTCATTGAAAATACCAAAACTAAAAAAGACATAAAACAAATGCTAGTATCGATACCAATGAGACAATGATACTTAGTCATTATCGATACAAATGATATTATGTATGTATCAGATAGGAATGGTCAGAGTCATCCCTGCAAATTCATGTGCCCTATGTGAATAGAAAAAAGTAACACTCTAAAAGCGTTTATGTGTGGGCACACACATATGTAAATTTTAGTTCAGCATGGTAATAAGTTAAAAGACAAATGCTCCAAACTAAATACGTTTATATATCTTTTTAACTAGGTTATTTTTTTAAACAGTCACGAGTTTTAAAATGTTATTGTTTTTTAAACATTATAGATATTTGTTTTAAACTAACTTTATATATAAAAAACATACAAAATAAGGTTTTTAAAAATTTTAGGTCCCAAAAGAGCCATCCTGTTTTACAGTCTCACTGGTACTGGCACTTGCCCTAACATTAGTACGGTACCAGCACTCGCATAAAACAAAACTTGTATCACTACATAAACAAGGAAAATGATTACCTTAGCTCTCATCTCAGCTGTAAACACCCCACTATCCACACAAGATTATGCAGTTATGATCTCTACTCCAAGTTCCCTTAACTTCTTCATAACATCAAGCAACAACCCATCTCCATACCTACATTGCATCTCCACCAATGCATCATTCTCAATTATTGACACTTCCACTTGCACCGCGACCGCGGCCCGTCCCACGCCACCATTACCACCCTCCACCGCTCTTATTTTCCTTTTTTCCGCCACCTTTGCATTCTCCAAATCTTGAACCCTCTTCCTTAGCTGCTTTACGTACTCAATCGTGTCCCCCGAGTATTGATGCTTTGTCCATTTTGGTCACTAATGGGACTAGTGTCCTAAGGATGATGAAACGTTCATTTAGTTTTTCTCTACGACGTCGTTCCGCGAGGACGTGGCTTGCGCTGAGGTCCTCGTGGGACGGCGTCGTTTAGCGTAGAGGTGTGATGGGTTTGGAGACGGTTGTGGTGGTGGTGGTGGTGGTGGAGTAGAGGAATGGGAGGGTGAAGAGGATGTATTTGAGGATACGTTGGGAGGTGGTGGGAAGGTGGTAGGGTTTATTAGGGTTTGGTGTCCACGTGGCGAAGGATGATTGGGTAGAGTATGATGGGTTGTGGTTTGGTGGTGTGTTTGAGTTGGAGCATCGAGTAGGATGCTTGTTGAGGATGGTTGTAACTGTTTGAGAGTAACGAGTGTCCTCTAGTGCTGGTTCTTCTGTAGGAAAGATTTGTGTTAGTTTGGAAAGTATGCATTTAGGGAGAATTACAAATTACACAAGTTTAATAAATATAAACTTTTTTTTCCAAACATAGACACACTTTTCTAGTCTTTTAAAGTCAGCTCGGGCGACTGAGATGGCTAGTACTTAGTTGCCGGCTAAAGGTATTTTAGTGTTTAATCGATTGCTAGGGCTCTTTTAATGTTTAGTAGACGGCTAAGCTGAGTATTTAGAAACCGCTAAAAAAGTGTCTATTTTTAAAAAAAAAAATTCTTCAAAATTGTCTTATTATTATTTTCTTTAATTTTCCCATATATTTGTCTTTATATGAATTTCCTTTTTTTGAAAACTTAGGCGAATCCAACAAATAACACTCATAATTTTACCATATTAGGATTTGGGTTGATTTTTTTGAAAGGTATAGATCAACTGAAAACTCATTAACTACTTCAACCCTTTTTAATGGAAGTAGCCACTCGAGTTTGAATGAGGTGGAGCATTGGCAGAGCCTTGCCTCTACCTCTGTAAGGAAGAATAAAATTTTGCCCACAGCCAGGCTCAAACTCGGAATATCAGGGCAGGAACCCCGAAGGGAAAACCTTCCCACCTCCCCACAAACCAATTGGTCTGTAGATCATTGGCTGGATTTGGGTTGATATGTTTAATCCGTGTAGTTAACACTTAAAACATCAATTCATTTAAATTTTTTTTAAAGTATCAATTCATTTAAATGTTTAACTAATTTACGACAACCTCATATTCGACGGTTTTACATGGACGATTTCTAAAAGTTTGCTTTCACTTTTTTTAACATTCATTTTTACAATGACGATTTTTCATGATTTCCAAATATACCCTTGTAACGTGTTTTTCTATCTACATTTTGATGTTCAAAACCGAGCCGCCGCAACGCACCGTGATTAACACTAGTTTCTTACACATATGATACGTACAAATTACACAACAATGAAAATCATAATCAAGATCTCACTGGTAAATGGGTAAAGTTGAGATCATTTTTAAAATTTTCCGTGGATTTGATATTATATGTGATACTCGGTAACTGCCCAAACACAATTTATGTCATAATTTTTATTTCTTGTACTTGGATAATACTAATAGATTAATCAACTAACGTACAAAAGTTTAATTTTCTTAGTTAATTAAAGGAAAATTATATGAAAGTTACAATAAAAAGATATATATAATTTAGGAATCCTAAAGGATAATTTTTAATAAAGCTACATGTCAGCGTGATACTTACGGATTACGCGATAACCAACTAGTAATCAGCAACCAGGAATCCAGTGCGTATTAGCTTAGTATAAGACACGGTTTTATAGTCAGATATAAAATCACAAAATCAAATAACGTCTAATTTCTTCCCTAAGAATTTTTCTATAAAGAAGAAAACAAATTGGTTGATTTAATAAACCAAAATTAAAGTAATCCACAAATGTATTTTTTTTTTACGAAAAATTAAGTAAAATGCTATTTTGAGGAAAAAGAGAGTATTTATCATTTTAGTATAGTTTTAATTATATGAAATTATGATTTGGCTCTATATGAATCTTCTAGACTCGTTGCCAACAAGATAAATTGGGAGTCCAAGTTATTCGAACCAGCATTCGGCGACCCAAACTTGATGTCTCGAGACATAGCAAGTCGCAATAGCTCATTAGTGTCTTGCAAGCTAGAAACATGACATGATTCTTTCGCGAAGTCAGACCCATTTTCATCTACATCTTCATCGTCACACACATCTTCTGTATTATCATATTGTATATCTTCACCCTCATCGTCATCATCATCATCTTCGTCGTCATCAACATCTTCGTCCATTGAATACGTGGTGTTTGAAAGTTTGATTGTATCGGGTGTTTGATAAGGGGAAAAGGTAGTGTTGGAAGAATGGGCCGAAAGGACGGGTTTGGGATGTGGGAGAGTCATGTCATTTCTAATCGTGAAGAAAAGTTTCACATGTTGAATAAATTCGTTAGTCTCTTCGACCTACATATGCATAACAATGTGGTTTGTTCAAGCAAAAATCATTAAAAATTAAATAAATTATTTTAGTTTTCTATTTAAATTTTTTTATCATGGCGCGATAAAGAGAGGGAATTAGCGCGCTTCATAGAGTTGAAAAGACATAACTCTTTCAAATTTGACATTGGTTGAAATATAATCTAGTTGACCAAAAAATAGTTCATTTGATTTTGTTATCCAATTTATCTACCATGTCAAAAAGGTTATTACTCATCTAACCTTTTCGGTTGTTCCAAGCTCGACGATTCCATTTAGTAGAGGGATGCATATCACCGTCTGCAAAAATGGCATTCGACGTTAAGCAACATATGTATAAATGAGGAGTGTAGATCTAAAGTGAACAAAATCAACTTGCCTGTATATAAGTACTCTGATGCAAGGTCCAGGAAAGCAGCATGGCTTGACAAAATGTTAGGCCATAAGGTTGTAATGAAGAGAAAACTTGTAAAGAAGAAGTTGCACAAAATAATGAATCTATTTGATGTTATTATACCAATTCAAGGCAAAGAGGATAAAAAAAATGTATAAACCTTTATAATGACAATTATACAAGTTTAATGTTAAATTTTAAGATTCAATTTAGAAAACTTGGGCCAATCTTATATGTAGTTTTAAAAATTATATAACATTAAATTTACTTAAAAACAAATCATAACATTCTCTTGTTTTATCCTACTTCTAATAAATGATTCCAATTAACGTTACGTGTCATTTTTTCCTTTAATTTATTAATAATATTATTATTAATTATTGTTATAAATAAAATTTCTTAAGGATAGCGTGTCGGTGTGTCACTTTTTTAGTGTCTTCTCACTCTTATTTTTCTATTTCTCTATACTATAAAATAATAATTTTAAAATATAATATCCCTCTTATCTCTTATTTATTGAATATTTCTTTTATGTTTTTCTGCTTATTTATAACTAATTTAATATTTAATTAATCTAAACCCGTGCAATACATTGGTTTTTAGCCTAATAATAAATAAAAAACAAAGTAAATGTTAAAATAAATAAGTAATACATCAAAGTTATTTTTATAACGATTGGTTTTTAGCCTAATAATAAATAAAAAACAAAATAAATAAGTAATACATCAAAGTTCATTTTTATAACGATTGTATATGTATGTGCTAAAGCAATTACCTTAATTAGTCTAGAAAAGTACCACTAATGCATGATTACCGACAGTAGAAATTTGTTGTTTTATATGTCGCTTAAAGAACCTTAGTTTCATTGTAGTCATCATTGTCGATAATATGTCCTTGATACCAACGTTGGTGGTTTCTTGGTAAAGGTTGTCGGTAGATACATTACCTAGCCATGCTTTCCAACAAAGAATCACCAACGTGACATACCTTCATCGGGTGAATTACGGCAATAAGTTTATTATTGAAAGCCCTTTGTTTTGTAGTGGATGTCCACATCTTCCACACTAAACTACAATTATACACATGAGATTGAATCGATTTTTTGCAAGGATATAGTTAATCATGAAGTGTAGACCCTACAAGATTTTCCTGGTCAACAAGGTTGCTATAACAATAATTTTAGATTGTTTGTGGTTAAAATCCAACCATAAATAAAATCTTTATCTATATTATTATTATCTTATTAAGGAGGAGTGATGTACAACATGGTAATTTGCATTTCTGTACAACTTAACAAGCAACATGTACAACATATTTAAGCAAAAAAAATAAGGGTATTATTGGCATAGTAGTGACAATTAAGACACTTAGGAGGGTAGATTAGTAAATTTAACATAATCCAATACCTCACATCCTAAAATCCTATCCCAATTATGCCCTTATGTCCAACTTTTAAAACACAAAATACAACATAACTATGATGCATCTTAAATGTGAGACCTTTCAACCCCCCATCTATATTATTATATATACTTCATTATAATCAATTTCTTGAATGCTAATAGTCTTTTCATAACCCCAAACAAAATCTTAGACCTAATTTCATGCTTTGAAACATTGTTTTGTCCAAATAAAATGTCTTCATTAGATGAGAAGAGAACAAAATCAATGATAAGTTAAGACGCTTGCAAGATATGGTTCTCGGATGCTAAAAGGTATAAAGATATGAGTTAATCTTTATATACATATATACATTTTTTTCTACTTGTTCATATGTTCTTTGACAATTACAAAAATTTATCCTCATAATATATCATTGTTTTACTCCATTTAAATTTAGTTATTTGCTATAGACAATGGGAATGCCAGTGATGTTGGATGTAATAATCAACTATGTTGGATCGTTGCAGAATCAAATTCAGGTAATTTAATTGTGCAACTAACAATTTAAACAATAAACAAACAATATTCAAAATTATTGATGAGAAAATATTTTTCAAAATTAATTAGTACAGGTTTTCTCTTCTTTGTGCATTTTTAGTTTCTCTCTATAAAGGTTTCAGAAGCCAGCATGTTCTATAACCTATTGACCTCAAATCTACTGAATTGGATGATATGGCCCCTATGAAGGTGACAGATGGCTTTCCTAACTATCCTTGTTAAGAAGTTGTGTCACACCCCAACCGATGGCGGAATCATCGAGGTGAGACTTAGTGGTAGATTGTTCAAAGACTTCATGACACTAGATTTTGTGACAATATAGTTTAAAGATAGAATTTCATTTATTGTCTAAAAATAGAAATACTAGTAGTTTAAATAACGAAAAACACAACAACAAGAATATGACAACTTGAACTAGAGTGAGTTTCTATGTCCAATCCTAAGTAGTTTTCTTGAATGTCCCGCAATAAATATTTCCTGCAACATGTATAAATTATCCGTCAACACATAAAGCATTGGTGAGCATACTAGTTTTGACATACATACATAGTAAAGTTTTGCTTATAGGCATATGCAAGAGAACCATACAAACGGCGACTAGCCACGAAGAATTTTGCTTAACATGACCCATGTAGGGGGCGGATAGCCAATCCTATAGCGCTATACATGCAAGGTGGGTTGTCAACTATATGAACATTTGTATGTTAGAGTAAATAATTCCACATAGCATAGCGTACAAGCATATAATAGACTTTAGATTGCGTATGATAGAATTTAGAATATGATAAGACTTTAGACTAAGCATAATAGATTGTAGAGTTTAAAATCGTTTGGGTTTTGATAGTGATACATGTTGAGCCCCAAAGAATAAAGGATAAAGGGGGGACAAGTATGAACTCACCTTAGGGTGTGTTATTTAGTTCCCAAAAACGGGTCTTGAGAATTGAAGATTTTAGCTCCGAATAACTAGAATTAGAAAGGAAAGCGTTTTAGATTCAAGAGTTGGATTATTAGATTCAAGAGAGTCAAGCAAGCCTTTTAGGCGAACCAAAACACAAACCACCATGAAGGTGATTCGGATGGTCATAAGAGTCAAGCAAGCCTTTTAGGTGAACCAAAACACAAACCACCATAGAGGTGATTCGGATGGTTATGAGAGTCAAGCATTGGTAAGGTAGGGATGTATCCACAAACCTTTTCGAGTTATTAAATTAGTAGAGTTTATATAATTTAGTATTTATATAATATAACTTAGGAAGTAGGGTATGGTGACTTAGTTTGGATGAGCCTTGGCCTTCCTTTTGTCAACCATGAACCATAACACAAGTCACTTGATCATTGAGTTGTTGGTGAACTTGGTTGGTATTATTAACAACCTAGTGCATAAAAGATAATAGAAGATAACCACATTTGAGGCCTCAAATTGGTGCCCTACTCATGTTTATTTGCCATGGCAAATAGGAGAGAGGTCCTAGAGGTTTCCTCAAAGGGTTTGAAGAAGAGGAGAGTGAAGAAAGTAGAAGAGAGGTTGAAGGTGAAGTGAGAAACTCACTTACTCTTGAGAGATTTGGAGATTTAGAGAGGATTTAGAAATGAGCAAGTGTTAGAATGGGTAGGAGTGATGTATTTATAGTTGAGGTAAAGGGGTTGGGTATTTAATGAATTAATTAGGGTGGTTATGAGATATATCTCAAAAAAATAAAATAAATAAATAAATAAATAAATGAGAAAAAAGTGCACGGCACTTTTTGTAAGTTTAATTCATCATTTTTTTTACTTTTTTTTCTTAAATTATTATTATTATTAATAGTATATAGGTTTTATATAAAAAATCAAATAAATATATATTAAGATCTTACCTAAATAAGTTTCTTGTTATAACGCCTAAATTGAATAGAATAAATTATAATGACGACTCGTCTAGAATTGGTGGGAGTAACATAAAAGAAACGAATAATGGCGAACTTAGAATTTGTTAAATATAGTATTTAAAATACATGTATAACTAAAAATCACACGATGTTACAGTCTCCCCTACTTTAGAAAATTTCGTCTCGAAATTTAATTAAGAGTCAACCTTTTGAAAAATAGGTAAATGGTTTTTTATGGGTTTAATAAGAATAAAAACTTGTTTGTTTATTATGTTTAAATCAAATACGGTATCTAGTTACTTGTGCGATAATTATGCTCATACGAAAAGTACTTTTAAATTTTTACCCAAGGTTGTACGTAGAAATTTGAGAGTTTGACCGACTAAAGCATTTTTGTAAATAGTGAAGGAAGAGGGTACGTATAAATAGGTTTGTATACGGAGTTGATGCAGCAAGTTTTGGAAAAGTAAGTAAATATACAGTATAACATACATGAAATAGTAAAAAAAAATTTGTGACGGTAGGTAAGTATACTGTGTATAAGAAATAGTAAGAATTCTAGGAAAGTAAGTATTTATATGGTATGAAATAGTGAAAATTGAAGGTAGGTAAGTATATTTGTATAACATATAGAAATTTTGGAAAAATAAGTATTTATACGGTATATCATATATGAAATAGTAGAATTTGTTGGCTTGTAAAAGAGGTGTCTTTGGGTAATTGGGGGGAATAGTAAAAATGTGAGCATAGTGAGTGACTAGATGTGGGAATGAATAGTATTTAGTAATAGATATTTGGTTTGTACAAGGTCAAAAATTTTGTTAGGAAAAACTTTTTAGAAGTGATTAAATAAACGAGAAATTGGACTATTTGGAAAACAGCTTTTTGGCGAAATAAATAGTAGTTATTTAGTTTTGAAATCCAGTACATGATTAGTCAAGGAAATATATAAAGTGAGAGACGAATCTTGTTTTACATGTATAAATTATTTTAGAGATTAAGGCCAGAGCTTTCGGAGTTTAGAATTAGATTCTTGATAATAGAAGGATTGCTGATTAAGCAAGGAAGGGTATGAGGGAAGAACGAGTTGATGGAGATTACAAGTATAGATTATTCATAGCAAAGGATAATATTGCATAGTAGAAAGTGTGGTTCAAAATAAGGTCATAATATGCATAAAGATAAATAATGCAAGCGTAATTAGACTAGTAAACTATAACATAAACGGTATCGCAAAAGATAAATAACGCAAGTGTTGGTCAAAATTTAAATACGACACCCAAGACTTCTCATGGCACGAATAACTCTACTTTTGGTAGTATGACAGGACATTTATGTATAGGATGTACCGGCGGCGTATCCACCATGCCGTTATCATACCTCATCCGTGTTGTTATTCAAGTCATGATAGGTTACACACACTGGGACTTGTTATGTTTTCCATGCGCCCAATTTTTGTACTTACGTGTGCACCCGTAATTAGTCCAATTGTCATATGGTACACATAATTTGTCTTAGTTATGTGTGGGTTGACGCAAAATATTTATACAAGGAAACGACATTAAACTAAGACATTAGATAGTTTTGATGTTGTAAACATAGCAAGCAACATGACATTCAAACACATAATGTGAAAAGGCATTAAGCAAGTTTTTGATGTTGTTAACCGCATGCGTTTTGGCGTGGATGTATGGTTTCATGACATAATGGTGTAGACTGGTGTATACGTTGTTACGTTTAGTGGTAAAAAAAAAAACAAGCAAAAGTATGGACAATTGGATTTTAAATGAAAACGTTCACGCGTGAAAAAGAATGTTTTGACTAAGAGTAACATAAAATTCGAGTTCATTACGAATTTAGTTTATGGGTATGCGAGCAACTTTTAGCTTTTCGAGGCTAAGGGTCAGGTTTGATGGTAGAAGATTTTAGTCCATTAGATGTTAAGGAAAAACGGATTTAATTGGAGTGGGAAAATTTAGTGTAAAGGTTTTATCGAAGATTGTCGTTTGATTTATGAAAGATCCATTTTATTAAGTGAGGAGAATGGTTTATTGACGAATTTAGTTTGGCGTTGATGAATATTTTGACTTGTGATACGATTTCAAAAGAAAATGGTTTTGGGATTATAAAGAAATAGATTATTTGATTTAGCGTGTCTTTTCTCAGAAGTCCTGGTTACAAAAGAAATATTTTTTTTAAACACTTTTACCATTTAGAATCTTGTTTGTCATACAGACTCGACGCACACATTTGTCAGTGGTTTGAAAGTGAGGATTTTATAAAAGAATAGGCATCCTCTTAAGAATAGTAAGAAGAATTTTGTTCAAAATTTTGAAAAAGATTGCACGCGAGGAGAAAAAGGTTTTGCGATGTTTTAATTTTGCCGATAAATTACGATTGTAAACTAGGATAACGATGGTATTTCATAAAAAAGAAAGTTTCACATCCGAACAATTTTTTTTTTGAAAACGTTACATAAGGAAATTCTAATTTTTTTTAAAGAAAAGAAAAGTCAATCTTCTTTAGTGTGGTGAGTGGGTCTTCGAGCATCGTAGATCACCATGGCAAGTCTTGGGCATTGGTCGTGCTCATGGGTTGGATCGTTGCACTCAGAGCATATCCATCCATTGGCTTTAGTGAATAAGGTAGTGCTAGTAGGTTTTTCGGGTCGTGGTTTAGTGGTGTGGCGACATGTTTTGGCTAATTGACCATATGCATCACAGTTGGTGCATATGCGGCATTGTGTGTGAGTGGGATGGTGATATTTACAACTGTCGCATAGCGGAAAGGTTCCACGGTACTGCTTTTTGTTAGAATTTAGAGTCTTAGTTGTTGTCGAAGTGTGGTTTTGTTTGAGGTTTTTGCGTTTTCGGTTATTCTTATTCATTCGTTTGGTAGGGGTATGGGTGGATGGTTTAGTATCTACATGGTTTGTGTTGTCTTGGATGGTATCGCCAGAGTTTGGAATTGGGTTTGTTGGTGTCTCTAAGTTAGGGAGAATCTTGATCAATTCTTGGGCAATAAGACTCGCCAGTTGGTGGAGATCGATGTTGTTGAGATGGGAAGACATCTACGAAAATCATACGTAAGAAAATTTGCATAGGCGTTTTTTTAAGCAAGGTGACTTTTGAATTCAGGAAAGGGGTTATTAGAATGTTGGTTAACAATGAAAGCTTGTGAGTAAAGTTTCACTAGATCGGTAAAGTTTGTGCAAATTCAAAAAAAAAATACATGAGCTCAAGTTGTTCTCATAGACTTAGTATGTAAGTTCAAGTTACACGTATAGGATGCGAGTTTCACATTGTTCAAATAGCATAGCACGTGTGTATAAGCAAGTATAGTGCATTTAGTCAACATGAAGGAGTTTTAATTTATGTTGGTTCATGATTATTAGTATTGTTTGGAGATTGCGAGAGTAGCTTGTAATGCGAGTGAAATAAATCGAATATATAATGAAAACATAGCATGAAAACATAATTGAAAGTAGTAATAGCATAAAAAGAGAGGCTTGTTTTAAACAAAATAATTGGAGTGTCCCGGAACGAAACTAAGACTAACCAAAGTGGTTCGAATTTACCTTTGAGTTTGAGAACATGCTTTGGCCTAATAGGTGGAAATACTCTCGCCGAAACTTTCGGTTAACGGTATTCACCCTTCCAGTTACTACATGTTTCTTGTCATTAGTAAATTTGAGACTTTGGCGAGATTGAAAAAAATATCAAGGATTGAAACTAGTCGCTAAGTTGCGGATTTCACTCCTATCTTAGCGAGGTCATTTCTTTGAGTGTGGTTTGTACACTTTGTCCAACGTGGTAAGAAAATTAATTCTAACCTTCGATTGGTAAGTGTCCACTAGAACGAGAATTGTGAAATTTCCACCAAGGTGAGGATATCACTCCTATCTTGGTGTAGTTTCAAAAATACAAAGAATTTACGCGGATTGAAAGTTATCACCAAAGTGAGGGTTTCACACCTATTTTGGTGATTTCCTTTCGTTTGTGTTATACGAGCGTCTTCGAGTGTAGAGTAATCCTCAAATAGGAAGGTAAATTTTAAGGACCAAGAGAATGGAGTAGAAGCAAGATAGGGAGAACAAGTACTTTAAGCATGATAAAAGGAATGGTCAAAAGGGTTCTTAACTATAGTCTAGGTCAAACATGGCAATTTTTCCTAGATCCCTATAGTCATGGCTCTGATACCAATCTGTCACACCCCAACCGATGGCGGAATCATCGAGGTGAGACTTAGTGGTAGATTGTTCAAAGACTTCATGACACTAGATTTTGTGACAATATAGTTTAAAGATAGAATTTCATTTATTGTCTAAAAATAGAAATACTAGTAGTTTAAATAACGAAAAACACAACAACAAGAATATGACAACTTGAACTAGAGTGAGTTTCTATGTCCAATCCTAAGTAGTTTTCTTGAATGTCCCGCAATAAATATTTCCTGCAACATGTATAAATTATCCGTCAACACATAAAGCATTGGTGAGCATACTAGTTTTGACATACATACATAGTAAAGTTTTGCTTATAGGCATATGCAAGAGAACCATACAAACGGCGACTAGCCACGAAGAATTTTGCTTAACATGACCCATGTAGGGGGCGGATAGCCAATCCTATAGCGCTATACATGCAAGGTGGGTTGTCAACTATATGAACATTTGTATGTTAGAGTAAATAATTCTACATAGCATAGCGTACAAGCATATAATAGACCTTAGATTGCGTATGATAGAATTTAGAATATGATAAGACTTTAGACTAAGCATAATAGATTGTAGAGTTTAAAATCGTTTGGGTTTTGATAGTGATACATGTTGAGCCCCAAAGAATAAAGGATAAAGGGGGGACAAGTATGAACTCACCTTAGGGTGTGTTATTTAGTTCCCAAAAACGGGTCTTGAGAATTGAAGATTTTAGCTCCGAATAACTAGAATTAGAAAGGAAAGCGTTTTAGATTCAAGAGTTGGATTATTAGATTCAAGAGAGTCAAGCAAGCCTTTTAGGCGAACCAAAACACAAACCACCATGAAGGTGATTCGGATGGTCATAAGAGTCAAGCAAGCCTTTTAGGCGAACCAAAACACAAACCACCATAGAGGTGATTCGGATGGTTATGAGAGTCAAGCATTGGTAAGGTAGGGATGTATCCACAAACCTTTTCGAGTTATTAAATTAGTAGAGTTTATATAATTTAGTATTTATATAATATAACTTAGGAAGTAGGGTATGGTGACTTAGTTTGGATGAGCCTTGGCCTTCCTTTTGTCAACCATGAACCATAACACAAGTCACTTGATCATTGAGTTGTTGGTGAACTTGGTTGGTATTATTAACAACCTAGTGCATAAAAGATAATAGAAGATAACCACATTTGAGGCCTTAAATTGGTGCCATACTCATGTTTATTTGCCATGGCAAATAGGAGAGAGGTCCTAGAGGTTTCCTCAAAGGGTTTGAAGAAGAGGAGAGTGAAGAAAGTAGAAGAGAGGTTGAAGGTGAAGTGAGAAACTCACTTACTCTTGAGAGATTTGGAGATTTAGAGAGGATTTAGAAATGAGCAAGTGTTAGAATGGGTAGGAGTGATGTATTTATAGTTGAGGTAAAGGGGTTGGGTATTTAATGAATTAATTAGGGTGGTTATGAGATATATCTCAAAAAAATAAAATAAATAAATAAATAAATAAATGAGAAAAAAGTGCACGGCACTTTTTGTAAGTTTAATTCATCATTTTTTTTACTTTTTTTTCTTAAATTATTATTATTATGAATAGTATATAGGTTTTATATAAAAAAATCAAATAAATATATATTAAGATCTTACCTAAATAAGTTTCTTGTTATAACGCCTAAATTGAATAGAATAAATTATAATGACGACTCGTCTAGAATTGGTGGGAGTAACATAAAAGAAACGAATAATGGCGAACTTAGAATTTGTTAAATATAGTATTTAAAATACATGTATAACTAAAAATCACACGATGTTACAAGTTGTGTATCTTGAATCATATATTTTGTTAACTAAATAAAACGGACAAAATTATAAATATAACATTCTAGATTTGCTAATACGTTTCTAATATATTATAAATATTACTTCCACTTACTGCATGGGATGAAAACTGATGTTGCAGGGAACAAATGGACATGAAGGACAAATGATGGAGAGGATGGTTGGAGAAGGGTACGGAGACTTTCCTCAATTTCAATCAACATGGTCTCCTTGAACGCCATGAAATAGTTAACTCTATAAATCTATATATGCATGCTCAAATATAACTTTATACGTAAACTATTTTTGTTCTAAGACATTGTATTTGTTGATCTATTTAATGTTTTTGTTAAACGTTGTATGAAGTGTGGTTCACAATATTATTTTGCTTTCGGCATTTGTATATTGTTTAACTTCTAATTCTAATTAATAAAATAAATTAAACACTAGCATAAAGAGAAAACAAAAATTTAACTATGTGTTAATTACTTATGTTATTTGTGTTAAGATATAAAAAATCGAAAAGCCATAAATTCACGCTCACGCTAATGAATCCACCCGAATCTTTATCTTCTATACTATATTATAAAGCATCAGTGAAGGATACCCGCAAAATTTAAGTAAATACAACATTTATTGCTTATAGTACAATGCTTATTGAAGTCATTTAGGGAGTAAAATTGTCTTTCTACCTAAATATTAAATTATTGAATAAATTAATTTAAACATAATTATAAAATTGATGAGGAAATTAACAATAATGTGACGACTCTTTGTATTCATAACCTCTATGTCTTTATTATGTTTGTATCAATGTTTCTTATAAATAGTGGTCATGTATTTGGTATATAAATAATGTGGTGACCCTTCACATACATAACTTACATATCTTTCAATGTTTATAGTAAATAAATTACATCATATATTATGTATTTATATCTTCTTTTTAAATTTATGTGGTTGCAGGATGGTATGATGTGACACTTCTGCACACAAATGAATATGTAGGCTTGAAGTTTGCCAACACACCCAACCCATGACACATTTCAACCCATTAAAGTGAGCGATATATGTAGGCTTAACGTTTATTCAAGCAAATATGGTAGAGATACTTCATGAGCAACGTCATCATCTTCCTTGATGGTTTTTTGTTTTCTCTGCTACTATAAGTCAATTTGGTAGTTTTAACTATATTTACTACTAATTTGTTTGGTCCAATATATTTGTTACGGCGCTTGTCAAACTAACATAAAACGAGATTATCTATGCAAATCATTGACTCCGCTGCATCTCGCGGGTACCCTAAAATAATAGAAATATGTTGCGCTCTACAAATTGCATTTTAGTAATTACATCACTTCCACTACAATCTTATGGTCATTAAGAGATACAACGCCACTTCACTACGCTAAGCACCGCTCTACGATGTCATACTTATCTGCCTTCGAGATATACAAAAGGGTCCCACCGAAGGACGTGGGCCAATCTAAGGGTGTTGCAAAGAATAGTACGACCCATTGTGATGTACCCATTTAAAATATTCAGAAGATATACTTATGAGTTTCAGTTTTTAATAACATATATTTTATACATCGTTGTTTTCTACTTCATCATAACGAATAACCAACAAACACGATGCACGAGGGGCAAAACAGATACACCCGCCGCAACGCGCGGGCATTCCTACTAGTAGTATACAAACTAAATGTGCTACGAACTTGTAGTTATTACCACCTAGAGTTTTATTTGAAGCCGATTTACTAAGGAGATATTATTTGATCAATGGCTTTCTTCACTTGCGTGATGCTAATTTTCCTTCCGTTATTACCCTTCCTCATCTTCACCTGAAAAACAAATCCAAAAAAGTAAAAATAAAAAAATTATAAAACTTCAAGGTTTTTTTTTTTTTTAATTTTTTTTTGTGGTAAATCAAATATAGGGATCAAATCACTACCGCAAATCAAATACCATAAAATTTTTGCAAGGTACAAATTGATACCGGTGTCATTGAAAATACCAAAACTAAAAAAAGGCAAAAAAAAAAAAAACAAAAAACAAATAATGGTATCAATACCAATGAGGCATTGATACTTAGTCAGTATCAATACAAATGATATTATGTACGTATCAGTTAGGAATGGTCAGAGCCATCCCTGCAAATTTTGTGCCCTATGGGAATAGAAAAAAGTGACACCCTAAAAGCGTTTGAGTGTGGGCACACACATATGTAAATTTTAGTTCAACATGGTAATGAGTTAAAAAGACAAATGCTCCAAACTAAATACGTTTATGTATCTTTTTAACTAGGTTACTTTTTTTTAAACAGTCACGAGTTTTAAAATGTTATTGTTTTTTAAACTTTATAGATATTTGTTTTAAACTAACTTATATATAAAAAAACAAACAAAATAAAGTTTTTTAAAATTTTAGGTCCCAAAAGAACCATCCTGTTTTACAGTCTCACCAGTACTGCCCTCACACCAGTACGTTACTGGCACACTCGCAAAAAACAAAACTTATATCACTACATAAACAAGGAAAGTGATTACCTTAGCTCTCATCTCAGCTGTAAACACCCCACTATCCACACAAGATTGTATAGTTATGATCTCTACTCCAAGCTCCCTTAACTTCTTCATAACATCAAGCAACAACCCATCTCTATACCTACATTGCATCTCCACCAATGCATCATTCTCAATTATCGACACTTCCACTTCCACTTGCACCGCGACCGCGGCCCGTCCCACGCCACCATTACCACCCTCCACCGCTCTTATTTTCCTTTTTTCCGCCACCTTTGCATTTTCCAAATCTTGAACCCTGTTCCTTAGCTGCTTTACGTACTCAATCGTGTCCCCGAGTATTGATGCTTTGTCCATTTTGGTCACTAATGGGACTAGTGTCCTAAGGATGATGAAACGTTCATTTAGTTTTTCTCTACGACGTCGTTCCGCGAGGACGTGGCTTGCGCCGAGGTCCTCGTGGGACGGTGTTGTTTTGCGTAGAGGTGTGATGGGTTTGGAGACGGTTGTGGTTGTGGTGGTGGAGTAGAGGAATGGGAGGGTGAAGAGGATGTATTTGAGGATACGTTGGGAGGTGGTGGGAAGGTGGTAGGGTTTATTAGGGTTTGGTGTCCACGTGGCGAAGGATGATTGGGTAGAGTATGATGGATTGTGGTTTTGTGGTGTGTTTGAGTTGGAACATTGAGTTGGTTGCTTGTTGAGGATGGTTGTAACTGTTTGAGAGTAACGAGTGTCCTCTAGTGCTGGTTCTTCTGTTGGAAAGATTTGTGTTAGTTTGGAAAGTATGCATTTAGGGAGAATTACAAATTACACAAGTTTAATAAATATAAACTTTTTTTTTCCGATCATCGACATACTATTCTAGTCTTTTAAAGTCAGCTCAGGCGATTGAGATGGCTACTACTTAGTCGCCGGCTAAAGGTATTTTAGTGTTTAGTCGGTTACTAGGGCCTTTTTAATGTTTAGTAGACGGCTAAGCTGACTATTTGGAAACCACTAAAAAGTGTTTATTTTTAAAAAATCTTGTTCAAAATTGTCTTATTATTATTATTACTTTAATTTTCCCATATATTTATCTTTATATGAATTTCCTTTTTTGGAAACTTTAGCGAATCCAACAAATAACACTCATTATTATATTTTTACCATATTAGGATTTGGATTGATATGTTTAATCCGTATAGTTAACACTCGAAACATCAATTCATTTAAATGTTTAACTAATTTACGACAACCTAGCTCATATTCTACTTGATTACATCCTATATACAACCAATCAACGTATTAACAACTTTGATAACATCTTTAGCTCGTTTGTTCATGTTATATATTTTTGAATGTATCTATAACTTTCGAGTTTACTAGTTCAATCCGTTATCCTGATATGATTACCATTCTAGTTAGATTATTCATATTATATGTGTACAATTTAATCCTAGTATCATGTAACACAAAAGGTTAGCAAAGATTGAAATGGGCCTACATATGGTAAAATGTCAAATAGGTTTGAAGACTGAAAGGTATGTTTACGCTGTTATGTGTTCTTTCCTTGTATTTTTATTGATTTACAGTTAATATTGTTATGTGATTTTTATTGAAATCAAATATGAGCTAAAGTAACATACTCACTCATTTAGGCTAATTCTATATAATAGTAACAATTATGAATGTGAAGAGTACTAATTATCTATTGGACTATTATCTACTTAATTGCTTTATATACTAAACCTTTTAAATCTACTTTACTATTATGCAAGTCTTTTTTTAGCTAGGTTTTTTTTTTTTATTTATTTATTTTTTTTTTATTTTTAACGGCAAGTGGTGCCTGGTAGAGCTCCGGCTAACATCTTGGACCAACCTGTACTGATTACCCATTTCACCTGGATTGAGGATCTCCATAGGTGGAACCCCCACATATGGTAAATATAGCTCCAACAAGAATCGAACCCTCAACCTCTACATGACTTCCACTCTAGCTCCCCCAATTTTCACCAATTGAGATAGGCTTCATCGGCAGCTAGGTGAAGTTATTCCAGTTATTTCAAAGTAGATAAATACAAATAGTTTTTGACTAATTTCAATCACAGGCTCAGGAATCATTGGGGCAACAAATTATTTTTTATTTCTTTTTCAATAGACCTAAACATTAGATTAAAATTAGTTATATAATATCTTGAGATAAAATTTGAACTTCGTATTAGATTCTTTTGAGTTAGTAGCCAAAATCGTCTCTGATGTTTGGTTACTTTTGCCACTTCAATCCAAAACCCAAACCTTTAACATCTGGGTCCTTCAGTTTTATTTTTCTTGCCAAATTCGTCCCTGACAAGGTTTAGGTTTTAAACTGAAGTGGCAAAAGTGACAAAACCTCAGGGACGAATTTAGCAAAACCCAAATCTTTTCAGGGACGAATTTGGCAAAAAAATAAAACTGAAGGACCCAGATGTAAAAAGTTTGGGTTTTGGACTGAAGTGGCAAAAGTGATCAAACCTCAATGACGATTTTGGCTATTAACTCATCTGATTATTTAGTTATCTAACAACTTTATTTCCTTCAAATTTATTCGTATCATTTTTAGAAATGGTTTAAAAGTTTGTTTTAAAAAGTATTATTAAATTAATAAATGCTTTTAAGTATCTTATTGGGTAGGCGACGGTTTTACATGAATGATTTCTAAAAGTTCGCTTTTACTTTTTTTAACATTCATTTTTACAACGACGATTTTTCGTGATTTCCAAATATACCATCGTAACATGTTTTTCTATCTACATTTCGATGTTTAAAACCGAGCCGCCGCAACGTGGTGATTAACACTTGTTTGTTACACATATGATACGTACAAATTACACAACAATGAAAATCATAATCAAGATCTCACTGGTAATTGGGTAAAGTTGAGATCAGTTTTAAAATTTTCCGTGGATTTGATTATATGTGATACTCGGTAACTGGTCTATCCCAAACACAATTTATGTCATCATTTTTATTTCTTGTACTTAGATAATAGATTAATCAACTAATGTACAAAAGTTTAATTTTCTTAGTTAATTAAAGGAAAATTAAATGAAAGTTACAATCACAAGATATTTATACTATTGGAATCCTAAAGGATAATTTTTAATAAGCTAACATGTATGTCTGATACTTACGGATTTACCCAATGTGTATTAGCCTAGTATAAGACACGGTTCTATAGACAGATATAAAATCATAATATCAAATAACGTCTAATTTTCTTCCCTAAGATTTTTTTCAATAAAGAAGAAAACAAATTGGTTGATTTAATGAACCAAAATTAAAGTAATCCACAAATGTATATTTTTTTTATGAAAAATTAAGTAAAATGCTATTTTGAGGAAAAAGAGAGTTTTTATCATTTTAGTATAGTTTTAATTATATCAAATTATGACTAAAGTCAAAATTAAATTGCATTGGGTACCTGATGATGTGTGTAAATGAACGTGTGACGGGTTGTGCAACTCAAAATTATCTGACCATCCAGGTGTTGATTCGGCTCTATATGAATCTTCTAGGCTCGTTGCCAACAAGTTAAATTGGGAGTCCAAGTTATTCGAACCAGCATTCGGCGACCCAAACTTGATGTCTCGAGACAAAGCAAGTCGCAATAGCTCATCAGTGTCTTGCAAGCTAGAAACATGACATGATTCTTTCGCGAAGTCAGGCCCATTTTCATCTACATCTTCATCGTCACACACATCTTCTGTATTATCATATTGTATATCTTCACCCTCATCGTCATCATCATCATCTTCGTCGTCATCAACATCTTCGTCCATTGAATACATGGTGTTTGAAAGTTTGATTGTATCGGCTGTTTGATAAGGGGAAAAGGTAGTGTTGGAAGAATGGGCCGAAAGGGCGGGTTTGGGATGTGGGAGAGTCATGTCATTTCCAATCGTGAAGAAAAGTTTCACATGTTGAATAAATTCGTTAGTCTCTTCAACCTACATATGCATAACAATGTGGTTCGTTCAAGCAAAAATCATTAAAAATTAAATAAATTATTTTAGTTTTCCAAAAATCATTAAAAATTAAATAAATTATTTTAGTTTTCTATTTAATTTTTTTATCATGACGTGATAAAAGACATAACTCTTTCAAATTTGACATTGGTTGAAATATAATCTAGTTGACCAAAAAATAGTTCATTTGATTTTGTTTTCCAATTTATCTACCATGTCAAAAAGGTTATAATCATCTAACCTTTTCGGTTGTTCCAAGCTCGACGATTCCATTTAGTAGAGGGATGCATATCACCGTCTGCAAAAATGGCGTTCGACGTTAAGCAACATATGTATAAATGAGGAGTGTAGATCTAAAGTGATCAACAAAATCAACTTGCCTGTATATAAGCACTCTGATGCAAGGTCCAGGAAAGCAGCATGGCATGACAAAATGTTAGGCCATAAAGTTGTAATGAAGAAAAAACTTGGAAAGAAGTTGTACAAAATATGACCTTTATAATGACAATTATACAAGTTTAATGTTAAATTTTAAGATTCAATTTTGAAAACTTGGGCCAATCTTATATGTAGTTTTAAAAATTATATAACATCAAATTCAGTTAATAACAAATCATAACATTCTCTTATTTCATCCTACTTCTAATAAATGATTCCAATTAAGTCATTCTTTCCTTTAGTTTATTAATAATAATATTATTATTAATTATTATTATAAATAAAATTTCTTAAGGATAGCGTGTCAGTGTGTCACTTTTTAGTGTCTTCTCACTCTTATTTTTCTATTTCTCTATACTATAAAATAATAATTTTAAAATATAATATCCCTCTTATCTCTTATTTATTGAATATTTCTTTTATTTTTTTCTGCTTATTTATAACTATTTAATATTTAATTAATCTAACCCCGTGCAATACATAGGTTTTTAGCCTAATAATAAATAAAAAACAAAGTAAATGTTAAAATAAATAAGTAATACATCAAAGTTCATTTTTATAACGATTGTATATGTATGTGCTAAAGCAATTACATTATATTTATTCAACCCGTTTAATACACGTGTTTATTCAACTCGTGCAATATCGGTGTTAAAAAGATGTAAGTATTTTATTACTTAGAGAAAATTGCTCGAATGGTCCCTGTGGTTTGCACTTTTTCACCTATAGTCCTCAAGTTTTCAAAATTACAGACATAGTCCTGAAACAGTGCAAAACAGTGACTTTTTTTTTTAACTCGGATAATCCCTGGATATAACTGAGGTTAAATAATCCATTTAAGTGGGTGTGAAATTACAAAACTGTGACACCTTGCATTTTCAGGTTAACTCTTTTACTGAACTCTAGTTAATTGTCCTTGATCATATGTGGTTAAACACTTAGCTAGGGTTAGTTGAACAGGTCTTTCAGAATGTTATGTAACAATAACACATGTTAGGTGATATTAACGTACGTTATAATTAGGAAAAATAATTGTCTTGACGCACACACGAATCCTGTATCCCGAACGTTGGTGATTTGTTAGGCATGCATGATTATATGAATGATTGGATGTTGATGAATGTGGAATAACACATGTACATGAATTGCATGCTTATGTGAACTACTGCGTGTTAGTCAACTTGTACGTAAACGTTATGAGATATGTGCACTTAGGGTAAAAATAATATGAATTGATAAAACAATAATTTTATATGAGTTGGTAGGATTATTATTGTCGGGATTAATCTCGAGAGTTAGATAGGGCCATTGGGCTTGCTTATCAGATAAAAATCACTAGAGCCCGAAACCTTGGCCCATAATCCTAACCCTTAGTGTTTTGTTTATAAAAAAAAAAAAAAAAAACAAACCCTAATACTACCCTTGCGCCGTGGATTAGAGACCCCCCCCCCCCCCCACAACCCCCTTTCAATCTCAATCTTCACCAATCTTGCACTAGTTCAAGCAATTTTGGGTGCTATCTTGTGATTCTAGGGACTCTAGCAATTCAAGGTAAGCGTTTTACATGTTAAATGATGTGTTTTTAGGCTGGAAAAATTATAAAAACTTTAGGAAATATACATGCTAGAATCGCAAAATCAATGTATGTGAATGTTTATGATGTTTGTTGAAAGTGTTGATGAATATAGTTGATAGAAATCATATCTAGGGTATATGGTACGTAAAAACCTGAGATAAATGTAATAATATGAATGTTATTGTGATAATATGAGGTTATTGCATGATTATAAGGTATTGAGAATGATTAGGGTTTATAAAAGTCATGTTAATAAAATTCTGATGTGCTGACAGATTCATTGTGACGAATTGTAGGGCTGTTATAGAGTGATTAAAAGGTGTAATCTGATTGTTTTCTAACGCCAAAACGTAACTTATGGTGTTAGCTTTTCAAAAAGTCCAAAATCATGCGTTTTGGACCTGTTTTGATATATAATTATGATTTTATAAGTTTAAAGGTATAATCAGATTTTCGGATATGAAAAATGGACCAACTTTAAAGGGGTATAACTTGAGTTTTACGAGTCCGTTGATCATGAAATTTGGACAGAGGTTGAGTCTCTGAGTATAAAAGGTTTTCCAATTGGATTCATCTCGTTTGGATGAGTCTACGATTTTTAATGAATTTTTATGTAAGCTGCTGTCAACAGCACTCTTTTTCAGAGGTGTCTGTACTAAATTAATTTTCATAAAATCGTGAGGTGTTTTTGACGGGAAATAAAAATAGTGGAGTCACGTAAAAACATTTGAGAAGCTTCTGTAAAATTTTGGGCACTTGAAGAGTTGATTTGGTATTTTATAAAAATTGGTTTCCATGACGTAAAATCTGCCCAGAAAACACAGATTTGCGAGAAATTGGTTATGTGATGATTCGAGTATGTTAATGAGTTGTAAGTTATGAAATTCTATATGAAGACATGCGTATATGTTATTTATGTGTTATAGATGCCATGATAGGTTGATGGTATGCAATGTGCGATGAGAACTAGCTATGTTAAAAGTCTTAACATGTTGCATCTTTTACTAGTCACCAACGATTGACGGTTTTGCATGGTCTATTTGTGTCAAGTACAATTATTTGAGAGGTCACTTAAGTCTTGGTGTCAAGCACACTTAAACATTTTGTAACCTTGAATTTGATAGGTTATTGGTAGGCGAGTAGTCTTCCGAGTTTACTATCTTTGCAGTTTATTCTTAGCACGCAACCTAAGGTGAGTTTCACTACTTTTTCTCAAAAGCATGCGTCTCGGGTTTGAGACAACTTACTAAACTTTTCCTAGTCCGGTTGGGAATACTTTCACATCCCGGGTTGGGATGCTATGACTCCTTGTGTGGGTCGGTTTTTACTAGTTTACAAACTTTGTCCTTGATGAACTAAACCAACACTATCTCTGTAAGTCCTTCACGTACCGAATGAGTTGCCGGGTTATGGCAAGCGGGTTATTAGGTGATAGCGCTATTAGGTCTGACAAACCTCACACCGGCTCGGGGAGCGCGGGAGTGAACTATAACTTAACGAATTTTTATCATTGTTGATAGGCAATGATGTAAGGCATGCAGCTCACTTTTGTGACTACACGTTCTTTAGCGATTCGGTATATCGGTGTTAGTTATCATGAATGGGTTAGCTACCCTTGACATACGATAAACTAGTGTTTACATGGTTCTTGGAACCAACTCAATTACTTACTTACGTGGTTTTGGAAACCGGTACTTTTACATACTCATTTACTTTACTATGTGAACTCACCAGCTTTATGTAGACACACGTTAGCATGCTTTTGCAGGTAACTAGGTATGGAGCACGTCTAGGGAATGCATCATATCATATCATGGGCTTACAAACATTTAAAGTTTCTTATCATTTAACTGGTTACTTTTGGTTTTTGGGCGCGGTGTTTTGCGCAGACGTTTATTTACTGTTTTGCAAATTCGCTTCCGCTATACTTAACTTGGTTTGGTTAAAAGTTTAAACTTGATTTTACAATAACGAACTAAATGGTTAGGCATTTAGAGTCGTTCGTATAACTTATGGCTATGAGATCCTGGTGTGTCACGCGCCTCGCGGTAATACCCCGCAGTGGAAATTTGAGGGTGTGACAAAAACTACCCTTACTTTAATAAAAAATAATATAACACTAGTGGGTCCCACACTTCATCTTCCTCACTTCATCTTCTTCACCTCATCACCTCCACAAACCACCACCACCCATCTCCACCCTCCACCACCACCGACCCCCATCTCCACCCATCCCACCCGATTCCAACACCCAAACCCTACCTATAAAAGCATCGCTACCCACACTTCTACTACTGCTTCTTAGAGAGAGCTCGAGAGATGAGGAGGAGCCGGAGGTGCTCCTGCCACCGCCTCCGGCGGAGCTTCGGCAGCCGAACACCACAACCAACCCCCTCACCTTCACCCTTTCACCAATTATTATTATTATTAAGTGAGAGAGAGAGAGAGAGAGAGAGAGAGAGAGAGAGAGAGAGAGAGATGCAGAAGGAAAGTAGAGAGAGAGAGAGAGCTTGGGAGGAGGAAGAGGAGGACGACGACGGTTCACGGTGGTAGCTGTACCAACCGCGTCAGATCTGGTCAAGGAGGTAAAACCCAATCTTTTCTCCTCTTCGATTAACAATCTGTGGGTTGTGGTAGTTGTGATGATGATTATGGCCGATGATGTTCTGTTGGGGGTTTGGTCTGGGTTCGGTGGGAAGATGATGTGTACGGCTTTGGTGGTTTACGGTTGTTGGGTGAAGGTGGAGCTTAGTGGTGTTTTGGCCCGATTGGCGGTGGTTGGCTTTGGTTCGGGTGGTTGTTGGTGGTGTTTGGCCGATGATGATGATGGCTGTGGTGGTTGTGGTTCGGTTCGGGTCGGGCAGACCAGACTTGGTCTGGTTCTGGACTTCTGGTCTGGTCCGGCCATGGTGATAGGGTGGTGAAGTTGGTGGTGGTGGATTAAGGGTTTTTTTATATAGTAAGGGTAGTTTTGTAATTTCACACCCATTTAACTGGATTATTTAACCTCAGTTATCCTCCAGGGACTATCCGAGTTAAAAAATTCACTGTTTCGCACTGTTTCGGGACTATGTCTGTAATTTTAAAAACTTGAAGACTAAAGGTGAAAAAAGTGCAAACCACAGGGACCATTCGAGCAATTTTCTCTATTACTTAGTATATAAAATACATTTATTCAACACATGTAATACTGAAGGTTCTAACCTTGTTAGGACAAAGAGGATTGGTGAAACCACTTTTGTAAACCTTAGTCTAATTCACTTCTGTCATTTTTGGCTAAGTATAGAAGTACTGAAAAGAAGACAAGAAACTGCTGATTAGAAGATATGAAGAAGTGCTGAAGTTGCAGAAGTTCTGAAGTCCAAACCAGACAAGTTCACTTCAGAAGTACTGAAGACAAAAGTACTCTTCAGTAGTTGTCCTTCATCAGCACTTAGCAGAAGATATTTCCCACCGCCTTTTTGCATCAGTAGTTTATTGTTTAATATTACTTTTAGCTTTATTTGTTTCTTTCAATGTTGCAACTTGTGCAACTTGTCATTGGAGTTTCTGTGCTTGCTTTTTAGGCAAGATACATGCATGTAATCGTCTATAAATAGGAGGCTTCAACCTTCTATTTTAGACATTGATTTTCAACAGAAAAATCCTTCAAACACTCTCATTGTTAAATTCCATTTCTGTATTTATTGTGAATCTCTCTAAGTATCTAATTCTCATTTACAACTTAGATTCATAATAAATACTTTGTCATTTATTAGTTTCAAACATCAAGGGGGAGTTACAACTCTGACTTTGTATAAAAAGTGTTGCTTTAACTTATAACATTCCGCTGTGCTTACAATCTGATTTACAAGGACTTGCTAAACACTTAAGTGTCAAGATAGCAAGTTCTTACTTAGCAAACAAGAGCAAACTGATCCAACAATTGGTATCAGAGCATTGGTTTATCTGATCACATATCAATCTAACAAATTGAGAATCAGACACAAAGCTCTTATTGATATTCAATAAAAAGATCAAAAGTTCACTTTTTATCAATATCCATCACTTAAAAGAGTCATCAGACAAATCTATACTCTTTAAAAATGGATCCACATAATACTGGTTCTGCCACCAAACCTGCCATGCTTGTGAGAAATGAGTACAATATATGGCAAAAGAGAATGGCACATACCTTGTCACAAACCAACACAGGTTGTTGGAGATCTGTGATATATGGTCCACACAAACCAGTAAACATAAATCTTGAAACTAAAGAAGGGATTCCTAAGGATCCCAAAGACTATACAGATGAGGATTTCCTAAAACTTGAGCTAGATGCTAAGGCATTCTCTATGTTGGCAATGGCTCTCCCAAATGAAATATACTCTGGCCTTTTACATTGTGAAAGTGCCAAAGAACTTTGGGACTGTCTTAAAGAACAGTTTGGAGGAACTGAAGAGGTGATTGCCAACACCAGAGAAATTTTGGCTCAACAATATGAAACATTTGCTTATATTAATGGGGAAACTTTGACACAACAATTTGAAAGATTCTCCTCATTAATCTCTGAGCTAAAGTTAAATGGTCAGACCTATACAACAGTATCTATGTTACATAGATTTTTAAGGTCTCTACCTGACAAATGGGAAACTTACTCCATTGTCTTAAGATCCTCACCAGATTTTAGCTCCCTCACTCTTACAAAACTCCATGGGAGATTACTTACTTTTGAGAGAGAAATCGATCAAAAGAAGAAATTACAAACTTCTGGTAAAACTGCTGATGACTACCTACCAGGTAGTACAGCACTCTTGGGACAAGATTCACCAACTTGTTCCTATGGATCTTATGACAATATTGACATAACCACTGGGATCTCATCAGAAAGATCTTTCCCAGGTTATGACAATGATGACCAAAGTCAAACTGCTGATAATCTATGTTTTATCATGGATGATTTGAAAAATTTTAGCAGTGATGACTTAGAGGAAATGGACATATTACACCAACTGGCCATGCTAAGCATTAAAACTAACAAGTTTTATAAAAGGTCAGGAAGGAAATTTCCAGGATTGACCAGTAATACAAAAATTGGTTTTGACAAATCTAAACTGAGATGTCACAAGTGTCAGAAGTTGGGACACTTTGCTAGAGAGTGTAGAAGCTCTAGCTTTAACCAATCACAATCTGGAAATAACTATAACCCCAATTATAATAGGAACAATGGAACTCAAGGGAGTGCTCATTTTGTACAGGCACAAGCTCCTCAACAGCAATATATGCCTCAAGTACAATATGTTCAAGTGCCTGCTCAACAGATGCAGAGCCAACAATCAATCCCTCCCTTTCCAGCTGCTCAACTTCCTCCACAGCCTCAACAACCCCCTCAACAAAGTCTCTTTACCTCGGGGTATGTTGACTGGAGCAGTCTCCCTTATGACACCACAGAGTGCAATCCGGATGCAGACAACAAAGTGTTTGACATCAACTGGGGAGAACCAGACAATGGCAGAAAGAACTTTGCCTTAATGGCATTTGAAGGCTGTACATCAAAATCTGCATTGTCTCAGGTATCAAAAGAATCTTTGACAAAACTTTGTTCAAACTCTTGCAAAGAAACTTTTGCTCTCATAAGAGAGACAAACGTGCACCTACAAGGCAAAGCCAATGATTTAGAAAGAAAATACACACAGATAAAATGTGATTTAGAAAGAAAACTGTGTGCTAAAACAAAAGAGGTTTCTAAATTAACTGACTCTGCCATTGAAACCCAAGCATAAATCAAAATGATGCTAAATGACCTGGGAGATGTCAGACAAGAGCTTGCTGACACCAGGATCACTTGTGAAAAATGGGTGGAATCTTGTAGGGGGTATCAACTACTGCTAAACAAACAAAGTGCTTCAAATGTTAAGTTTGGCATAGGATACCATCATGTTGAAACACCAACAGATTTTTCTCCCAAAACCACTGAAGATGGGAGAAGAATTGTTTCAAATGAAACTTCTGAAGGGAAAGAATGCACATCTTTCCATGAAAACTTTCTAAATAGAAATCCTGGCATTTTTAAAGAAAGTACTTCAGAAGTATTTACAAAAACTGACAACAAGCCATCAGTAGTTTCATCTACTTCAGGAGTTGAGACCCTGAAAACTACTGATGAGCAAAATCTTTTCACAACTGTCAGAAATTTGCCTTCTGATCAAAAACTTAAGGCAAAAGAATGTGAAATTTGTGGCTTGTTCAACCACAAAACTGAATTTTGTAGATACAGAAAAGGAATTCAGTTCAATCAAAAATTTAAACAACAGGTTGTGGGAAATCAAATCAGAAATGATTATGAAAAAGTCTTTAAACCCAAGAAACAACAACCTGAAAACACCTTTTCTCAGAAAAAGATAAAATCTCAACCAAAATCTTTTTCTCAAAATTCCTTGTCAGTAGTTAGACCAGAATCATCAGCAGTTTCACAAACTGCTGAGATTCAAAATCTAAAGAACATGGTAGAACTACTGATGACCAAGGTTGATGGTGGTCCTAAATAGGATACCACCATGGTTCTTAATGAAAAATCCATTGCCAAAAAGACATGGATTTCTCAACCTGGTCAAGAACAAACTGTAACTGTTCTCAAGAGCAAACCCAAAGCCAAACAGGCTTGGGTTTCCAAATCTAACTAATTTGCTTTTATGTGCAGAGAGTTTCCAGGGGCTTAAACAGCATTTGGTATGTTGATAGTGGAGGCTCTATGCACATGACTGGATGCAGATACCTGATAAACAACTTTATCAGCCAAAGAGAAGGATCTGTGTCCTTTGGGAACAATGCTAAGGGATATGTGCTAGGACATGGCAATGTCTCCTCTGGCAAAATACAGTTTGACAAGGTCAATCTGGTGGAAAATCTTGAATACAACTTGCTGAGCGTGTCACAAATGTGTGATAAAGGATATTCTTCCTTTTTCACAAAGACAGCTTGCAAGATCATCTCACCAGAAGGCCAGAAGTTGATTGAGAAGATTATAGAAGATCATACTTTGCTGATTGCCAAAAGATGTGGCAATGTCTATGCAGTGGACATTGAGAAAGACAAAGTATTGAACAACACTGCCTGTTTCTTCTCAAGGGCATCAACTTCAGAAACAGATCTCTGGCACAGGAGACTTGGCCATGTGAACTTTAAAACCATAAATAAAGTCACAAAAATGGGCTTGGTCAGAGGTCTACCTTTGAAAGTATACCAGTGTCAAGAACACTGTGTATCCTGTTTAAAGGGAAAACAGCATAAGTCCTCCTATAAGTCTATTGAAGAATCAAAAACAACTGCATGTCTTCAACTACTCCATATGGACTTATTTGGGCCTGTCAAGATTATGAGCCTTGGTAAAAAGAAGTACTGCTTAGTCATCATTGATGATTACTCAAGATTCACATGGGTATTCTTCTTATTTTCCAAGGATGAGGCTGCTGAAATCATCAAGTTCTTCATTCTACAAGTAGAGAAACAATATTCTCTATCTGTCAAAACCATTAGAAGTAACAATGGGACAGAGTTCAGGAACAAAACTCTGGATGAATTCTGTTTGTCTAAAGGGATTATTAGACAATACAGTGTTCCCAGAACTCCTGAACAAAATGGTGTAGTAGAAAGGAAGAACAGAACATTGATAGAAGGAGCAAGAACAATGTTAGCTGATTCTGGACTGCCATTGTACTTTTGGGCAGAAGCAGTTAACACAGCATGTTATGTTCAGAATAGAGTTCTTGTGGTCAAGAGACATTCCAAGACTGCCTATGAAGTTCTTCATGGCATGAAGCCCCTTATCTCCTTTTTTAGGGCTTTTGGGTGTCAATGTTTCATCTTGAACATCAAGGAATCTATCTCAAAGTTTGCTGCCAAAGTTGACTCAGGTTACTTTCTTGGTTACTCTTCAACTAGAAAAGCCTACAAGGTTTTTAATTCTCACACCAGGATAGTAGAAGAAACATTGAATGTCAAGTTCAATGAGTCAAAACACACTCTTATTCCAGCACATCCTGCTGAACTCTTTGACCTTGACAACTTTCACTTTGGACCTGAAAAGGCTGTTACTTCTTCCAAACCTACTTATTATGGTGATCAAAGGTTTGAAGATGAGGATCCTGCACCATGGACTCCTCAAACAGTCATTAAGTCAACTACAACACCATCAGAAGTTTTTCAAACTTCTGATCAAACAAATACTGAAGGCCAAACTCCAACATCTGCTTCAGCACCTGCAACTACTGAAGAAGCTGAAACATCTGCTGAACCAGATATTATAGACCTCAGTAGTTTGTTTGAAGAACAAGAGCCACCTACACCTGTCAGTGGTTTACAACAACTGATTGAACACAGAGATCATCCACTTGATCAAATCATGGGTGATATAGCTACAGGTGTTCTGACCAGAAACCAGCTCTCCAACTTTTGCCTATTCTCAGCCTTTATTTCACAGTTGGAACCAAAGAAGTACCAGGAAGCCCTCAAAGACAATAATTGGGTGCAAGCTATGCAAGATGAACTACTTCAGTTCAACAAGCAACAGGTCTGGGAAATCTGTCCCTTACCTCAAAACAAGCAACCAATTGGTACAAGATGGGTTTTCAGGAACAAACAAGATGAAGCTGGTATGATAATCAAGAACAAGGCAAGACTGGTAGTTCAAGGGTACTCTCAAGAAGAGGGAATTGACTATGATGAAACCTTTGCTCCAGTTGCAAGGCTTGAGGCCATCAGGTTATTTCTGGCCTATGCCATTTCCAACAAAATTAAAGTTTATCAAATGGATGTGAAAAGTGCATTTTTGTATGGAAAAATCAAAGAGGAGGTGTATGTCTGTCAGCCACCTGGGTTTGAGGATCCTTCTCATCCAGAGTGGGTGTACAGACTAGACAAAGCTCTTTATGGGCTCAAACAGGCTCCAAGAGCCTGGTATGATACACTCTCCACCTTTTTACTCAAAAATAACTTCACAAGAGGTGCCATTGATAAAACACTTTTCATTAAACATGTTGGAAATCATGTCTTACTTGTTCAAATTTATGTTGATGATATCATCTTTGGTTCAACAAACACAAAATTGTGTGATGATTTCAAGAAACTCATGCAATCAAAATTTGAGATGAGTACCATGGGAGAACTGCAGTACTTTCTAGGACTGCAGATCAAACAACAAACAAATGGAACTTTTATACATCAATCAAAATATGTTAAAGAATTATTGAACAAATTTTCTTTAAATGACTGTAAATCATGTTCCACTCCCATGACACCTATCACACAAGTTGAACCTGATGATCAAGGAAAACAGGTTGATCAAACCATGTACAGATGCATGATAGGTTCCCTTTTATACTTAACTGCTTCTAGACCAGATATTATGTTTTCAACATGTGTCTGTGCTAGATATCAATCTGCACCAAGGGAATCACACCTTATAGCAGTCAAAAGAATTTTTAGATATCTGAAAGGAACACCAACGCTGGGAATTTGGTATCCTGCCTCAAGCAATACCAAGTTATCAGCATTTTCAGATAGTGACTATGCAGGGTGTAAGATGACAAGAAAGTCAACATCTGGTGGTTGTCAATTCCTGGGGAACTGTCTAGTGTCATGGCAATCAAAGAAGCAAACATTTGTTGCAACTTCAACTGCTGAAGCTGAATACATTGCATCTGCAAGTTGTACATCACAGATACAATGGCTCCAATATCAACTTCTTGATTATGGAATCAAAGAGACCAAGACACCTTTGTTTGTAGACAGCAAATCTGCCATTAGCATCATTCAAAATCCGGTACAGTTCTCAAAAACTAAACATATTGAGATCAGGTACCATTTCATAAGAGATTGCTATGAAAAAGGCAAGATTGAGGTGAAGCATGTAGCAACAGCTAATCAGATAGCTGACATCTTCACTAAGCCCCTTGATACATCAACATTTCAGAAGTTAGTATCCATGCTTGGAATGCTAAATTTGTAAGTGTTTATTTTATTTTTTTTTCTGCATATCAGTTAGAATCCAAGTTAACACTTGATTCTACCCAACTCTACATCAAACTTCTTCATCAATCACTACTGTTATGCAATCAAAATTTTCTTTTTCCTTTTTCCATCCTTGATTCCATCCTGTTTACCATGGTGGAATCAAAATGAAAAATTTTCTTTTTCCTTTTTCCATCCTTGATTCCATCCTGTTTACCTTGGTGGATTTCAAGTTAACCTTTTCCATTTTTTTCTGGTTTCCACTTACAAATGTCAAAAGTCTGAAACAAAACTTCTGAAAAACAAAAACAGTTTGAGAGAAACTACTGATGAACAAAAATCATCAGTATGGGGATAACTTTCTGAAAAAGTGTGTAACTTCTGATAAAATAACCTTCAGAAGTTATGAATAAAGTATTTGTAAAAACATTTCTCATCAGATGTTAAAACTGCTGAAGAGAAAAATGGGAACTACTGATGAAGTAATCCTTCATCAGCAGTTTAAGTCAAAAGGGCAAATTTGACTTTTCCATCATCAGAGGTTTGACCTAATCAGTTTAAAACCTCTGATAAAGAGATTTTTTAACCAAAGGCGGTTTTAAAACTTCTAATAAAGAAGATTCAAGCGGTTAAAACTTCTAATAAATACCTTTTCTACACACTTATCCTTTCAAACTCAAAAATATCCCTCCTTCTCTCTCAAAACTCTCTCAAAACCTATACCTGCAAATACACTGTTCGATCAAACACCCAAACCACAATGGATCTAGTTCTAAAACAGGGACACAATCAAAGAGCCTTTCTTGAAAAACAAGAAGGTTGGTCCCAATACGATGAGATCATTGATCTTGTCGTCAAATCCCAATACTTTACTGCTCTCACAATAAACCCACCAATTCACACTGAAACTCTGAATGAGTTCTGGGCAAATGCTGAGACGGTTACAATGGGTGGTGAGGTCATTTCCCTCAACTCAAAGATAAAAGGGAAACAACTGACCATCACACCGGCCACACTAGCAACAAGACTGGGTCTGGATGATGTAGCTGCCCCTGACCATGTTGCTAACAAAGATATTCATCTAACCATGACTGAGTGTGGTTATCAAGGTACTCTCTCCCATGCAACAATATTCAAAAAATATTTTGAACCAAAATACAAACTTTTGTTTCATTATATAATTATGTGTTTGAGTCCAAAAACAGGGTCTTATGACCAGATGCCCTCCACTTTTCAACCAATATTTCATTCCATTGTGAATGAAACTAAATTCAGGGCATCAAAACTGTTTTTCCATGAGTTGGTGTTACATCACAATAATACCAAGAAAAAGTTTTTGTTGTACCCAAGGTTCATTATGCAATGCATAATAGGGGAACTGGGTAATGAGGTGCTTGTGGGAAAAATTTCAACTTTAAACCCTTTAACATCACAAGCATACTCAAGACTGAACAAACCGGCTGCCTGGCCAGAAGATGATCAGGGAGAACAACAACAAGTCCCCCTGAAGCCCACATCTTCCAAACTCACACCACCAAAAGCCAAAAAGCCCAAGCCAACAAAAACTGCAACCCACCAACCCAAAAGAAAAGCTGTTCAGGAGGTTGAGATGCCTGAACATGCTCTTGAGCATTCTGCTCTTCAAATTGTTGAGACTGAAGCACCCTCTCAGTCTCATCCATCTCAAACCCCACCAAGAGCACCCATATCTGTTCATTTCAAAAGAAAAAGACTTAGAAAAACATATCAAACACACTCTTCTTTTGAAACTGCTGAACAACAACCTATTGCCCAAACTACTGAACCATCCCCACAAATTTCTGAACAAGAGGCAATAGAAATTGCCAAACTTCTCTCTGGGCTAAAAGAGAATGTCCCATCTGATCATGTCAGTCCCCATCAACCACAACAAGCAGGGGACATAACTACTACATCAGACATGGATGTGGACATTACTAGCCCTATCCCAAGAGATGAGGGTGGACCAGAGTCTTTAAGCCCAATTTTAGAGACTCTTGGGCATCTGAGGCTGCTACTACTCAGTTACCACCCAGTGGTGGATCTGAGGACAGAAGTAACATAGCTAAGACCTCAGATGTGGCAACTACTGATGAAGGCTTAATGCCTGAAGTAGGAAATCCTCAGTACCAAGAAACAGAGGTTCATGAGAGAACTGAGTTGGGCTCAGCTCATGATTTAACTGAGACAGTCCTCACTGAGGGCAACATCAGGGATTCAGATGATTCCATTAGTTTGGATGATGTTTCACATACTCAAACTACTGAATTGACGGCAATTTCTGAAGGTCCTGCTGCAAAGGTATCCAGGCTCAAGAAGCCAGTCACCTCTGCACAGGTTAAAGCCCACTCAATCCCTAAAACCCCTAGAGTGGCATCCTCTGTACAACAAGAGGATCTCCCAAAAACACCCCCCTCACAGCAAATGCCTACCCAATTCCCTGGGCAAGCAAGCATAGACCTGAACCAGCTATGCAGCCCAGAGGGTCCCCTGTACCACATGATGAACACACTCATCAGAAATCACTTCCAAACATATACAGCTGACTTGGAGCTGTCCATCAAGAACCAATTTGGAGTGATTAAAACCAAGATGAACGATCTGTCCAACAAAATAGACTACAACAGCCAGCAGATTGCTCATCTTCAAGGACACTTCTCCCAACCCTCTGCTTCAAGGGTTAAAATTGATGAATCCAAAAAGGGGGAGAAGATCAGGGAACCTAAGGAGTCATTCCAAGCCAGGATAAAGGCACGAGTGGCACTCCTTGAGAGAGATCAGAAAGAACAGGCCAGGAAAGAAAAATTGGCCAAACAATTTGGTGTCTCAATTGAAGAAATTGAAGCTGCTGAGAAAGAAGATGAGACCCAAAGTTCTGAAGATTCCCTAAGGCATAATGAAGAAACTTCTGATGACCAAACTTCTGATGAAGAATCAGAAAGTACTGAAGACAATCCTTCAGTAGCTGACCAACCATCAGCAGTTGTCAGCACATCAGAAGTCAACACTTCCCAACCTCAAACCACTGAACCTTCCAGAACCACTGCTCCCATTCAACCAACATCTGATCCCATCAGGCCTACATCTGTTACAACAATGACTGTATTAAACCCTTCTCCCATCTCTCAATCAGCTGAACTATTAGAGAAGAGCTTAATTGCAGCCAACAAGAAGGCCAGAGAAGATCAGATTTGGAAATCTCTGGAAGAAAGGGATGATTTGGACTTAAGCCATGAAGAAAAGCTTCAGGCTTATGCAGCTGAACTACAAAGGCAGGCTAGCCTTGATGAGATTGCTGAACAGGATAAAAGACAACAACTGGTGTCTTATATTACCAAGAACAGCAAGACCAAAGCCTTTACACTCAAAGGACTCTCTATGCAAGAGCTGACAAGAAGAGCACAACTGCTTGCAGACAAAATGGCCACAAGCAAAGATGGAAAGGCCAAGAGAGCCCAGATAATAGAAGAGCTAGTAGCAGAAGGATATGGTTCAAAAGCCTCTGTATCCAGATGGAAAGAAGAAAGACTGATGGATACTTATAGAAAATATTTGGCTGCCAAGGCTGCAAACCCTGAGAAGTTTCAAACTGCTGATCCTTCAAGATCAGTAGTTAGAACTTCTGGTGTATCTAGAAGATCTGCTGCTCAGAAGAAGAAGGCAGAGGACAATGTCAAAACTGATTTCAAAATGGTACTACTTGAGGGAAGCTCAATAGTCCATTCAGATTTTGACATTGAGGAAAAACCTCTGTTAACACAGTTCAGGGATCCTTCCACTTTTGCTTATCAAATACAAAAGACCATCAAAGAGAAGATGCATACCAGAGTAGTGACTGAACACCATCTCCCAACTGTTCAGATGCCTGGTATGCAACAACAACAACAAGGAAGAGAATCCCACCTGAGGCTATCTGAAACTGAAGACATCCAGCACTCAGGACCATCAACCCAAGGGACAAGTCTGGTTCCCTATTCTTCTGACTTTAACAAGTCAAAGATCCCTATCATCAGATGGTCACTTACTGATAACAACTCAGTACTGTTGACAAGAAGAGACTTCTCAAGAAGGGCTTACAAGAAGATCAGTGATCTGAAGAAACTGTCAACACAAGACCTGCTCACAATTCAACATCTGGAACCACAGAGAGGATCTCTATCTGATGGTCAGTACAACCAGCTCAAGAACACCATGTACAAAGAGATATGGAAGATTGTTCAAGACAGAAGAAACACATAAGGAATTAGTAAGGTTTTGGCTTCATCAATCCAGGGGGAGATTGTTAGGACAAAGAGGATTGGTGAAACCACTTTTGTAAACCTTAGTCTAATTCACTTCTGTCATTTTTGGCTAAGTATAGAAGTACTGAAAAGAAGACAAGAAACTGCTGATTAGAAGATATGAAGAAGTGCTGAAGTTGCAGAAGTTCTGAAGTCCAAACCAGACAAGTTCACTTCAGAAGTACTGAAGACAAAACTACTCTTCAGTAGTTGTCCTTCATCAGCACTTAGCAGAAGATATTTCCCACCGCCTTTTTGCATCAGTAGTTTATTGTTTAATATTACTTTTAGCTTTATTTGTTTCTTTCAATGTTGCAACTTGTGCAACTTGTCACTGGAGTTTCTGTGCTTGCTTTTTAGGCAAGATACATGCATGTAATCGTCTATAAATAGGAGGCTTCAACCTTCTATTTTAGACATTGATTTTCAACAGAAAAATCCTTCAAACACTCTCATTGTTAAATTCCATTTCTGTATTTATTGTGAATCTCTCTAAGTATCTAATTCTCATTTACAACTTAGATTCATAATAAATACTTTGTCATTTATTAGTTTCAAACATCAAGGGGGAGTTACAACTCTGCCTTTGTATAAAAAGTGTTGCTTTAACTTATAACATTCCGCTGTGCTTACAATCTGATTTACAAGGACTTGCTAAACACTTAAGTGTCAAGATAGCAAGTTCTTACTTAGCAAACAAGAGCAAACTGATCCAACAAACCTAGTATCAAATATATGAGTCCGAAGCACTAAAAAATTCATATTTATCAAATTCACTAAACACAATTTATAATGTTACTATAATAGGGTTGGGTTATTCTACAAATGCTACAAAAAATGAGAAGGGTGAGAAGCCACTAGAAAATGACATGTGTCCAAAGGATTAACAAGTGAGAGGGGTAATTTTGTCAAAAACATATGCACATGCAAGTCACATGCCATTTCCACCTTCATTTTTAAATGCCCGTAACTTTTTTATACGTCATCTGTTTTAAAAAAAAAAATATACCATAAAATTGAGCGTCTTTTTATCTTTAATATGAGTACCATATTGCTATACTTTTGAAAAAAAAAATTCAAAACCCACTTACATAAGACACAATGGAATGTAAAACACAATGAACACCAATTAAATATAGGGTATAAAACACAATCAAGAGTCTAGTAAAACACAATGGACGACATACTAAAGACAAAATGAATAGAAGACTAAAACACAATGAATACTTTTGAAAAAAAAAGTTGAAAACCCAGTTGCTAAGACACAATGGATGACATACGAAAGACACAATGAACAGAAAACTAAAATACAATGAATACTTTTGAAAAAAAAAAGTTAAAAACCCAATTGTGTAAAACACAATGGACGACATATAAAAGACACAATGAACAGAAGACTAATACACAATGAATAATAGACTTAAACATAATGAACAACATAATAAAACTCAATGTACACCTAAATACAAAACTTATTTGCGTAAAACACAATTAAAAGCATACTAAAAACACAATGGACAAAGTTAAATAATGTGTAGACTAAAATAACATATTTATAAAGCACACATGCATACTATAACACAATGAACGAGCAGAAGACACAACGGAGAAAAAAAACCCATTTAACACGAATTTTTTTTTTCAATTTTAATGTAGCAATGTGGTACTCATATTAAAGATAAAAAACGCTCGTTAATATGGTGAAATTTGTTTGAAAAAAAATGTCGTATGAAAAAGTTATAGACGTTTTAAAATGATGGGGGGAATTGACATGTGCATTGCACGTGGAGAGAGAAAGTCAACAAATGTGGGTTTCCTTTTATGCGCTTCCTCTAATTTATTATTTACTTTTTTCAAACAAACTAATCTCAACCCTTCAAATATATGATCAATGGATCACAATCCTTCTCACCCTTCCTAAAAAAAGTGTCTTAAGTATGTGATCCAACCCTACTCTAATATACTCTTTTCATTCTCTATAATAACTATCCTTCAAACTTTAATAACATAAACTACGGATTTTAATTGTAACTTGTAATGATTCAAATAAGAACGAGATTCAACAACATATCTTTACATGGTATAAGTGTCATAACTTTGATACTGGGTATAAAGAATACATATAATAATATAATTATTCAGATTAAAAAACAAAAAAAATACAATGTGAGATTCAAAAAGACATGCAAAATACAAAATCATGTTTTTTTAAGGGTGACTTTTTATGTACTGGATCGAATTGGTCACCGGGTTTCGTCGAAGACGTTACCCGTCAGCTCCGCCTGAGAACGCGATGTTCTATTGGGACATGGCCTCCGCGCAAACTGACCTTCACCCGGAAACCATACTGCTCCCACACGAGAAACTCGCTGAGGTAACAGCTGGGTAAAACCGAGTTGCCCTCCGGATCGAACCATGTCTCGGTAGGAAACGAACCATCATTGGGGCTACAACCGGGAGTGAAACCGATGTTTCCAAGGAAAAAACCAGCCCAACTGACCAACTGAGCTAGCGTGTGTTAGAATCAATTAATCAAGAAATAAAAAAGTCAACGAAAAAGTCAACTGCACAAAGGAAAAGGCGCCAAAACATAGCAGTTGAAGGGATAGGGAGCCTAATCTGAAAGGCATCCCTATCCCCATGAAGCAACAACCCTGCGCCAGGTCACGGCGCAGGAACGCACTCGCGCGGGGACAGGCAATCAGCGTGTCTCGCGCGCCGACACGGATGATAAGCAACAAACAATACCTGATACACGCGTGCAACCACGCGCGGAATCTTCTCTTAGCACTTTTCATACGAAGTACAAGGAATGACAAAAGGAAGATTCATAAAGATCCATGTCAGAGCACACACCAGCAGAAGAAGGACATGTGGCAGATAGTACAAAAGGTGAACGGCTACACTGTGCACGCTGTCGGGAACAGTGACCAGCAGGCATTACCTCGCCCACTGTCAGACGTCACATCAGACAGCAGAGATAGCCTGAACACTGTAGCAAGTACGACGTTACTATACACCACCAGAAACCCGCCACATGTCCAGCTACAACAACGACCACACTGTAGCGTGACGTCATCAACAGTAACCTGCCTTTTCCCGCCATTTCCAGAAGGACCATGGATTTGGGCCTCGGTTGGGCCCAAGCCAATGGTGTCACCTGTGGGCCTCTCCATGCAGCCCACTACTAGGCCTATAAATAGGATCAGATACAACCCTTGTATTCATTCAGAAAAATAGCCATAACTACTATACTCTCGACTTGTAATCTCCTTTGTTAGTAATAATATTCCGGTGTACTTACAGTGGACGTAGGTCATTAACGACCGAACCACTTAAATCTCTTGTTTCCCCACACATAACATACACACTACTCCCACTAACAATCTCTCGGGTTGCCATTACGGTTTGGGTAAAGGATTAACTTTGTAGTCACGTAAGTATTAACCCCCGGAGATTAGACTTAATCTCCGGCATACTTATTGTTTCTTCATTGGCGCCATCCGTGGGTTAGAACAGCTCTTTTCACTCATCTTTTAACCCACCCATGGCTGAACCCAACCCTAACACCTCCGGCATACACCGAGCCGGAGACGAAGACCTCCGACAGCCGGATAACCAAACCACACCCAACACTGTCGTCAAACAAACGACGTCCCGGCTCGACAGGTCAGCTGTTGAAATCCGTGACGTCGAATCAGACGATGACAGTCAAGAGCTCTCTGAGGAGGATCCGGACCACTGGCTCCTCCGTCAGAATGCCAAGAGTGCTGCAATTTATCAACGAAAACTGTTGCAGCAAGCAAAAAAGAAAGGTAAGACACTTGCTTTTGATACTCCGTCAAAAGCAAGGTACAAGAAGAAAGATACGGCTGATCACGGTGATGGTCGTAGCGGGGAGCTCGGCGGAAACGTCAGAGCTCGGGGCTACGCCAAATCACGTGAAGAGCCGGACGGTTATGAATCATCAAGCAGCGACTCCGGTCACAGAGGAAAGAAACACACTCACACGTCGCGAGACAGTGAGACAGATGATGACTTGGTCAAACCATTCCGACCAAAGGCTTTTGCCGAAAAATCCAAGTTTGTTAACCGCATAGCGGCTGCCAAGATCCCAAGAAAGGCCAAACTCCCAAGCAGCATCGGTAGATACGATGGCCTGCGTGACCCAGACGACCATGTGCACGACTTCGAGTGCGCAGGTATGTCCGTGGACTGGCCTGTCCAAGTGTGGTGCCACCTTTTCGCTCAAACCCTCACGGGCGCCGCCAGGGTATGGTTTGATAGCCTCCCAGCGGGAAGCGTAAAGGACTTCGACGACCTCACAGACAAGTTCGGCAGCCACTTCTCGCACCTGCGTAAGCATAAGAAACACAAAGCGGACATTCTGCTGTGTCGACGATACGACCGAGAAACGATCGAAGACTACATAGTCCGGTTTAACAAAGAAGCACTGCAAATAGGCTGCGGGGAGGAGCTCACACGGGCTGCGTTCATCCACAATGTGCGCAGTCCAGACCTCATGAAATGCCTCACCGGCAAGGATGGCATCCCAGAGTCCTGGGATGAGCTCATCCGCTCAGCCAAAATATATGCTTCTTCCGAAAAATCTTTCAATAAACAACACGGTTTCCAGCCACAACACCATAATAATAATAATACTAAACACAAAAACAAATCTGTCTGGAACCGCATCTCTGGCGCCACCGACGAGGGGAAATATTCACCCGCCGGGGACGCCCGCCAAATCATCAGCTCGAAGCAAACGCGGGAACAACGGGGACACTCCAAGAAAAACCACGATTGGACCCCGTTGACAAAGACACCATCGCAAGTTCTGAAAACCGAGCAAGTCACACTCAAGGAGCCTAACCCCCTGGGGAAGCGCCGAAATGTGGACCGTAGCAAGTTCTGTGAGTACCATAATGACTACGGTCACCTCACAGACAACTGCTACAGTCTAAAAATGGAGATAGAGGCAGCGCTGAAATCAGGCCAGCTCGGCCACTTGGTCAAAAATGTTCACCGAGCTGGCAAAGGCCAAGGTAACGAAGAAGCCCAAGGCGAAGGGTCACGAAAGAAGATCCGGGACCTAAACACCCATGCTGCAACATTAATCCCCCGCCACCAATGCAACATGACACGGCGGGGCAAAAACACCCAACACGGGAAACGCACCCGGATACAGCCGCTAGACGACTCCTGGAAAGAGGTTGACATCCCCATGCCAAGGGTCAGAGGTGGCGCCTCTTGCACAGCTCCATTAGTAATCACTGCCGTCTTCAGACACTACCGCACGCGGTATATGTTTTTAGACGGCGGCAGCAGCACGGATATCATGTATGACCAGTGTTTTCAACAACTCGATGAAGAAGACAAAGCAAAGCTCATTCCAGTCAATGAGCCAATTTCCGGTTTCATCCATGAAACCATCATGCCCCGCGGCATGCTTTCTTTGCCTGTAACATGGACTGACGGTACACACGAGCGCACAGAGATATGTGACTTCATGGTCCTACCAGCCACATCAAACCATGACATACTCCTGGGAAGAGAAGGCATTGCTCACTTCAACGCCAACGCCTCCACGGCACACGCAATGGTGGGTTTCCCCACCAAAACAGGCGTTGCCTTCATCCGAGGGAACAAAGATTGCCATGTCACGGATACAGCCAAGCCGCCAAAGATGGTCAAAACAAACGCCTGCACAGAGCCGGAAAAATGGGCGCTCAACCCCAAATTTCCGGAGCAAACGGTGACCATTAGCCATGAAATCTCCGAGTCCATACGGAATCATTTAAAGCAACTCCTAATCAGTAATATGGACATTTTTGCATGGCAACCGGCAGACATGGTGGGTGTTCCGCGGGAAATAGCGGAACACAGGCTTAACGTTTATCGCTCCGCAGAGCCGATTGTACAAAAGAAAAGAAGTATGGGCCCGGAGAAAACAAAGGCCATGAATGAACAAGTCACCGAGCTGCTCAATGCGGGCATCCTCCGCCCCATCAGATACCAAACTTGGGTGGCCAACCCCGTCATGGTCGCCAAAGCAAATGGAGGATGGCGCATGTGTGTAGATTACAAAGACATCAACAAGGCGTGCCCAAAGGATTGCTATCCTCTACCGGAGATTGACCTAAAGGTGGATTCCCTCGCCCCATACCGATTCAAGTGTTTCCTGGACGCTTACAAGGGGTACCACCAAATACAAATGGCCAAAGAGGATGAAGATAAAACAGCGTTCCGCACAGACGCGGGCATCTTCTGTTACACAAAGATGCCTTTCGGCCTGAAAAATGCGGGCGCAACATACCAGCGTCTGATGGACACGGCCTTCGTAAAAGAAATCGGCGTACGGCTTGAAGTATACGTCGATGATTTAGTGATCAAAAGCAGGGAAGAAAGTGATATGTTGCAAGACATCCAGCAAACATTCGACCAGCTACGAAAGGTCCGCATGAAGCTGAATCCAAGCAAATGCTCATTTGGGATGGAAGAGGGAAAATTTTTGGGCGTCATCGTTACGCGGGATGGGTTCCGCGCTAACCCAGAAAAGGTACAGGCAATCGAGCGGATGCCATCGCCAGCCTCCGTCAAAGAAGTACAAACACTGATGGGCCACCTGGTTGCCCTAAACCGCTTCCTATCCAACTACGCTTCAAAGTCATTTCCATTCGTGGACACTTTGAAAAACTGCCTGAAGAAGAGCAACTTCCGCTGGACCCCTGAGGCAGAGTCAGCTTTTCAGCAAATGAAGCAATGCTTGATGAACCTTCCTACACTGACAGCCCCGCTCCCCAAAGAGCCACTCACGCTTTATCTCTCGGTCACGGAGCGGGCAATAGGCGCAGTTTTGATGGTCGATCGTAAAGGCGTGCAAACGCCTATCTACTATATCAGCCGCACGCTGTTAGATGCGGAAACCCGGTACACTATAATGGAAAAGCTTGTCCTAGCTTTAATTCACGCTTTCCGAAGACTGCGCAGATACTTCCAAGGCCACCCGATAAATGTCCTTACGGACTATCGGATAAATGACATCTTAGCCAAACCCGAGTTGTCAGGAAGATTAGCGAAATGGGCTATCGAGCTCGGAGAGCATACAATTAGCTACAAGCCCCGACCCGCAATCAAAGGCCAAGTATTAGCAGACTTCGCAACCGAGATCCCGGCTGACAAGATTCAAGAATGCCGAGAAGAAGAATCGCCCACGCCAGCGCATGATCCATCGCAAAAGTGGTCCTTATACACTGATGGAGCCTCCAACGGAGACGGCGCTGGCGCCGGTTTGCGCCTCATCAGCCCAGACAAACATGAGTTCACATACGCCATCCGCCTCGAATTTAAAAGCACAAACAACGAGGCGGAATACGAAGCGTTGCTGGCAGGCCTCCGCATAGCAGAAAAAATGGGGGCCAGGCACGTGGAGGCACATGTGGACTCACTGTTGGTAGCACGGCAGATCAACGGGACATATGACGCGAAGGATGAAACCATGGCTCTATACCTGGAGCAAGCCAGGCAACTCATGCGCAGGTTCGATACATGCACAGTCGAACACATCCGGCGCAGCGAGAACAAACCAGCCGACGCGCTCAGCAAAATGGCGTCCACGGTTTTCGAGCACATGGCAAAAGAAGTCCGAATCGAGGTCCGAGACAAACCGTCAGTCTCCGCGCGCCAGGTCAATGTCACCCAAACGGGCAACGCGTCATGGATGACGCCGATTAAAGCTTTTCTATCTTCGGGAATCTTGCCTAACGACAAACTAGAGGCCCGGAAGATAAAAAACAAGGCCTTGCAATATCAACTGGCAGGCGACATCCTGTACCACCGCTCTTACCTAGGGCCACTCTTGCGCTATGTAGACCCGGCAGAAGCCTCCTTTCTTCTCAAAGACATACACGAAGGAACATGCGGGCTGCACGCAGGTCCAAGAATGGTAGTGGCAAAGCTGATGAATGCAGGATATTATTGGCCCGGCATGCATGTCGACGCGGTCAACGAGCTACGCAAATGTGACAGCTGCCAGCGCCACGCTCCAAACACCCTGCGCCCCAAGAACAACCTAGTACCGGTCACAGCAGCTTGGCCTTTTCAAAAGTGGGCCATTGACCTGGTCGGACCGTTCCCAGCGGCGCCGGGTAATGTGAAATATTTGATTGTTGCTATCGACTACTTCACTAAGTGGGTCGAAGCCAAACCTCTGGCTAAGATCGATTGCGCACACGTCAAGAAATTTATCTGGGAGTTCATTATCTGTCGGTTCGGATTACCGATGCAACTGGTCAGTGACAATGGAACGCAGTTCGAAGACCAGTTCCTTCAACAATGGTTGGCTCAGATGGGAGTCACGCAAATCTTCACATCCGTTGCGCACCCGCAAGGCAACGGCCAGGTAGAAAGGGCTAACCGCACTATTGTAGAAGACATCAAAACAAGGCTCGGAACCAGAAGAACAGGGTGGGTAGACGAATTACCGCACGTTTTATGGGCCTACCGCACCCTCACAAAAACGAGCAACGGCGAAACACCGTTCAGCTTGACGTATGGGTCCGAGGCAGTAATCCCTGCAGAAATAGCTTGCCCCACGGCAAGGGTATTGATGGCCAACACAACCGATAATGATAAAGAGCTCCGCATGAACCTCGATTTGCTAGAAGAACGCCGCGACCTCGCGGCAATAAAAGAAGCCAGCTACAAAACCCAACTTGAGCAGTACTACAACAAGCATGTCAAAGAGCAGACCTTCAAGATTGGGGACTATGTCTTCCGCAACAACGAGGCTTCCAATGCCGAAAAGCCTGGGAAGGTCGCCCCAACTTGGGAAGGTCCTTACAAAATACAAGAAGTGCTAGGAAAAGGCGCTTACGCACTAGAAAGGCTCGATGGCACCCCTATTCCGCGATCATGGAACGGCGCCCAGCTACGGCGTTGTTATTTGTAATATAAAACGGCTACACATGCCATATTATTAATGAAAACGTTTCCTATATCTGTGTTTCTACTTGTACTTTCCGCGCCAAGGTCTTCAAGACTTAGGCAAAATCACGTCGGACCAAACACGCTAGCAGGGCACGCCTTCAAGACGCGCCGCGTGCGCGTCGGGCTTGTACTCAGCTAGCGTAGAGTCTTCAAGACGGATTTACTCGCCGGACCTACAACACCGCATAGCAATAACACGCGCACCAACTCTTGTCTTCTAGAGTCATTGCAACTCGGACAACAGAGTAGCGCGCAGCATAAACGCGGTAAAAGGTCTTCAAGGCAAGGCTATCACGCGCCTAAGTCGGACTCAATGGCACAAGTCGCCTCCGCTACAATCTTCAAGGCGAGAAAGTGTTGAAACACTTAGGCGTCAGATTGTCTAGCTGAGCGCGCGCCCTAACTCTTACTTACACACTGGGTGACGACTTGGTTAAATAAGTAAATTAGGGACGAGACAACACGATATAACAAACGAAAAATTTCATTAAAGAAAGGGACTTAAAAACCCTTTTATATTTACAAGGAAAGATAAGATTACAAATAACAAAATCTAGCGCCTACTGGTCACCCGCCCCGGAGGTCCCTCCGCCAGAAGCCCTCGCCAGCTCATCAGATGTCTCTATGAAGTATTTCAGGGCCGCAGGTGGATCCGCATTCTTGTTGCAATCTGCAAGCACTTGGAGGATGGGGAACTCTATCTTCTCAAACTTCAGAAGTTCCGCCTCATATTCATCCTTCAAAGGCTTGCCGTAATGATCTGCGTCCACGATGCGCCCATCATTTTGAGCGTGCAAGAAACCGTCTTCATAACCCTCGCCATAACCATAGGCTTGGGCGGCGGCAGCAATGGCAGCAATTTGATCACCCAGCAGGGGCTCTTGCCGAAACCTCTTAAAGACCTGAAGACAAAACCAAAGTTAGTATATGGACTAGAAGGACAAGTACCAAAAATAAAGAAAGCGCGAAGACTTACCCCATTCATCCCATCTGTCATTAACCACTTGATGGAATCTTGCATCTGGGTCTGGGCGGAGACAGCCTCCTCCAACAACAGCTTGGCCGCCTCACTCTCCTTCACCGCCTCGAGGCGAGCCTGGTCACAAGAATCCAGGTCTCGCTCCAGGTCCTCCTTTGCACCAAGGACCTGGATCCTCTCCTGCTCCAGAGAAGAGACGCGCTCAGTAGCCGCGACAAGGGCCTCGTCCTTAGACTCAAGCTCCTTGCGCATTTCTACATACTTAGCCGTCCGCTCCGTGAGGGCCTTCCTCTTTTCCTCCAACTTCTTCACCGCCGTCCTCCGCTCTTCCCGCGCCTCTGCCAGAAGCTCCTTAAGGTCTGAGATGTCAGTATTGACCTTCTTCCAGGAGTCCGACCAGCGGCGCCTGTCGGAGGCCGCATCCTCCTCAAGTTTGGAGACTTTAGCCTCCGCGTCATGAGCACGACGGCGGTACTTGGCAATCTCCGCCTGGAAGGCAGCCTCCTTCTCAGCAAAGCTTGCCTTCTCTGCCTCTACGCGCTCCATGTCCCGCCACAGCGCCGAGTCGCGGCGCCGCAGCGAGTCCATCATTGATAGTTGAGTCGCCTGATTAACGCACAAGGCGGCAATAAGGTCCTGACGACTCGGCATATCCTGGTGAGTGCGCTCATAGGGAGGCACCGCCTCGCTGACGAACTCCTCGGCGGCTAAGGAGTTGGAAAACAGGGTGTTTTCCCTTATTGCCCAGCGAGGGCGCCAAATGGTGTCACCACCAGACCAACAGGAGCCGTCATAGACTCCTGTTGATTCCCCAACCCGAGAAGACTCACGCCGATCCTGACGCGAGCCACCAGCACCGGAGGCACCCTGCTGAAACAGGGCCCTCTCGAAGCCATCTTCATTGTGAGCCAGCTCCCGGCTCTCCGCATCAGCGCGCTCTTTGGCTGCGCGCTCCTCGGCCAACCTGGCCTTTTCCTCCAAGAATTTTTGTTCTTGGAGGCGAAGGCGGTCCGCCTCAGCCTTCTTATCTGCCTTAGCCTTTCGTGCGGCTTCATCGGCAGCAGCCTTCTTCTCCGCCTCAGCCCGGCGGCGGGCTTCATCGGCCTCCGCCTGCTTTGCAGCAGCGGCCTTCTTCTCAGCCTCAGCCTTACGTAAGGCATCCTCGGCATCCGCCTGCTTCTTGGCGACCTCCTGTTCCCTCCAAAGGGCATCCTCCTCCCTCCTACTCGCCTCGGCGGAAGGAGACGAAGGAGTAGTAGGCACAATCTTCGGCGCCACTATAAAAGAACAATAAATTATAATGATAATACAAACAAAACTCATAGAAAAGAAAGAGTGAAGAGGACAACTTACCAGGAGTTTTCTTCCTCAACAGCTTCTGGAAGAGTGGTTGGCGAGCAGGGGCGGCACCAATGCCCATGCTGAAAACCGGCGAGGTAGCCCCTTGCGGCCCGCCACCACCACTCCCAAGAGGAGCCTTGGGAGCGTCAGCTTGTTCTGGGCCTTGAACCGGCCCTTCACCACCTCCAGCGCCAGATGGAACTGGAGTCTCCTTAACAGGCCCAGCCGTCCGCGGCCTCTTCCTCTTCTCCAGTTGAGAAGATTCCATTTCCTCCTCATCTTCAGAGGGTGGGCCGTC